>CM068833.1:1200000-2400000 GCA_028554795.2 Sinohyriopsis cumingii | reverse complement strand
ATGTAAGGTAATGTACTAATTAAGATGACTATAATGTAATGTAATGTGCTAATTAAGATGGCTATAATGCAAGGTAATATACAAAATAATGACAAGTAGAATACACATGCAAACCAACATTTAATGAAAGCCAGTTGCATTCTGTCTATGCAAAGTTTATGTTTTCCTAAGCAGACATGCTTCTGTATATTTTTAATAGTGGAAAGTCATAGGGACTTTGTCACGTTCCTAAAAGATATCTGCAGTTTCAAGAAATTACCTTTTAAGGCTTTATATTCACACTTTTTAATTGTCTTAGAAAGGCTTTGTTATTCGTGCATTTTGAAAACATTAGGCAGCTTCTGGAAACCAGCGCTTGTGAATATGATGAAAATGGGATTTGACTTCAATTTCTGACTGTTTATGTTCTTAATTATAATAAAATCTAAAAAACATTTAGAAGTGCATTGCTAATGAATTATCAATTTAAACTGCCTTATACATGTGCAGGAACAATGTAAGTTCCATTCAAATGTCCGTTCCTTGGGGCTCTCCACTGCATACTACTGCAGTTCCATTCTCGGCATGCAGTGTTGTTTGGGCATTCTGTCCCCAATCCACTCAACTTACAGACATGACAAGTTGTGGCAACTCTGCCTCAATACAGCAGCAATTCTGCCTTAACAGTTATGTCAGTCAGTCATACTGGCGAGTCTGCCTCAAACATCGGCAATTCTACCTTGATATCAGTCATACTGGTGAGTCTGCCTCGAAATTCGGCAATTCTGCCTTGACATCAGTCATACTGGTGATTCTGCCTCATAGATAGGGCATGCTGGCCATTTGGCCCTGACATCAGTTATACTGGCGAGATTCTGCCTCATAGTTACTGCATGCTTCTCTACCATCTTATCCCAACTAACCTCAGGCAGTGGAGGGTGAGACCCTTGGAATACCAAAGATGTATACTTATGTACTATTTTATAATGCTAATTAAAGAGTTAGAGACTAATTCTCTATTACTTCTTGTGCTTTAATGTATCATATATGCAGTTCACCTGTCACTCAGTCCAGCTATAGGTACATGAGTGTTGGGTGAATGAGCGACTTCAGTTATGGTCCACCTGTCCACCATTCCATATATTTTAGATTGTGTAAATAGGTGTTTAATGTAATTAAATGATGTTTACACAAAGAATGGAGTCCAGCCAGGGCTAGTGATGTGGGTCAGTTCAGGGTAAGTTCAGTGGACCCACACACTAAGTTTAATTAGCGATCAGCCAATCAGAGACAAGGGTCTGCTGTGCTGAGGTAGTTGACAGCAGTCATTCACTTTACAAGTGATCAGTGTCATGAGTGGTCTGTTTTTGTTTTCAAAATTTTTGTAAACAAAATTTGTTCTCTGTGCTACGTTTCACTGACGGACTCCAGTCCAACATACCTATCCAACCTCACCCATGTGTTCACACCAACAAGATACTTATGCTCCTCTTCTGACAATCATATACTCATTATTCCCACTATGAAAACAAAGTCATATGGACAACGTTCTTTTACATACCAGGGCCCAGCAACGTGGATTGAACTTAGACACAAAGACACAGTGATCCCATTCAAGAGTGCTTTTAAAACTCACTTATTTCGACTGCAAGAACAAACTTTAAGACCTAATAATGTTCCCTACTTTAAATATTTTCAGCATGTTTTTTATGTTTTTTAATTTCATGGTGTATGTTTTTTGTAATAATATCATTATATATGTTGGTCTTTTTGTTATAGGTGTTATCCAATGTTGTAAAGTGCTTAGAGCTTCTAAAGATAGGTGCTATACAAAGTCCTCATTATTATTATTATTATTCCTAATGTACATTGAAGATGACTAATGAATTATGTAATTGAATTATCAATTTAAACTGCCTTATACTCATAAAGGAACATACTTAAGTGACAATCATACTAAAGAGGCAATTTGAAACCAATATTAAATAGTGTTACAGTATCTGTATCCAAATACTTTGAAGCAGATACATGTATCAGAATTCTGTGTTACAGTATCCAAATACTTTGAAGTAGATATCAGCATTCTGTGTTACAGTATCCAAATACTTTTAAGGAGATATCAGCATTCTGTGCTACAGTATCCAATTACTTTTAAGGAGATATAGCATCATGTGAGAAAACTAGTTAGGAGTTTAGCAAATAATTTTTCTTGAGATGTACTACATGTCTTAGACTTATCTGAATCGAGTCCATATAAAATCAGAATGGGAGGCAACTCCAATTTTGTCCAAAAATAGCTTATAGTTGTGATCAAACACATAACAGAAACAGAAGAATGGGGTTCAACTCTTACATTCACTGTCTTAACATTATTTGCCTGTCATAGACATATAAAGTGCAAAATTCTGAAAAATATTCTTAAAATTGTCAAAAGTGAATTACCGGCATTCTCTGAAGTAAATCAGAAAGGATCATGCTGTCCAATATTAGTGGCGGCATCATCCCAGATCCAAGACGCCGAAGCTTCATCTTATCCTCCTTCAGGTGACGAAGTTTATAACAATGTGTCTTTCTCAGTCTCTTTGTATACTTAGAGGGTGGCACAAAACGCGCCTTGAGAGGCGGTAATGTTGCAACCGTCATAGTGCAAGCTTAAGTGGCAAAACAGGCTAGGAACACAATTCAATCAAAGGCAGTATCTTGATGCATAAGAAATCCCTGAGCAGCATACATTCATTGCAAACCGTCATCAATACAATGTTCACAAATGCTCATAAGCTTTGATACAAAATGTTCATTACCCACTGCATGGAACAGATAATAAACATTTCCTAGGACAGTTTGCTGTTAGTTGATGGGTCCAGTAATGGCTAAAATTCAATGAATTCATAATGTCAATAAATCTGAATTAGTATCAGTAATCCACATGACTGCATTTAAAATCCAAATGCAATTAGACAAATCTCAAAAATGAAAATAACTTTATCACCATGATACTAAAATGCATTTGTCTTATCTTGTATCAACAACATTAACTCAAGCTGAATGGTTTCCCTCACAAAATCACGGATGTTTGTCAAACTGTTTGATCAATTTCCAAGACAACATTAAGATATAACACTTTTTTTTTAATTTAATGCAACACCATTAAATTTTCACAAAGATACAGAAGTATATACAGTTTATCTATGACACTTTGTATTGTGTGGAATATCCTCATCTAACGATATTAAGTCAAATTTCTCATTTTAGTATCAGCTTAAATGATGCACCCAGATTGACAAAACATCATTTCCACCTCAAACTGCCTTCTGAAAAAAAAAAAAAATTCATAACACAAATTTTCCTATCAAACTTAAAGCAGGCCAAGGAGAATATCAATTCTGTATTCATAATAAAATGAAATACTTGGTATGTGAAACTGTAACCATTTATATTAACCATTCTTATTCAATCAATACACTGCTGATGTTAACTGATGAAGGAATGTGTTTATTTTCCACCCCCAGTGAGAGATAACTATTGGAATTTCAAAAAGCAATAGAGAGTTGCAGAGTTCAGATCCCATGAATTTGTTCCATGAATAGATACAGCACAGCACTGCTCTCATACTGGTTTCCAAAAATCAATCAAAATCTTTTCAAGTCAACATATAATGGTTTGGGATAAATATAACACAAAAGAATGCAGAAAAACCAAATGGATATCACATGATATAATGAAGAAACCATTTTCTCAAGTTAATACAAGTTTTCAATTTGACAGCCATTTAATAAGAAGCAATGTACTACATGTAATTAAAAACTGTAAGATGACTGATACAGTCATCTAACTCTGTGTAATTAAAAACTGTTGAGATAACTGATACAGTCATCTAACTCTGTGTAATTAAAAACTGTTGAGATAACTGATACAGTTATCTAACTCTGTGTAATTAAAAACTGTAAGGTGACTGATACAGTCATTTGAAGCAATGCACTCTGTGTAATTAGGAATTGTAAGGTGACTGATACAGTCATTTAAAGAGACTGCTCCAGTGTCCTAGGTGGTAATAGTGCTCAGAAGCAGGAGATCCCAGGTTTGAACCCCAGCTGATTCATCTCAAAGACTAATAAAAATGGTACAAGCAACTGCTTTGCTTGGTGCTCAGTATTAAGAGGTTAGTGTTTGGACTGGTTGGCCTGGTGACAGGATAAGGTTGCAAGGTGGGGCATGATGCTACATGCCTGCGGCATAATGCCCCAGTGCTAAGATATCACTGTAAACTGTCACACTGCAAACATCACAGCCAATGACTAAAATTGTTAAAACTACATTATAAATCCAAAAACACACCAAAAGTCATTTAAAACAATGCACTCGGTGTAATTAAATAGTATAAGATAACTAATACTTAATTTAAAACAATGCACTCTGTGGAATTAGGAACTGTAAGAGGACTAATACAACACTGTGTGAAATTTTCAGATCAAAACAACAGTGAAATAAACCTTTGTGGCCAAAGAAAATTCTGATAATTCATCTCTGGAAGTATTGAAATTAGGAACTGACTTTTATAATTATTGGAAAAATTTCTAATGTCCACATAAATTCTTCCAGTTATTTTGAGACTATTCATGAAAATTAGCAACAACCCAAAAAAAAAAACGCTCCAGTGGCCTAGTGGTTAAAGCATCTGCCTTGGATGCAGGAGGTCGTGGGTTCAATCCCAGCTTATAAAAGACTTACAAAAATGGTACTAACAGCTGCCTCTCTTGGCACTCAGCATTTAGAGGTTAGTGTTAGGACTGGTCGGCTTGGTGTCAGGATAATGTGACTGGGTGGGACATGATGCTACATGTCTGTGGCATGATGCCCCAGTGCTAGACATCACTATAAACTGTCACACTGCAGACATTGCAGCGATATGACTGAAAATTTGTTCAAACCAAATCACACACAAACACCAAAAAAAATAATCAACACTAAAAAGGTGTGTACATTCTAACTTCTCCACTAAAATTCCCACATTTCCAAGAAAGTTCAAAGATGAGAGTTTGAGTTGCAGCTTTTCAAAGAAAGGTCACATGTCAAAGTATGTAAGGTCATCTTATTTCATCACTATTTACAGTAAATCTGTATATAAAGGAAGCAGGCCACATAAATGTCCTTTATGGATAGGTGTCCTTGCCATAGAAGTACTGAAGTTAAAAAAGGTTAAAAAATGTTGCTGACAGTTGTCCTCCCTATAATAAGATGTGTCTGCCAGACAGCTATCCTCCCTATTAGGATGTGTATACTAGATAGCTGTCATTAATATAATGATATGCATGTTAGACAGCTGTCCTCCCCTCCCTATCAGGATGTGTATACTAGATAGCTGTCATTAATATAATGATATGCATGTCAGACAGCTGTCCTCCCTATCAGGATGTGTATACTAGATAGCTGTCAATAATATAATCCTTCAAGGATGTGTATGCCATACATTTGTCCTCTCTCTTAGGATGTGTATACTGGACTGTTGTCATTACTATAATGAGGGTTTGTATGCCAGACAGCTGTCCTCCCTATAAGGATGCATATGCAATACATCTGTCCTCCCTCTAAGGATTTGTATGCCAGACAGCTGCTATCCCTTTTAAGGATGTGTATGTCAGACAGATTTCCTCCCTATAAGGATGTGTATGCCAGACATCTGTCCTCCCTATAACAATGTGTATGCCATAAACTGTCTTCCCTATAAGGATGTGTATGCCAGACAACTGTCCTCCCTCTAAGGATGTATATGCCATACAACTGTCCTCCCTCTAAGGATTTGTATGCCAGACAGCTATTCTCACTATAAGGATGTGTATGCCAGACAGCTGTCCTCCCTATAAGGATGTATATGCCAAACAGCTGTTTTCCCCATAAGGATGTGTACGCCAGACAGCTCTCCTCCCTCTAAGGATTTGTATGTCAGACAGCTGCTCTCCCTTTTAAGGATGTGTATGCCAGACAGCTGCCCTCCCTATAAGGATGTATATGCCAGACAGCTGTCATCCCTCTAAGGATTTGTATGCTAGATAGCTGTTCTCCCCATAAAGATGTGTATGCCAGACAAGTTTCACTGTAATCGTAAAACTATAGAATATTTCAGAAAACACCCATCTTGAACTGCATATGTAAACAAAATCTGAGAAAGGTCACTGGAGTCATATTATTCAAGTTCATAGCACTCATCAACATGTATGACCAAACACTGAAATATGACCAAAAACTAATGTATGACCAAACATTCAACAGCATGTATGACCAAACACTCATCAGCATGTATGACCAAACACTCATCAGCAAGTATGACCAGACACTCATCAGCATGTATGACCAGACACTCATTAGCATGTATGACCAGACACTCATCAGCATGTATGACCAGACACTCATTAGCATGTATGACCAAACACTCATCAGCATGTATGACCAAACACTCCTATGACCAGACACTCATCAGCATGTATGACCAAACACTCGTATGACCAGACACTCATCAGCATGTATGACCAAACACTCATCAGCACATATGACCAAACACTCATCAGCATGTATGACCAAACACTTGTATGACCAGACACTCATCAGCATGTATGACCAAACACTCATATGATCAGACACTCATCAGCATGTATGACCAAACACTTGTATGACCAGACACTCATCAGCATGTATGACCAAACACTCGTATGACCAGACACTCATCAGCATGTAAGACCAAACACTCATCAGCACATATGACCAAACACTCATCAGCATGTATGACCAAACACTCATCAGCATGTATGACCAGATACTCATCAGCATGTATGACTAAACACTCATCCGCATGTATGACCAAATACTCATCAGCACATATGACAGACACTCATCACCATGTATGACCAGGCACTCATCAACATGTATGACCAAACACTCGTATGACCAGACACTCATCAGCATGTATGACCAAACACGCATCAGCACATATGACCAAACACTCATCAGCATGTATGACCAGATACTCATCAGCATGTATGACCAGATACTCATCAGCATGTATGACCAAATACTCATCAGCATGTATGACCAGATACTCATCAGCATGTACGACCAAACACTCATCAGCATGTATGACCAAACACTCATCAGCATGTATGACCAGATACTCATCAGCATGTATGACCAAACACGCATCAGCACATATGACCAAATATTCATCAGCATGCATGACCAGATACTCATCAGCATGTATGACCAGATACTCATCAGCATGTATGACCAAACACTAATCAGCATGTATGACCAAATACTCATCAGCATGTATGACCAAACACTAATCAGCACGTATGACCAAATACTCATCAGCATGTATGACCAAATACTCATTAGCATGTATGACCAAATACTCATCAGCATGTATGACCAAATACTCATCAGCATGTATGACCAAACACTATCAGCATGTATGACCAAACACTATCAGCATGTATGACCAAATACTCGTCAGCATGTATGACCAAACACTATCAGCATGTATGACCAAACACTATCAGCATGTATGACCAAATACTCATCAGCATGTATGACCAAACACTATCAGCATGTATGACCAAACACTATCAGCATGTATGACCAAATACTCATCAGCATGAATGTCCAAACACTCATCAGCACATATGACCAAATACTCATCAGCATGTATGACCAAATACTCATCAGCATGAATGACCAAACACTCATCAGCACATATGACCAAATACTCATCAGCATGTATGACCAAATACTCATCAGCATGTATGACCAAACACTCATCAGCATGTATCACCAAACACTCATCAGCATGTATGACCAGACACTCATCAGCATGTATGACAAACACTAATCAGCACATATGACCAAATACTCATCAGCATGTATGACCAAACACTAATCAGCATGTATGACCAAATACTCATCAGCATGTATGACCAAACACTAATCAGCATGTATGACCAAATACTCATCAGCATGTATGACCAAATACTCATTAGCATGTATGACCAAATACTCATCAGCATGTATGACCAAATACTCATCAGCATGTATGACCAAACACTATCAGCATGTATGACCAAACACTATCAGCATGTATGACCAAACACTATCAGCATGTATCACCAAATACTCATCAGCATGTATGACCAAATACTCATCAGCATGTATGACCAAACACTATCAGCATGTATGACCAAACACTATCAGCATGTATGACCAAACACTATCAGCATGTATGACCAAATACTCATCAGCATGAATGACCAAATACTCATCAGCACATATGACCAAACACTATCAGCATGTATGACCAAACACTATCAGCATGTATGACCAAACACTATCAGCATGTATGACCAAATACTCATCAGCATGTATGACCAAATACTCATCAGCATGTATGACCAAATACTCATCAGCATGTATGACCAAACACTAATCAGCATGTATGACCAGATACTCATCAGCATGTGTGACCAAACACTAATCAGCATGTATGACCAAACACTAATCAGCATGTATGACAAACACTGATCAGCATGTATGACCAAATACTCATCAGCAGATATGACCAAACACTATCAGCATGTATGATCAAATACTCATCAGCATGTATGACCAAACACTCATCAGCATGTATGACCAAACACTAATCAGCATGTATGACCAAATACTCATCAGCATATATGACCAAACACTATCAGCATGTATGACCATATATTGATGAAAACAATCTGAAGACAAGTTAAATCTTGAGTACAAATCTAAAAGTTCATCGTATGTACTGACTGTATTAATCTGATTAAGTGGATTATTTACCACCAAACTGTATTATAATTTAACTATGACTGATTAATCTTAACAGGAAGACTAATTAACCAGTTTTACAAAATCACTTAAGTGGAAGTATTTTAGTAAATGCATGAAATAGAACCTGCTTAAGATTTTAAAATTGAAGTTGATCCCACCAAAGTACTGAATACTGTGTGCGTGTGTGATCTGGGTTTTTAATGTAGCTTTAACAATTTTTCAGTCATATCGCTACAATGTCTGCAGTGTGGCAGTTTATAGTGATATCTAGCACTGGGGCATCATGCCACAGACATGTAGCATCATGTCCCACCCAGTCACATTATCCTGACACCAGGCCAACCAGTCCTAACACTAACCTCTTAATGCTGAGCGCCAAGCGAGGCAGCTGTTAGTACCATTTTTGTATGTCTTTGGTATGGTATGACTCAGCCAGGGACTCAACCCATGACTTCCCGCATCCGAGGCGGATGCTCTAACCACTAGGCCACTGAAGAACTGAATACTAAATACTCTCACTATATTGTATCCCAATAATTTCTATTCAAATTCAGAACTTGGGGAATCCCACAGATTAAAAATATATTTGCACAGCCAACATATATAGTATGTATTTCTTCTGCTGTTTTATCCATACCAATACAACACCCAAACCATCAACAGCCAGAAAAACCTTTCTGAAAGAATCTACCAAGCATGTGAGCTGTCATTACTCAAGTATGGCTACCCTCGATTAGATATAAAATATCACAGATAATCAAGGCAAAACAATGATATGAAACATAGATCGTGGTCCACTCCTTTATTCAACTTCATATTAAAAAATGTATTTTGTACATGATAGAAATCCTATTGATCCAATAAAACGACATACTGGGTCAATGAAAAAGTACATACTAAATATAATAATAGTTTTATGGATGGTTGTGGTGGTGATAGTAGTAGCAGTAGTAGTAGCATAGTAGTACAAGCAGCAGTACAAATAAATCAGTACTAGAAATATGGGAGACTCAACTAATATGATCTTTATTATATTACCAGCAATTAATAGAAAAATGAAAAGAATTCATAAATACCCAATAAATCAGACCTCTTTAAAAATGAAACCACTGTAAGAGTCTGACTTTCGCGTGTTTCTTCTCAAACAAATGTATATCCTAATGGCCAATAAATATCATCAAGCATTGGTAACATTATCCTGTATGTGATTTTGTACTAGACTACTACCATGGCCAATAAATATCATCAAGCATCGGTAACATTATCCAGTATGTGATTTTGTACTAGACTACTACCATGGCCAATAAATATCATCAAGCATCGGTAACATTATCCTGTATGTGATTTTGTACTAGACTACTACCATGGCCAATAAATATCATCAAGCATCGGTAACATTATCCAGTATGTGATTTTGTACTAGACTACTACCATGGCCAATAAATATCATCAAGCATCGGTAACATTATCCAGTATGTGATTTTGTACTAGACTACTACCATGGCCAATAAATATCATCAAGCATCGGTAACATTATCCAGTATGTGATTTTGTACTAGACTACTACCATGGCCAATAAATATCATCAAGCATCGGTAACATTATCCAGTATGTGATTTTGTACTAGACTACTACCATGGCCAATAAATATCATCAAGCATCGGTAACATTATCCAGTATGTGATTTTGTACTAGACTACTACCATGGCCAATAAATATCATCAAGCATCGGTAACATTATCCTGTATGTGATTTTGTACTAGACTACTACCATGGCCAATAAATATCATCAAGCATCGGTAACATTATCCAGTATGTGATTTTGTACTAGACTACTACCATGGCCAATAAATATCATCAAGCATCGGTAACATTATCCTGTATGTGATTTTGTACTAGACTACTACCATGGCCAATAAATATCATCAAGCATCGGTAACATTATCCTGTATGTGATTTTGTACTAGACTACTACCATGGCCAATAAATATCATCAAGCATCGGTAACATTATCCAGTATGTGATTTTGTACTAGACTACTACCATGGCCAATAAATATCATCAAGCATCGGTAACATTATCCTGTATGTGATTTTGTACTAGACTACTACCATGGCCAATAAATATCATCAAGCATCATTAACATTATCCAGTATGTGATTTTGTACTAGACTACTACCATGGCCAATAAATATCATCAAGCATCGGTAACATTATCCAGTATGTGATTTTGTACTAGACTACTACCATGGCCAATAAATATCATCAAGCATTGGTAACATTATCCTGTATGTGATTTTGTACTAGACTACTACCATGGCCAATAAATATCATCAAGCATCGGTAACATTATCCTGTATGTGATTTTGTACTAGACTACTACCATGGCCAATAAATATCATCAAGCATCGGTAACATTATCCTGTATGTGATTTTGTACTAGACTACTACCATGGCCAATAAATATCATCAAGCATCGGTAACATTATCCTGTATGTGATTTTGTACTAGACTACTACCATGGCGAATAAATATCATCAAGCATCGGTAACATTATCCAGTATGTGATTTTGTACTAGACTACTACCATGGCCAATAAATATCATCAAGCATCGGTAACATTATCCTGTATGTGATTTTGTACTAGACTACTACCATGGCCAATAAATATCATCAAGCATCGGTAACATTATCCTGTATGTGATTTTGTACTAGACTACTACCATGGCCAATAAATATCACCAAGCATCGGTAACATTATCCAGTATGCGATTTTGTACTAGACTACTACCATGGCCAATAAATATCATCAAGCATCGGTAACATTATCCAGTATGTGATTTTGTACTAGACTACTACCATGGCCAATAAATATCATCAAGCATCGGTAACATTATCCTGTATGTGATTTTGTACTAGACTACTACCATGGCCAATAAATATCATCAAGCATCGGTAACATTATCCTGTATGTGATTTTGTACTAGACTACTACCATGGCCAATAAATATCATCAAGCATCGGTAACATTATCCTGTATGTGATTTTGTACTAGACTACTACCATGGCCAATAAATATCATCAAGCATCGGTAACATTATCCTGTATGTGATTTTGTACTAGACTACTACCATGGCCAATAAATATCACCAAGCATCGGTAACATATCCAGTATGTGATTTTGTACTAGACTACTACCATGGCCAATAAATATCATCAAGCATTGGTAACATTATCCTGTATGTGATTTTGTACTAGACTACTACCATGGCCAATAAATATCATCAAGCATCGGTAACATTATCCAGTATGTGATTTTGTACTAGACTACTACCATGGCCAATAAATATCATCAAGCATCGGTAACATTATCCTGTATGTGATTTTGTACTAGACTACTACCATGGCCAATAAATATCATCAAGCATTGGTAACATTATCCAGCATGTGATTTTGTACTAGACTACTACCATGGCCAATAAATATCATCAAGCATCGGTAACATTATCCAGTATGTGATTTTGTACTAGACTACTACCATGGCCAATAAATATCATCAAGCATCGGTAACATTATCCAGTATGCGATTTTGTACTAGACTACTACCATGGTCAATAAATATCATCAAGCATCGGTAACATTATCCTGTATGTGATTTTGTACTAGATAGACTACTACCATGGCCAATAAATATCATCAAGCATCGGTAACATTATCCAGTATGTGATTTTGTACTAGACTACTACCATGGCCAATAAATATCATCAAGCATCGGTAACATTATCCAGTATGTGATTTTGTACTAGACTACTACCATGGCCAATAAATATCATCAAGCATCGGTAACATTATCCTGTATGTGATTTTGCACTAGACTACTACCATGGCCAATAAATATCATCAAGCATCGGTAACATTATCCAGTATGTGATTTTGTACTAGACTACTACCATGGCCAATAAATATCATCAAGCATCGGTAACATTATCCTGTATGTGATTTTGTACTAGACTACTACCATGGCCAATAAATATCATCAAGCATCGGTAACATTATCCTGTATGTGATTTTGTACTAGACTACTACCATGGCCAATAAATATCACCAAGCATCGGTAACATTATCCTGTATGCGATTTTGTACTAGACTACTACCATGGCCAATAAATATCATCAAGCATCGGTAACATTATCCTGTATGTGATTTTGTACTAGACTACTACCATGGCCAATAAATATCATCAAGCATCGGTAACATTATCCTGTATGTGATTTTGTACTAGACTACTACCATGGCCAATAAATATCATCAAGCATCGGTAACATTATCCTGTATGTGATTTTGTACTAGACTACTACCATGGCCAATAAATATCATCAAGCATCGGTAACATTATCCTGTATGTGATTTTGTACTAGACTACTACCATGGCCAATAAATATCACCAAGCATCGGTAACATTATCCTGTATGCGATTTTGTACTAGACTACTACCATGGCCAATAAATATCATCAAGCATCGGTAACATTATCCTGTATGTGATTTTGTACTAGACTACTACCATGGCCAATAAATATCATCAAGCATCGGTAACATTATCCTGTATGTGATTTTGTACTAGACTACTACCATGGCCAATAAATATCATCAAGCATCGGTAACATTATCCAGTATGTGATTTTGTACTAGACTACTACCATGGCCAATAAATATCATCAAGCATCGGTAACATTATCCAGTATGTGATTTTGTACTAGACTACTACCATGGCCAATAAATATCACCAAGCATCGGTAACATTATCCAGTATGTGATTTTGTACTAGACTACTACCATGGCCAATAAATATCATCAAGCATCGGTAACATTATCCTGTATGTGATTTTGTACTAGACTACTACCATGGCCAATAAATATCATCAAGCATCGGTAACATTATCCAGTATGCGATTTTGTACTAGACTACTACCATGGCCAATAAATATCATCAAGCATCGGTAACATTATCCAGTATGCGATTTTGTACTAGACTACTACCATGGCCAATAAATATCATCAAGCATCGGTAACATTATCCTGTATGTGATTTTGTACTAGATAGACTACTACCATGGCCAATAAATATCATCAAGCATCGGTAACATTATCCTGTATGTGATTTTGTACTAGACTACTACCATGGCCAATAAATATCATCAAGCATCGGTAACATTATCCAGTATGTGATTTTGTACTAGACTACTACCATGGCCAATAAATATCATCAAGCATCGGTAACATTATCCTGTATGTGATTTTGTACTAGACTACTACCATGGCCAATAAATATCATCAAGCATCGGTAACATTATCCAGTATGTGATTTTGTACTAGACTACTACCATGGCCAATAAATATCATCAAGCATCGGTAACATTATCCTGTATGTGATTTTGTACTAGACTACTACCATGGCCAATAAATATCATCAAGCATCGGTAACATTATCCTGTATGTGATTTTGTACTAGACTACTACCATGGCCAATAAATATCATCAAGCATCGGTAACATTATCCTGTATGTGATTTTGTACTAGACTACTACCATGGCCAATAAATATCATCAAGCATCGGTAACATTATCCTGTATGTGATTTTGTACTAGACTACTACCATGGCCAATAAATATCATCAAGCATCGGTAACATTATCCTGTATGTGATTTTGTACTAGACTACTACCATGGCCAATAAATATCACCAAGCATCGGTAACATTATCCAGTATGCGATTTTGTACTAGACTACTACCATGGCCAATAAATATCATCAAGCATCGGTAACATTATCCTGTATGTGATTTTGTACTAGACTACTACCATGGCCAATAAATATCATCAAGCATCGGTAACATTATCCTGTATGTGATTTTGTACTAGACTACTACCATGGCCAATAAATATCATCAAGCATCGGTAACATTACCCTCTATGTGATTTTGTACTAGACTACTACCATGGCCAATAAATATCATCAAGCATCGGTAACATTATCCTGTATGTGATTTTGTACTAGACTACTACCATGGCCAATAAATATCATCAAGGTAACATTATCCTGTATGTGATTTTGTACTAGACTACTACCATGGCCAATAAATATCATCAAGCATCGGTAACATTATCCTGTATGTGATTTTGTACTAGACTACTACCATGGCCAATAAATATCATCAAGCATCGGTAACATTATCCAGTATGTGATTTTGTACTAGACTACTACCATGGCCAATAAATATCATCAAGCATTGGTAACATTATCCTGTATGTGATTTTGTACTAGACTACTACCATGGCCAATAAATATCATCAAGCATCGGTAACATTATCCAGTATGTGATTTTGTACTAGACTACTACCATGGCCAATAAATATCATCAAGCATCGGTAACATTATCCTGTATGTGATTTTGTACTAGACTACTACCATGGCCAATAAATATCATCAAGCATCGGTAACATTATCCTGTATGTGATTTTGTACTAGACTACTACCATGGCCAATAAATATCATCAAGCATCGGTAACATTATCCAGTATGTGATTTTGTACTAGACTACTACCATGGCCAATAAATATCATCAAGCATCGGTACCATTATCCAGTATGTGATTTTGTACTAGACTACTACCATGGCCAATAAATATCATCAAGCATTGGTAACATTATCCTGTATGTGATTTTGTACTAGACTACTACCATGGCCAATAAATAACATCAAGCATCGGTAACATTATCCAGTATGTGATTTTGTACTAGACTACTACCATGGCCAATAAATATCATCAAGCATCGGTACCATTATCCAGTATGTGATTTTGTACTAGACTACTACCATGGCCAATAAATATCATCAAGCATCGGTAACATTATCCAGTATGTGATTTTGTACTAGACTACTACCATGGCCAATAAATATCATCAAGCATCGGTAACATTATCCTGTATGTGATTTTGTACTAGACTACTACCATGGCCAATAAATATCATCAAGCATCGGTAACATTATCCTGTATGTGATTTTGTACTAGACTACTACCATGGCCAATAAATATCATCAAGCATCGGTAACATTATCCAGTATGTGATTTTGTACTAGACTACTACCATGGCCAATAAATATCATCAAGCATCGGTAACATTATCCTGTATGTGATTTTGTACTAGACTACTACCATGGCCAATAAATATCATCAAGCATCGGTAACATTATCCTGTATGTGATTTTGTACTAGACTACTACCATGGCCAATAAATATCATCAAGCATCGGTAACATTATCCTGTATGTGATTTTGTACTAGACTACTACCATGGCCAATAAATATCATCAAGCATTGGTAACATTATCCTGTATGTGATTTTGTACTAGACTACTACCATGGCCAATAAATATCATCAAGCATCGGTAACATTATCCAGTATGTGATTTTGTACTAGACTACTACCATGGCCAATAAATATCATCAAGCATTGGTAACATTATCCTGTATGTGATTTTGTACTAGACTACTACCATGGCCAATAAATATCATCAAGCATTGGTAACATTATCCAGTATGTGGTTTTGTACTAGACTGCTACCATGGCCAATAAATATCATCAAGCATTGGTAACATTATCCAGTATGTGATTTTGTACTAGACTACTACCATGGCCAATAAATATCATCAAGCATCGGTAACATTATCCAGTATGTGATTTTGTACTAGACTACTACCATGGCCAATAAATATCAACAAGCATCGGTAACATTATCCTGTATGTGATTTTGTACTAGACTACTACCATGGCCAATAAATATCATCAAGCATCGGTAACATTATCCAGTATGTGATTTTGTACTAGACTACTACCATGGCCAATAAATATCATCAAGCATCGGTAACATTATCCAGTATGTGATTTTGTACTAGACTACTACCATGGCCAATAAATATCATCAAGCATCGGTAACATTATCCTGTATGTGATTTTGTACTAGACTACTACCATGGCCAATAAATATCATCAAGGTAACATTATCCTGTATGTGATTTTGTACTAGACTACTACCATGGCCAATAAATATCATCAAGCATCGGTAACATTATCCTGTATGTGATTTTGTACTAGACTACTACCATGGCCAATAAATATCATCAAGCATCGGTAACATTATCCAGTATGTGATTTTGTACTAGACTACTACCATGGCCAATAAATATCATCAAGCATCGGTAACATTATCCTGTATGTGATTTTGTACTAGACTACTACCATAGCCACCAAAAATATGATTGGCACCATTGGCTATACACCATGTCTGGTGCCACTGGCTATACACTGTCAAGTTTTTAGTGGGAAAAACCCATGCTGATAAGACCATCCATTAAAAAGAAGTAGTGATAACAAGATTTACAAGATGGCCATCACTGTAGCCATGTGAGATGTCAAATTGACAACATTTTTAGTTTTGACCAACAAGACATCATAAAAAGTCTTTAATTGAAACCCCAATGCTGCTTCAACCATCCATTCAAAACGAGCACTTCTGAGTTTCAAGATGCTACAATGCACCTTGTACATGTGAACCTCCCAACTGGGTGCACAATTCTTCAAGTATCAGCATGCCTTCTGTCCCTCAAATCAATGTTTTAAAACTTTCATTTCCCATTTTAAAAAAAAGATAAGAAGTGTCATGGTTTTGTAGTACACAACACTATTCAGTCCATAGTGCAATCTGATCAACCTGCCACTTGCATGCTACATATATAGCACAGGAAAGAAACTCTTTCAAAGCATATTACTAATCTTGTCATTCTAAGGTTGCAAAATAGTAGAGTTACTCCTTGAACACTTTGGAATTTACCAAAACCTAGAATACACAAAAATTATGGCATGAGTGACAAAAAGCTATATGTGATAGGAATCCCTGCTATAATTTGCTTTGTTTTAACATAATGGGAATCCCTGCTATAATTTGCTTTGTTTTAACATAATGGGAATCCCTGCTACAAATTGCTTTGTAATAACATAATGAGAATCCCTGCTATAAATTGCTTTGTTTTAACATAATGGGAATCCCTGCTATAATTTGCTTTGTTATAACATAATGGGAATCGCAGCAACATACTGACACATAGCTGTTCCTGGTTTTTGGTCTTAGATATCTCTTATTCCCTGACACTACTCAAAATATCAGCCAAACTGACACAAACAAATAAAAAATAATTGAGTTAAGTTTCCTATAGCTTTATAGATTCAAATTACTATTTTTACACAGCAATGATTAAGTTTTATCAAGTAAAAGGCTACCCTGTTCTCAACTGTTTTATAATTGGCAGGTAGTAAGATTATTGCTGTATGTATGACTGTTTGACTGGCTGTATGTTTGACTGGCTTTACATTTCTAACTCCCTCTACTATGACACTCATACATGCATTTATTTATTTTTTTATAATTTTCACTACACTACAGGTTCAGTATATCACAAAGTTGGCAGTTATGAACCCCAATTAACACACTGTTGTAGTGTTATGAACCCAAAATAACACACTGTTGTAGTGTTTTGGGTAAAGTGCTCAACAATTCAGTGTATGACAAACTGACATAAACTTATTTACAGATGGATGTTGAAGTGTCATGTACCAACTTTGTGAATTTTGGCTTTACATACATGAAATGCTTACAGAACTGTTTAACTTCAGCCATTCTGTATGCTACAGTTATTGTGTTTTTAAATCTGACCATCTTCAATCTGTTGTCAACTGAAGGATGACTTCAATCTTAGTCTGTATGCTACAGTTATTGTGTTTTTAAATCTGACCATCTTCAATCTGTTGTCAACTGAAGGATGACTTCAATCATTCTGTATGCTACAGTTATTGTGTTTTTAAATCTGACCATCTTCAATCTGTTGTCAACTGAAGGATGACTTCAATCATTCTGTATGCTATGGTTATTGTGTTTTTAAATCTGACCATCTTCAATCTGTTGTCAACTGAAGGATGACTTCAATCATTCTGTATGCTACAGTTATTTTGTTTTTAAATCTGACCATCTTCAATCTGTTGTCAACTGAAGGATGACTTCAATCATTCTGTATGCTACAGTTATTGTGTTTTTAAATCTGACCATCTTCAATCTGTTGTCAACTGAAGGATGACTTCAATCATTCTGTATGCTATGGTTATTGTGTTTTTAAATCTGACCATCTTCAATCTGTTGTCAACTGAAGGATGACTTCAATCTTAGTCTGTATGCTACAGTTATTGTGTTTTTAAATCTGACCATCTTCAATCTGTTGTCAACTGAAGGATGACTTCAATCATTCTGTATGCTACAGTTATTGTGTTTTTAAATCTGACCATCTTCAATCTGTTGTCAACTGAAGGATGACTTCAATCATTCTGTATGCTATGGTTATTGTGTTTTTAAATCTGACCATCTTCAATCTGTTGTCAACTGAAGGATGACTTCAATCATTCTGTATGCTACAGTTATTGTGTTTTTAAATCTGACCATCTTCAATCTGTTGTCAACTGAAGGATGACTTTCAATCTTAATCTGTATGCTATAGTTATTGCATTTTTAAATCTGACCATCTTCAATCTGCTGTCAATTGAAGGATGACTTCAATCTTAGTCTGTATGCTACAGTTATTGTGTTTTTTAATCTGACCATCTTTAATCTGCGGTCAACTGAAGGATGACTTTCAATCTTAATCTGTATGCTATAGTTATTGCATTTTTAGATCTGACCATCTTCAATCTATTGTCAACTGAAGGATGACTTCTATCATTCTGTATGCTACAGTTATTGTGTTTTAAATCTGACCATCTTCAATCTGCTGTCAACTGAAGGATGACTTCAATCATTCTGTATGCTACAGTTATTGTGTTTTTAAATCTGACCATCTTCAATCTGTTGTCAACTGAAGGATGACTTTCAATCTTAATCTGTATGCTATAGTTATTGCATTTTTAAATCTGACCATCTTCAATCTGTTGCGAACTGAAGGATGACTTCAATCTTAATCTGTATGCTGCAGTTATTGTGTTTTTTAATCTGACCATCTTCAATCTGTTGTCAACTGAAGGATGACTTCAATCATTCTGTATGCTACAGTTATTGTGTTTTTAAATCTGACCATCTTCAATCTGTTGTCAACTGAAGGATGACTTCAATCATTCTGTATGCTACAGTTATTGTGTTTTTAAATCTGACCATCTTCAATCTGTTGTCAACTGAAAGATGACTTCAATCATTCTGTATGCTATGGTTATTGTGTTTTAAAATCTGACCATCTTCAATCTGTTGTCAACTGAAGGATGACTTCAATCATTCTGTATGCTACAGTTATTGTGTTTTTAAATCTGACCATCTTCAATCTGTTGTCAACTGAAGGATGACTTCAATCATTCTGTATGCTACAGTTATTGTGTTTTAAGATCTGACCATCTTCAATCTGTTGTCAACTGAAGGATGACTTCAATCTGAATCTGTACGCTACAGTTATTGTGTTTTTTAATCTGACCATCTTCAATCTGCTGTCAATTGAAGGATGACTTCAATCTTAGTCTGTATGCTACAGTTATTGTGTTTTTTAATCTGACCATCTTTAATCTGCTGTCAAGTGAAGGATGACTTTCAATCTTAATCTGTATGCTATAGTTATTGCATTTTTAAATCCGACCATCTTCAATCTATTGTCAACTGAAGGATGACTTCTATCATTCTGTATGCTACAGTTATTGTGTTTTAAATCTGACCATCTTCAATCTATTGTCAACTGAAGGATGACTTCAATCATTCTGTATGCTACAGTTATTGTGTTTTAAATCTGACCATCTTCAATCTGTTGTCAACTGAAGGATGACTTCAATCTTAATCTGTATGCTGCAGTTATTGTGTTTTTAAATCTGACCATCTTCAATCTGCTGTCAATTGAAGGATGACTTCAATCATTCTTTATGCTACAGTTATTGTGTTTTTAAATCTGACCATCTTCAATCTGTTGTCAACTGAAGGATGACTTCAATCATTCTGTAGACTACAGTTATTGTGTTTTTAAATCTGACCATCTTCAATCTGCTGTCAACTGAAGGATGACTTTCAATCTTAATCTGTAATTTGCATTTACTTGCTTTGTTTTTTATATGAAATTACTGTGCCACTTCAAAATCTTAATTCTTTTTACTGAAAACGCATCATATCACAAAATAATCTTAATTTTTAGGCCCATAAGTCATCAAATCACAAAATATTTTTCTAAAGTAACAAAAATACATTTACTGACCCAGGTATTTAATAGTGTGTCTCATGGTTTTTCTTTTTCCCTATGACACATGTGCATGCATGAGATATGCACATATAGGCATATGAGGTATCAATTGCAAAAGCCCATTTTCATCAATTTCTGGTGCAACAATGACAATTTGGATGCCCAGAATGTTCTTGTTTTCTTTAGTCATATATTAAGAAATGCTTATGGCAGCTAAGAGGTTCAGTTTGCCTTGCATCACTTGTCACAGGAGAACTGTATGAATGTAAGCATCTGCAAGCAAAGACCAAATGTACATGTGGCCAAACTGTCAGCTGATACTACTAACTCCCCTTAATGGAAAGAAACAGCGCAGACACTAATTCTATCAGTACAAGCATAAACACTCTGAATCTGAATTATAAACTACAGTCACATTACAGTGTCAAAATATTTCTCATCACAAGGATGTTACACATGATAACAATGTAGAGAAGGATGCCACCAAAACACGGTATAAAAAGACATTTGAAGGAAAAGCACAAGCTTGTTTAAAAAAACAAAAAGACTTTGACTACAAAATTTGGTGCAATAAAAGTTCCCAAGGATGACTAAGAACACAGATCAGGAAGATTTTAGCTGTGCCTGTGGTGCAAATATAACTGTTCAAATGGATATTGGTGATGAAAATCAAATGAGGGTCTAATAGACTTACACTTCAATTTAATGGTGATGAAAATCAATTGAGGGTCTATTAGACTTACACTTCAATCTCATGGAGATGTAACAATTGAGGGTTTATTAGACTTACACTTCAATCTCATGGAGATGTAACAATTGAGGGTCTAATTAGACTTACACTTCAATCTCTTGGAGATGTAACAATTGAGGGTCTATTAGACTTACACTTCAATCTCATGGAGATGTAACAATTGAGGGTCTATTAGACTTACACTTCAATCTCATGGAGATGTAACAATTGAGGGTCTAACAGACTTACACTTCAATCTCTTGGAGATGTAACAATTGAGGGTCTAATAGACTTACACTTCAATCTCTTGGAGATGTAACAATTGAGGGTCTATTAGACTTACACTTCAATCTCTTGGAGATGTAACAATTGAGAGTCTAAAAGACTTACACTTCAATCTCATGGAGATGTAACAATTGAGGGTCTATTAGACTTACACTTCAATCTCTTGGAGATGTAACAATTGAGGGTCTAATAGACTTACACTTCAATCTCATGGAGATGTAACAATTGAGGGTCTATTAGACTTACACTTCAATCTCATGGAGATGTAACAATTGAGGGTCTAACAGACTTACACTTCAATCTCTTGGAGATGTAACAATTGAGGGTCTAATAGACTTACACTTCAATCTCTTGGAGATGTAACAATTGAGGGTCTATTAGACTTACACTTCAATCTCTTGGAGATGTAACAATTGAGGGTCTAAAAGACTTACACTTCAATCTCATGGAGATGTAACAATTGAGGGTCTATTAGACTTACACTTCAATCTCTTGGAGATGTAACAATTGAGGGTCTAATAGACTTACACTTCAATCTCATGGAGATGTAACAATTGAGGGTCTATTAGACTTACACTTCAATCTCATGGAGATGTAACAATTGAGGGTCTAATAGACTTACACTTCAATCTCATGGAGATGTATCAATTGAGGGTCTATTAGACTTACACTTCAATCTCATGGTGATGAAAATCAATTGAGGGTCTATTAGACTTACACTTCAATCTCATGGAGATGTAACAATTGAGGGTCTATTAGACTTACACTTCAATCTCATGGAGATGTAACAATTGAGGGTCTATTAGACTTACACTTCAATCTCATGGAGGTGTATCAATTGAGGGTCTATTAGACTTACACTTCAATCTCTTGGAGATTTAACAATTGAGGGTCTAATAGACTTACACTTCAATCTCATGGAGATTTAACAATTGAGGGTCTATTAGACTTACACTTCAATCTCATGGAGATGTAACAATTGAGGGTCTATTAGACTTACACTTCAATCTCATGGAGATGTAACAATTGAGGGTCTATTAGACTTACACTTCAATCTCATGGAGATGTAACAATTGAGGGTCTATTAGACTTACACTTCAATCTCATGGAGGTGTATCAATTGAGGGTCTATTAGACTTACACTTCAATCTCTTGGAGATTTAACAATTGAGGGTCTAATAGACTTACACTTCAATCTCATGGAGATTTAACAATTGAGGGTCTAATAGACTTACACTTCAATCTCATGGAGATTTAACAATTGAGGGTCTAACAGACTTACACTTCAATCTCATGGAGATTTAACAATTGAGGGTCTATTAGACTTACACTTCAATCTCACGGAGATGTAACAATTGAGGGTCTAATAGACTTACACTTCAATCTCATGGAGATGTAACAATTGAGGGTCTAATAGACTTACACTTCAATCTCTTGGAGATGTAACAATTGAGGGTCTATTAGACTTACACTTCAATCTCATGGAGGTGTATCAATTGAGGGTCTATTAGACTTACACTTCAATCTCATGGAGATGTAACAATTGAGGGTCTATTAGACTTACACTTCAATCTCTTGGAGATGTAACAATTGAGGGTCTATTAGACTTACACTTCAATCTCTTGGAGATTTAACAATTGAGGGTCTAATTAGACTTACACTTCAATCTCATGGAGATGTAACAATTGAGGGTCTATTAGACTTACACTTCAATCTCATGGAGGTGTATCAATTGAGGGTCTATTAGACTTACACTTCAATCTCTTGGAGATTTAACAATTGAGGGTCTAATAGACTTACACTTCAATCTCATGGAGATTTAACAATTGAGGGTCTAATAGACTTACACTTCAATCTCATGGAGATTTAACAATTGAGGGTCTAACAGACTTACACTTCAATCTCATGGAGATTTAACAATTGAGGGTCTATTAGACTTACACTTCAATCTCATGGAGATGTAACAATTGAGGGTCTAATAGACTTACACTTCAATCTCATGGAGATGTAACAATTGAGGGTCTAATAGACTTACACTTCAATCTCATGGTGATGAAAATCAATTGAGGGTCTATTAGACTTACACTTCAATCTCATGGAGATGTAACAATTGTGACAATTGATCCAGGTAATAGAAGCTGTAAAGCTTCATAAGGCTTATTTTCCATAATTATACCCAGTTTTATTTGTGTCTGCTTGCTTATTTTCCATAATTATATCCAGTTTTATTTGTGTCTGCTTGCTTATTTTCCATTATTATATCCAGTTTTATTTGTGTCTGCTTATTTTCCATAATTATATCCAGTTTTATTTGTGTCTGCTTGCTTATTTTCCATAATTATATCCAGTTTTATTTGTGTCTGCTTGCTTATTTTCCATTATTATATCCAGTTTTATTTGTGTCTGCTTGCTTATTTTCCATTATTATATCCAGTTTTATTTATGTCTGCTTGCTCTAAATTACTCCCAAAAATGATCCAAGATGTTGTAATTGCTATAAAATCAACTAATGACACTGAAAGAAATGCAGAGATGACAGTAGTTTTCATTGATACACACACTACACCCACCCCATGTATATATATGCAGTATGTTTTAATAATTAAACTCCTGTACAGGATGACTCAATGGTTTGCCACTAATAACATAGCCACAAACTAAGAGTCCCTATACTATTTTGTTAGTAGAAAATTAAATACAGAATATTAAAATAAAGTAAATATTTTTGTCAACTATAGTACATTGAAGTTTATGAAATATACAATGGAAAACATCAAATCCATTTACAAGCCAATGGACACATCTCTGTATATTTGGTACTCTGTTTTGGTATTCACCCATGGTTTTCTGGCTGTAAACAAAAAATAGTGATCCGATACCCAGATGGGAGCTGGAAAGGGGAATGAAGTAACATTTCACATTAAATGTGAAAGCAGACATACATGATGCCTTAGGACAATTAATTACATCAGAATCAACCTCTGTCTGTGTGTGTGTGTGTGTGTGTGACTTCTCACATGTGTGTGAGCACGTGGGTGGGTGAGTGGGTGCTTGGACATGTGATCATATGCTTTTCTATGAATAAGTAGTGATGCTTGCAAGTTTAAATACAAAGTGGAGCCAAGTCCCAGATATACAGTAATGATGTTATATGCTTAGCTACATGCAGACAGTTGTGATGATTTTATTATGCTCTTGAATTATGTCCTTGTTTACTTAAACAGATACAGAAAGCTCACCTGTTCAAAACAACTTGGTTAAACAAAATACCTCCTATGTAAACATTTGTATTAATATCCATAAATTTAAGTAAGAATTTATACCTGCATAATTTAAAGAGTTCCACTCAAAACAGATAATGTATATACTCACATATAAGTTGAGTTCAACTGCCAACTATACAGACCTAGAACTTCCATTGCATTATGCACTTGCAGATCTGGGTCTATGCAGTTTATTAGGTATAATCAGTTAAAAAAACAACAATGACCCTGATCTACTGGTGCATTATGTGACAGCATATCAGGGTTTATGTTGTCTGATGTTGGGCTCAACTTGCATGATAATTATATGTATGACAATAAGTAACATTCATGTCCATGTTTTATTGATCCAAATTTATACACATGCCATGATTGATCTGATCCAAATTTATACACATGCCATGATTGATCTGATCCAAATTTATACACATGCCATGATTGATCTGATCCAAATTTATACACATGCCATGATTGATCATAAATCATGCAGCCACAAATAAGGTCCACATCAAAACATTCTCAAAAGGTACACAAACAAATCTAGCCCTAAATCTTGGCCTTCATGTCAATTGGTTTTTCCAACTAATGAAAATTTCACACAAATGAAACATTTTAGTCACAAGGTACATTTCTGAGATATAAATTCTGTTATGTTTGAGATAAGCCAGTATTTATGCAAAAACAGCTAAATTAAGTTTATTCAAACAAGATTTTTTTGTTCTGTTTTCAGTTACATGGACTTTTAGTTCATAGGATTGGCAGTGTGGATTTTAATCAAGATAGGTAAAGAAAAGATGGATGCTTGGTTGATTGATTGGTTGATTTGTAATGGCACTTTCAGCATTTTATATTGCTATATCATGCCAAGGAAAGCTGACCTGGGTTGTTCTGGGTGGCTATCAAACCTGTAACCAATGGATACGAGTCTAATACTCTATCAAATAAGCTTCCATGGCTCCCGAAAATGTGAAAGGTTTTGTTTGCTGTCAGACATGTAAGTAAGGGAGAAAAAAATTGTAGTTTAGTTTTAATTCTTACCAATTAAAATTGAAAAAAAGCTGAAAAATTGCAGTATAAATGGAACTCATCAACCAATAAAAACTAACAGATCTTGTCTTTTATTTCAGAAAATGTACTTTCATGTTACTAAATACTTTGAAAGTTGCTTATTTAATGAGTTTGGTGATATTTTTAAAAATAACTTCTCCTGAAAGTAAGAAAGGATCTTCAATTATTGCAATACAATACAGCTTTATCACAAAATCTCTGAATCATGATTCATACATTTTTAATTTGACTTTTTTGAAGAACTTTACATAAGAATAAATAAATCAGAACAATCACTATATTGCAAAGTATAACCCTCCACTTTACATTATCAAATTTTATCAAGTACAGACATGTTGCAAAGAAAACTTGAAAAAAATTAAATTTCAAACAGGAAAAATTAGGAATTCAAATTTGGGAATCAAAATTTCATTTATTTTGTAGATTTTAGATGTCCTGGAAATGACAATCCTTACAACAATTAATGATGTAGTGTTACTGTTTTATATAATCAATGTTATACATATGAAATTTTGTAAGATATGTGCAATATGATGCTTATCATTATTTGTAGAATATATGTAACATTATGTTTTACTTTCATGGATCGTTAATTATCATGAACACAGCAAAACTAAAACCATATGAAAAGATCTTGATACAAAGTAGTTTTAGGATTTACACGACTGTATGTATTCACTTATAAGTTGACTTCAACTGCCAACTATATAGACCTAGATATGCCATTGTATAATGTGCTGGCAGATCTGGGTCTATGCAGTTTGTTAGGAGGTCTCAGTAGAACAAGCAGAATGGACACTGATCTGCCATCCCATTACATATGGCAATGATGTAAAGAGATTAACAGCTCCACACAATCAATGGTCTTCTTATCAAAGAGGTAGCTTTTGTAGCTTGATGTAGCCTCAGATTCATAATCCAAGGGTCCTGGGTTCAATACTGGTCTAAGCCAGCCATGGCTTTAGTGTGTGGTTGGGAATGGCACTTAGCTCTCATTATCTGGCATAATGTGTTACAAGTAACATTAAAACAACAACAACAAAAATGTATCAGGGAATTTTATCAGTTTTAGGGAAATCAGTCATCCTGTACCTTTTCAGCTTATAATGGATGAAATAAATAAATAAAGCAATTGAGATGTCTTCATTATTTGTTCCAGCAAGTTAGGTGAGAGAAATTATTTCAACTACCAGCCACAACAAGGTTATTATAGGCCATTAAAGCAATTGAAATTTGTCAACTAGACCCTATAGCATTGCAGTTCACTGTGATGATAAATTATATGGTACTGGTATATTGAAAAATGTCCATGTTTTTATTTTTACTTTCAGATTTAAGTGGTAAAACATGAGAACATAACCTTACAGAAATTCAAGTAAAACAATTATGTTGCCAAGTGTCAAATTCTGTACAGAAATCTTAACAATACAGAAATTTCCCCTTTTAAGCTATACAGACAAAGATACCATCTTGGTGTAATAAAAGGAAAAAGTAACCCCTTTTTAGTTTCTTTAAATGGCATTTTTAACACATTATTGGCTATATAACACATTATTGGCTATGTAACACATTCAGGCTACTTCCTGTCCACTAAATATGTCAAGGACAAACAAATCTAAATCCAAATACATAAATGTAGGTAATTACATGGACTTGACCAATCTGTGTAGTTATCATTTATCTGCATTGACAGGCTCCAACCAGTCTTTTCCAGGTATCTCTAAGCTACTGGCTGACTTGTTATTTCATGAGATTTTATGCGTACCTTTTACACATGCCATTTCCAGGTATCTCTAAGCTACTGACTTGTTATTTCATGAAATTTTATGCGTACCTTTTACACATGCCATTTCCAGGTATCTCTAAGCTACTGGCTGACTTGTTATTTCATGAGATTTTATGCGTACCTTTTACACATGCCATTTCCAGGTATCTCTAAGCTACTGACTGACTCGTTATTTCATGAGATTTTATGTAGACCTTTTACACATGCCATTTCCAGGTATCTCTAAGCTACTGACTTGTTATTTCATGAGATTTTATGCAGACCTTTTACACATGCCATTTCCAGGTATCTCTAAGCTACTGACTGACTTGTTATTTCATGAGATTTTATGTAGACCTTTTACACATGCCATTTCCAGGTATCTCTAAGCTACTGGTTGACTTGTTATTTCATGAGATTTTATGCAGACCTTGTAACATGCCATTTCCATGTATCTCTAAGCTACTGACTGATTTGTTATTTCATGAAATTTTATGCAGACCTTGTACACATGCCATTTCCATGTATCTCTAAGCTATTGACTGACTTGTTATTTCATGAAATTTTATGCAGACCTTGTACACATGCCATTTCTTTGTAGCTCTAAGCTACTGGCTTATATGTTATTTAATGAGATTTTATGCAGACCTTGTGTTCATGCTATTTCCTTTCTGAACACCTGGGGCCATATTGATCAAAATTCTCTTGTGCTTAAGGTTAAATAGTTACCACAGGCTAAATATTTATCTGACCTTGTGATTGATGATGAATCTATACTAATAAGATTAACTAAGACTGACTAGGGTTGGATGTTAGATATGATGAGACTGTATAGATGCATTTGAATGTGTACGAATAAGAAAATGGCTTGACTCCTAATCTGTGAGTATACGAAGATATGGTATTATCAGTAAATAACTAAAGCTTTATTTAGACTCTTCTTGTAGTCTGTCACCTACAGAATTTATAATTCATATCTATCAATCAAAAATTTCACTATTTTACATAATACAGTTCTATCCACCCTACTGGTGTGT
The DNA here is from genome assembly GCA_028554795.2 of Sinohyriopsis cumingii. Taxonomy (NCBI): domain Eukaryota; kingdom Metazoa; phylum Mollusca; class Bivalvia; order Unionida; family Unionidae; genus Sinohyriopsis; species Sinohyriopsis cumingii. The sequence continues at coordinate 2,370,729 of CM068833.1, read as the reverse complement.
GACTCTTGTGTAATATTTGATTTGTCGCTGGGACTCACAGTGATGAGTAATACGTGAAACAAAATTGCTTCGCCTTTCAGAAAAAAAGTCTCTGGGACTCACTCTGATGACAAAATACATGAAAAAAGTCTCTGGGACTCACTCTGATGACAAAATACATGAAAAAAAGTCTCTGGGACTCACTCTGATGGCAAAATACATGAAAAAAATGCTTTGCCTTTAAATAACAAAGGCAGATAATTACACATCATTTATAATTGGTAATTTAAAATCATGAGTTGTTTTCTTCATTGCAATTACAGTATGAAAAGAAATGTTTTTGTCCTGCACTTATTGACCAAATAATTTAGACTTATTCTTTAGCTATCATTCTATACCTGTATGTTTAATAATTCCGGACAGGTCAAACTGACACACCTATTGTCTGAGCATCTGCAGTTCACACACATCATTAAAAATCCTCAGATTAATAACATACAATTAAATAAAGGATTAAATTACTAGTCATTAAGTTTTTCAAAAAAGAGATACATAAATGTACCAGCAGTGTGTGTGATTTGGATTTTTAGTGTAGCTTTAACTATTTTTCAGGCATATCACTACAATGTCTGCAGTGTGACTATTTATAGTGATGTCTAGCACTGGGGCATCATGCCACAGACATGTAGCATGATGTCCAACCCAGTCACATTATCCTGACACCAGGCCGACCAATCCTAACACTAACCTCTTAATGCTGAGCACCAAGTCAGGCAGCTGTCAGTAACATTTTTGTAAGTCTTTGGTATGACTCGGCCAGGGATCGATCCCACAACCTCACACATCCGAGGTGGACGCTCTAACCACTAGGCCTCCAGAACTGTCACCAGCAGTGTTGAATCATACAAAAACCATTCAAGAGATTTTCATGATTTACTGCATGCTTGTTTACACCTTGAATGGAGGGTAAAACTTACTAGTGTTTTTGTGATAACATCATGTTTATACATATGTTTTTGAAAAATTATTTACCATTACATGTATGTCCAAAATCATCAACAACTATGATAACGACAATATTCAAGCTATTGAGTGTTATAATCCAAACTGTATAACATATTCAAGCTACAGTGCTATAATCCAAACTGCATAACATATTCAAGCTACTGAGTGTTATAATCCAAACTGTATAACATAATCAAGCTACTGAGTGTTATAATCCAAACTGTATAACATATTCAAGCTACAATGCTATAATCCAAACTGTATAACATATACAAGCTACTCAGTGTTATAATCCAAACTGTATAACATATTCAAGCTACTCAGTGTTATAATCCAAACTGTATAACATATTCAAGCTACTGAGTGTTATAATCCAAACTGTATAACATATTCAAGCTACAATGCTATAATCCAAACTGTATAACATATTCAAGCTACTCAGTGTTATAATCCAAACTGTATAACATATTCAAGCTACTCAGTGTTATAATCCAAACTGTATAACATATTCAAGCTACTCAGTGTTATAATCCAAACTGTATAACATATTCAAGCTACAATGCTATAATCCAAACTGTATAACATATTCAAGCTACAATGCTATAATCCAAACTGTATAACATATTCAAGCTACTGAGTGTTATAATCCAAACTGTATAACATATTCAAGCTACAATGCTATAATCCAAACTGTATAACATATACAAGCTACTCAGTGTTATAATCCAAACTGTATAACATATTCAAGCTACTGAGTGTTATAATCCAAACTGTATAACATATTCAAGCTACAGAGTGTTATAATACAAAATGTATACCATTTTTGAGAGACAGAGTGTTCTGATCAAAACTGATGCAAGGGATAGTTTTTCACAATTCTCATAATTGAAGCGTTGTAAGTAAATGTACGATTTGTTAAAGGCTTTCCATGCTAACCTTTGTCTGGGAATAAAAGAACAGAAAAACATAATGTATTAAAATAATCATATATGTATTAAAATAATATCCTATTAAAATAAGTTTTAATGTTGACTTTAGCTTTCAAACTTAAAAGATTACAGTAAATTTTAATGATGACTTTAGCTTGCAACTATAACAATTACATTAATTTTTAATGATGACTAGCTTGCAACTATACAAATTACAGTAATTTTAAAGATGACTTTAGCTTGCAACTATAACAATTACATTAATTTTTAATGATGACTTCAGCTTGCAACTATAACAATTACATTAATTTTTAATGATGACTTTAGCTTGCAACTATAACAATTACATTAATTTTTAATGATGACTTTAGCTTGCAACTATAGCAATTACAGTAATTTTTAATGATGTCTTTAGCTTGCAACTATAACAATGACAGTAATTTTTAATGATGACTTTAGCTTGCAATTATACCAATTACAGTAATTTTTAAAGATGACTTTAGCATGAAAACTACATTTACAGTAACTTTCAACGATGACTTTATCTTGCAAACAATAATAGTTACATTAATGGATATAATAATTTTAACATCGTCTTTTTCTCGGTGTCATGCGTTTGTTTTACAGCCGGAAGTCTGCTATAAAGTAAACACTTCAAACATCACCTGTATTTATCTGATGATAAACCAACCCAGATTTTTTCAAAATTATTGCAAAATATTTACTTAAGATATCTTTGGTCATAAGCACAATCCCCCTATATTCTGGATAATTTAGAAGCCCCCCCCCCCCTTTCCATGTTATCATGGGATTAATACTGTACATACATGTACATTCAACATGTTTTCTGCCTTTTTCTTTAATATGTGAGACCCAGGGTCCACATTAACCAAATAGAAAGGGTTTAATGGGTAAGAAATAATACTATATGTATGAATAAAATTCAGTACAGAGTAAAATTTTACATATCTATGGATTGCTATGCATACAGGTGAAACTTAAATGCTTCCTAGGAATTTAAATTCCTTGGACATGGACAGGCATTAAATGTTGCCATGTACATGAAGACTACCAGACAAAGCAAACATGTATGCATTCTATGTGACCACTGAATGGAGAACTAATTGCAATTTTCAAATAAACCCTAACTAGAGACAAAAAGTTTTTACCCCAAACAATGATATACCCTTTCCCTCTTCTAATGTGATGTTTTTTCTATTGAGACATGCATCACTTGTGGTCACAATGCATTGGATTTCGTTCTGACCATGTCAACAATATGGTTTGCAATAAACTATTCAGTCTCTGATGAGTGCAAGTGTCACCTTCAAACCCCATATTGTACTATTGAGTGCAAAGACACTTGCATTACCTTCAAACCCCATATTGTACTACTGAATGCAAAGAATGCATTACCTTCAAACCCCATATTGTACTATTGAGTGCAAAGACACTTGCATTACCTTCAAACCCCATATTGTACTATTGAATGCAAAGAATGTATTACCTTCAAACCCTATATTGTACTATTGTGTGCAAAGACACCTGCATTACCTTCAAACCCTATATTGTACTATTGAGTGCAAAGACACTTGCATTACCTTCAAACCCCATATTGTACTATTGAGTGCAAAGACACTTGCATTACCTTCAAACCCTATATTGTACTATTGAGTGCGAAGACACTTGCATTACCTTCAAACCCTATATTGTACTATTGAATGCAAAGAATGTATTACCTTCAAACCCTATATTGTACTATTGTGTGCAAAGACACCTGCATTACCTTCAAACCCCATATTGTACTCCTGAGTGCAAAGACACTTGCATTACCTTCAAACCCTATATTATACTATTGAATGCAAAGAATGTATTACCTTCAAACCCTATATTGTACTATTGTGTGCAAAGACACCTGCATTACCTTCAAACCCTATATTGTACTATTGAGTGCAAAGACACTTGCATTACCTTCAAACCCCATATTGTATTACTAAGTGCAAAGACACTTGCATTACCTTCAAACCCTATATTGTACTATTGAGTGCAAAGACACTTGCATTACCTTCAAACCCTATATTGTACTATTGAGTGCAAAGACACTTGCATTACCTTTAAACCCTATATTGTACTACTGAGTGCAAAGACACTTGCATTACCTTCAAACCCTATATTGTACTATTGAGTGCAAAGACACTTGCATTACCTTCAAACCCTATATTGTACTACTGAGTGCAAAGACACTTGCATTACCTTCAAACCCCATATTGTACTCTTGAGTGCAAAGACACTTGCATTACCTTCAAACCCCATATTGTACTCTTGAGTGCAAAGACACTTGCATTACCTTCAAACCCCATATTGTACTATTGAATGCATCAAAAACTGCATCTGATTAAGAGTATATTCTGCCATTAAATGGATTTATTTTAAAAACAGAAACTTTGTGTACTTTTAATCAATGTTAGTTGGTTGTGATTATATGTTTTGCACATAAGTGTATGAGTGTGTTAATGATATCGGACAATGCTAAATCTACCAACTTTATTTTATTTGTAAGTGATTTAAATGTATTAAAGAAAATGGACTAGTTAATTATTTTCTTTTATTCATATCGGGATTTCTGGTCATTTTCTAAATGCATAGAATTATGAAAATATAGCTTATTCTCAATTCAATGACGAGGCTTTCTGGTGGCCACAACTACTGACCCCTTGTGGGATAACACAACACATTTCATTCTCAACCCCTTGTCCCATTGCTTTCGGTAATGTATTTGGCACTTTCATTCTGCTGTGATATTACATGTGTAACATTATGAAGAGTGTTCCATTTTAATTCATGCCACAAGCCAATCCAATTTGTTACAATAAATTGTGTTTTTCAGGTAATAAAAAGTATTTTATATTTGTGTTCATATTAAAAGTTATTAAATTTGTTGAATATTTTATATGTTTTATTTACTGAGGAATGCCAAACTTACCAACATTTACTAACGATTGCTAATTTAAAACGTTTACCAAGGAATGCCAAGCTTACCAACATTTACCAAGGATTGCAAAACTTACCAACATTTACCAAGGATTGTCAAACTTAGCAACATTTACCAAGGATTGTAAATCTTACAAAGGTTTACCAAGGATTGACAATGTTACTAATATATACTATGTTTTGCCAAGTTTACAAAGGTTGACCAATGCTTGCCAATCTCACCAAAGATTGCCAAGCCCATAAACCTTTTGCAAGACTTGTCAAGCTTACAAAAGTTTGCCAAGATCACTAAGGTATAGTAAGGTTTACCAAGACTGTCAAGCTTACAAAAGTTTGCCAAGATCACTAAGGTTTAATAAGGTTTACCAAGACTGTCAAGCTTACAAAAGTTTGCCAAGATCACTAAGGTATAGTAAGGTTTACCAAGACTGTCAAGCTTACAAAAGTTTGCCAATATCACTAAGGTTTAATAAGGTTTACCAAGACTGTCAAGCTTACAAAAGTTTGCCAAGATCGCTAAGGTATAGTAAGGTTTACCAAGACTGTCAAGCTTACAAAAGTTTGCCAATATCACTAAGGTTTAATAAGGTTTACCAAGACTGTCAAGCTTACAAAAGTTTGCCAAGCTCACTAAGGTTTAATAAGGTTTACCAAGACTGTCAAGCTTACAAAAGTTTGCCAATATCACTAAGGTTTAATAAGGTTTACCAAGACTGTCAAGCTTACAAAAGTTTGCCAAGATCACTAAGGTTTAATAAGGTTTACCAAGACTGTCAAGCTTATAAGTTTGCCAAGATCACTAAGGTTTAATAAGGTTTACCAAGATTGTCAAGTGATCTTGGCAAACTTAGTGATCTTGGCAAAGATTTACCAAGGTTTACCAAGGCTTACATGTACCAAGTACAACCAAAGATAGAGAAGTTAATAAATTAGTTTGTTAAATTTCATATGAACTGATCACTCATGTTATATCCTACATATTAAAATGGCATAACAGTATATCTACATGAAAATGGCAGTAAACAAATAAACATACAAACTTTTTCCTGTTTAAGAGAAACATTAACCCTGATAATCCTTCTATGCAATGTGTACATAAGTTTTAGAATAAGTACGTTGCAAGGATCAGCTGGGGTATTTTGTCTTGACCAGTGCTCATTATAAACAAGACTCCCTATGAGAGACTGATGCTCTTCTGGGCAAAATGATATTTTATGAATTCAAGATAAGATCATTTCTTCCTTTAAACTGCTGAGTGTTGAAACTATCTCCAACATTCTTCAGTGATGACAAGAATTTGACTGGCACCATTTTCATTTAGGACCAACTATGTATCATAAAGATTCTATTTCTGAAAACACCATGTTGATATACCATCCAGAGATTACAATAATTTCAAGAGAGTATCCTTGTTGACCATATTGTGGGGTAGTCATTTTCATTTGGGACCAACTATAAACTATAAGAATTCTTATCAAAAGAATGTCAAAATGACATTCCATTTAGGAGGAGCAGCAAAACCATGATTTTCATGATGGCCACATATTGGTTATCAGATCAGCACCATTTGAATTGAAGATCAATAAAACATTATTACAAGTAGTTTAGTGAAAACCCCAATGGTCATCATTCATTCAGGAGACATAACAATAAAAAGATTTTCAAGTTGGCCATTGTGGCAACCATATTAGACACCAAATCTGCACCATTTTCACTTATGACTAAGACATCATAAGAAGTATTCTGGTGAAAACACCATGTCAATATGACTTTCCATTCAGGAGTAGTAGTGACAAGATTTTCAAGATGGCCACTATAGCAGATCACCACCATTTTTGTTTAGGGACCAACAAGACAGCATAAGGAATATTTTGGTGAAAATTCCATATCAATATGACTTCCATTCAGAAGTTGCAATAACAAGATTTTCAAGATGGCTGCTGTGGTGGCCATACTGGAAGTCATATCATCACCATTTTTATTCAGGATCAACTAGACATCATAAGAAGTGTTTCCGTGAAAACATATTGATACAACCATAAATTCAGGAGGAGTTGAGATAACAATAATAAGAATTTCAAGATGTGTTGGCCAAATTGGATGTTAAATTTGATTAGTATTAAACAGCAAGGAATACTGAATCTAAATTGAATAAATGTGCCTGCATGAGCATGTCAACATACACTTTAGTGAACATTCTATGTTGATATGACCATCTATGTCTTGCCAGGGTAAGACAGTTTTATTTATTCTTTGAGCTCTACTGGTCATATATGAGGAGACGCTAAAGGATGGTCTTTTGTCCATTACCTGTCTCAGCACATCTATGTAGGTGGATAAGCAATAACAAGATTGTCAAGATGGCTACCATGGTAGCCATATTGGACATCACATTGGCACTGTGTTCATTTCAAGACCAACTAGACATCATAAGAAGTTAAAACTACATTTTTATATGACCATCCATTCAGTAGTAGTAGTTATAACTATACTGTCATTATAGCCAATGTGGCAGCCATATTATATTCCAAGCAGCACCATTTTCAGCAAGACTGTGGGATGAATTTGTGTATAAAGACTCATAGAAATCCTCCAAGTAGTTTCAGATGAGTAATGATAACAAACTTGCGCTGAGACAATTTTTTAATTCTTCACCTGAAATCTACTTAACAAACTTGCGCTGAGACAATTTTTTAATTCTTCACCTGAAATCTACTTAACTTTTAAAAAAATGTCAAATACCTGGGGGGGGGGGAATATGAAAACCTTTGAACTTTCAAACAAAAAAAGAAAAAAGGGTTTCACCCCATAGGCCTGCTCTTTTCTCATAGTCAGTGGTCTGGAGGTGTCCACACAAATAAACATATTCATCACTGATTGCTGACTGATTTATTGGAATTAAATAGTACATCAGCACATTGATAGACTATTTAGTGCTCAGACAATGTGAGTAAATAGTCTTGCCAAGAGGCACACCACAGCAGCTGGCCTGGGCATTATTTCAAGCCTACAATTCACTGCTTATAAGGCCTGCATGCTAACCACTGCTTGTAAGGCTGACATACCAAACACTGTAAGGCTGGCTTGCTAACCAATGATTGCAAGGCTGGCATGCTAACCACTGCTTATAAGGCCTGTATGCTAACTACTGATTGTAAGGCTAGTATGCAAACCACTGACTGTATGGCTTGCATGATAACCACTGATTGTAAGGTTAAATACTAAACACTGATTCTAAGACTTAAATGCTAACCACTGATGGTAAAGCTGGCATATTAAACATTTGTATTAAGCTGGCATACTAACCACTGGTTGTAAGGCCTACATGATAACCACTGATTGCAAGGCTGGCATATTAAACATTTGTATTAAGCTGGCATACTAACCACTGGTTGTAAGGCCTACATGATAACCACTGGTTGTAAGGCCTACATGATAACCAATGATTGTAAGGCTGGCATTCTAAACATTAATTATAAAGCCAGCATGCCAAAAACTTAGCCACCACAGCTGTGTAATACTCATTATACTAATATCCATTCTCAGGGGCTACAAACCCTGCAAAGGTGTATCATACAGTATCCCTTGTAGGAATGGGCACCAAACCTTGCAATGGTATATCACACAATATCCCTTATACTAATGGGCACCAAACCTTGCAGTGGTATGTCACACAATATCCCTTATACTAATGGGCACCAAACCTTGCAATGGTATATCACACAATATCCCTTATACTAATGGGCACCAAACCTTGCAATGGTATATCACACAATATCCCTTATACTAATGGGCACCAAACCTTGCAATGGTATATCACACAATATCCCATATACTAATGGGCACCAAACCTTGCAAAGGTACATCACACAATATCCCTTATACTAATGGGCACCAAACCTTGCAATGGTACATCACACAATATCCCTTATACTAATGGGCACCAAACCTTGCAATGGTATATCACACAATATCCCTTATACTAATCGGCCTCTACCTGGCATAAGTATTTCGCACAAATACCCCTGATATTAATGGGCTACTGCCTTGCACACAATATTCCCAATACTAACAGGCACCAAACTCTGCAAAGGTACATCATAAATTAACCTCTACAGCAATGGGCTAACATTCTGCAAAGGTACATCACACAATAACCTACAAACTAATTTGTGCAAATTTAATAAGAAAAACTTGATTAGGGCATACAACATATCAGCAGGATAAAACAAGGCCATACACAGTGAAAAGCTGATGTTGTTCAAGGCCATACTCAGTGAAAAGCTGATGTTGTTGTTGTAGGGTTTAACGCCATTTTTCAGCACACAATAGGCTATACATGGTGGCCAGTATTAATGGTGAAGGTATAACACAGGAAAACCCCGGAAAGAACCACCGACCCACAAGAAGCTACTGACAAGCTTTCTCAAATACCCACAGTGGCTGAATTCGAGACTCGAACCCATGCAGACAGAGGTGAGATGGCAGTGATCCATAATGGACAGTGCTTTAGACCACTCGGCCACTCAGGGCCCCATGAAATGTTGAACCAATACAAATTCCATCATACTGGTACCAATACACAATCCAACACACTAGGTACCAATACACAATCCAACATACTGGTACCAATACACAATCCAAAATTCTGGTACCAATACACAATCCAACACACTATGTACCAATACAAATTCCAACATACTGGTACCAATACACAGTCCAAAATACTGGGACCAATACACAATTCAACACACTAGGTACCATTACAAATCCAAAATAATGGTACCAATACACAATCCAACACACTAGGTACCATTACAAATCCAAAATACTGGTACCAATACACAATCCTACACACTAGGTACCAATACACAATCAAACACACTAGGTACCAAAACACAATCCAACATACTGGTACCAATACACAATCCAAAATACTGGTACCAATACACAATCCAACACACTAGGTACCATTATAAATCCAAAATACTGATACCAATACACAATCCAACATACTGATACCAATACAGAATCCAACACACCAAAACCCCGGAAAGAACCACTGATCCACGAGATGCTACTGGCAAGCTTTCTCAAATACCCATATTTGGTATACCAATACAAATTCCATCATACTGGTACCAATACACAATCGAACATACTGGTACCAGTACACAATCCAACACACTAGGTACTAATACACAATCCAAGTTACTGGTGTATCTAAGACAATATATCCATGACTAGCCTTGATCAATGATAATTGCTGAACATAAACTTGTCCACTCATGACAAATTACTTGGTAAATATAACAAATGAGCTGACATACCAATAATCTGATTACATGTAATTACCTTCAGTTAACACTGATTAAAAACATAGCAATCATGACTCAAATATGAGATCTTAAATTCCACGTATGCGATTAAGATTGCTAAATTAATAAAACCTTGATAATCTTTTTCATATTTAAACAGAAATAACAAAACTATTTGCAATTTACTACACATTGTAAAGCAAGCGACTGAAAGGTATTATTTCATGATTTCTTAGCATATTTGGCCAGCATTTAATACACTGGAAAAAAGTCACCAATCAATGTTTGAGATTTTTAAGAAATGTTTAAAATTCAGCATGAACTACTTATGTTAATAAAAAATGCTGCCTACTTACGTAAGTAAATTTTTCAGCATTTATGTTTAATTTTCAAAAAAGGCCTTTTCTAAGCTAATTGAGGTATTTTCCCTAAACTTTATACAGAACTAAATTTACTCAACTAATTGTGAAAAGTAAATATATAAAATTTGTTGTACTTAGGTTCCATCTGCTACAGAGGTATGTGTGATGTTTCCTGAAATTATCTTTCAACCAATTATTAATTTTCCGTGCATAAAACAGCTGCAACTCAATGAATCAGTTCCGTTATCACAAGTATTTCCAAATCGGCTTTTCAACATCATCAATATGACATTCTGAATTAAACAAAAATAAATTTGCACATCAACAGATCAATCTTGCTTCTATGAGTTTTTCTTCCAATTCCTCTGAAATGTGTCACTGAATTCAACATGAATATATATTCCAAATGCTACACACACTATACTTTATAAAGTACACAAGACTAAAAGTGGCATGATTGGCTAAAATATTACAAACTTTTTACCCAACTGTCACCACCTGATACAATATTACAAGTTTATTTAGCTTACACCCCTAGTCACATTTACATATGGTTCAATAAGATACATGATGGATTAGCAGTGAGCCAGGTGTAACAAAGATATAATACTATATGAATGGTTATCTACCACAATTTTGACCAATAGCCAATTTTCAATTCAACCCATTTATCTCTCATCAATTTGAATCAGGCAATTGAAAGGAAGGCAGCAAGCGCGCTACATTTAAACACTGTGTCTGATACCGTATTACCATACTATACAACTGTGAGCTACATTTAAACACTGTCTGATACTGTGTTACCACACTATCCAAATGTGAGATCCATTTAAACACTGTGTCTAATACTATATTACCATACTATACAACTGTGAGCCACATTTAAACACTGTGTCTGATACCATATTACCATACTATACAACTGTGAGCTACATTTAAACACTGATATTGTATTACCATACTATACAACTGTGAGATACATTTAAATATTGTGTCTGATACCGTATTACCACACTATACAACTGTGAAATACATTAAAATATTATGTCTGATATCGTATTACCACACTATACAACTGTGAGCTACATTTAAACACTGTCTGATATTGTATTGCCATAATATACAACTATGAGCTACATTTAGACACTGTCTGATACCATATTACGATCCTATACAAATGTGAGATACATTTAAACAGTGTCTTATACAGTATTACCATACTATACAACTGTGAGCTACATTTAAACACTGTCTGATATCGTATTACCATACTATACAACTATGAGCCACATTTAGACACTGTCTGATATCGTATTACCATACTATACAACTATGAGCTACATTTAGACACTGTCTGATACTATATTACCATACTATACAACTGTGAGATACATTTAGACACTGTCTGATACTATATTACCATACTATACATTGTGTCTGATAATTTATTACCATACTATACAACTGTGAGCTACATCTAAACACTGTCTGATACTGTATTACCATACTATGCAAGTGTGAGATACATTTAGACACTGTCTAATATCATATTACCATACTATACAACTGTAAGATACATATAAACACTGTCTGATACTGTATTACCATAATATACAACTGGGAGATACATTTAAACACTGTCTGATACCATATTACCATACTATACAACTGTGAGATACATTTAAACAATGCATCTGATACTGCATTACCATTCCATACAATTGTGAGCTATATTTAAATACCATCTGATACTATAAAACTGAGAGCCACATTTAAACACTGTCTGATATCGTATTACCATACTATATAACTGTGAGCCACATTTAAACACTGCCTGATATTGTATTACCATAATATACAACTGTGAGCTACATTTAAACACTGTGTCTGATACCATATTACCATACTATACAACTGTGAGATACATTCAAACACTGTCTAATATTGTATTACCATACTATACAACTGTGAGATACATTTAAACACTGTCTGATACCGCATTACCATACCATACAATTGTGAGCTATATTTAAATACCGTCTCATACTGTATTACCCTACTATACAACTGTTACATTCAAACACTGTCTGATACCGTATTACCATACTATACAACTGTGAGATACATTTAAACTGCCTGATACAGTATTACCATACTATACAACTGTGAGATACATTTAAACATTGTGTCTCATACTGTATTACCATACTATACAACGGTGAGATACATAGAAACACTGTGTCTGATACCGTATTACCATACTATACAACTGTGAGCTCCATTTAAACACTGTCTCATACTGTCTACGATACTATACAACTGTGAGATACATAGAAACACTATGTCTGATACCGTATTACTTTACTATACAACTATGAGATACATCTAAACACTGATACTGTATTACCATACTATGCAACTGTGAGATACATTTAAACACTGTCTGATACCATATTACCATACTATACAACTGTAAGATACATTTAAACACTGTCTGATACTGTATTACCATACTATACAACTGTGAGATATATTTAAACACTGTCTAATACAGTATTACCATACTGTACAACTGTGAGCTCCATTTAAACACTGTGTCTGATACCATATTACCACAGTATACAACTGTGAGAAACATTTAAACACTTTCTGTTACTGTATTACCATACTCTACTACTGTGAGCTACATTTAAACACTGTCTGATACCGTATTACCATACTATACAACTGTGAGATACATTTAAACACTCATACCGTATTACCATACTATACAACTGTGAGATACATCTAAACACTGTTTGATGATGTATTACCATACTATACAAATGTGAGCCACATTTAAACACTGTTTGATACCATATTACCATACTATACAACTGTAAGATACATTTAAACACTGTCTGATACTTTATTACCATACTATACAACTGTGAGATACATTTAAACACTGTCTAATACCGTATTACTATACTATACAACTGTGAGATACACTTAAACACTGTGTCTGATGCAGTATTACCATACTATACAACTGTGAGATATATTTAAACACTGTCTGATATTGTATTACCATAATATTCAACTATGAGCTACATTTAGACACTATCTGATACCATATTACCATACTATACAAATGTGAGCTACATTCAAACACTGTGTCTGATACTATATTACCATACTATACAACTGTGAGATACATTTAGACACTGTCTGATACTGTATTACCATACTATACAACTGTGAGATACATTTAGACACTGTCTGATACCATATTACCATACTATACAACTGTGAGATACATTTAAACACTGATACTATATTACCATACTATACAACTGGGAGCTACATTTAAACACTGTGTCTGATACTATATTACCATACTATACAACTGTGAGCTATATTCAAACAGTCTGATATTGTATTACCATAATATACAAATGTGAGCTACACTTAAACACTGTGTCTGATACTATATTACCATACTATACAACTGTGAGATACATTTAGACACTGTCTGATACTGTATTACCATACTATACAACTGTGAGATACATTTAGACACTGTCTGATACTGTATTACCATACTATACAACTGTGAGATACATTTAAACACTGTGTCTGATACTGTATTACCATACTATACAACTGTGAGCTACATTTAGACTGTCTGATACTGTATTACCATATTATACAACTGTGAGATACATTTAAACAGTGTCTGATACTATAATACCATACTATACAACTGTGAGCTACATTTAAACACTGTCTGATACTGTATTACCATACTATACAACTGTGAGCTACATTTAAACACTGTCTGATACTGTATTACCATACTATACAACTGTGAGATACATTTAAACACTGTGTCTGATACTGTATTACCATAATATACAACTATGAGCTACATTTAGACACTGTCTGATACCATATTACCATACTATACAAATGTGAGATACATTTAAACACTGTCTGATACTGTATTACCATACTATACAACTGTGAGATACATTTAAACACTGTGTCTGATAATATATTACCATACTATACAAATGTGAGCTACATTTAAACACTGTCCGATATTGTATTACCATAATATACAACTATGAGCTACATTTAGACACTGTCTGATACCATATTACCATACTATACAAATGTGAGCTACATTCAAACACTGTGTCTGATACTATATTACCATACTATACAACTGTGAGATACATTTAGACACTGTCTGATACTGTATTACCATACTATACAACTGTGAGATACATTTAGACACTGTCTGATACCATATTACCATACTATACAACTGTGAGATACATTTAAACACTGATACTATATTACCATACTATACAACTGGGAGCTACATTTAAACACTGTGTCTGATACTATATTACCATACTATACAACTGTGAGCTATATTCAAACAGTCTGATATTGTATTACCATAATATACAAATGTGAGCTACACTTAAACACTGTGTCTGATACTATATTACCATACTATACAACTGTGAGATACATTTAGACACTGTCTGATACTGTATTACCATACTATACAACTGTGAGATACATTTAGACACTGTCTGATACTGTATTACCATACTATACAACTGTGAGATACATTTAAACACTGTGTCTGATACTGTATTACCATACTATACAACTGTGAGCTACATTTAGACTGTCTGATACTGTATTACCATATTATACAACTGTGAGATACATTTAAACAGTGTCTGATACTATAATACCATACTATACAACTGTGAGCTACATTTAAACACTGTCTGATACTGTATTACCATACTATACAACTGTGAGCTACATTTAAACACTGTCTGATACTGTATTACCATACTATACAACTGTGAGATACATTTAAACACTGTGTCTGATACTGTATTACCATAATATACAACTATGAGCTACATTTAGACACTGTCTGATACCATATTACCATACTATACAAATGTGAGATACATTTAAACACTGTCTGATACTGTATTACCATACTATACAACTGTGAGATACATTTAAACACTGTGTCTGATAATATATTACCATACTATACAAATGTGAGCTACATTTAAACACTGTCCGATATTGTATTACCATAATATACAACTATGAGCTACATTTAGACACTGTCTGATACCATATTACCATACTATACAAATGTGAGATACATTTAAACACTGTGTCTGATACTATAATACCATACTATACAACTATGAGCTACATCTAAACACTGTCTGATATTGTATTACCATAATATACAACTATGAGCTACATTTAGAAACTGTCTGATACCCTATTACCATAATATACAAATGTGAGCTACATTTAAACACTGTGTCTGATACTATATTACCATACTATACAACTGTGAGCTATATTTAAACACTGTCTGATATTGTATTACCATACTATACAACTGTGAGCTACATTTAAACACTGTCTGATATTGTATTACCATAATACACAACTATGAGCTAGACTTAGACACTGTCTGATACCATATTACTATACTATACAAATGTGAGCTACATTTAAACACTGTGTCTGATACTATATTACCATACTATACAACTGTGAGATACATTTAAACACTGATACTATATTACCATACTATACAACTGTGAGATACATTTAAACACTGTGTCTGATACTATATTACCATACTATACAAATGTGAGCTACATTTAAACACTGTGTGTGATACTGTATTACCATACTATACAAATGTGAGCTACATTTAAACACTGTCTGATACTGTATTACCGTACTATACAACTGTGAGCTACATTTAAACACTGTGTCTGATACTGTATTACCATACTATACAACTGTGAGATACATTTAAACACTGTGTCTGATACTATATTACCATACTATACAACTGTGAGATACATTTAAACACTGTCTGATATTGTATTACCATAATATACAACTATGAGCTACATTTAAACACTGTGTCTGATACTGTATTACCATACTATACAACTGTGAGCTACATTTAAACACTGATACTATATTACCATACTATACAACTGTGAGCTACATTTAAACACTGTCTGATACTGTATTACCGTACTATACAACTGTGAGCTACATTTAAACACTGTGTCTGATACTGTATTACCATACTATACAACTGTGAGATACATTTAAACACAGTGTCTGATACTATATTACCATACTATACAACTGTGAGCTACATTTAAACACTGCCTGATATTGTATTACTATAATATACAACTATGAGCTACATTTAGACACTGTCTGATACCATATTACCATACTATACAAATGTGAGCTACATTTAAACACTGTCTGATACTGTATTACCATACTATACAACTGTGAGATACATTTAAACACTGATACTATATTACCATACTATACAACTGTGAGATACATTTAAACACTGTGTCTGATACTATATTACCATACTATACAACTGTGAGCTACATTTAAACACTGTCTGATAGTGTATTACCATACTATACAACTGTGAGCTACATTTAAACACTGTGTCTGGTACAGTATTACCATACTATACAACTGTGAGCTACATTTAGACACTGTCTGATACTGTATTACCATACTATACAACTGTGAGCTACATTTAAACACTGTCTGATACTGTATTACCATACTATACAACAGTGAGATACATTTAAACACTGTGTCTGATACTATATTACCATACTATACAACTGTGAGCTACATTTAAACACTGTCTGATATTGTATTACCATAATATACAACTATGAGCTACATTTAGACACTGTCTGATACCATATTACCATACTATACAAATGTGAGCTACATTTAAACACTGTGTCTGATACTGTATTACCATACTATACAACTGTGAGATACATTAAAACACTGATACTATATTACCATACTATACAACTGTGAGATACCTTTAAACACTGTGTCTGATACTATATTACCATACTATACAAATGTGAGCTACATTTAAACACTGTGTCTGATACTGTATTACCATACTATACAAGTGTGAGATACATTTAAACACTGATACTATATTACCATACTATACAAGTGTGAGATACATTTAAACATTGTGTCTGATACTATATTATCATACTACACAACTGTGAGCTACATTTAAACACTGTCTGATACTGTATTACTATAATATACAACTATGAGCTACATTTAGACACTGTCTGATACCATATTACCATACTATACAAATGTGAGCTACATTTAAACACTGTATCTGATACTTTATTACCATACTATACAACTGTGAGATACATTTAAACATTGATACTATATTATCATACTATACAACTGTGAGATACATTTAAACACTGTGTCTGATACTTTATTACCATACTATATTATCATACTATACAACTGTGAGATACATTTAAACACTGTGTCTGATACTTTATTACCATACTATACAACTGTGAGCTACATTTAAACACTGTCTGATAGCGTATTACCATACTATACAACTGTGAACTACATTTAAACACTGTCTGATACTGTATTACCATACTATACAACTGTGAGATACATTTAAACACTGTTTGATATTGTATTACTACAATATACAACTATGAGCTACATTTAAACAGTGTCTGATTCTATATTACCATACTATACAAATGTGAGCTACATTTAAACACTGTCTCTGATACTTTATTACCATACTATACAACTGTGAGCTACATTTAAACACTGTCTGATAGCATATTACCATACTATACAACTGTGAGATACATTTAAACACTGTCTGATACTGTATTACCATACTATACAACTGTGAGATAACATTTAACACTATCTGATACTGTATTACCATACTATACAACTGTGAGATACATTTAAACACTGTGTCTGATACTGTATTACCATACTATACAACTTTGAGATACATTTAAACACTGATACTATATTACCATACTATACAACTGTGAGATACATTTAAACACTGTGTCTGATACTGTATTACCATACTATACAACTATGAGCTACATTTAACCCTTTACCTCATAGAGCATATGTACAAAGTGCAGCGCACTATAAATAGAACACCTGTTACCTGTTCAACTCCATACACATAGGCCTGCCTGTTAACTGTTAAGCAATGTAGTGTATGTTACGTTTAACAGCAATTTTAACCATTTTACATTTTTGGTACACATCTATTATGTGTGGAAATATTTAAGAGTAAAGTCCGATTGTTATAGCTGTGTAATTATTTTTCACAGAAGAATTTTTATGTGCTTTAAAATCTTGAGAGAACTTGTTCCCCATCATGTCAGTGAGGCCACATGACCAACTGTAGCTGCCATTTCTCATACTCAAAATTTACAAGTTTTTCATCTGTGTCTACATTACTAAGTCATCTGAATTTGATAATTTATAAAAACTAATTGCTGCCTACATCAATATCAGAGCCTTTACTTAAGTTATTGAATCTTTCACTGTCGTGAAAACTTCGTAAGTACTGAATGAAATCCGCGACTGCCATTTTGGAGAGTGGAAATTACAACCCAGTTACTCTAAATAGCAGATATCGACCAGAGCATAAACAGTGACCACGTGATCTGACATAATTGTCATTCGCAGAAATGAATGTAGTATCTAATGGGGGTTTTCCCCAAAGGTGGCGCTATGAAAACCAGTTAAAATGGCCAATGTTTACAGCAGACGTCAAAAGGCGCTTCCATGCGAATGGAGTACAGGTGTCAAAAGGCGCTTCCATGCGAATGGAGTAGAGGTGTCCAAAGACGCTTGCATGAGGTAAAGGGTTAAACACTGTCTGATAGTGTATTACATTACTGTATAACTGTAAGATACATTTAAACACTGTCTGATACTGTATTACCATACTATACAACTGTGAAATACATTTAAACACTTTCTGATACCATATTACCATACTTAACTGTGAGATATATTTAAACACTAATACCATATTACCATACTATACAACTGTGAGATACATTTAAACACTGTGTCTGATACCATATTACCATACTATACAACTGTGGTAACATAAACTGTCCTACATACACTGAGGGGCAAAAGTTACATGTCTGACGCACAGGTTACAGGATAAAATGATGTTCATGCCTTGCTGAAAATGAAATCATGCAATAACTGATAAATTCATGATTGCTAACTGTGAGATACATTTAAACACATTAACCCCTGGAGCTTTTTGTCATTTTTGCCTGAAAATCAAGTAGGAAACACATTTTGAAAGCTATTTCTGAATAGACTGGAAAATCCCAAATCCCTGGTCATCTTTCAATAACATACTGCCTAGTTGTGTTAGAAACATCATTTTTCATTGGCTATTTGACTTGCGCATGAGCAGAAGGATAAAAGTTGGAGTTCTTTTTTTTTTTCTTTTTTTTTGCTAAACGAAGCCATTATTTTTGTATGGAGACCACTCTTTATTCCAAATGCCCATCTTATCCTACTTTTTGCAAAGGCTCATCTGTCTGTTTGCAGTTCATACCAGTTTGCCTTAGATCTGAGACCAAAAAGTCTAAAATCCGGTCACAAAATCGGATTCCGACCATGGGCGAATTTGGGGGGAAAAAAGTCGGGTCCAAAAAATGAGGTTTTTCTATCTGTATTTTGTAGTGCAACTAGATATTCCAGATTATTTGATATCATTGTAGAGCTACATCTGTCTATCTTTCTATAATACCACCCACTTTAGTGTATCATGCATGACCATGACAATACAGAGCTCGGCAGTAGGCTACTACCTCCTACCCGGTAAAGTCGTCGCTAGGGGTTAATGTGTTAACACAAAATACAGATCTTTTCTCAGTCCAAGATAAATATAAAAGACCACAATTCTAGCATTTCATATGTAAGACTGTAAGCTTGGTGTACTACAGAACAAGAGGCCCAAGCAGAGAGCACTCAGCTGCTGATAATGTAACAGACACATGCAAGAGAAGATATTGGACAGGTAATCAAGGTCATCTGGACAGGTAATCAAGGTCATCTGGATGTTTTCTGTCTTAATTGGCAAATAAAGGCAAATAGTTACTAAAGATATCTTCATCTGATTATAAGCCTACTGACCCCTATATTCTAAATAATATATTCCAAATAAGCTACCCCCACCCACCCCATAGCAAAACTACTGTTCATATAGTCAGCAAGTTGACTGTCATGTTACCTATGCCTGTTTGTTTCACATCTGAAACTGAGGGTTCACATTTCATTTTGTAGAACAGATTTTGCTATGAAGTCCCTTTAATGTTTTTTTCTTCCTATTTGTACAAAAAGGCACCCAATCTTAATGAGTACTTGGCATTATCTACAACACCTTGATATCAGCATGCTTCCTTTGAAATTTGTTAAAATTCTGTTTAATGGTTTTCCAAATAAAGCTGATTAATGGTTCTCCTATTTGTAGTAATGGCAGCCATATTTGGCTTTAAATCTAAATAATGTGCATAAAACAAAAACATTCTGGAATCACTGTGCCACTATGAAATGATCATGAATAATTATTTAATGGTTTATGAACCTGATTCATGTGCCACTCATGAAAATTCATCAAAAGGTTCATGAACTATTCATGAATGTGAATTAACTGAAAATGGTCAGTTCATGAAATTATGAATTCATGAACTGTTCATGAACCAACACTTCACAACTGTCCTTGAACAGTTCATGAAATATTCATGAACTGAACTCGTGAACAGTTCATAAAAGTTCACAAATTGGGTCATCATCATTTATGAACAAGTGTATGAACTTATTCATGAACTATGATGAACAAAGTTTCTCATGAATAATACATGAACAGTTCCTATAAAAGAAAATGATTATCTGACAAACTCACAAACTCATCCTGAATCATAAAATTACCTTAGATGTGGGATTTTTAAAATAATATGAAATGCAACATAAAAACAGTATTTAATTTCATATAAATTTTTAATATGCAACATAGAACATGCAAACTGACAAGTGATATTCTTTGTTATTACTCTTAGCAACACTTTTTATACGTTTTGTAATTTTTCCTTCAAAATGTTTCAAGAGATATTGGGGCAGTTGTGTTCAATTAACTGTTGAAGAATATTTCATCGTCAATGGGGTTGTCTTTCCACTGGGGTTTCTCCTGACTTGACCAATCTTTTTCACAGAGACTGACCTGTCAGATTCCTCTCATGTGAAGATGTTCATGGCCTATAATTTAATCGAATCCCGCCCATTGTCACTACTGAATGTCTCCATCTGTAACTTAAGCTGTTCCATCCGATTACTGTTTGGATCTTTAACATTGCTGCAGCAGTCACAATTTAATGTCTCTTCCATCTTGGCCATAGGATCCTCCAGTTTTCAAATTTTCCTCCTTAAACTATAAACTTCATCCTCTAATAATTTTACTTTTCTGCTGTCTGGTCTAGAAAAAAAAGGTAAAGTTAGTTAATTACAGATACCCTCGAATCAACATTGTCTTTAGCTTTTAGCACATTATTTTTGTAACCCACTTTATTTACTGGAACAATATGAACAAACTCAAAATTATTGAATGCTTACACTTAATACACAACTTACTGAGCATTTATATTATTGGAGAATTTTGTCACTACTTGTATTTTTATATTTGAACTGAAGCTGACTAGCCATAGGTATAGTCACAGAAGTTGGATGTTTTAATAAATAAAATATGATGACAAATTTATTTGACAACATCGTTACACTAAATAACCTTATCTGTATGTAAATATATACAATGCATCCACTATGACTACGCATGTTGCGTATAGCTGCTTCAGTGTCATCACGTTGTTATTTGCACCTGTATTGTGTATAATTTGACACATTAACTATTTTAGTTTTTGTGTGTTTTAAATTACCATATTATCATATCACAGAAATAGTGATATCATGTAAAAGAAAATGATATCAAACATCTCGATGTTTAGTGATTTTCAAAAATTCAAAGAGCAAGTTTAAATTAGGTCTGAACAAAATCACGTATGCTTAGTTTGGTTAAAACTAATATAATGACACATAAAATCCAATAAAATATCCATATAACTTCCACTGAAATAATCATGAATGACCAAGAAAAAGACACTCACCGTAATTTGGATGATCCTGACTGGGTATGCTTTTCTGCCTAATTTTGCTCTCACCAAATCATTTCCTTCATATTCTTCATAATCACTTCTCTGCACTTCTACTTACATAAAAGAAATGATATCGAAAATATTCTCATCTTCCCATTCCACAGGAGTCCACAGTTTTTATTCAAGGTTTTTACTTGTTGCAGAACCATTTGCGTGCTCTTTCATTTGTGGAGAAAAGGAGGCTTAGCTGCTGAAATCTCACGCATATATATTAACCAGTTATATCACATCTTCTTTCACAATCATCCAATCAGGATAATCGTTGTTTACATATTTTGGTCTTTATGGCAAATTGGCAACCAGTGACCAGTCAATAGAATAGGCAGTTTATGACAGTAATGGACAAAAGCATTAGAACAAAGTCACTGAAAGCTTTATAGCAAATAATTTTGTTCATGCTGGCCAGAAATTATTTTCCCATATTAATCCAGAACTACTCAGGTTAAGTACACAAGTATTGAATAAAAGATCTCTATGAACATTTATACAGTATCATATCATTTAAAAAAGAAAAAATTTCACCTTTATTTATATTTCACTAATATTGTAAGATGTTTGTATGATGAATTTTCATGAACATTTTATGAATATACATTTTTATGAAATATCTTGGTGGTGCATCTAAGTTCATGACATTTCAGGAACTTCAAAGATAGTATAATAGTTCATAAAAGTTCATCAGTGTACTCATGAACTTCAAGTACATCATTCATCAAAATTCTTGAAGTGTTCATGAACTTAGTTGAGGAACTTTCATGAATATTGTTCATGAAATCATGAATTTGTTTTCGTAGGGGTGTCCTTCCTATTTCCCTTTTTCCATGCGGCAATTAGCATGTATTACAGTCTTTCTCTATTCTCAGACTGGTGTAGGTTTTATACCTGTATCCACTGGTAATTACTCTGTATTGACTCTGTTAATCATGCCCTCCTTTGAGGCATGCTGTATAAATACATGGTCTCATATGCTGTATCAATACATGGTCCCACATGCTGTATCAATTCATGGTCCCATATGCTGTATCAATTCATGGTCACATATGCTGTATCAATACATGGTCCCATATGCTGCATCAATATATAGTCCCACATGCTGTAACAATACATGGTCCCATATACTGTATCAATAAATGGTCCCACATGCTGTATCAATACAGTGTCCCATATGTTGTATCAATACATGGTCACACATGCTGTATCAATAAATGGTCCCACATTCTGTATCAATTCATGGTCCCATCTGCTGTATCAATACATGGTATCACATGCTGTATCAATTCATGGTCCCACATGCTGTATCAATTCATGGTCCCATATGCTGTATCAATACTGTCCCACATGCAGTATCAATACATGGTTCCAAATGCTGTATCAATTCATGGTCCCACATGCTGTATCAATACATGGTCCCACATGCTGTACCAATACATGGTCCCATATGCTGTATCAATACATTGTTCCACATGCTGTATCAATACATGGTCCCACATGCTGTATCAATAAATGGTCCCACATGCTGTATCAATATATGGTCCCATATGCTGTGTCAATACATGGTCCAACATGCTGTATCAATAAATGGTCCCATATTCTGTATCAATACATGGTCCCACATGCTGTATCAATAAATGGTCCCACATACTGCATCAATAAATGGTCCCACATGCTGTATCAATAAATGGTCCCATATGCTGTATCAATATATGGTCCAACATGCTGTATCAACATATGTTCCCACATGCTGTATCAATACATGGTCCCATATGCTGTGTCAATACATGGTCCAACATGCTGTATCAATAAATGGTCCCATATTCTGTATCAATACATGGTCCCACATGCTTTATCAATACATGGTTCCATATGCTGGGTTGGCATCTCAAAGTTTGGTAATCAGCATAGTGATCATTGTAATCAGTCTACTTTTGACCCATTAAATGTTAATACTTTTCTAAACTGTCAGAAAATTGGTAATTTTATCTCTGGCATGACTGCAGTATCCCCTAGTAATGTAAAACATCAGCGTTACATTTGTGTATTGCTTAGTCCAATATGTCTTGATACGAACACATACATTCATCAATATGCACATGAAAACAAAATGTAGTGTTTAATATGTAACATACATTTGTCAGAATGCACAGGAAACCAAAAAGTAGTTTGTAATATGTCTAAAAAACAATTACTGAACACTTTGTTAGACCAATATGATAAGAATCTGTGATGCAAGTTAATCCAAACAATACCCTGCCATTAAGTTCTGCATGTCAGTCATAAAGGATATGTGTGACCTCCTAGGGATATGTATGAACTCCTAGGGACATGTATGAACTCCTAGGGATATGTGTGAACTCCTAGGGATATGTGTGACCTCCTAGGGATATGTGTGAACTCTTAGGGATATGTATGAACTCCTAGGGATATGTATGAACTCCTAGGGATATGTGTGACCTCCTAGGGATATGTGTGAACTCCTAGGGATATGTATGAACCCCTAGGGATATGTCTGAACTCCTAGTGAGCTAAACATGAATTGAAGATATAGTCTAAGATGTACATGTCAGACCATACACTGGATATGTACAAGGAATACTATACAAGTCTATGGCAATCGTTCTTAATCAGATAAACCAAATCCAGCCATGCATTTGACGTCTAAATTACCTGCCTCTGATTCTTAATTGGTTGAACAATATCTTATCAATACAGTTAGTCACATCATTGGGCAGAACACAAAAGAATTATTTCTTATTACCATTATCCTACATTTTATGAATTGTAGAAGTTAATTACACAAACAATGAATCAGTAGCAGTAAAAAAAATTCAAGTACACATAAATGCCATTTTAAAAAGGTAATGCCTTGTTATACAATGTTCATGTATGGAAGGAAACCAACCTTTAGTACAATGTAAAATGCATTTGGTAATACAATTTACGCAAAATTGTTTTGAAAAATATTCAGATTGAGAAAGCTATACAATAAATAAATCCTTAGAGATCAGATAAGTTTGTGATTACTTTGATTAACAAATATAAAAACTCAATTAAAAAGGCTTGGTCTATAATAAAATAAATATATAAACTTAAATTTTTGCAAAACCACAAAACATACCACCTCTAAGAAATAAATTTTTAGGAAGCAGTGGTGACATGGGTGTCATTCACAACACACTCTTATTAATACACAAAACAAAAACAAATATTACCCATGAAAATAAAATGATGTGCTGATATTTAATTAATTTTATGTCAGTATTGTTACAACTTTATGGTCTTAAACTAAGTAACAGAAAGAAGCAAAACCATCAAGTTTATTAAAATAAACAAACCTGAAAATAAAAATGAGAATAGTCATGTAAGGCAAGACTCAGGTCAAGCACACAATACAATTAAATATACATAAAACTATCACACAGTACAATTAAATGTACATAAAACTATCACACAATACAATTAAATATACATAAAACTATCACACAATACAATTAAATGTACATAAAACTATCACACAATACAATTAAATCTACATAAACCTACCACACAATACAATTAAATGTACATAAAACTATCACACAATACAATTAAATGTACATAAACCTACCACACAATACAATTAAATGTACATAAAACTATCACACAATACAATTAAATGTACATAAAACTATCACACAATACAATTAAATGTACATAAAACTATCATACAATACAATTAAATGTACATACAACTATCACACAATACAATTAAATGTACATAAAACTATCACACAATACAATTAAATGTACATAAAGCTATCACACAATACAATTAAATATACATAAAGCTATCACACAATACAATTAAATGTACATAAACCTACCACACAATACAATTAAATGTACATAAAACTATCACACAATACAATTAAATATACATAAACCTACCACAAAATACAATTAAATGTACATAAAACTATCACACAATACAATTAAATATACATAAAGCTATCACACAATACAATTAAATGTACATAAAACTATCATTACAAATGTGGTCATATCACAAGTCAGTCATAATAAACTGGACAACCCAAAGCACCTGTATATGGTCCAGGATCACTGCTAATTGCCCTTCGATCAAAATACCAAATAATCTGTAATTGACTACAAGGGTAAGATTGATGTTACAAGTTGAAGTTTAAAAGTCTGCACTAGTGAAATCTCTTTAGAGTAAAGGAAAATTCTGGATCTAGATTCTGATACTGTTATCAATAAAAGTTCACAGCACAGCTGTCAATCAAATATAATTAATGATAAAAGAACATGTAAGTCTGTCAGACATGACTCATGAATTTTTTCCCCTCTAAAATAATAACTTAAATCCATGGATTCTAGTTTAGTAGTCATCATTAATTACAAGATACTACATGTCTACACCAAGATGACCCAATGCTAGACATCACTATAAACTACCACACTGCAGACATCATAGTGATATGACTGAATTATTTTAAAAACCACATTAAAAATCCAAAACACACACACACACTTTTGCATAGCACCTCTTAATCATTGTCACTTACTTAAGGGACATAACCTCTGATATTAGTTTGCTTTTCAAAGTGTTACCAATATTGTTTGGTTAGTCTTATGTTAGTTACTTTGAGTTCTATTTGTGTTTTATTATACTGCTATATTCTAATATTGAGCAGTCTTCACTCTCTATTTTTAGTAGTGGGAATCCATTAAAAAATCAAACAGAATTTGGATCAAAAATTTATTCAGATATATATTTGACTGTGGTTTTTCTATTTATACTACATCATATGTAAGACCAATGCACAATGGATACCTGGACCTTCCACAAGTCCAATGACATTAGAGAAATACCATACAATTTTTAAAATGGGGAGGGGGATTCAAATTTTTTCAAACCAGGACACTGGCACTGTCTTGATGATGACAACTCCAGTCAAACTTTAGCAATATTTAAAAGTCTGCAGCACATGGAAATACATTCCACAAATTGTACAGGAAGAACTTAAAAAACCCAAACATGTGATGTGTTTTAAAAGATCTTTCATTTTCACTTTCTATCACTTTGAACAAATATACAGCACTGAACTTGTTCTAAATAAATTTAAATAAAATATAACTTGATCCATAGCCCACCAGCAAGGTCTTATAATTTTAATCTGTTTTGTAGTTTTACCTGGTCATTGTCATAATCTATTAAGATTACATATCCCACCAGCAATGTCTTATAATTTGAATCTGTTTTGTAGTTTTACCTGGTCATTGTCATAATCTATTAAGATTGCATAGCCCACCAGCAACGTCTTATAATTTGAATCTGTTTTGTAGTTTACCTGGTCATTGTCTTAATCTATTAAGATTGCATATCCCACCAGCAACGTCTTAAAATTTTAATCTGTTTTGTAGTTTTACCTGGTCATTGTCATAATCTATTAAGATTGCATAGCCCACCAGCAACGTCTTATAATTTTAATCTATTTTGTAGTCATACCTGGTCATTGTCATAATCTATTAAGACTGTAGTAGAAAGGTC
The DNA here is from genome assembly GCA_028554795.2 of Sinohyriopsis cumingii. Classification (NCBI taxonomy): domain Eukaryota; kingdom Metazoa; phylum Mollusca; class Bivalvia; order Unionida; family Unionidae; genus Sinohyriopsis; species Sinohyriopsis cumingii. The sequence continues at coordinate 2,342,424 of CM068833.1, read as the reverse complement.
TCTTTTTTGTTCCAAATGTTTTGCAGATAGCAAGTAATTTTGGAAAAGCATGCAACTCATCACTTTTGGCATGTTTAATTCATAATCATTGAAAATATTTAAACATCTTTACTAACAATAATAGTCATTTGCAGGTTTTTTGAAATATATACTGATAAAGTCCATAAATCCACAAATAAAACCCAACTTGATAAAGTCCGTAAATCCACAAATAAAACCCAACTTGATAAAGTCTTTAAATCCACAAATAAAACCCAACTTAATAAAGTCTGTAAATCCACAAATAAAACCCAACTTGATAAAGTCTTTAAATCCACAAATAAAACCCAACTTGATAAAGTCTGTAAATCCACAAATTAAACCCAACTTGATGAAGTCCGTAAATCCACAAATAAAACCCAACTTGATGAAGTCCGTAAATCCACAAATAAAACCCAACTTGATAAAGCCTGTAAATCCACAAATAAAACTTTATAAACATTTTATATGTTTAAAAAAATCTATTTTTATTTCATTTTTCAGTGCATCATGAAAATAAGATTAGTCCACTGACGTATATGGTATAACTACAGATAGTCTCTGCATGTCCCATATACAAACACATGCATTTGTCAAATTGCATATTTGCATACATGTGTGATTACATAAAATTATGTTTGACAGCTTTCTTTAACAAATTTCAAATAAGAAAATTAAATGTGTTATTATTATACCACCTTAGTTTGACAAGACTGCTGAAACAGTATTCTTGAATTGGGTGGCAGATAGAAAGGATGAGTAAAAGTGAATTGGTTGGTAGATAGAAAGGATGAGTAGAAGTGAACTGGGTGATAAATAAAATGGATGAGTAGAAGTGAATTGGATGGTAGATAAAAAGGATGAATAGAGGTGATTGGGGTGGTAGATGTTTGTTGCTTTATAACCAGGTAGAAATACAGTTTAAGAAGATGAAAATCATGATTAATTAACAGGGGTGAAACAATTTATCAATATATTGAGGCATCAATACTTTTTCTATATTGATACACATGATACAAATGGTGGAAAATCGATACAAAACAATACTTGTAAGCGAGTTATTTTAATCTTCAGCAGTCATCAATAATTATTAGTCATTTACCTTGTTATTGTTTAAATTGAGAATTCATCTGACAGTTGTTGCTGGCATAGTCACTCATCTTTGTTAGTTAAAATGAACTCTACAAATTAACACCAAATGATGTGGTATTGATCCCCCTAACAATTCCACCGTAATAATTTTATCCCAAAATCTTGTTTGGCATAAAGTAGTTGGAGTTTCCTCTGACCCTTGCCACCCATTTTTAATATTTGGACACTGATGTTGTGGTACAATGGTCAGAGCCAATTGCCTATCGAAAAGTAAAATTCACTGACACGTTGCAGTGTCAGCACAGGATAGCTGCTTACTAGCCAGACTAGCAAACTTGAACGCCCTTACATTTGGCCATACCTGCATGAAATCAACAGGAGGATGATTTATTTTCTCAGAAATTGTAAGCATAACATTTGGTATATTTTTAATCCATAGACAGATGAGACAAAACTACAGCATTGTTGAAATTAGACTTGGAATTCACCATTTGCATTGCTAGTCATATTATGTAAATGGATGTTAAACTAAATTTGATTGGCACATTGTGCCCAGGAACAAGCATTATGTCATAGGATGAACTTGCTCAAATGCGTGTTTAAAATGTGGGCTGCCTAGAAAACACAAAATGGCTGATTCCCAACATGGTTCATCTTCAGACAACGATTTTGTTCAGCAAATACTAGCTGAAGATAACTATGATGACAATAATTTTGAAATTTTTTATGTACGTCAGATTAACGGAGCTGGAAAAAGTGTTAATGGAGATACCAGTGGGTAATTTTAAGCCTGAGAATGGTTTTAAATACAAGTCCGATGTACACGATGGATGGGTAAAAATTGTATGCCTGTCAATCACCCAGTCAGCAAATGTAGAAAAGTCAGAATACCAAGTGAAATTAAAATACAACAATTTAGAAGTTGAATGCAAATTTAATTTCTTTTCTCAAACAATATATCCCTACTACAAAACTATGTTTCCATACTGAGGTTAAAAAAAAACTTAATATATAAATAATGAAAAACTGAAATTAAGAGGAAAAGATATTTATTTGATCAAAATACCTGTCTGGTGGCTGAAGTTAGTCCTGCATCTGATCAAATGGAACAGCCATATATGGCCTAATATATTGAATACAAATCACTGACATCTAACGGCCATATATGGCCTAATATATCGAATACAAATCACTGACATCTAACGGCCATATATGGCCTAATATACGGAATACAAATCACTGACATCTAACGGCCATATATGGCCTAATATATCGAATACAAATCACTGACATCTAACGGCCATATATGGCCTAATATATCGAATACAAATCACTGACATCTAACGGCCATATATGGCCTAATATATCGAATACAAATCACTGACATCTAACGGCCATATATGGCCTAATATATCGAATACAAATCACTGACATCTAACGGCCATATATGGCCTAATATATCGAATACAAATCACTGACATCTAACGGCCATATATGGCCTAATATATCGAATACAAATCACTGACATCTAACGGCCATATATGGCCTAATATATCGAATACAAATCACTGACATCTAACGGCCATATATGGCCTAATATATCGAATACAAATCACTGACATCTAACGGCCATATATGGCCTAATATATCGAATACAAATCACTGACATCTAACGGCCATATATGGCCTAATATATCGAATACAAATCACTGACATCTAACGGCCATATATGGCCTAATATATCGAATACAAATCACTGACATCTAACGGCCATATATGGCCTAATATATCGAATACAAATCACTGACATCTAACGGCCATATATGGCCTAATATACTGAATACAAATCACTGACATCTCACGGCCATATATGGCCTAATATACTGAATACAAATCACTGACATCTGACAGCCATATATGGCCTAATATATTGAATACAAATCACTGACATCTAACGGCCATATATGGCCTAATATACTGAATACAAATCACTGACATCTAACGGCCATATATGGCCTAATATATTGAATACAAATCACTGACATCTAACGGCCATATATGGCCTAATATATTGAATACAAATCACTGACATCTAACGGCCATATATGGCCTAATATACTGAATACAAATCACTGACATCTAACGGCCATATATGGCCTAATATATCGAATACAAATCACTGACATCTAACAGCCATATATGGCCTAATATATTGAATACAAATCACTGACATCTAACAGGTAATCTGTTTGAAAGTATTTTTTGTGTGTCTTGTCATGGATTAGAATGACCATAGATGCTAAGTATTATATCTGTCTACTGGAAATGCAACCAGTATATCACATAACAGGGCATCAATGACAGATATTCTAAGGATGGAAAAACCATGAAGTTAATATGTGTATTGATAATGCATTGTATCATACATAGTCTGTGTATCATGAATATGTGTGACAGGTGTATCATGAATATGTGTGACAGGTGTATCATGAATATGTGTCACAGGTGTATCATGAATATGTAGCACAGATGTATCATGAATATGTGGCACAGGTGTATCATGATATCATGAATTTGTGGCACAGGTGTATCATTTCACCCATACTACTTAACACACTATTTCCTGCTGGACATTTATATAAGAAAATCTTACTTGAACATTTTGTCAAATGGTTCCAATAATAATGTGAAACTGACCAAAATCACAAAATTACCAAGTGATTTGTAATTTTCATGCTAACATAGTAATTTAAAAGCCTGTTATGTTGATTTTGTCATCATTTTGTGTGATCCAGTGTGTCCATGATTCAACTATTAATGAACTCCACACATTATAAACTTATGACCTTAAGATACACTCAATGATATAACAAATACTATAAAGATGGAGTTTACATTTACTTTAGAACCTATTTTTATAACCATCTGGACATTTCAAACTGAAATTGGGAGGTTACAATCTAAATAATGTATTTTCCTACCAAATGTTGTAGAATTTATGCACAGTTTCAATTCTTAGATAATTTTACAATGGTATACTAACATAATTTAGCTCCAATCAAGAAGTATGTTGCTATTTTATAGTTGCTTGTACATATGACTCTATTGGGCAGTGGAAAAATGTCTGTGCTCATTTTGGATCATCACATGAAAAAAGATAATTTTCAGCATTGTACCAAACTGATGGATATACATGTATACTGACCTAGAAGAAAGTGATGGAGAAGAAGCAGATCAAATTAATAGTCACATTTTATCAGCCAAAATATCCATTGTATAAAATGTTAAGATAAAAATTAATGATTTATAAAAATATAATATGTCAATCAACTTAACATATATGGGCCTCCAACAAACCAAAGGACTTTCATGCAGCATGTTGGTGGGACATAAAACCCAACCCATTCACTCACTTTTTTGATAGAAAAATCCCTTACCAATGTCCAGTGTATGACCCAGTTGGATAGAAAAAACCCTTGCTGATGTCAGTGTATGACCTTACCGATGTCCCATGTATGACTGTACCAATGTAAAGTATATGACCCAGTTCCCATGAGCACAATAGTGGCAGATTCAGAAATATCAAATATGGGGTTAGGAGACTGCCTAAAAGAGGTGTGTGGAGGGTAAACAAGTAGGTGAGGGGTCTTTGGTATGTAACCCCATGTCAAAAAGCAATCCCACATTTTAAGCATTTATAGGCATAACTTTAACCATCTTCACACTTGAATGGTTTCTATTAAATATATGATCAGCTCCTGTTCTGCAGTATTGGAGAAAAACTGATATAAAGGTTTTTCTATTTTTATCAACGGCAGATTGGCATTATTTGTACAAATTTGAATTCTGTTCAGTGATTGTAGAGAAGAGGTCATCTGAAGGTTTTTCTGATTTTAGCAATGGCAGCCATATTTGTTTATGGACTTGCATCATTTGCATAAATTTTAAAGGTCTTGATCACAAAGATGTTTTTGTCAACTCTGATAAAATCCTTTCCAGTGATTTTTGTGCTTTAAGGTTTTCTGTATTTAGTAATGGTGGACAAATCTGAAAGTATCATTTATGCAAACTAGTGAGGTCTTTTTTCCAGAATTTTTTCTTTCAAATGGTAAAATTTTGTTCTGCAGATAAATTGAAAAAAGTCATGTATTCTGTTTCTACTCTCTGTGGACAGAAATGCATTGCCTGTACAAACTTAGAAGGTCTTCTTGACAAAATGCTCTCTTAACTAAGTCTTGTTTAAAATGACTGGGTGATTTATGAGTTGAAAACAGCAATAACTGATGGATGCACAACAGTCAACAACTACTGTTGTGTCATCAATTTTTCCAATGAAAAATGAGCCACACAGGATGATGCCCCCCCCCCCATTTTATCACAGTGCTTCATTCCTAGAGATTAACATAGCTACTAGTTTTGATAAATCAAGGTCAATACTGTAATCTGGTAATTAAATATTAGCTTTTACATGTTTCTGTTTTATTTTTATTTTAACCTTTTCAAACAAGAATTATGAATCATTTTATACTGTTTCAATACACATGTTCGATAAGGTATCCGAAAGCTGTAATTTTACACTCACTACCTTAAATCAATATGTGAGGTAAATAAGGATAGAGTGAAAATAGAGAAAAAGCATAAAAGCATAAGGTATTCAAACAACAGTAATACTGAAAATGAAAGAAAAATATAAAATAACAGTATATTAAAGTTTAATTGAATACTTATTCAAATCGATCCTTCAATCGAGTACAACTGTTATTGAAACATTTAAATCCTTCTGAAAATTTTTTTTTATCCATGCATTTTTAATCCAAAAGAACAACAATCCTGTAAAATACTATAATTATTTCTTAAAACACTATTATTAATGATACACTCTGTATATACACTAATTACAGCACAGTATTAAAGCTAACACTTCAAAGGTTTTTGCACAAAGCCACTGTATCAACATCATGACAATCAAGTGTCATGGTACTCACAAATGCTTCTCAGGTAAATAATCCCCAAATTGCTGAAATTAAACAAGTCCAGCTTTCTCAAAACCACTGATAATTAGGTCCTGTCTTTCACTCATTGTCATGTGAGCTGCAATTGTCCATTCAGTGTGAACTGGCTTGATTAATGAGGTTGCAAGGTTTACTAATACTGTGCACTGATTGACACCAGTAACATCTTTTTCGTTAATGATGTCCATGACCTGTTTAGCATACCACTCATGGAAGTGTGACTTTAATTCTTCTTTAAAAACCGATTGGCCTAGTGTTGATGGCTGTGTTGGCTTTCTTTGATGTTGAGCACTCAAACAAAAACATGGCGAAAGTGATTAATCTTGACAGGTGTTTTATTTGTGCTCATAGAGATGAAAGTATTGTTTTAGTGTTGACTGCGTCATCTTTGACTGATGTTATTCATTTGGTTGAAAACACGATGTAAGTATTGAACTTGCCAGGTCTTTGATTTGTGCTCATACAGGTGGTAGTATTGCTTTAAACATTAAAGTGACCACCTTTTGTGTCAGCATAGTTTTATTCTTTTGTATTCTTTATTTTGGATATTTCTAGAGGTTAAACCATGAAAATAAATACCTTCTAATATGCAAACTTTTATAGGCAAAACCAATAATTTAAGTACCCACGAAAATGCCTTTTTTTAAGAAACCACGAAAATTGAGCATAGCGAAAATAAATGATACTACAGTAGTTCATGATTAACAATGTACACATGGCCATGCCATAAGTTCAGTTGGCCTTATGACCAATATGAGCTAAAAATGAAAGTTTTTGAAAGCATTATATAACAAACTTCTTAAACGACTGCTATATTGAAACTAAGATTCATGATCTACATAAAACTAAATAACTGGATATATACACATTAAATGTTACCAACATAAAACCACTGCTCTGTAGGCCGATATGTCTGTACACCACACATATAAGATTTGCAAAAACTTTTATGTGAACTGTATCCATAGGATATGAAATACCCATGTGTTGGCTTTGAAGAAGGTTCGGTTCAGCATGCAAGGACAATGTTCCAAATCCCAAATCAAATAGATGTCATCACTCACTTGAATTTTTGTAAGATAAATGTGCAAGTCAAGCTTGACCTACATCATCTTCATGCAAAGCCTCATAACCAAATCGTGTTTCAATCCATTACAACCTTCAAACTTTCTGATGTGTGGACAAAAGAACCAATACATGGAACAAGAGGATTTAACACTAAAGACTCTCATTATAGATGTGGCAACAGCAAAAACATCAACGAGCTCTGTACTCACCTCCACAGCATTCTTCATATCAAATTCAGGAATTGGAACCTGGGCTGGACCTCCCCCATCCATGTATTCTTCCATGTACTCCTAGAAATATAGCACAAGATAGGCTTTCTAGTCTCCAAAATTATTCAATGAAATTTGAGCAAAAAAGCAAATGACTTGCATTTTGGGGGTGGTTTCCTTATGAGGGTCAGGGTTGGTTAAGTAAAAAATAAAAAAGTGAAGATAAATGAAGCATTGGGATCTGACTAAATATACCAGGTGTGTAAATCAGTAATTGAGTGACAAAATATGACTGTCTGTAAATCAGTAATTGATTGGCAAAATATGACTGTAAATCAGGAAATGAGTGATAAAATATGGCTGTCTGTAAATCAGTAATTGAGTGACAAAATATGACTGTCTCTAAATCAGTAATTGAGTGACAAAATATGACTGTCTCTAAATCAGTAATTGAGTGAAAAAATATGACTGTCCCTCAATCAGTAATTGAGTGATAAAATGTGACTGTCTGCAAATCAGTAATTGAGTGACAAAATATGTTAAAAGTCTAAACTGATAAGAGAGTGACAAAATATGTCAAGTGTGTAAATCAGTAAATGACAAAATATGTCAAGTGTGTAAATCAGTAAGTGACAAAATATGCCAAGTGTGTAAATTGTAAAGTGTGTAATTGAATGACAAAATATGCCAAGTGTATAAATCAGTAATTGAGTGACAAAATATGCCAAGTGTGTAAATCAGTAATTGAGTGGCAAAATGTGACTGTCTGCAAATCAGTAATGGAGTGACAAAATATGACTCTCTGCAAATCAGTAATTGAGTGACAAAATATGTTAGGAGTGTAAATTGATAAGAGTGACAAAATATGCCAAGTGTGTAAATCAGTAAGTGACAAAATATGCCAAGTGTGTAAATCAGTAAGTGGCAAATATGCCAAGTGTGTAAATCAGTAGGTAACAAATTTGCCAAGTGTGTAAATCATTGAGTGACAAAATATGCCAAGTGTGTAAATCAGTAAGTGACAAAATATGCCAAGTGTGTAAATCAGTAAGAGACAAATATGCCGAGTGTGTGAATCAGTAATTGAGTGACAAAATATGCCAAGTGTGTAAATCAGTAATTGAATGACAAAATATGCCAAGTGTGTAAATCAGTAATTGAGTGGCAAAATGTGACTGTCTGCAAATCAGTAATTGAGTGACAAAATATGTTAGGAGTGTAAATTGATAAGAGTGACAAAATATGCCAAGTGTGTAAATCAGTAAGTGACAAAATATGCCAAGTGTGTAAATCAGTAAGTGACAAATATGCCAAGTGTGTAAATCAGTAATTGAGTGACAAAATATGCCAAGTGTGTAAATCATTAATTGAGTGACAAAATATGCCAAGTGTGCAAATCAGTAATTGAGTGACAAAATATACCAAGTGTGTAAATCAGTAAGTGACAAATATGCCAAGTGTGTAAATCAGTAATTGAGTTACAAAATATGTTAGGAGTGTAAATGGATAAGTGAGTGACAAAATATGGCAAGTGTGTAAATCAGTAATTGAGTGACAAAATATGCCAAATATGTAAATCGGTAAGTCAGTTTATGATTGTCATTATTTAATGAGATCTCGGTTAGAAATAATACAATTTGATGACCACCCCTTTAAATGGTATTACTTATTGCTAACAAAAATTTTGGTTTCTGTGGAATAATAATGAGAGTTTGGAGTATTAGTCAGCACTGTAAGTAACTCTCAGTCATGAGGGTTTGTTGTATTAGTCAGCACTATATGTAACTCAGTCTAGATGATTTGGAGTATTGGTCAGCACTATAGGTAACACTAAGTCAAGAGGATTTTGGAGTATTAGTCAGCACTATAGGTAACACTCAGTCAAGAGGATTTGGAGTATCAGTCAGCACTATAGGTAACACTCAGTCAAGAGGGTTTGGAGTATCAGTCAGCACTATAGGTAACACTCAGTCAAGACGGTTTGGAGTATTAGTCAGCCTTGATGTGCACAACTATAAGTAGCACTCAGTCAAGAGGAGTATCAGTCAGCACTATAGGTAACACTCAGTCAAGAGGATTTTGGAGTATTAGTTAGCACTATAGGTAACACTTAGTCAAGAGGGTTTGGAGTATTAGTTAGCACTATAGGTAACACTCAATCAAGAGGATTTGGAATATTAGTCAGCACTATAGGTAACACTCAGTCAAGAGGATTTTGGAGCATCAGTCAGCACTATAAGTAACACTAAGTCAAGATGGTCTGGAGTATTAGTCAGCACTATAGGTAACACTTAGTCAAGAGGGTTTGGAGTATTAGTTAGCACTATAGGTAACACTTAGTCAAGAGGATTTGGAGTATCAGTCAGCACTATAGGTAACACTCAGTCAAGAGGGTTTGGAGTATCAGTCAGCACTATAGGTAACACTCAGTCAAGACGGTTTGGAGTATTAGTCAGCCTTGATGTGCACAACTATAAGTAGCACTCAGTCAAGAGGAGTATCAGTCAGCACTATAGGTAACACTCAGTCAAGAGGATTTTGGAGTATTAGTTAGCACTATAGGTAACACTTAGTCAAGAGGGTTTGGAGTATTAGTTAGCACTATAGGTAACACTCAATCAAGAGGATTTGGAATATTAGTCAGCACTATAGGTAACACTCAGTCAAGAGGATTTTGGAGCATCAGTCAGCACTATAAGTAACACTAAGTCAAGATGGTCTGGAGTATTAGTCAGCACTATAGGTAACAGTCAGTCAAGATGATTTGAAGTATGATTATTATAAGTAACACTTAGTCAAGAGGATTTGGAGTATTAGTCAGCACTATAGGTAAAAGTCAAGAGGATTTGGAGTATCAGTCAGCACTATAGATAACTTTTAATGCTTGTTGCAATTAGAGTATTAACTAACCCATCTTTTGTAATTTTCATTGCCTGTTACATTAATAGACCAAATTAACACTTGAAAAAATGTACACTACTTGTTCTGGCAACACTTTTTGAAAATTGGTGACAAAATATTGAGGTTGGTGATTTTTTTGGTGACAGCTTTTTAAAAGCCAGGACTACCTCTGCGGTAACACTCAGTCAAGAGGATTTGGAGTATCAGTCAGCACTATATGTAAGAGTCAAGAGGATTTGGAACATGAGTACTATAAGTAACACTTATTCAAGAGGATTTTGAGTATTTGTCAGCACTACAGTTAACACTCAGTCAAGAGGATTTTGAGTATCAGTCAGCACCATATGTAACACTCAGTCAAGAGGATTTGGATTATTAGTCAGCCTTTATGTGCACAACTATAAGTAACAGTCAGTAAAAATGGCTTGGAGTACCAGTCAGCACTTTAAGTAACACTCTGTCAAGAGGATTTAGAGTATTAGTCAGCACTGTAAGTACTCAGAATCAACATATATATGGATTATGTCATCAGAATCGCTTTGTCATATTTTTGTATGGAAATTTAATTCTCCAAAAGTAGGAAAAATATTTCATTTTGGGAAGAGATCATGAATGGACAAATATAGGATCCCACATTGAGTATTTAAGACAATGACATGATCATCAGTATTAAAATTTAACATTCATGAGATGTAATTGCACTAAAGCAGCATGCGCCAGTAATATACGTTGTTTGTAATATACGTTGTTTAAATTTGATTACATATTATGTGCATTGGAATTTACAAGTTAGAAGATGAATAACCATGACAATGATATATTCCATCATAATTTTCTTCTTGCTCCTAACAATCAAATAACCCGTATGTCCCATTGCGAGAGAGACAGACAGACAGCCAGACAAAGATGTCTTCACAATTGTAAATCTGTATTGTTCGCTGACCTGCAGTACCATATTCCATTATCAATTAATACCACTACATAAGTGATTCTTTCTAATTTTTGTTTCCACATCCATTATTACAAGTATCACATGGCTTTGTAGTGGTATTTACATGCTAATTAAAATATGCTATGGCTGTATTCAGTCATTCCGAGATAACACCTGTTTGAGGTCAAGATTCGGCAGACCAGATCAGATTAGTGAGGCTACCAATGAGGAAATGAGGCTACGCATGGGTATTATGAATACCTTACCATATAGCTAAAGGAAATGCCAGATGGTTACTATTGTAAATTTCTCAGCCAGTGACATTTTTGGACTTGTCGATGGAACCGACAGCAATTTAAAGTACATCTAGCATGAGCAAAGATCAAAAACAATTGCCGCCAAAGTACAGGAAGAATACATGCACTTTAAACAAAATCTTACTTGTTGGGAATGGAGAAGTTGTGATACTTGCAAAGAAAATAAGCATGCAAAATGGTCATTCTTGGGATTTAATCTAATGGAGACTATATGGATATAACTATTGGGAATATTTAAACCCTGAAGGAGTAAGGTCTGTATTTTCATAGTTTATATTTACTGTTTCATTTTTTAATATTTTCTCTCTATGACAAAAGCTTCAGCAACATGGGGGTAATAAGTGAAAACAAAAGAACAAAATAATTCATGAAAAGCTGACTGCCCTCTCTCTCTCTCTCTCTTATATTGGACCATATTTGATTTTGATCACGAGGTGCAAAAAGAAAAATGTGATGGAATACATATGTATCTCTCTTCCCCTCCCACCAATCCCCCTCCCCAAAAATTCATTTTAATACTAATGATGCAATTTCCCTATTGCTTGTAATCTGAAATAGCAAACAGTGATATTTGTAACATTTATAAAACCGGAAGTAATTATAATTTAGTTCCACACATCATTGCAAGTTTTATCCTATCTGTAACTCAATAAATTTTTGGGTCAGCGTCATTATAGGTAGCTATAAGTACATAATACATTTAAAATACTTCTTGTGAAACAAATTAGGTACTTTTAGTTACTTTTAATGATCATGACTGTAAAGATTACTGAGTTACAGGTAGGATAAAATTTGCGATGCTGGATGGAACGAAGTGAAAAACACAATCCGAGGTGTTGATCTGGCCTCATCTTATACACAGCATCAACTTATACAAGGACAAAGGATGTAAAGTTGGCCAAATTTGCTGATTCGATTTATACTCCGCATCGACTTATAGGCCGGCAAATATGGTAACGGTCAGTCAAGAGGGTTTGGAGTATTAGTCAGCACTATAGGTAACACTAAGTCAAAAGGGTCTGGAGTATTAGTCAGCACTATAAGTAACACTAAGCCAAGAGATCTGGAGTATTAGTCAGCACTATAGGTAACACTCCGTTAAAAGGGTCAGGAGTATTAGTCAGCACTATAAGTAACACTAAGTCAAGAGGGTTTGGAGTGCCAGTCAACACTAGAAGTAACACTCAGTCAAGACAGTCTGGAGTACCAGTCAGATACAAATACAAACTGAAAATCTCAAAAGATTTAACAAAGATTTCATTCACGCTAAGTTTGTTTCATTGACACTTAATTAAATATCAGTACTTGTTGTTTTTTGATGGCATAGTGGACAGCACTCTTCACAAGTAGATCTGTCAGAACTTCTTCCTGTCCCTTACGATCCAGACTGGCATATGTGACCTCTTTTTGTACTCCATCTTTTGTGCTCAGCACCTTGATTGACACTCTAGTGGCTCGCCCATCCTCAACTGCAATCTCTACTGGAAAGATAAGAATGTACCAGCTGAACTTAAAGTTTGACTCAATATTCAAAACTTGGGTTCAGAAGTCAATTCATTTTGCATGTATAAAAAAGCAGAGAAATGCAATGTCTGTATTTTTTTATATGTCAGTTGTTTACACAAATGCTTAAGTTTACTAAGTACAAAGTTTTAGCAATATCATTTTCCATCATCACTTGCAGAACTTTTAGGCCAGCAAATTGATAAATTACCAACTGCAGGATGTAATGAGTTTCCTTAATTATAGCAATGCATGTTTACTGACCTGCAATTAATATTTATATCCAAGTTTTAAAGTATTGACTGCAACAAACCTCAAAAGTACAAAATGAAATCTGAGAACTGGGCCATGGAGTATGCCATGTTAATCCTCATTAATGATGACTGGTATATTTCAAAATCAAAAAACAAACTCAAAATATATATTGCATATTGTGGCCCAGTAGTGAACTAACTTTACCTATATTATCCTGGATGAGTTATAAACAACATATAAATTAAGCTTTGTGCAGACACCAACTACATCATATATATGATAGTTCAGAGACACCAGTCTCTATCGTCTGGCACAATATTCTGTCCCACTCAGCTATTTATTTTTTATAAACTGCTCTCATGTGCATTAACTTAAAGGAAAAATGAACATTTACTGGATTCAAACATACCAGATGTATAAGTTATAGATTACATATTACATATTGTATACATGTATCAATGCATATATTCTGTATACCAGATGTGTAAGTTATAGATTACATGTTGTATGCATTTATCAATACCAGATGTATAAGTCATAGATTGCATTAAAGGTAAGTTGTTGATTACATTCATTATACCAGATGTATAAGCTACAGATTACATGCTGTATGCAATTATCAATATGAGATGTGTAAGCTATAGATTACATGCTGTATGCATTTATCAACATCAGATGTGTAACTTATAGATTACATGCTGTATGCAATTATCAATATCAGATGTGTAAGCTACAGATTACATGCTGTATGCAATTATCAATATGAGATGCATAACTTAGAGATTACATGCTGTATGCATTTATCAATATCAGATGTGTAAGCTATAGATTACATGCTGTATGCATTTATCAATATCAGATGTGTAACTTACAGATTACATGCTGTATGCATTTATCAATATCAGATGTGTAAGCTATAGATTACATGCTGTATGCATTTATCAACATCAGATGTGTAACTTATAGATTACATGCTGTATGCAATTATCAATATCAGATGTGTAAGCTATAGATTACATGCTGTGTGCATTTATCAATATCAGATGTGTAAGCTATAGATTACATGCTGTGTGCATTTATCAATATCAGATGTGTAAGCTATAGATTACATGCTGTATGCATTTATCAATATCAGATGTGTAACTTAAGATTACATGCTGTATGCAATTATCAATATGAGACGTGTAAGCTATAGATTACATGCTTTATGCATTTATCAATATCAGATGTGTACATGCTGTATGCAATTATCAATATGAGATGTGTAACTTATAGATTACATGATGTATGCATTTATCAATACATACATCTAGAGTTATTATCAACAGGTACATTAATTACTACAATTTGTTTGCCATGGCTTTAAGCAATGGGACTTATGTAGGAAAACAAAGCATGGAGAATAGGCATACAAGCATAATAGATACAAGAAAAGAAAATGTCTCATCTCAAAGGAAAAATCACAATCAACCTCTGCACCCCACCCCCCAAATGGTCTGTACCTTTTAGTAGATGAATTTGCTATGTTAATTATTGTATAAGTTATTAAACATTAAACAATAATGTGTCATGATTAAGCATATACTATGGCTGACACCCTGTGAAAGACTGAAAACAGAGAGCTTGCTGGAAGGGTTGACGATTTAATTTTCTAAACACTCATCTACTGTAATAGGCAGGGAAACTTAGAGTGGGATGTCAACACCCAGGCCAAAACATAAACCACACCTACTGTAATAGGCAGGGAAACTTAGAGTGGGATGCCAACACCCAGGCCAAAACATAAACCACATCTACTGTAATAGGCAGGGAAACTTAGAGTGGGATGCCAACACCCAGGCCAAAACATAAACCACATCTACTGTAATAGGCAGGGAAACTTAGAATGGGATGCCAACACCCAGGCCAAAACATAAACCACATCTACTGTAATAAGCAGGGAAACTTAGAGTGGGATGCCAACACCCAGGCCAAAACATAAACCACATCTACTGTAATAGGCAGGGAAACTTAGAATTGGATGCCAACACCCAGGCCAAAACACAAACCACATCTACTGTAACAAGCAGGGAAACTTAGAGTGGTATGCCAACACCCAGGCCAAAACATAAACCACATCTACTGTAATAAGCAGGGAAACTTAGAGTGGGATGCCAACACCCAGGCCAAAACATAAACCTCATCTACTGTAATAAGTAGGGAAACTTAGAGAGGGATGCCAACACCCACGGCCAAAACATAAACCTCATCTACTGTAATATGCAGGGAAACTTAGAGAGGGATGTCAACACCCTGGCCAAAACATAAACCTCATCTACTGTAATAAGCAGGGAAACTTAGAGTGGGATGTCAACACCCAGGCCAAAACATAAACCTCATCTACTGTCATAGGCAAGGAAACTTAGAGTGGGATGCCAACACCCAGGCCAAAACATAAACCTTATCTACTGTCATAGGCAAGGAAACTTAGAGTGGGATGCCAACACCCAGGCCAAAACATAAACCTCATCTACTCAAACACTGAGAAAATATCCAGTTGACATGACAGATTATGTCAAATTCAAACTGACAGCAACTGCTTTCCTGAAAATCTGACAATGATTCACAGTATTACAAAGCAACAGTTGTCCATAACACATTAACACATGCTAGTAAAAAATGATGTGATTTTTGTTTGTTTCAATCAGAAATTTTTCCAAGCTGGACTTGTCCTGTATATCTTTTACAACATTTCACGTTGGCATATGTGATATATTTACATTAATAAAGGATCACAAATATAATTATATTTGTAATATTCAAAATTAATTTGTGAGAAATACAAGTGTTTGGAAATCAAAAGTAAAAACATGATTACTCGGGAATTTCTGTACATTACATACTGATTTGTACAATGATTACTTGAGAATTTCTGTACATTCCATACTAATTTGTACAATGATTACTTGAGAATTTCTGTACATTCCATACTGATGAAAACTACTAAGTACCAGTACAGTGAAAAAGTAACATGGTAGGTGCCATGATAAAAATATACTATGTTAAATTTGTATATCAATAATAATGTGCAGCTCTCAATTTCATGATATAAATCTATATTCCATTCTTTAAACGGAAATTGGATGAAAAATATGGATTGGTAACAAGCAATTATTGAAGGGTGAATACACGATGG
The DNA here is from genome assembly GCA_028554795.2 of Sinohyriopsis cumingii. Taxonomy (NCBI): domain Eukaryota; kingdom Metazoa; phylum Mollusca; class Bivalvia; order Unionida; family Unionidae; genus Sinohyriopsis; species Sinohyriopsis cumingii. The sequence continues at coordinate 2,325,943 of CM068833.1, read as the reverse complement.
ACAGCAGACACAGTTAGTTCCCTTCGCTTTATATGGCCTTGTGAGCTAAAAGTTGTAAGAGAAGATTCTGTCACACTGCATTCAACTGCAATGGCAATAACTGTAACCAAACATGTAATAACTGTAACCATACATGCAATAACTGTAACTAAATATGCAATAAATTGTAACTAAACATGCAATAACTGTAACCAAACATGCAATAACTGTAACCAGTGGCAAAATAATTGATTGAATAATTGCATCTTCAGGTGATGTCTTTAATATTCACCAACTTTCATGGCAATCCATCAAAAACTGGGAGTAGATGTGGTAACAAGACAAAGCATTAGGCAGCAAGGAAACAAGGGCAATAACTCAAACAAATTTTCAGAAGCAAAGTGATTTATTGCTATTTGCATCTTCAGGTCATGACCATAATATTTATACAGTTTCATACTGCAATGACAATCTACTCTGACACAAATTGTGGTGGCAAAACAATCTGATCATACGTGCATCATCATGCTGTGCAAAGGATGATGATCATACATTGAATTAAGCTATGAAACAAAAAGTCCTTGTATATTACTTTATGCCCATAACATGTTTAATAGTCTTCTATGTAAATAATTGAACTTTCTATGCATAAACATTTTTCTTCATTTAGCCACAATAACATAGACCTTTGACCTTTTGACATCAAAATCAAAGGCTTTTTCCTTACCCAAAGTGCAAGCCATCCATACATTTTGGTCCAGGTCTGTTTAACAAAACCAATGTTATTGTGCCATTATCTTTCTTCTTATTTCAGCTACTGTGACCTTGACCTTTGACTTTTGAACCAAATATTACCAGGCTTCTTTCATACCCCTTGCCCAGTACAGTCAATCACTGGATTTAGTTGGGTTGTGTAATATAGAACTAAGGCTAAAAATTTGTTCTTTTCATCACCATGACCATGACCTCTGACCTCTTGGTTCCAGGATCAATAGGTCTCTTCCTTACCCTTTCCCTATATTGAGCCATCCACTAAATTTGGTAACTATAGATAATGAAGAGCTGAAATTATTGTACATATTCCATTTTTATATTGCAGTAAAAGTGACCTTGACCTCTCACCTTTTAAGCCCAAGTTTATACGGTTCGACCTTACCCAATGTGCAAGTCTGCAAAAAAATGAGCTAACTGTAGATGGCAGAGAAATCAAGTTATTCTTCAGAAATAATCTCTCCTATTTCAGTTCCAGTGACCTTGATATTTGAACTTTTGAGTATGAAATCAATAGAGTTTTGCCCTACCCCAAGTAAAAGCTATCAACAACATTTGGCAGCCATATATGGTAGACAACTCTAGTTATTCTGAGGAAATGAAATTTGTAAAGCAAGAACAGATGGGTAACATCATAACATAATACACACTGCCTTATGGTGGGAATATATAAAGGAAATAACTCTCACAAATACTGCAGGAGTGAAATGGTTTGTGGAAATGCTCATCTTCAGGTGATGAACATAATATTTTAGAAATTTTATGTTAATCCATCAAAACCTTCTGACTGGTTATGCTAATGAGATTGTGTTTTTCTGACAATATACACCCTTAATAGTTACCAAGTTTCATGGCAAGCTATCCATTGGTTTAGCAACCACCCAAGCAGCAAGCCCCAAAACTGAAGTGAAGAGAGGGCAAGCCCCGACTCACTGGGGGCATAAATATTCCCATCAAACAGTTTTTTTAATTGGGAATGAGCACCAGAATTAAGTTGGGGGATTTGGAGAGGATAGAACTTCTTGCCATACCACTGAATCCATCTAAAACTGGAGGGGAACTCATTGCATTAAGGAGATTGTACCAGACGAACTGATGGGTGCAGGATTAGCATATACCTCCATATGGGATATAAAAAATTTACACTGACCATAATCTCCTGTGTGGATGGACACATGGATGATCATTGCCAAGCTTCCATATAGGCTAGCACACAAAAATTAACAAGGATAGCCTTCCAAAACTATGATTGAAGAAATACAGTATTGCTTACAAGTTTCTGCTAGAATTATTTGTCAGAAAATCAGAGATTATTTATCCCACATATGAGCATAAAATGCATGTATGAAACCATAAAAGCCAACAAAATGATAATTATCTTTAGTTACATTTTTTCATCGTAAGTCCAGTAAGGGACAACTGAGAAAATTTGAATAGGTGTGGATAGTTTTATTATTGGTTAAATTCTTATTTACAAATCTGCCATCAGCAACCAAACACAAGAAATAAACATGAGATGTAAGGGAGATAACTATGATAAAGGAAAGCAAAACATCTTGCACTGAGACAAAATTAGTTTAATACATGAGCAAAGATCTGCAGTCATTATATTCTCAGTTATGTTGTATTTATTATGTAATGCAGTCATTATATTCTTAGTTATGCTGTATTTATTATGTAATGCAGTCATTATATTCTCAGTTATGTTGTATTTATTATGTAATGCAGTCATTATATTCTCAGTTATGTTGTATTTATTATGTAATGCAGTCATTATATTCTTAGTCATGCTGTATTTATTATGTAATGCAGTCATTATATTCTTAGTTATGCTGTATTTATTATGTAATGCAGTCATTATATTCTCAGTTATGTTGTATTTATTATGTAATGCAGTCATTATATTCTAAGTTATGTTGTATTTATTATGTAATGCAGTCATTATATTCTTAGTTATGTTGTATTTATTATGTAATGCAGTCATTATATTCTTAGTTATGTTGTATTTATTATGTAATGCAGTCATTATATTCTAAGTTATGTTGTATTTATTATGTAATGCAGTCATTATATTCTCAGTTATGCTGTATTTATTATGTAATGCAGTCATTATATTCTAAGTTATGCTGTATTTATTATGTAATGCAGTCATTATATTCTAAGTTATGTTGTATTTATTATGTAATGCAGTCATTATATTCTCAGTTATGTTGTATTTATTATGTAATGCAGTCATTATATTCTTAGTTATGTTGTATTTATTATGTAATGCAGTCATTATATTCTTAGTCATTTTGTATTTATTATGTAATGCAGTCATTATATTCTCAGTCATGTTGTATTTATTATGTAATGCAGCCATTATATTCTAAGTTATGTTGTATTTATTATGTAATGCAGTCATTATATTCTCAGTTATGTTGTATTTATTATGTAATGCAGTCATTATATTCTAAGTTATTTTGTATTTATTATGTAATGCAGTCATTATATTCTCAGTTATGTTGTATTTATTATGTAATGCTTTCATAATCTTTTTTCAAATACTTTTAGAATTAGCAATCTGACCTCAACCAACTATCACCCAGTAAAGAAATTGTAAATGTTAGAGAATAAAATTAGGTCAGGTTTTTTAATAAAATACCCAAAAAGGTACAGTAGAAAGCAGATTAAAACTTACCATTAAATAAAAGATGGTGTATTTGTAAAAACTATACATCCAAGTGCATATATCTACCTGTTTCTGCTGACTCTGGCCTGACCCTGTAAAAGGTGTAACCTGATAGACTTCCCGGTGACATTAACATGCTTCTCATCAACTTGTAGGGGGCTGGATAGTGTGACATGTCATCGTTTAAACGCCGAGACAAGTGTGGAAGTAGTGGATTGTAGTAGAATAGAGACTTTTCTGTCAGATATCCTAAAATGTACAATGTCATCAGGTAAACATGATCAGAATCTTTAGTAATGGAAACACTTTCATTAAAGACAGGCAGGTAAATAGATATAAAATGTCACATAGAGACAGGGACAGACAAAAAGATAAAGAAATGCACACACAGACAAAAAAAGACTAGCAGATTGTGATACCTATCTACAACAAATGCAACCAAGTTTTTATTATTTACAGACTAGTGTCATTTAAATAAAGGTGAAGATAAATTAGAAATGTTTTCCTTCATGGGCAAGTAGCCTTCATATCGTTCGTGTGTACTGGTAACTGTCCCGCAAGCTAGGTGTTGTTCATGTGTAGCTGTCCTGAAAGGCAGGTGTTCTTTATATAGATATCAAGTAAGACAAATATTCTTTTCTTCATACAGATGTCCAATAAAACAGATATCCTTCATATAGATGTCCAGTAGGAGAAATGTTGTTGTTGTTGTTGTTGTAGGGTTTAACACCATTTTTCAGCACAAGATAGGCTATACATTGCAGCCACTATCAATGGTGGAGGAAGAACCAGGGAAAAAAATGGAAAGAACCAGTGACCCACGAGAAGCTACAAGCAAGCTTTTTCATTTACCCACATTAGCCAAGCCCAAGCCTCGAACCCACACAGACAGAGATGAGATGGCAGTGACTTGTAATGGTGAGCACTTTAGACCATTCTGCCACTCAGCCCCCCCCCAGTAGGAATGATACCCCCCTCAGTAGGAATGATACCCCCCAGTATGACTGATACCCTCCCCAGTAGGACTGATATTCTTATATAGCTGTGTCCTGTAAGACTGATACCCTACATACAGAAGTGTCCTGTGAGATATATGTAATTCACACAGAAGTGTCTTGTGAGATATATTTAATTCATACAGAAGTGTCCTGTGAGATATATGTAATTCATACAGGTGTATTATATGAAATCGATAACCTTTATGTAGGTGTCCAATCAGACACATCTTTTGCATAGAACTGTCCCATAATTTGGATGCCCTTCTTATACAAGTGTCTAGTACAACATCTATCCTTCATAGAGAGGTTTCTAGTATGACATATCATTTAAAAGATGTGTCCAGTAAGACTAATATCCTTCAAACAGATGTTTCTAGTATGACATATCATTTAAAGATGTGTCCAGTAAGACTAATATCCTTCATATAGAGGTATCCAACAACAAGAATATCCCTTATACATGTGTCCAGTAGGACAGATATCTTTGACACAGGTGTCCAGAAGGACAGATATCTTTGACACTGGTGTCCAGTAAGACAGATATCTTTGACACAGGTGTCTAGTAGGACAGATATCTTTGACACAGGTGTCCAGAAGGACAGATATCTTTGACACAGGTGTTGAGTAGGACATATATCTTTGACACAGGTGTCTAGTAGGACAGATATCTTTGACACAAGTGTCCCATAAGATCAATATCCTATAAATGTGCTCAGTAAAACGTATTCTTCATATGGGTGTCGAGTAAGACATGTATCCTTCATATATGTGTCCAGTAAGACATGTATCCTTCATATATGTGTCCAGTAAGACATGTATCCTTCACATATGTGTCCAGTAGGACATGTATCCTTCATATATGTGTCCAGTAAGACATGTATCCTTCATATATGTGTCCAGTAAGACATGTATCCTTCATATATGTGTCCAGTAAGACATGTATCCTTCACATATGTGTCCAGTAGGACATGTATCCTTCATATATGTGTCCAGTAAGACATGTATCCTTCACATATGTGTCCAGTAGGACATGTATCCTTCATATATGTGTCCAGTAAGACATGTATCCTTCATATATGTGTCCAGTAAGACATGTATCCTTCATATATGTGTCCAGTAAGACATGTATCCTTCATATATGTGTCCAGTAAGACATGTATCCTTCACATATGTGTCCAGTAGGACATGTATCCTTCATATATGTGTCCAGTAAGACATGTATCCTTCATATATGTGTCCAGTAAGACATGTATCCTTCATATATGTGTCCAGTAAGACATGTATCCTTCATATATGTGTCCAGTAAGACATGTATCCTTCATATTAAAATTGTCCAGTAAGACACGTATCCTTCATACTGAATGTAAGGTAAGACATGTTTTACTACAGGTAGTGAAATGACAAAAGAGACAGGTAGTCCAATTTTTATCAGTTTTAATCATTTTCTAAGAAAATAAAGATAAATGTAAATATCATTATTTTAAATTCATAATAACATAGCAGATTTTCATTCCTAAATGTCACTCGATAAGATATGACAAACCAAGTGACCAATCAATTAGGAGACTGGCAAAAATATTTCATTAATTTTGCTCATAAATGTGAATATGGTAAGAACCAATTTCATGACCTGCCCTGTACATAAAATATTTGATTTATACCATTTACTTTAATGTACAGTATAGGAATATATATGTATTTATTAATTTTCTATATCCTTAGCCGAACTAATCCTTTTCGTATTCAAAGATGTGGAAAGTCATACCTTTGCTGATTACTTTTTCTAATACTGAGTCATCCCAGCTCTTTGTCCATGTTGACAGGTACCTCTTAGCTGAGAAACCAGGTCGAATTTGTCGGTCAAAATAATCTCTTCTTCTACTGTGAACAAACTTGAGATAAATGTCACTCTCCTCTCTTTCTTTACCCTATAATAATAATAATAATAATAATAATAATAATAATAATAATAATAATAATAACAATAATAATAATACATGTATATAATCATCATCATCATTATCATCATCAATCCCATGTTGCAGCTGATCATAATAAAGACTATGAGAAGAAAAAGAAGACAAAGAGAAGTCAAACTTGAAACATGAGCCAGTCATTAATGCAAAATCAACAAAGGATTCATATATCATTGCCTTTGAAAGAAAATGACATTTATATTCATATGTGACTTATTGTCAGCCAATAAATTGTACAAGAGCTTGACAGTAGCTTTTAAAATTGCTTGTGATTGTTCATACCAGAAGCCAGACAAGAGGTTACATTAGAAATAATAATAAAAGTTTGCTTTTGATTGAATTCTAAGTGTCTATAAATTAAAAAAACTTTTGGCTAAGTTTATGTTGGGACTGACTAGTACCGTATTGGGACTGACCAGTACTGTATTGGGACTGACTAGTACTGTATTGGGACTGACCAGTTCTGTATTTAGACTGACTAGTACTATACTGGGACAGACTAGTACTGTATTTGGACTGACTTGTATTAGGACTGACCAGTACTATATTGGGACTGACTAGTACTGTATTGGGGCTGATCAGTTCTGTAATGTGACCGACTAGTACTGTATTGGGACTGACTAGTACTGTACTGGTACTGACTAGTTCTGTATTGGGACTGACTAGTACTGTATTGAGACTGACCAATTCTGTATTGGGGCTGATCAGTTCTGTATTGGGACTGACTAGTACTGTACTGGGACTGACCTGTTCTGTATTGGGACTGATCAGTTCTGTATTGTGACTGACTAGTATTGTACTGGTACTGACTAGTTCTGTATTGCGATTGACTAGTACTGCATTGGGACTAACTAGTACTTATTGGGACTGACTAATTCTGTATTGGGACTGACTAGTACTGTACCGACTAGTACTGTATTGGAACTGACTAGCACTGTATTGGGACTGACTAGAACTGTATTTGGACTAGTTAGGCCTGTCATAAAAATCTACTCAGCATTCTGAGTAACAAATGTTATTCTAGACTTGAAATTCAAAATTCACAATGTCCATCCATCTATATGCTCATTCATCCATCTGTCCATCTTTCTATATACTCATACATCCATCTGTCCATCTTTCTATATACTCATACATCCATCTGGCCATCTGTCTATATACTCTTCCACCCATATGTCCATCTGTCTATATACTCTTCCACCCATATGTCCATCTGTCTATATACTCATCCATCCATTTGTATATACTAATACATCCATCTGTCCATCTGTCTATATACTCATACATCCATCTGTCCATCTGTCTACATACTCTTCCATCCATCTGGCCATCTGTCTATATACTCTTCCACCCATATGTCCATCTGTCTATATACTCATCCATCCATTTGTATATACTAATACATCCATCTGTCCATCTGTCTATATACTCATACATCCATCTGTCCATCTGTCTATATACTCATACAGCCATCTGTCCACCTGTCTATATATTCATACATCCATCTGTCCATCTGTCTATATACTCATCCATCCATCTGTCCATCTTTCTATATACTCATCCATCCATTTGTATATACTAATACATCCATCTGTCCATCTGTTTATATACTCATACATCCATCTGCCCATCTGTCTATATACTCATACATCCATCTGTCCACCTGTCTATATATTCATACATCCATCTGTCCATCTGTCTATATACTCATCCATCCATCTGTCCATCTGTCTATAATAATAATAATAATAATAATAATGCTTTATTTATAGAGGGTGACTCATTAGTCAAGGACTATTCTCCCTTGAGGCCCTCTTAAGGAGAGTATAACAATGCACATTATATGAAGATGGCAATAATTACTGTTTATTTTAACATGTTTAGTATTAAAATACTAAATTCCATTATCTGTTAGAAACACATACATGCTCATGATATCTTTTCTTAAATATTCTAATATTTTCAGCAGATTTTACATGTAGTGGAAGCTTATTCCACAGAACTGTACCAGAGTATTGAAAACTCTTTTTAAATTGCTCTGTTCTTGGTTTTGGTATTAGAATGTTTCCATGTGATATTGATCTCAACTGGTATTGTGCTGAAAAAGGCCTGAATAAGTCTTGAAGATACTCTGGTGCAGTTCCATGTAGACATTTATATAAAAGAACTGCCTTGTGAAAATCTATCCTGTCATATATTGTGAGCCATTTGAGTTCTGTAAATAATGCTTTTGAGGGATGATCAACAGATGCATCTAAAATTACACGTGCTGCTCGTTTCTGAAGTTTATAAATCCTGTCAAGCTCAGATTTGGCACAGTTTCCCCATACATTAGAACAATAATCCATTGTTGGAAGAATATATGACTTGTAGTATAGATTGCGAGTTTCCATAGGTAAATATTTCTTGATTCTGCTGAGAAGGGCAATTTTGGATGACAGTGTTTTACAAAGCTTATCAATATGGTCATTCCATAATAAATTATTATCTACAGACACACCTACAAGCCTTTCATGTTTGACATTTTCTAATGGATGATTATTTATTGCAAGAGACAGTTTTGGGTTCCCTGACTTGTGTAGCTTTTGTGATGTCCCCAAAATCATACATTTTGTTTTACCTTCATTAATTACCATCCTATTTTGTTGTGCCCAGTTTTGGACTCTGATAAGGTCTGAGTTTAATTTCATTTGGATAACTTCAGTATCAGAACTAGATGTATACAAAGTTGCATCATCTGCAAACAAATCTGTGTTTGTGGATTCATTATTTAATGGTAGATCATTGATATAGATAAGGAAGAGGAGAGGGCCCAAAACTGAGCCTTGAGGGACTCCTGAATGAATAGTGCGAGTTTGAGAGCTAATATTGCCAATGCTTACTTGTTGAGACCTTTGGTTTAGGTATGATCTAAACCAGTTTAAAGAAGGATTGTCAAATCTGTAACAGTTCAACTTTTGCAGCAGAATTTCATGATCAACAAGATCAAAGGCTTTCTTGAAGTCAAGGAAAACAATCCCAGTCATATGTCCATTATCCATTTCCTTCAGCCAAAGATCAATTAATTTGGTAAGTTCTGTTTGGCACGAGTGGTACTTTCTAAATCCTGATTGAGCTTTATGAAATAGAGAGTATGTTTCGAAAAATTTATAGACCTGAATGGCTACATGCTTTTCAAATAGTTTTGACAATACAGGTAGAATTGATATTGGTCTGTAATTTCCTGGATCCTCCTTTTCTCCTTTCTTAAAGATAGGTGTAACCTTTGCACATTTCAATGTTTCTGGAAAATTACCACTCATTATACTTAAATTTATGATATGCGTTAGTGACTTTGTTATTACTGGTGCAGCAATTTTAAGAATTCGTGGACCAATACCATCCAATCCAGAGGATTTATTAATATTAACCTTAATTAGCATATCAAAAACATCACCTTCACTAACATTAGCTATTGAAAAATAATTTTCATCAGGAATTTTAGCTTTTATAAATAATAGAAGAGCATCAAGTTCAATTGGGATATTAGTCTGGTTCTGAATACTCTTACTGGAGATGCTTATGAAGAAATTGTTGAACATTTCCACAATGTCTTGTACAGATGTTGCTATATCATCATTTTGCTTAAGTCTAGGGGGAAGGCAACTGTTCTTGCGTGGGTTCAGCTCTTTTAGATGCTTCCACAATGTTTTGGTACTCTTACTTTCATTAATAGCCTGTTTATAGTAGTTCTCTTTTGCCTTATCTATCAGGTACTTAGTTTTATTTCTCCACTTTCTATAGCTTTTCATGTCTTTTTTCTTGTGGAAATTATCTCTTAGGTGCCTAGCCTCATTGATCTCAGGGGTAATCCACTTGGGTGTAATTTGGTGTTTAACCCTTTTTGTTTTAATTGGGGCATGCTTGTCTAAAGCTGCATTGAACATCTGATACCATTTGTCCAAGGCAGTGTTGACATCAGCTATAGCGCAGACTGATTGGAAAGGTTTGCAAACTAAATCATTTAAGAACATTTCCTCATCAAACTGTTTGAAGTCCCTGTATTGAATTTCAATGTGTTGGCCATTTTTAGATGATTTCGGAACATGTCTAGTTATACAGACTGGGTAGTGGTCACTCAGTGCATACACTGGTACCTTAATTTCACTTATGTTTTCAGGTTTATTAGTATAGACATGATCAATGATAGTAGCACTTTTATCCGTTACTCTAGTTGGGGTGTTAATTAATTGAGTAAAGTTGTAAGTTTCAAAGCTACTTATCCATGTTAATGGTGGAGTTTTCATATAGTCAATGTTAAAATCACCTAATATGATAATTTCTAAATCTTCCTTAAGTAATGCTTTTTGAATTTGAACCTCAAATCTATCAATCCAATCAGCTGTGGAACTAGGTGGCCTGTAAACCGAACATAAGAGTATTGGCTTTGATTGGGCAAGGGTTACTTCGATCCAGATGCTCTCTACCCCAATAGTCTCTAGATCAACACGTCTGTTATAACTAATGGAACTGTCTACATAGAGAAGAATACCCCCACCCCCCATGGATTCCCTATCTTTTCTTTCAAAGTTGAACCCCTGTATATACTCATCCATCCATCTGTCCATCTGTCTATATACTCATCCATCCATCTGTCCATCTGTCTATATACTCATACATCAATCTGTCCATCTGTCTATATACTCATACATCAATCTGTCCATTCTTCCATAGCTACAGTCTTCCTAAACCATTGAGTGGAAATACATGAAGGTTTAAAGCCATCTTTTGGATCATACTCATGGGATCACTGGGAGGGAATCAAAGGTCAGATATACACTAGATTTGTGTCTGTAAAACACAAATGCTCCCACTGTAGACCAAATGGTCTAATTTTAAAAGGTTTCAAAATTTAGTAAAATTTTGAAGAAAAAAAATAATGACATATTCTTTGATGTTCTTCAAAAAGAGGACAAAAAGGCCAGAAAACATTATATGGATTACATTAGTCATTTAATTACCAATCAGATATCTCTCCAAATTTTTCAATAAAGAGATTATTCATTAATAAAGCATTAATAATGTCTATGAATCTGGAAAAGTTAATATGAATTCATAAAAACTTGATATGAATAAAGTGTTTGATGATCAAATTATCTATATGGATGCTCAGAAAATGTTAACATAGTTTGGGCATAATTCTTTTTCAAATTTGTAATTTAATGCTGGCATTAATTTACATTCCTTTTACTGCTAGATGAATTATGATGGTTGTCAGCAATATTCTAGGGAATGGCCTGACTCACAATGTACTTAGGCCCTCAATCATAAGTTAATATTTCAAATAGTGATGAACTTCTTGTAGTGGCAATTTACTGACAAATAATATTTTAAAGTAATAAGAACTTTCTTGAAAACATAAACTGCATATCCAGTATCTGGCACAAAGTAATCTATCATGTGTGATGCATAATTTTACCATGTAGACCTTAGCCATGTTTCTGGTTTGAAAAAACAACAACATTAGTTTCAAAATCATTATGAATCGGCAAATTAATTTTTTATCTGAAACTCCATTCTGGCAAAGAATTCACCTTGGAGTTCTTTCCAGTTTTTTCTATATCAGCAGCATTTTCTTCAGTATGTGCAACTGCTAGACTTTCAAATAAACTGAGTGACTCCCCCTTAACAAGAGTCCTTTGAGGAATGGATGCTCTCCACTGTCCAATAGGATCTTAAAATTAGCCAATAAGGCAACGACATTGGATTTAAGATTGGCAGCATTTTCATTTAGACCAAACTAGACACCATTAGAGCACCTTAAGTGAAAACCCCATTCTGATATGAGCATCCAGTCTGGATAATTCATGACAACATTTGAACATGTTCATTGTGGCAGCCATATCCAAGGTCACATTTGCAACATGGAGGACCAACTAGATCTCATAATTAGTCTTCTGGTGAATATGATTTTCCATTTAGGAGGAATAGCGAAAAACATGGTTTTCAATATGGGTGTCATGGGGGTCATACTGGATGTGAGATTGGCACCATTTTCAATTAGTATTAACTGGTCATCATAAGAAGTCTTCTGGTGAAAACCAAACACTGATATGACTTTCCATCAAGGAAAGGTAGCAGAAAGATTTCCAAAATGATGACCATATCAGAAAACAGATCAATACAATATTTATTTTTAAAACAACAAGAAACTATAATATGTCTTCTGGTTAACATTTCATGCTGATATAACTTTCCATTCAGGATGAGTAGCAATGATAAGATTTTCAAGATGACTGCTGTGGTGGCCAGACTGGATGCCTTGGAGGTACCATTTTCACTTAGGACCAACTAGACATCATGAGAAGTCTTCTGGTGAAAACCCCATGCGAATACAATACATCTTTTCTTCAGCAAAACAATTTTCAAGATGACTGTTATGGTGAGATCAGCATAATTTTCACTTTGAACCAACTAGATATCATAAGAAGTGTTTTAGAGAAACCACATGTTAATATGACCACCAGAAGAAGTAGTTATAACATGATTGTGGTGGCCATACCGTATGTTTGAGCAGTACCAACTTCATTTAGGACCAACCAGATCTTCATGTAAATGTGTGTGTTACATGGCAATCATGTAAATGTGTGTGTTACATGGCAATCATGTAAATGTGTGTGTTACATGGCAATCATGTAAATGTGTGTGTTACATGGCAATCATGTAAATGTGTGTGTTACATGGCAATCATGTAAATGTGTGTGTTACATGGCAATCATGTAAATGTGTGTGTTACATGGCAATCATGTAAATGTGTGTGTTACATGGCAATCATGTAAATGTGTGTGTTACATGGCAATCATGTAAATGTGTGTGTTACATGGCAATCATGTAAATGTGTGTGTTACATGGCAATCATGTAAATGTGTGTTACATGGCAATCAAGCAAGTAGTTTAGGAGGAGTAGCAATAAGAAACTAATGGATAACAAACAGGCCATCCCATTAGTTCCTGTGGCCTGTGACCATTCAAGCTAAAAATGAGTGTCAAAACTGTGCAGTTGATTTGCCTTGAGTGTAATGAAACCTATAACTTTCATTAGTACTACCAAAATTCAATAGGATAATTTATGCACTTGACTTCTGGATTAACTGCCAAAATTCAATATGAAAATTTATGCACCTGACTTCTGGATTAACTGCCAAAATTCAATATGATACTGCCAAAATTCAATAGGATAATTTATGCACCTGACTTCTGGATTAACTGCCAAAATTCAATATGATACTGCCAAAATTCAATAGGATAATTTATGCACCTGACTTCTGGATTAACTGCCAAAATTCAATATGATACTGCCAAAATTCAATAGGATAATTTATGCACCTGACTTCTGGATTAACTGCCAAAATTCAATATGATAATTTATGCACCAGACTTCTGGATTAACTGCCAAAATTCAATATGATACTGCCAAATTTCAATATGATAATTTATGCACCTGACTTCTGGATTAACTGCCAAAATTCAATATGATACTGCCAAATTTCAATATGATAATTTATGCACCTGACTTCTGGATTAACTGCCAAAATCAAGTGCTTACAAAATGAATTTTCCAACTGAACAATGAGATGTTTTAATTCAGGCAGAGAATTTAGCAACATTTCTATGTACTAGTAGACTGAGACATTTGCTAGTCCCTCCCAAAAAAGCAATGTCAGACACTTATCAAGATTAACTAGCCATTTGGAAATTATGAAAACTACTAGTCAGACAGAATATTTGCTAGCTCTGGGCTAACATTGGACAACTGCTAATTTGAAGGATGTAATTGATTGCTGGTATCTAGTTACTAAAATCATTTTACCAACTGTTCTTGGCAAGGTTGTACAGTAGTGGACATAAAGTTTTCCATATTTAATAATAATGTCTTTGTTGTTACATGCAGTTCAAACACATATGACTCATAGTGCCCTTGCCATAACAAATTGCCACTGTGCCAATAAGGAAGATAAACAAATTCAATTTTGTCTTTATTTATCACAAACACACACTATAAGGTGTATATTTATAGAAAATGTTTTCTTATAAAAACTACTCCCTTGAAAATTCAAAATTTGCGGGTCAGAAAATGTCTAAAGGACAAATCCCCCTCTGAAGAAAAAAAACTAGAAAAATTGTTGCATTACTACATAATATTATTATTCCTCACCATAAAGCAATTTACTTTAATACCACACAGCATTCCCTCAATATAAAGTCCTTTACTTTAATACCATATAGCACTACCTCAATGTAAATTCCACTACACAAAACTCCCTCACTATAAGGCCTGTTACAAAGCAGGTATGGTCATCGATCCATTTTCATTATGAACTAGTACTATAACATGTATAATATATTTCATTACAAAGCAACCTCACTATAAGGCAGTATAATCTATGGATCCAATGGACAGCATTATTTTTTTAAATTTCATGATGTTTGTTTTTTGTAATAATATCATTATATATGTTTTGTTTACGTTATAGGTTTTGTCTAATGTTGTAAAGTGCTTAGAGCTTTTAAAGATTAGGCACTATACAAAGTCCTCATTATTATTATTATTACTATTAATATTACTATGAGGGAGTAGCTATACCTGTTCACTTTTCAAAAGGTATTTTTGAGTAGCTTGCAATTAAGTCTATTTGTTTATGAAATCACAAAGCAGGGGTCATTTTCAGCTACAAAACTGATAAACTGAATGTCAAAGAAATGTGTTTTGCCAAAAATCACAAAAGACATTTTTAAATACTGAATAAGTATGAATAACAACTTAAAACAAGTGTACCACCTCCGAGATTTAATCAAGTATACATGCATATACAAGACCTCTCTCTTTCTCTCAATGCACATACCAAATAATGACATGATCTTTTTCTTCAATCCTCTTTAGTATCAATGGCTATGTATCAGATAAAAACATAACCCAAACACTGCTTGTATGCATGTCTGGCATCATGCTTTCTAATGCCAATTGTTCTATTCAGAAGTAGAAGGCAACAAGGAAAAAGACTGATTGCCCAATTTATATATTGGTGTTTAAAAGCACAACAGCACATAACAGACTATAGCACCGACGTTCTGGGAGTAAACAAATTTCCTCACCCACAGACACACCACAGCAGCCAATACAAGTTGATCAGGACAGGACTTGAATGCACAACCCATTGAATGCAAGTTCAGCATGCTAACCACTAAGTCACTACAGTGCTTAAAAAAAGACAAAAGAGAAGAAGACGTGTGTACTTACTTGCCTTCCATAAGACAATATTGACTTTGTCAGATCTTCCACTGTCTTAATATCAATATCTTCGGAATTTTCCAGTATATCTGTACCTTCCTGTTCTGAACCTTTGTGATGATTCTGCCTCTTGACATCTGCTTGTCGAGTCCTGTGTGCAAGATCCTCAGAAAATAGTAACAAAGCTCCTTTACGAGTTGTAAATGTTTTTGGCAGGTAAATTTCCTGAACAGGTCGGCCACTGGACCTTGCAGAGATGTCATGACTTGTATTGAATGTGACATGACTGTGAATAGGTGGAAGGTAATAGCGACGTGAATCCACAAAATTGAAATAGTCCTACAAAATAGAGTGAATCATTCATATTTAGTACAGCTCATAAACTTAAAGTTCGATTTCTTAAGAAAACACAGTATAGACCAACAAATGTGGTCATTTTCAGGGTCAATTCTAGAATTGAAATTGGGGGGGTGATTCCCTCATCCATTTGAAAATGGGGATATTTTCTGAATGAAGGTGGGATTTAATGAAGAAATAAATATTCTGATTAGAATATATCATTCATGATTAAAAATGCAACATGAATCCAAAAATCTTGCATCCTATAATACTGTAAATGCAGGTCACAGTGTACATATTATGTTTTGATGAGTAAAATATATTATTTGAATTAAGCGTTCCCATGACAAAAACATTATTATGCATAAAATTATGTTTTCCTGATGATCAATTATTTGGGGAAAATCCATGCTCAAAATATTCAGACTAATTGGAATAACAGCTGTACAGAAATACTGTGAATTAATTTAAAGGCATTTTGGGGTAATATAGTGATTCTTCTGTACTGTTGATATATCAGCACATTGCTGACCATCGTTCAGAGTACTTTTGGAACTCATTTGGGTTACTGGACACTTCTGGACTTGATAGAACTTTTAAAACTTTAGGGTTTCTATTCACCAAACCATAAGTTATTCTTACTTTTTCACTTTGCATTTTAGGGAAATAAATTATATTTTCAATTATACAAAACTGAATAGTTTTTGTTCTTTTCTGTTGCTTATTTTAAGACCATAGAGTCATAACACTTGGCTTTCAATTACAATTTCATTAACACAAAATCGCCCTTCAAATCTTAGCTTGACTTTGTACTTTGTAAGAAGTAACAGCAGACCCTTAGCAGTATGGCTAGTACACAGTACACACTACCAAAATTATATACAGTCTAATTCTAATCATTATGACAGTACACACTTTCAAAATCCTGTACAGTCTAGTTCTAATCATTATTGCTACTACACAGTACACACCAGAGGCGTAGCTGGTGGGGGGGGCAGGGGGGTATATATGTCCCCGAGCGCCAAGGTACAGGGGCGCCAAAATGAGGCTTACAACATTACATTATAATAAGTAAACAAGGGTAATATTCAAAAAAGTGATTAAACGGGGAGGGGGCTGGGGCGCCAATTTTATAGTTCGTCCCCGGGCGCAAAATATCATAGCTACGCCTCTGGTACACTCTATCAAAATCCTATACAGTCTAACTCGAATCATTATTGCTACCACACAGTACACACTATCAAAATCCTGTACAGTCTAATTCTAAGCATTATGGCTACTACACAGTACACACTATCAAAATCCTGTACAGTCTAATTCTAATCATTATTGCTACCACACAGTACACACTATCAAAATCCTGTACAGTCTAATTCTAAGCATTATGGTTACTACACAGTACACACAAACAAAATCCTGTACAGTCGAATTCTAATCATTATGGCTACTACACAGTACACACTAGCAAAATTCTTTACAGTCTAATTCTAAGTATTATGGCTACTACACAGTACACACTATCAAAATCCTGTACAGTCGAATTCTAATCATTATGGCTACTACACAGTACACACTAGCAAAATCCTTTACAGTCTAATTCTAAGTATTATGGCTACTACACAGTACACACTATCAAAATCCTGTACAGTTGAATTCTAATCATTATGGCTACTACACAGTACACACTATCAAAATCCTGTACAGTCTAACTCTAATCATTATGGCTACTACACAGTACACACTATCAAAATCCTGTACAATCTAATTCTAAGCATTATGGCTACTACACAGTACACACTAGCAAAATCCTTTACAGTCTAATTCTAAGTATTATGGCTACTACACAGTACACACTATCAAAATCCTGTACAGTCGAATTCTAATCATTATGGCTACTACACAGTACACACTATCAAAATCCTGTACAGTTGAATTCTAATCATTATGGCTAGTATACTGTACACACTACCATAATCCTTTACAGTCTAATTCTAATCATTATGGCTACTACATAGTACACACTATCAAAATCCTGTACAGTCGAATTCTAAGCATTATAGCCACTACACAGTACACACTATCAAAATTCTGTACAGTCTAATTCTAAGCATTATGGCTACTATACAGTACACACTACCAAAATCATGTACAGTCGAATTCAAATCATTATGGGTACTACACAGTACACACTATCAAAATCCTATAGTCTAATTCTAAGTATTATGGTTACTACACAGTACACACTTCCAAAATCCTGTACAGTCAATTCTAATCATTATGGCTACTACACAGTACACACTATCAAATCCTGTACAGTCTAATTCTAATCATTATGGGTACTACACAGTACATACTATCAAAATCCTGTATAGTCCAATTATAATCATTATGGCTACTACATAGTACACACTACCAAAATCCTGTACAGTCTAATTCTAATCATTATGGCTAGTATACTGTACACACTACCATAAGCCTGTACAGTCTATTTCTAATCATTATAGCTAGTAGTAGTTGTTGTTGTTGTTGTAGGGTTTCACACCATTTTTCAGCACAATATAGGCTATACATGGCAGCTAGTAAAACTGGTGGAGAAAGAACCATGGAAAAACCCAGAAAGAACCACCAACCCATGATAAGCTACTGGCAAACTTTCTCACATACCCACATTAGCCAAGCCTGAGACTTGAACCCAAATTGCAGACAGAGGTGAGATGGCATTGATCTGGAATGGTGAGTGCTTTAGACCACTTGGGTACTCAGGGCCCCCATTATGGCTAGTACCACACTTAAAAGATCACTGTTTTGGAAGACAAACTCCTATGACAGATGACTTGTTATCTTAACTTTTCATTGTCACAGTCAAGAAAAAGTCGAAGAGAAGACTATGCAAACACTTCACAAGTATGTATCAAAGTGATGACTGTATGCAAACATTTTACAATTATGTATCAAAGTGATGACTGTATGCAAACATTTTACAATTATGTATCAAAGTGATGACTGTATGCAAACATTTTACAATTATGTATCAAAGTGATGACTGTATGCAAACATTTTACAATTATGTATCAAAGTGATGACTGTATGCAAACACTTTACAAGTATGTATCAAAGAGAAGACTATATGCTAACACTTTACAAGTATGTATCAAAGAGATGGCAGTATACTAACACTTTAAAAGTGTGTATCAAAGAGATGACTTTATGCTAACACTTTACAGGTATGTATCAAAGAGATGGCGGTATACAAACACTTTAAAAGTGTGTATCAATGAGATGACTTTATGCTAACACTTTACAAGTATGTATCAAAGAGATGGCGGTATACTAACACTTTAAAAGTGTGTTTCAATGAGATGACTTTATGCTAACACTTTACAAGTATGTATCAAAGAGATGGCGGTATATTAACACTTTAAAAGTGTGTATCAATGAGATGACTGTATGCAAATATTTTACAATTATGTATCAAAGTGATGACTGTATGCAAACACTTTACAAGTATGTATCAAAGAGAAGACTATATGCTAACACTTTACAAGTATGTATCAAAGAGATGGCGGTATACTAACACTTTAAAAGTGTGTATCAAAGCGATGACTTTATGCTAACACTTTACAAGTATGTATCAAAGAGATGGCGGTATACTAACACTTTAAAAGTGTGTATCAATGAGATGACTTTATGCTAACACTTTACAAGTATGTATCAAAGATATGGCGGTATACTAACACTTTAAAAGTGTGTATCAATGAGATGACTTTATGCTAAAACTTTACAAGTATGTATCAAAGAGATGGCGGTATACTAACACTTTAAAAGTGTGTATCAAAGAGATGACTTTATGCTAACACTTTACAAGTATGTATCAAAGAGATGGCGGTATGCTAACACTTTAAAAGTGTGTATCAAAGAGATGACTTTATGCTAACACTTTACAAGTATGTATCAAAGAGATGGCGGTATACTGACACTTTAAAAGTGTGTATCAAAGAGATGACTTTATGCTAACACTTTACAAGTACAGTATGTATCAAAGAGATGGCGGTATACTAACACTTTAAAAGTGTGTATCAGAGATGACTTTATGCTAACACTTTACAAGCATATACCAGAGAACTGTATTACCATATACATAAAATGGAGAAGGATTGTGCCGCTGAGATGGAGTCATTTTATAAACTAAGTATTACATGGACAGCATTTAATTTTTGAAAATGAATTCTATTCCATTTAGTTTTCAACATTAACTTTTTTCCATTGTAATACAATTTTTCACATAATGATAAAACTGAATCTATACCAGCTTGACCCATTTCTATATTCCTGCGTGTTTAGGGACTAGATTTTTTTTAAAAAAAACACAAGGGTTATATTTAAGCTATACATTATTGTTTCTTTGTAAGATCTGTTTCAACTTTAATCTTTTCTAATAAAGTTAAAATATGTCACTGGACCAAATAACTATCCCTGAAATGAATATTCATCTATTTTGTCTGTAACACACACACACACATTTCTTGAATGAAAATCACATTAATGGAAATTTGTATTGCATGTTTATTATTATTTTCCTGAAATCTGATTATGTCTGCTAGAATATTCTTAAACAATAGACACAATGGACTAATACTGTGTATTCCATTGCTGGTTGGGCATGAGCGGAAGGGCAAATGGGGAGGGGGAGGGTTGCAAAAAACTAACATTTTTCTCAGTACTTTTATTCATGAATATGCCCCTGATGGAGAAATGGGACAGGTCCTATTGTCATCTGATAAGGTAAATATGAAAAGTCCTATTGTCATCTGATAGGGAAACAGGATTGATAGGTAAATGTGAAAAGTTATATTGTCCTTTGTAAGGGAAATGAGACAAATCCTGTTGTCCTCTTCTCAAAGAAAAATGTCCTCTAATGGGGACATAGGACAAGTCATATTGTCTTATTGTCCTCTGATAAGGAAATGAAAGTCGCTATTGATCTCTAGGGACATGGGATAAGTCCTATTATTTTCTGATAAGGAAGCGGGATAAATATTACTGTCACATGAAATGAAAGTCCTGTTGTCTTCTGTTGTGGAAAACAAGTTGTAACTGTGGTTGGAAATTAGACTCTGATTGTTTTTTAAAGGGCTGATAGGAGTTCTATTGTTCTTTGATAGGGAAATAGGAGTCATACTGTCCTCTGATGGGGAACTAGGAGTCATACTGTCCTCTGATGGGGAAATAGGAGTCATACTGTCCTCTAATGGGGAAATAAGAGTCATACTGTACTCTAATGGGGAAATAGGAGTCATACTGTTCTCTAATGGGGAAATAGGAGTCATACTGTCCTCTAATGGGGAAATAGGAGTCATACTGTCCTCTAATGGGGAAATAGGAATCATGCTGTCCTCTAATGGGGAAATAAGAGTCATACTGTACTCTAATGGGGAAATAGGAGTCATACTGTACTCTAATGGGGAATAGGAGTCATACTGTCCTCTAATGGGGAAATATGAGTCACACTGTCCTCTAATGAGGAAATAAGAGTCATACTGTCCTCTAATGGGGAAATAGGAGTCATACTGTCCTCTAATAGGGAAATAAGAGTCATACTGTCCTCTAATGGGGAAATAAGAGTCATACTGTCCTCTAATGGGGAAATAGGAGTCATACTGTCCTCTAATGGGGAAATAGGAGTCATACTGTCCTCTAATGAGGAAATAAGAGTCATACTGTCCTCTAATGGGGAAATAGGAGTCATACTGTCCTCTAATGGGGAAATAAGAGTCATACTGTCCTCTAATGGGGAAATAAGAGTCATACTGTACTCTAATGGGGAAATAGGAGTCATACTGTCCTCTAATGGGGAAATAGGAGTCATACTGTCCTCTAATGGGGAAATAGGAGTCATACTGTCCTCTAATGGGGAAATAGGAGTCATACTGTCCTCTAATGGGGAAATAGGAGTCATACTGTCCTCTAATGGGGAAATATGAGTCATACTGTCCTCTAATGGGGAAATAGGAGTCATACTGTCCTCTAATGGGGAAATAAGAGTCATACTGTACTCTAATGGGGAAATAGGAGTCATACTGTCCTCTAATGGGGAAATAAGAGTCATACTGTCCTCTAATGGGGAAATAGGAGTCATACTGTCCTCTAATGGGGAAATATGAGTCATACTGTCCTCTAATGAGGAAATAAGAGTCGTACTGTCCTCTAATGGGGAAATAGGAGTCATACTGTCCTCTAATGGGGAAATAAGAGTCATACTGTCCTCTAATGGGGAAATAAGAGTCATACTGTACTCTAATGGGGAAATAGGAGTCATACTGTCCTCTAATGGGGAAATATGAGTCATACTGTCCTCTAATGGGGAAATAGGAGTCATACTGTCCTCTAATGGGGAAATAGGAGTCATACTGTCCTCTAATGGGGAAATAAGAGTCATACTATCCTCTAATGGGGAAATAAGAGTCATACTGTACTATAATGGGGAAATAGGAGTCATACTGTCCTCTAATGGGGAAATAAGAGTCATACTGTCCTCTGATGGGGAAATAAGAGTCATACTGTCCTCTGATGGGGAAATAAGAGTCATACTGTCCTCTGATGGGGAAACAGGAATCCTACTGTCCTCAGAGATGGATTGCTGTTCATCTGATCTTTGAATCCAAAATAAAACTTGAATACCATGTTACAAAAAGTAAATTTGCAATATTTCATATTATAATTACCCAGACTGCAATGTTGCTTTTAGGATTACCCAGACTGCAATGTTGCTTTTAGGATTACCCAGACTGCAATGTTGCTTTTAGGATTACCCATATTGCAATGTTGCTTTTAGGATTACCCAGACTGCAATGTTGCTTTTAGGATTACCCAGACTGCAATGTTGCCTTCATAATTACCCTGTCTGCAATGTTTCTTAGGAATATTCAGGCTACATTGTTTATTTTTGTGTATCATAAATGCTGATTAAGATAATATCATCAAATTATAAAACTGTGTTACATTCCTGAATTTACTGTATTACATTAGGCCAAATAGAATGTATGTGTGAGTCTGGTTACAAATCTATGCCTATTTATAACTGTGAACCCTACATTAAAAAAATAAGAAATACACTTAACAACAAATATTTTGGGCAAAAAATATTAACAACAGGATCACTGTATGAACAAAATTAAATTCAGGATGCAAATGACACTTTTTCTAGTTAATGCTTCATTTAAATCCATCCAGACACCCCACCCCCCAACTTACACATAATGCTGTATATGCCTGATTACCAATCAGATCCAACTTACATATAATGCTGTATATGCCTGATTACCAATCAGATCCAACTTACACATAATGCTGTATACGCCTGATTACCAATCAGATCCAACTAACATATAATGCTGTATATGCCTGATTACCAATCAGATCCAACTTACATATAATGCTGTATATGCCTGATTACCAATCAGATCCAACTTACATATAATGCTGTATATGCCTGATTACCAATCAGATCCAACTTACATATAATGCTGTATATGCCTGATTACCAATCAGATCCAACTTACATATAATGCTGTATATGCCTGATTACCAATCAGATCCAACTTACATATAATGCTGTATATGCCTGATTACCAATCAGATCCAACTTACACATAATGCTGTATATGCCTGATTACCAATCAGATCCAACTTACACATAATGCTGTATATGCCTGATTACCAATCAGATCCAACTTACATATAATGCTGTATATGCCTGATTACCAATCAGTTTCAACTTACATATAATACTGTATATGCCTGATTACCATAATGTGCTAACAGGAAGTAAAGGGAGGTGCTTAATGGCCCTATTACACACTAACAGGAAGCGAAGAGAGGTGCTTAATGGTCCTGTTTCAACAACAGGAGGTGAAGGGAGCTGCTTAATGGCCCTATTACACAACATGATTCAGATGGTTTCAGGAGCATATTACTACCAGATTTTAAAGTCTGAATGCATGGCCATCAATCAAAGTGGTTTTCAAATTTAGTCCTTTCCAATTCCAATGTATTGTAATAGCAATATTACAAAATCTAGTCAAAAGATACAACTGCTGGGTCATGGGCAAAAATGATTTTCTTTGCCAGGGTCATGAGAATTTTTTTTGAAAACCATTGTCTAAGGCTGATATTTTATGATATCAGCCTTTAAAAATAGTGCATTATAAGTGGGTGCACTTTAAAATATGAACCAGTTACACAAGTCTTTTTTTTTTGCTTTTGTTTTTGAAACTTAAATGCAGTTAGGGGTCTATATTTTACACATTCGATTTATTGTCTTCTGAGTGAAATCATCAAAAATCATTATAGCATATGGGAGGGGTTAAAGGTGAAATGAAGGGGAAGAGTGAATGCTGTAGCAGTTCCAGTTTGATATATGCATAATGTTCTTCACTTGGCATTGAGATTGTTTAGTACTAAAGGACACTCCATTGTAAAGTTGGCAACTGGCTTCAATTTAAAGGTCAATGACTAAAACGTCCAAACCAATCAACCACTAATTATAATCAGTTAGAAATATTTTCTGTACTTTTCATGGATAATCTAGTACATGTATTTGCATACCAGGTATATGGAAATGTTCTCTGTGTCCCTAAATTCACTGATATCCATTTGTCACCAAGTTATCGTATGAAAATTCCAGATGTCTGGTATTGGTAAAGCAATGTATTAAAAACTAAAATCTTGTTGACAAAAATATTTTGGATAAGGTTTTATGAAGGCATTATATTTTAATTAAAAACATGTTAGAGTTAAATTTCCCCAAGCTGAATACATAAAAGGATCAAGCTAATTTCACTAAAAACTTGACATGGATTCAAAGTCAATGCATCTAATGTTACCATGACTTACATGATGATTGATTTTTAAGTGGCTGGAGGGGGGGTGCAGGGTCTGGCTGTCATATGTGACACTGTATCTAGTCATAATATACAAATGATTTAAGTTTATTAAAAATAACTGCAGCAGTTTAAAGCTCATACCCTCGACAAGGATGTAACCTTGAGGCAAGGAGAATGGCAATATGTGGCATTTTATCAAAATGTCCTCAGTAGTTAAAAACTTATACCCCCCGCAAGAATGCAAAAGTGCAGACAACTTCCTCCTGACATAAATTTTTAAATGTAAATGCAACTAGATAAAGCCTGGTTGCTGGCTAGACTTACAATTGAGTATACTGTATATAGTAATCCTAAATACTATGTTATTATGACTCTAAATTCCAACCTACAGTGATGGGAATAACATCATGAAATACATGTTGGTTCAAGCCATGACACATACTGGCTACTCCCTTCCAGCCATTACATGCTGGCTACTCTCTTCAAGCCATTACATACTGGCTACTCCCTTCAAGCCATTACACATACTGGCTACTCCCTTCAAGCCATTACACATACTGGCTACTCTCTAAAAGCCATTACACATAGGTGGCGCTATACAGTTTCGCATTTTGCATAGGGTTAGGATTTTAAAGAAAAAGAATGTCCCCGGCTTTCCTCACTGGTTATACTGGCTATTTAAAAAAGACCTTGTATATCTTAGGTCTAATGCAAAGAACCTTTAATTCCCTTTATTTTGGTGTATGATTGATGGGTGTACTATGGGTTATAGAGTATACAGCTTGGCCTTACTTCAAATGTGCACCTTTCAAAAAAGTGCTAGCTCTACTTGGTCATTTTCACTTCCTGAACTTCAGAGGTAAATTGTATAAAAAAGAGCCGATAACTTTTTTTACATTTTACATATTTGGTATTTCATTCATTGCACTTTCAGAAGCTGGTATTGTCTAGTCTGGCAAAATTCATTTTCCCTATTTTAATAGCTGCTATGTATAGTGTACTTTAGACTAATTCAGACTGATTTTTTAACACAAGGGAGCAGTCATTTTAGTTAGCAGTGTGCTTAAATCATGTAAAATTTCCAAAAGTGCAATATCCAAAAGAAATATCATCCACATTACATTAATGTAGCATAGAGGTATGCAAACATTCTCTCCACTGTGCATGTTTTAAATGCGAACTACTTCACCTTACATACGTCACCCTCTCAAAAGTACATATTATCTGGTGAGCGCCACCATACTGGCTACTCCCTTCAAGCTATTACACATACTGGCTACCCCCTTCATGCCATTACATACTGGCTACTCTCTTCAAGCCATTACATACTGGCTACTCTCTTCAAGCTATTACACATACTGGCTACTCCCTTCAGGCCATTACATACTGGCTACTCTCTTCAAGCCATGACACATACTGGCTACTCCCTTCAAGCCATTACATGCTGGCTACTCTCTTCAAGCCATTACATACTGGCTACTTTCTTCAAGCCATTACATACTGGCTACTCCCTTCAAGCCGTTACACACTGGCTACTCCCTTCAAGCCATTACATACTGGCTACTCTCTTCAAGCCATTACATACTGGCTACTCCCTTCAAGCTATTACACATACTGGCCACTCCCTTCATGCCAATACATACTGGCTACTCTCTTCAAGCCATGATACATACTGGCTACTCTCTTCAAGCCATGACACATACTGGCTACTCTCTTCAAGCCATTACACATGCTGGCTAATCTCTTCAAGCCATTACACATACTGGCTACTCTCTAAATGCCATTACACATACTGGCTACTCTCTAAACACCATTACACATACTGGCTACTCTCTAAAAGCCATTACACATACTGGCTACTCTCTTCAAGTCATTACACATCCAAGCTATTTATCTTTAGTGATGATGTGATGTAACTGACAACAAAAGAAGAGAGAAAATCAATAAAAATCCAGCCCAGGTGGGCAGGTACTAAAAGTCTGTACTGCTGGAGAGAAAAAGGTACTTTACTTTAATTGCCCCAGCACTAATAATACGCCGTTAAGAACCAAACCAAACAAAACCAAAAATATCTATAGAGAAAATAAATAAATATCCAGCCCTGGAGGTTAGCAAGTACTAAAAGTCTGTACTATAAAATAAACCCAACCAGCTATTATTAGAGAAATATAAATGTTTATGACCTTTATGACCAAAATTCTATTGTGTGAAAGGTTGTTTTCGAGATCTTATTTTTGTGACCCTTATAAAACCAGATGCAATTGTATTTACAATCTGAGACCAGTCTGCTTTCCCTCAGGTAAGCATTTATTAGTATTGAAGAGTGAATCAATTATATGAGCTTGAGCAAAACAAATGGAAAACAAAATACAAAGTTTGCAATATAAATATATTCTGAATGCTAACACTGGTCAGTCCTGAATCAGCAACTCCTGATGTACACAAATGGTAACAGTTATTAACAGACGGTCATACAATGTAGCCTCTCATTTAATGAGTGAATTCAAAGGCCATAGGATTCATAGTGAAATTCACATAAGGATTCTCGGACTGTATTTTTGTGATTCAACAAAAAACTGTTGGCACATCACTATGGCAGAAGACATCACAGGCATATCAACACTTCCAGCATTTGGATTTGTTTTGGAATACCACTAAACATTATTCAGACCTTAAATCATTAGGACTTGTGTTAGAAATTCTAGGATTATTTGGGATTTAATTCGCAATACCATAAATTCTTTTATTCTAAAGAAATAAATTATTTGTTGAATTTTACAAAACTTGTTGGTTTATGCTCTTCTCTATTACCTAGTTAAAAACCATAGAGCTGTAATAGTATGTGTGTTAAGAGCATAGAGTTGTAATAGTATGTGTGTTAAGACCATAGAGTTGTAATAGTATGTGTGTTAAGACCATTGAATTGTAATTATTATTTGTGTTAAGACCATAGAGTTGTAATAGTATGCATGTTAAGACCATAGAGTTGTAATAGTATGTGTGTTAAGACCATAGAGTTGTAATAGTATGTGTGTTAAGACCATAGAGTTGTAATAGTATGTGTGTTAAGACCATAGAGTTGTAATAGTATTTGTGTTAAGACCATAGAGTTGTAATAGTATGCATGTTAAGACCATAGAGTTGTAATAGTATGTGTGTTAAGACCATAGAGTTGTAATAGTATGTGTGTTAAGACCATAGAGTTGTAATAGTATGTTTGTTAAGACCATAGTGTTGTAATAGTATTTGTGTTAAGACCATAGAGTTGTAATAGTATGCACGTTAAGACCATAGAGTTGTAATAGTATGCATGTTAAGACCATAGAGTTGTAATAGTATGTGTTAAGACCATAGAGTTGTAATAGTATGTGTGTTAAGACCATAGAGTTGTAATAGCATGTGTGTTAAGACCATAGAGTTGCAATAGTATGTGTGTTAAGACCATAGAGTTGTAATAGTATGTGTTAAGACCATAGAGGTAATAGTATGTGTGTTAAGACCATAGAGTTGTAATAGTATGTGTGTTAAGACCATAGAGTTGTAATAGTATGCATATTAAATTTGCACAAGATGAATGTGTGATGGATGGATTGATGGCTATATGGATGCATGCTTAGGTTTAATGCCACAATAGTAAGACCCCAGCTATATGGTGCCAAGTAGGTTTAGGCATCCACAATATAGGCATGCAAACCAGAGATGCCAGCAAAAATGAAGCCATTTAAAGGTTTATCTATACTTAGTAATAATAGCCATATTTAACAGCAGATCAGCAACATATTTATAAATGGTAAATGTCAGAATGCTGCCTACCAATCTTGACTGAAATTCATTTAATGGTGGGGGGGGAGTTGAAATTGCTGACAGCCAGATGACGCTAGAGATACTTATGGCCAGGGAAGCTAAAAACCAAACTGCATGACTTTTAGATAATGAAGTTACCACAGTCTATCTTTCACTTGGTCCATCCAAAGTCAATATACATCTGGTTTAACCTTGGAGAGAACTGGAATAAAATCAAAGTTTGTAGCAAATCCTGGCAAGCAGGGTTTTTGTGAGTGGCACTCGCATCCCCTTCAACAAGGAAGTAAATTGTTGCTTGGTCAATTCAGTGTGCTTAAGTTTTCATCTATTTTCAAAGAGAATTAAGTATTCTTGTAAGTTTATGGGTAAGGTGAAATATTACGGTAATGTTTGTTGAAGAAAATACACAAAGAGCCAGTACCCAATTCTTACATCTGTCATTGTATTGGCTATTACCTACTATACAAGGAATCAATACTTCCATCTGTCATTGTATTGGCTATTACCTACTATACAAGGAATCAATACTTACATCTGTCATTGTATTGGCTATTATGTACTATACAAGGAATCAATACTTACATCTGTCATTGTATTGGCTATTACCTACTATACAAGGAATCAATACTTACATCTGTCATTGTATTGGCTATTACCTACTATACAAGGAATCAATACTTCCATCTGTCATTGTATTGGCTATTACCTACTATACAAGGAATCAATACTTACATCTGTCATTTAAATTTTAAATATACCATATCAGGGAGCTACAACAGCTCATGTGTTTTATTGTCAAATTCATAATCATGGGGTTCTGGTTTTGAAGCCCACCCAGGTCAGCCCAGGTTGGCTGTCTTGGTGTGCTCTTGGGAAAGGCAATAACATCTCCCATTCCCTCAGTGTGATATAGTCCAAAAAGTTCTGTTAAAACTAACAATCAAAATGTATCATCCAGTTATGTTTTTCCTATTTTTAAAGCCCAGGTGTACTGTACCAGTGGTATTTTGTTATATATCAGTATGTGTACATGTAGTGCTACAGTTTGTCATGCTCCAGTAAGTGCATGTGTACACTGTGACTTTATGTTATGCATGAATATAAGCATCTGTATAGTGTTGCATTTTGTCAGGAGTTAGTATGTGTACATGTATAGTGTTATATTTTGTCATGGGTAGGTACTGTACGTGTACACATGTACAGTGCTGCATTTTGTAATATGTACGTATGTGGCTCTATACACATACATGTATGGTTTTACATTCTGTCATGTGTTAGTATATGCATATGCACAGTATTGTACATTGTTATGTGTTAGTATATGCATATGTACAGTGTTACATTTTTTCATGTGTTAGTATGTGAATGTGTAGTGTTGTACCTTGTCATATGCTGAGTACATGCATGGGTATAGTGTTGTACTTTGTCATGTGTTGGTATGTGCATGGGTATAGTGTTGCACCTTGTCATGTTTTGGTATGTGCATGGGTACACTGGTGTACCTTGTCATGTGTTATGTGCATGTGTAGTGTTGTACCTTGTCATATGCTGGTTACATGCATGTGTACAGTGTTTACCTTGTCATGTGTTAGTATGTGCATGTGTACAGTGTTGTATCTTGTCATATGATAGTATGTGCATAGGTACAGTGTTGTACTTTGTCATGTGTTGATATATGCATGGGTACATTGTTATACCTTGTCATATGCTAGGTACATGCATGTGTACAGTGTTGTACTTAGTCATGTGTTGGTATGTGCATGGGTACAGTGTTATACTTTGTCATGTGTTGGTATTTGCATGTACAGTGCTGTACCTTGTCATATGTTGGGTACATGCATGTGCACAGTGTTGTACCTGGTCATTTGTTGGTATGTGCATGGGTACAGTGTTGTATCTTGTGAAGCATTGGTATGTGCATGTGTACAGTGTTGTACTTTGTCATGTGTTGCTATTTGCATGGGTACAGTGTTGTATCTTATCATGTGTTGATATGTGCATGTTATAGTGTTGTACCATGTCATGTGTTGGTATGTGCATGGGTACCTTGTCATGAGTTGTACCTTGTCAAGCATTGGTATATGCATGTGTACAGTGTTGTATCTTGTCATGTGTTGGTATGTGTATGGGTACAGTGTTGTACCTTGTCATGTTTTGGTATGTGCATGTGTATAGTGTTGTACCTTGTCATGTGTTATGTGCATGTGTAGTGTTGAACCTTGTTATATGCTAGTTACATGCATGTGTACAGTGTTGTACCTTATCAAATGTTAGTATGTGCATGGGTACAGTGTTGTACTTTGTCATGTGTTGGTATGTGCATGGGTACATTGTTGTACCTTGTCATATGCTGAGTACATGCATGTGTACAGTGTTGTACTTTGTCATGTGTTGGTATGTGCATGGGTACATTGTTGTACCTTGTCATATGCTGAGTACATGCATGTGTACAGTGTTGTACTTTGTCATGTGTTGGTATGTGCATGGGTACATTGTTGTACCTTGTCATATGCTGAATACATGCTTGTGTACAGTGTTGTACTTTGTCATGTGTTGGTATGTGCATGGGTACAGTGTTATACTTTGTCATGTGTTGGTATTTGCATGGGTACAGTGTTGTATCTAATCATGTGTTAGTATGTGCATGCTACAGTGTTGTACCTTGTCATGTGTTGGTATGTGAATGGGTACCTTGTCATGTGTTGTACCTTGTCAAGCATTGGTATGTGCATGTACAGTGCTGTACCTTGACATGTGTTGGCATGTGTATGGGTACAATGTTGTACCTTACCAAACATTGGTATGTGCATGTGTACAGTGTTGTACCTTGTGATATGTTGATATGTGTATGGGTACAGTGTTGTACCTTGTCATGTGTTGGTATGTGCATGGGTAGTGTTGTACCTTGTCGTATGTTGGTATGTGCATGGGTACAGTATTGTACCTTGTCATGTGTTGGTATGTGCATGGGTACAGTGTTGTACCTTGTCATGTGTTGGTATGTGCATGGGTACAGTGTTGTACCTTGTCGTATGTTGGTATGTGAATGGGTAGTGTTGTACCTTGTCATGTGTTGGTATGTGCATGTGTACAGTGTTGTACCTTGTCATGTGTTGGTATGTGTATGGGTACAGTGTTGTACCTTGCCACACATTAGTATATGCATGTGTAATGTTAGTATGTGCACATGTACATTCTTAGTCTGAAATGTAAAGGTCTTGAATTACATTCTGACTGATATATCATTTAGATGAAGTTACATGCTACTAGCAACTTAAAACAAATACTGAAGAAAAAAGAAGGATTCAATTTTTCCATAAAGTCATTCTTTATTACCTAAAATTATTCAAGTTTCTAATTTTAGAAGAACTATATTGTGACTCCTTTTATTCACTCTGTAACTAACTACATTTATATATAGCCATTGACTACATAGTGCAAATTATCATTAATTTAGATTGTATATCAAGTTCTATACATGTACCAAAAATAATACCAAATTCTTCTAATTAAAACATGAATGCATTACAACTCCTCAGAACATTGCAAATTTTGAGAAAGAAGATATTAAATTTTATCCACTGTGAGAAACCTAACAGCATCTGTATCTTGGACCATGATTTGAGTTTTATTACTTTATTTTCTTTCTTGTTTTCTTATATACACACACACACACACACACACACATACACAGTTTTGTTGTCTTGATAACAATCTGTACTATACCTATTCTTATGTACAGAGTTCTGTGGATTTGGTGACCCATCTTAACAGGTGACTTTAATACAGTGGAAATGAGCTTAAAGATATGGATATCAGGTTTCTGTTTGTTGGGGAGGTATTAATCAGTTCAATGGATTATCTGGATATCAGGTTGTTATGTGTTGGGAGGAATTAATCAGTTCAATGGACCAGCACTGATAACAGTTGGCATGTACCAGTATTAAAGGGTTTGTTTCTACTAATGAGACCTAAATTGTTCATCAACACAAATAGAAACAGTTAAACCAATGACTTTATTGACTGCTGGAATACAAGTGGAAGTCTTATAAGAGAACTTGAAAGAAATGCATAGATAGAGAGATGGACTGAAAGACAGACAGAGAGACTGACAGATAAATAAGTATAACTTTGACAAGGAAAATCAGATATGCCCCCCCTCCATAATGAGACCAATAAATCCGTCTCAATAACAAGATTGTCATTCTGATGGTATTTATAGATAAAGATCATCATCAAAATAAAAACTTGTTATTTATCGAGATTTATCGGCATAGAAAATGCTTAATGGATTTGATTCAGCATTATTGTAAGCACCTGCCTTGGACATTACAGTTTAGTCTATGTCAAAGAGAACCCTAAATGTCCAGTCTCTTTCCTTTCATACCCAAATGAGTGATCACATGATGCTAATAATTATGTAAAGAAGGTATATACTTGACCTTTGCCCAAACACAGACTGGTTTGTAACAAATATCAACCAGTAAAATAAATTATGCTGTGTGGAGGGGTCAAGGAGGACATCACACAGATGGAATAAAATAGGCAAGTGGAAGCTTATTCATACAATATAGAAACAATACTAGTGATGATCTACATGAATTCAACACACATATATTACACTTTTACTGTAGTTAGTCTACTTCCTTGAATTCTTTAAACAGGAATCTAATTTATTTATCATTTGTAACATTTTCAGTGCATATACAGTATTATAAAGGTTACATAGTATGTATCAGAGATACACATTCAACAATTACCAAAGACTGACTTATGTTTTTGTTTTTTTTTCAGAGTCCCAAATACAGTATTATAATGTAGTCCAACAGCCCCATGCTTTGCCCATACCACAATAAATCCTCTTCTTAAGCTGATTATTTTTATTGTTGACTTTGATTTGTGTATTATTTATAAAACCTCATTTTTTTCTTACTTTCCTTATTATTCTATCATGTGGCAACATGCATTTTCCCATACTTCTCTTTAATACTTTTTTTAAACCTATTCATCGACTAGGACTGCTAGATCATATTCATTTCCTTAAAAGAACCTTGAACATCTTGCAATGTTTCAATATCATTATCAAGGTTCCTGATGATTCTGTGGGATATATTTATTTCCTTAATAGTATGATGGAATTCATGAGATCATCTGGAACAAAAATCCATGAATTATCAATACATATTAATATACATGTAGTAATAACATTATGAAGCAAATTTCACATTTCTCTATCGAGAAAAGATGACCTAACTTGAACTGATACACCAAAAGAATTTCATCCCCTTAGATTGCTGCTGCCCACCCTGAACCACCCTGCCCCATGCCACTAATTTTCTAAATTCTCCTGCTACTTTATTTCTTCTTGAAACCCCCGATAATGAAATAGGCACATTAGAGAATAAGAAGATAAAGGCAAACTTTTATGATATCAAAGGGTCAATTTACATAGAAATAAACTGTCTTTGAACCCAAGGAAATTAAATAGGGGTTAAAAATATATTTAAGTTGAGGGTTGTTATTTGTGAGCTCTTGATTTTAATCTGACTGTAGATTCATCATCATATGTGGTATTTTTGCTATTATATGCAGTGATTTCATCAATTATGGAGTGGTTTCAACATTATATGACTGTGGTTTTATTATTATTCATGGTACATACTTTAATATAATCAGTGAATTTACCTTCATATTCCTTTTATTTATATTTGGTTGCTGTATCTTTACATACTGTGTTTATTTCGTTACATCCTTATATGGCAATTGGTCGACATAAAACTAAAACAATTATTTGGCAATGGGTCGAAATAAAGCTAAAACATCCTATTTGACAATGGGTCAGAATAAAGCAAAAAGATCATTATTTGGCAACTGGATGAAAGATTATGAAATGTTGCCCCATTTTAGAAATTTTGAACTTTTGTTATCACTGCCCTTCAATGCTCACATATCTTTGTCAACCTGTGTGGTAATCTGGTGATGTCATCTTTTGGTCTCTCATGAAAGCCCTCATATTTAATTCATTGTCTGGTCAGGAAAGAAAACATTTATAACAAAAAATAAGCAGCATGAGGCAGGAAAATTAGGTGAGGAATATCCTTGTAATTTTTTAGCAGTTGTGGATTATTTTTAGTAAGTATGCTGAATGTTATCATGAGGAAGAGACAGTGACCTATTTTTCATGATTAAGTGATCATAGACTCAGTCACAAGCCATGCTGTACAGGTAAGTATTTTCAAAAGTTTACTTACACACCTACCAAACACATATTCAACTGAAGCAAATCCAAATGCCTTGCAATTAAAGTTACTACCAAAATTACCCTCCATGTACAATGTGTAAATTGTATCCCACCCCAGAAAAATGCCATATAAAATCTCTTGAAATTTCTGAATGCAACATAGATTAACAATTGACTGGAAAATATGCATGCCAGCTCAGAAGCTGGGTATAAAGTAATTATGCAACACATCTATTATACAAGGACATTATACATGAAGTATGATGGATAGTAATTCATCTATTATACAAGGACATTATACATGAAGTATGATGGATAGTAATGCATCTATTACACAAGGACATTATACATGAAGTACGATGGATAGTAATTCATCTATTACACAAGGACATTATACATGAAGTATGATGGATAGTAATGCATCTATTACACAAGGACATTATACATGAAGTACGATGGATAGTAATGCATCTATTACACAAGGACATTATACATGAAGTATGATGGATAGTATTGCATCTATTACAGAAGGACATTATACATGAAGTATGATGGATAGTAATGCATCTATTACACAAGGATATTATACATGAAGTATGATGGATAGTATTGCATCTTTCACACAAGGACATTATACATGAAGTATGATGGATAGTATTGCATCTATTACACAAGGATATTATACATGAAGTATGATGGATTGTAATGCATCTATTACACAAGGACATTATACATGAAGTATGATGGACAGTAATGCATCTATTATACAACGACATTATACATGAATTATGATGGATAGTAATGCATCTATTACACAAGGACATTATATATGAAGTATGATGGATAGTAATGCATCTATTACACAAGGACATTATACATGAAGTACGATGGATAGTAATGCATCTATTACACAAGGACATTATACATGAAGTATGATGGATAGTATTGCATCTATTACACAAGGACATTATACATGAAGTATGATGGATAGTAATGCATCTATTACACAAGGATATTATACATGAAGTATGATGGATAGTATTGCATCTATTACACAAGGACATTATACATGAAGTATGATGGATAGTAATGCATCTATTACACAAGGACATTATACATGAAGTATGATGGATAGTATTGCATCTATTACACAAGGACATTATACATGAAGTATGATGGATAGTATTGCATCTATTACACAAGGACATTATACATGAAGTATGATGGATAGTATTGCATCTATTACACAAGGACATTATACATGAAGTATGATGGATAGTAATGCATCTATTACACAAGGATATTATACATGAAGTATGATGGATAGTATTGCATCTATTACACAAGGACATTATACATGAAGTATGATGGATAGTATTGCATCTATTACACAAGGGCATTATACATGAAGTATGATGGATAGTAACGCATCTATTACACAAGGACATTATACATGAAGTATGATGGATAGTATTGCATCTATTACACAAGGACATTATACATGAAGCATGATGGATAGTAATGCATCTATTACACAAGGACATTATACATGAAGTATGATGGATAGTAATGCATCTATTACACAAGGATATTATACATGAAGTATGATGGATAGTAATGCATCTATTGCACAAATAAATGGAGATCAGATGAAAGTAACAGTGAACTTAAGAAGAAAATAATAATAATAATAATAATAATAATATTTAATAATACATTAATTAATCCATGCAATTTTAAGCAGCATTGATCAAATTAATATGTTTAATTAGAGCTCCATGGATATAATTTCCCAGATTTTTAATCTCTGTACTAAATGTAAGTTAGTAATTTAATAATATTTACAAACTTCTGGCAAGATTTTCCATCAATGGCAGCACCTGAACACAATGAAGAGACTGTCCTATGTTTTACTAATGTAAATGGTGAATGCTATCAAAGCAAGCCCCAATTATATAATGTTGTAAAGCGCATAGAGCTTCTAAAGATTAGGTGCTATACAAAGTCCCCATTATTATTATTATTATATCAGAAATAATACACCAATCACACAGGTATCTGTGTACTGATGAAACAGAATGATCTTAAATCTGTGAGAAAATATATTTCACTCAGAGGTCTCGCTAGGATTTGCAAACTAGGAGTCCAAGACTCCCATTTTGGTAAAAATAGGAGTCCCACCATCAAAAGTTGCAGTCCCTTCTTTCCTACAGAGTCAACACAGATGTGAGTGCATTTATTTTTAGATGGAGATGTTTTAGTAATGTAATCACTCACTATAATATAGCTTCATTACAACAGTCCATTTTCACGATCGCAAATTTATGGTTTATTTTGTGTATGTACTTGTAGTAATTTTAGGCGAATAAATAGTATCTGATTTTCCGTTTTTTTCCATATTTTCACAAATACCTGTCAAGTCAGAAAACAGCTTAGACCTTAAAGCGCATCTTGCGAATTCCACAAGATAGCATTGTCCCATACGTTTCTGACCTACATAATTTGCATTTTAAAGTTAAATCTTTAATAAAATAATACCTATGCTTTGGTTTCAATGATTTGTAAAAAGAAATTATGAATATATTTGCCCAATGATTTAAGAAAACAGATAATCTAATAAACTGGTACATCCCAGACTTAGCAAAGTCTGCCATTATTTCCCGTTAGGCCTACTGGTTCACTTACAGTTTCAAACTAGTTTTATGACAAAATAGTGTATAAAAGGCAGTTAATATATATATCCAGATCACCGATTCTGATCTTAAAACACAAGTTTGTTTGTTTTATCATCAAAGGTTAGCATACAGGAAATTGATAGTTGCTACCTTACTCGGAAAAGGGTTAATGGTCAATCAGCTATCAAAACATAATGCTTGTGAATGGGCAAGAGTTTGTTTGTCAACGTAATTGATATAAAAACTAGGCCTAACTACTGATGCCTTGATGAATACATTTCGCTACAACACTAGAACTAACTGGGCTGAGGCGAGGGGCATTTTAAAAAAAAAAATGCTATGGTCAGTCAATGCACCTGTTAAATAATCACAGGGCTAAGTCGTTTTCGCTTTCCTAACAGAAGAAGGTGAAGTTTACATTTTTAGGCGACTTGTCGCCTACTTAGGAATGGCATTTTGTCTAAGTCTCAACATGTCTTGATTCTGATGTCACGTGCACTGCTTATTCCACTACATTTGGAAATGAACATAATAATGAAAGCTAAAGTTGTTTATTTGATGTGCTTTTATAGATTACCACATGTACATCTCTGGGTCTTTCTGCCTCTGAATTAAATCACTGTAAATATCAGTACATTTACCCACCCGGCCACCAGTCAAAGCCTTTGAACTTGCCGCCCAGCTATTGCATCATGTTCATTTTTATGTACTCTTATGAAATTGCAACATGTATGTACATCAAGGGGTCTTTCAGTCACTGAATTCTGTCATTGTAAATATAAGCACAGCTAATTGATCAACACATTTTCCCCACAAAGCAGATGGCTGAAGCAGGACTGGCAATTCTTTGAATTTTGCCACACACCTGTTACATGCATATGGAGGACTCCCGCATCAGTGATTTTCTGCGTCCCAGATCAAAAATTGGCATCCAAATACACGTAATTAAGTGTTTCCGAGACCTCTGTCACTACTGATGAAAACCCAGATGACTGAGTGATCTAATGTGCTTGGCTTTAAAGGTCTCTGACCTCTGTCTGTGTGGGTTCCAGTCTCAGGTTCTGCTAACATTGTGAGGAAGATTGCCAGTTAAGCTTCCCCAAGGCTCGGTGGTTCTTCCCGTCTTCTTCCTCCACCAAATTTAATGACCACCGTGTATAGCATATCAAGTACTGAAAAGTAGCTTTAAACCTATATCAACCAACCAATCAATGAGATGAAAAAAACCTATATCATCCAACCAATCAATGAGATGAAAAAAACCTAGATCAATCAACTAATCAATGAGATGAAAAAAACCTATATCAACCAACCAATCAATGAGATGAAAAGCATGACCCTATCTACTGATTAAGCAAATCATTAAACTGCTACTGAAAATCAGAAACAAGGTTCCATACCTCAGCAAATCAATTAAAAAAATTAGACATAATTCCTGAGATGCCAAATCCTACAGTATAAAGTTGATTTGTTATATGACACCTTTTGAACAAGATTGTCCTTAAGAAAATTCACTTCCTTTCAAATCTTGATGGATGCATGTAGAGTTTGTAAAATAAAAGCAAGCTGCCTTTACAGTCACTGGGACTTTAAAAACAAAAATGCAGTGGTAAAATCATCATGGGTTGAACAAATGATTCATTTATTTTTTTAAGTCACTTGTGAGGTGAATATATTTCATCATTAGGCTTTGTATATTATTTCAAATGTTACAAGATCATGGTACATATTTAAAAATTCTCCAAACCATGAGTCATGACCAAAGGTTCCCCAAAAATAAATAATTTTTTTTTACATAAATAAAACCATACTGAGCTGCCAATAGCTGTAAATTATTCCTAAAAACTGAACACCCAAAATTCTCCTAAACGAAGGGTCCAGACCCAAGTTAAATTCACCCTACAATAGGAAACAAAATCCCTAATTCTTTTTCAAGTTCTTTGGTAACTCCCATTATAGTATAAATTTGTGATAGTGACCACCTGTATAGCAGGATCACTTGTTTATAAAAGCCAAGTTTCTTTATAATGAGTACATACAGCAAAATATGTCCTACTAAACACCCAAGTTAAATAAACAAGTTCATTATGAACTAGATTATACTGTACATCTTTTGTCATATAATGCTATCTAGTCTTAATTAAACAGACATACTGATTTTACTATACTGTATATTTACCTGTATATAAAGACCACCTGCTCATAAGGCAAATTCTATATGGTCCCTGAGTAGTTGTTATACATAGGCTTGATTGAATGAAGGGGGGGAATGTCTCATTGCAATATCATTAGAACTCCTACCTACTAGGATTGATTTTTTTCTGTAGAAGTTGGCAGACTAAACTAAGTCAATACCTGTGTATGTCCTACAATAAAAGCTGTGTGATTCTATTGATCAAGCCTCTTGTGGTACACATAAATTCTTCACCTGATTTGAAAGTCACCTCTTTACTTTTGACTAAGATTGATTGTAGCTAATACAAAATGTTTACACTCAAACACTGATCTCTAGTATTTCCACAGCAAATATACATATCTCCTGGCTTAAACAATATTTATTTTTTGTCACATTTCCCATCTCTCTCTCTCTCAACAATGTTGTAGAAAATCATATTGTTGTTATTTACATTTATCCAAAGCAGTATATTATTGTCATGCATAATACATAAATGAGCATAACTAGTTCAATGTATAGTGCATTTCTATTAATGCTGACATTACCAGCAAAGTTCATTCTAGGCTGCACCCCTGTGCCAATGACCCTTATTTTTTCAGAAAGTTCCCTCTATGTTGCCATAAAGCAAAGATACAGCAAAATAAAGATAGAAGATCTTAAACTGGCTGAATTTAATGTATCTATTCCCTAGTGAACTGAGTATGATCATTCCCACTGAATTTAATGTATCCATTCCCTAGTGAATTGAGTATGATCATTCTCACTGAATTTAATGTATCCATTCCCTAGTGAATTGAGTATGATCATTCTCACTGAATTTAATGTATCCATTCCCTAGTGAATTGAGTATGATCATTCTCACTGAATTTAATGTATCCATTCCCTAGTGAATTGAGTATGATCATTCCCACTGAATTTAATGTATCCATTCCCTAGTGAATTGAGTATGATCATTCTCACTGAATTTAATGTATCCATTCCCTAGTGAATTGAGTATGATCATTCCCACTGAATTTAATGTATCTATTCCCTAGTGAATTGAGTATGATCATTCCCACTGAATGTAATGTATCCATTCCCTAGTGAATTGAGTATGATCATTCCCACTGAATTTAATGTATCAATTCCCTAGTGAATTGAGTATGATCATTCCCACTGAATTTAATGTATCCATTCCCTAGTAAATTGAGTATGATCATTCCCACTGAATTTAATGTATCCATTCCCTAGTGAATTGAGTATGATCATTCTCACTGAATTTAATGTATCCATTCCCTAGTGAATTGAGTATGATCATTCCCACTGAATTTAATGTATCCATTCCCTAGTGAATTGAGTATGATCATTCCCACTGAATTTAATGTATCCATTCCCTAGTGAATTGAGTATGATCATTCCCAAAGAAGCATAAGACCACTGGCTGACAGAACGGTTTAACTGATTTTGACTACCTTGGTACCAATTGAGGGTACATGGTTGATAGTCATTGATAGAAAATGTAAAGAAAATAAGATTCAATCTTCAGTATAGACATTGTTGCACATCTATTTCCAAATTAGTGTACCAGGAAGACAAAATGTATACTTAACGGTCCAAAATTAATTATATTGGGAAATGACCAAGAAGATTTGAAATTCCAGTACAAAAGGCTGATAGGAGGGGTTGATAATGACCACAGGTCACAAAGGTGTTGTAGTAAAAAAAAAACATATGCTCTGAATAAGTTGTTGTTGTGTCAGATTATAATGCTGGATAAGCAAATATTTATTGCAGAAATCAATTAATCTGTGACTCAAATTAATTAATCCATGACATAAGTTAATTAATCCATGACATAAGTTAATTAATCCATGACATAAGTTAATTAATCCATGACATAAGTTAATTAATCCATGACTGAAGCTATTCAATCTACGCCTGTTTGATGAATCAATATATCTTTGAACTTCTTGAATAAACAACAAACATGTAAGGATATTTGTGACCCTTGTTTTTGTCGAAATGACTCCACTTTCTGAACTGCACTGCGCAATAATTCCTCCATAATGGAATGAACACTACAAGTATTTTTGTTAAACACTTAGCAGTCTAAAGTTTAATGACACACAATTCCTGCAGCTGTAACAGGAACAATTTTGTTTTACTTCAAAAAATGATATTTATGCAAACATGGCAACAAAACAACCCATAACTTAACCCACACACTATAAAACAATGTTTTTAATAGATTATATAAACAGAATATAGACTTGTTTAACTTTTTTGGTTTTTCATTTTGTAAGGCAAAAATTGAAAACATGAGAGTGTGTAAAAAGACACAATTCCACACTCAATATGAGGCCCTTGGTACGATGGATGATGTGTCACTTCCAAGTCTGAATTTATTATTTTCATGCCCAATATATATATATATATATATATATATATATATATATATATATATATATATATATATATATATATAGTTTTAGGGTAGAAGATCTATAAACATGTATGTACTGTGGGTAATCAAAATTCTAACAATATTGTGCACACACACACACACACACACACACACACACACACACACACACACACACACACACACACACACACACACACACGTGCTTTGAAGCCTTTGTAGCCTAAACGCAGGCCAATTGAAACTCCAGAATTTAATACATATTTTAAATACAGTTATATAAAGGCAGAAGTATTCAAATCCACAAGCTCAATCTCAAAAGATGGATCAAGATTCCAAAATCATTACGGAGATTTGGTGACAACCCCCAATCATATCACAAGGTTTCAAGTCTCTATGCAGAATGGTGTAAGTAAGACCTATTGTGTGCACTACACTATGCATATAGGTAAGATGACATAATTCCAATATTTTCTTTAAACATGAGCATAACAAATAACAACATACCCAGGGATCGTCCTGGGCTTCGCCAATGTCGCAAATTGCAATTTTTTTTCCCTTACTGGTGACAAAAATATCCCATCTGGCGATTTTTTTTGCGACATACTTTTTGGTTATTTAATTTGTACATACAATCATGGATTTGGACTGGATAAATTAAAAGGGAGAATGAAAGGAAGCCAAAAACTTGACTAAGCAATGCATTGGAATCAATCTGTTACACAAACGATCCTTTGTTCGTATTTACGACCCCATCTTTACAGTGCATTGTTACGTCATAATCTGCTTATGGTGACATCTGGGCTGAGTACTGTATGCTGCGATAGTCAATCATGCTACCGCACTATACCTACAACTGACCGACTTCTGAAGACGCGAATAGAACAGATACAATTAATTGTATGGCTAATCATTTCTATGTTTTTTTTTCATATACCAATACAATAGTTTCGCTGAACTTTTATAGAAAACTGATAACATTTGAAGTACCCACTGTGTATAAATACAAAGCAAATGGAAAAAATCTCAATCACAATTATATCTGTCGCCAGTGCAGCATTTTACTCATTGATCTTTTCCTTTTGCCATCAATTCCATGTTACGGCTGCAGAGACTTAAACTGCGCAACAAGAAATAGCACAAAAAAAAACAGTTTTGCATAATTAATAATTATTTATTTCTCAAAATACAGGAGTGAAAGAATCCCTAAATTGGGTGTGGATTTATGCTTATATATATGGTCCAATATTGCCAGGTGTTGACTTGTGTAAGTTTCATTCGTGGGAATGGAGATCCTATTTTGCTTGTCGAGAAAATTTATACAGCATTCAGTGATCATTCTTGGGATTTAGGAAGCAATTCACTACAAGCTTTGTGAAGCTAGCCTTAAAGGGGTGGGGTGTGGGGTGGGGCTGCTGAGAGACTACTGGTGTCACCTGTCAGCACTGTAGACTGTGAACGTGGATTCAGTAAGATGAACCTCATAAAAACTGACATCAGAAATAAGCTCTGCATCTCATCTCTCGAGAATTTAATGAGAATCAGCATGTACAGATGTGAAAAATTAGACTTTGAAACTGCATTCAACAAGTGGGCAGTCCTAAAATCGCGACAGACCTTCATGTAACACTTTGTAACATTTTGTTAATGCTTGTTTTAATTAAAGTATTAACTAACCCATCTTTTGTAATTTTCATTACCTGTTACATTAATAGACTAAATTAACACTTGAAAAAATGTACACTACTTGTTTTGGCGACACGTTTTGAAAACTGGCGACAAAATATTGAAGTTGGCGATTTTTTTGGCGACAGCTTTTTAAAAGCCAGGACCATCCCTGCATACCCATTACCAGAGCAGAAAATTAACTCTGCCTTCTTTAAATTTGCTGTGTTTCATGAAAAAATTAAAGTTTGTCTTGGTTAGATCAACTTCTTAATAAACTGTATTAGTTTTGACAAAATTAAAAAATCACAAAATTTGGATGAGAAATGTTGAAGATTCAATAATTTGAATCTTTTACACCATCATAATATTATTGCATTTTTAATTCATGAAGTTTATAAATTAATGACTTATGGCTCATTGTATCTGTAATCTCTCAATTTTCATGTTGACCACAGCCTTTCCAGCAAACTGTTAAATTTTCCTCATTTTGGAG
Organism: Sinohyriopsis cumingii; assembly: GCA_028554795.2. Classification (NCBI taxonomy): domain Eukaryota; kingdom Metazoa; phylum Mollusca; class Bivalvia; order Unionida; family Unionidae; genus Sinohyriopsis; species Sinohyriopsis cumingii. Next base: position 2,281,601 of record CM068833.1, on the reverse strand, counting down.
GAACAGACTTTGATGATTTTTTAGAAACTATCAGTGTCACTGACAAAAGTACCTAGGATAATAATATTATATGTGTGCAATACTGGATATTTCCAATACATGTTTTAACTCAGTTATACCAAAACTTCAAAGTAAAATAATCTGAAACAGATGCATCCATGATACAAAATGAGACATCCTTTTCTCTAATTATCTCCCTATCAACATGACTGATAATCACTCTCATAAAATAAGTTGCTTCACATAATTGTATAACCATACCTTTTATTGGCCTTATATAGCCAGGATTGTCCTATCATCTATTAAACCTTGCACATATATAATAATTTGATAAATAATTATGCTTATAAATATCATGTGATTTACAGTGTTCATCTGACTCACACTCTTGCTTCAGAAGCATCAAGAGAAGGTGATCACTGTGCCCAGGCATGGAGTCGATTACAGGTGCTCGATTACAATTACAATTACAGGTTTTAGGCAACGATGATTAAAACTACACTTTATTTGGAACCCATGATTATGATTACAATCACAATTACGGAGGGTGGGGTGATTATGATTGCCCATTCCTTATTGTAATACTCAACATTCATGGTCTTTTGTTTATGGAAACTTTTTCTTACAATTATTAAGAATATAATTAGTGATTTTTGGTTGTAATCATTTGTAATCATGATTACAATATGCATTTACACTGCCAATGAAGGATGATTATGATTCGAGATTATGGAGCTTCTGAAATCAACAATCATGATTACAATTGTAAACTGACCCATTCCTGACTGCATCCATTATAACATATAACTTTATTTAAGATCTTTTTTTTTTTAAATTAGAAAAGCAAACACAATGATAAAACTTTTACAAGTTATTTAAACTGTGGTAAAAATAGCTGAAATGTCAGCAAGTTATATTCATATGAACTTGTGTGACCTGAACAATGTAACACTCGAGGAATTAAATTAAGTAAGGGGTATCAGTTATTATCATTAAATTAAGTAAGGGGTATCAGTTACTATCATTCACATGGTTTCTTCTAGTTATAATCTGGACCTAAATCTGCCACATTTCTCAAACCAATCCTACAAATTCTGTCATAAGATCATCTGAACTTGTCATAGCCTATTCAGTTTTATATTAATAGGATTATTTGAGCAGGATATATATATATATATATATATATATATATATATATATATATATATATATATATATATATATATATATATATATATATATATATATATATATTGTACTTACTTGTGGCTCAAATATTACATCCACTTTTTCATGTCCATTTTTTGAAACTTCCCCAACACCCCGGCTGAGGAGTGAAAGATTCAGTGCTCCTCCAGTCGACATACTACATTTCCTCGACCATCCAATCAATATGCCGTTATCCTTAACCTGGCTCAGTGAGCCGCGTAACAAACACCCTGTACGATCAAGTATTTAAATCACTCGATAATTTTATCACATTTTCATTTTTCTATACATTCCACCTTCCTTTGCTATCGACTGCAAACGATATGCCCTGGACAGTCCATAAATTTGCGTTTCTCAAAGATAAAGAATAACCTCTTGAGCAAGCGACAAGTGCTATAACCTCATTTCCGAGTCAACTAACTAAATTTAAACGAGGTCCACAGGTGACGACAGCCATGTTGTTTATCGTTGCCGGGTGCGCGTGACGTCACTACCTGTATTGCACGCGCCGAAAGCAAATTACAGCTAATTGGTACCCATACTGCAAAAGGGTAAGGTAGAATTGAACAGTAATGTAAATTAGGTTTAATAACAGATAACCACGACAGAAGTGCAAGTATGCTATGATATATACAGCAATTTATGTCTCATTCCGTCAAATGCAAACTGTTTGAATTAATTTTGAAATTTTAATGTATACTTTGGAGCGAAAATATTTCAACTTCAGTTATGGTACCTTAATTTACGAAAATATTGTTTTTAAATCATTTCTCAAAAAATATTTCATCTCAGCAATTGACGCAACAGGAGTCTGGTAGGTTGGATGGGGGTTGAGGTGTCAAATATTTTGCAAAATCTTTCCGTGTATAATTCATATAATTGAATTTTATTATAATGGAAAAAAAAGGTTTTTAATGCAGAAATTCAGGGCAAAAAATTTGATAAATTGGTCTTAACATAGATGATATGTGCTGAAAATACGATCATTAACATTAACCCCTTGAATTTTTAGTACTTTTTAATTCTTATATCTTGATAGAAGGCATTAATCTTTAAAAATTTATACAGCATCAATTTTCGAACGACGAATTCTCAATTTACTACCCGAAAAATTACCACTATAGAGTATCTCTAATGACGGAATCTCATATTATGTAATTACAAGAGCATTCGGCTGTAAATGTGGTTATTTATGTTGACATTTTGTCAACCGCTTGTCCAAGTTTCCGCCACAGAAGTATGAAAAAGGGGCTTTAAGATTTGAGTTACCGCTTTGGTAAACTCTTTCTACCCCATGACATTACCGTTTTTGCACACACGAGTGAATCCCTGAAACCGCCGCGTCCTCGCGCATTCGCGCTTGTCAATCGTGTCCGTTTTGGTTCTGTCTCGGCGCTACTGCTCAGGTTTGGAATATGTGGATCGTCTCGAACGTGGTGACCGTTTTACAATCGATAGTCGCCGAATCTAGCTTGGTATTTATGATGAGTCTGGTTTGTGCAGCCTCAAAAATTTCTGTATAAATACGAACTCGTTGATCATTTTACCAACGCCGCCACTGACATTGGTTGCTATCGATATAGCTCCGACAGCAAATCCAACTGGTGTAGCTACAATGGTTTATGCGGCAATTCCGCAAATAATAATAATAATAATAATAATAAAAATAATAATGAGGACTTTGTATAACGCCTAATCTTTAGAAGCTCTATGCGCTTTACAACATTAGACAACACCTAGAAAAACATATATAATGATATAATTACAAAAATAAACGCCATGAAATTAGAAAACATTAAAAACAAGCTGAAAATATTTAAGGTAGGAAACATTATTAGGTCTTTAAGTTTGTTCTTGCAGTCGAAATAAGTGAGTTTTAAGAGCACTCTTGAATGGCATCACTGTCTTTGTGTCTAAGTTCAGTGGACAATTCATTCCACGTTGCTGGGCCCTGGTAAGCAACAGAACGCTGTCAATATGACTTTGTTTTACGAGTATAACGGTTCTCTTTGTGATTTCATTTCGCATCAGATGTTTCGCTTCATTAGTATTTTTTTTTTTTTTTTTTTTTTTTTTTTTTTTGCGTCGGTATCTTTGAGGTTCCATAACAATTCTTATATTATTAATACGATCGCTTAGTACAAAGGCTCGACAGGCTGGCCATGCCTATGTGCAATAGGCACATGAACTTCCAACCAAATACCTGTCTTCACTGGTCCAGCTTCAATGCACTCGTAGAAAATATATACTGGGTGTCACATTTGCAAGCCCCAGCTATAAAGTCATGTATAAGGTGGCGCTCTACAGTTTCGTATTTTGCATAGGGTTAGCAGTAGTAATAGGGGACGATTCAGCGTCAATAGGAATTAGCATTACAGACCCCCCCCCCCCCCCGGGACTGTTTAGCGTCAATGGAAATTTAACATTAACCACCCTGGGACTGTTTAGCGTCTATGTAAATTTAACATGGACGAAAAACCCTGGGACTGTTTAGCGTCAAGGGAAATTAACATGGGAATATGGAAATTTAACATGGACGAAAAATCGTGGGACTGTTTAGCGTCAAGGGGAATTGAACAATGGAAATTGAACATGATGGGACTCTATAGCGTCAAAGGAATTTAAACAGGTTGGGACTGTATAGCCTCAAGGGAAACTGAACATGGGATTTTTTTATATTTTAAAAATAAAAATAAATTAAAAAAATGGGGTAGGCAATGGAATGTCAATCTCTTTTCGAGAAATGTGGGTGGCCCTGAAAAGGGCCTATGGGTTTATGTTAATGTATCCATTAACATAAGGGGCACCGCATTGGTCTTCTTCTTGTCCTTAGGCTGCGCCTCACTGTAGGACCGTAAATCAGGACTCTTTTGAGGCATCCTTGTCTTTCTACGTAGATCCTACGTATCCACAGACTGGTGTCTGTCCTGTGGACAACTGTCCACTTGGACCGGACATACATGGGTATGTCCGTCCGGAACATCATCGAAGACACAAGCGTAGAAGATTGCACATCGGTCCACGTCTTGAGGCGCCGAGAACAGGTGAATCATTGCAGTGAACTGCACTTATTTATAGGTAGAGGAAGGATTGAAACGGATTGAGTTCATTGACCAATCCAAACACGCGTTACAAAATTCAGTCAGCCCGCATCCAATCCGAAGAGAGCAGTCTGTGACGTCACTTGGTCTACATAGATTCGCTAGCGCCTGTGTGCAGTCAATCTATGCGACAGTGATTCAACATGACGGAAACTCAGAAAACGATTCATTGGGGTGCACCAGCAGTGGAGACCGTCCAAGGGAACCCGGACTTACTTTCAGAAGAGGTAAATTGGGATTTTGTGGATTTTCTTACCTCGCAAGAATTTGTTCCGGAACCTTCGTCACCTTCATTACCGCAAGTGGAGAATTTTAGACAGAGACAGAAAGAAGAATTGGAGAAATTTATACAACGACAAAAGGAAGCGGAACAAGCTTTTCTCCTACAGCAACAGCAGCAAGAAGAAGAGGTAAGAAAAAAGCAACAAGAAGAAGTAGCAGCAAAGAAACAAGAGGGTGAAAATCAAACGGTCACGGTACTGTTGGACATTTTAGCGGAGTTAAGAAGTCTGAAACAAATGTATCAGACTTCTTTATTACGACTGAAGAGAACACGACCTTCCCGAGCTAAACACGTCAACCCTGTGACTAAGCCTACCGTACCACCCTTAGTGATTTCAACCAAATCATCATCATCATCAACAGTACGCAGTCCAGAAGTAGGCCTTGGCCGTGGCAAAGGCTTAAGGCAGTTAAAGTTGATTGCTTAAACTCACCCCTACACCAAAAAAGGCCCTTTTCAGGGCCACCCACGTCTCTCGAAAAGAGATACACTTTCAATTTGCCAATAACTCAAAAAAAAAAAAAAAAAACCCCATTTTACCCCTATAGTACGTGTCTGTGTATGAGAGCGTGAGTGTACGTTCTTATTTTAAAATCAAAACCCAAAGACACTTACCTTATATAATTAATTTATTCTTTTATCAATAGTTACAATCCAATTCACAACAGAGCACTTTAAAAAGTTCATACACTTCTTCCGTCTCATTGTTTAGTCTCTCTGTTTTTTAAATTTCTTCACCGTCACAGTCTTTTCTTCTTCTTCTTCCTCACTTTCTTCCCTTCTTCTTTTCTTCTCGTGTTTCTTTTTCTTCACCTGGCTGCTTTCTTCCTCTGAAGAATCCCTCTCTTCTTCTGAAGAAGCCCTTTTTTCTTCTGACTCCTCTTGTTTCTTTTTTGGGCAATCTGGAGACCAATGTCCTTTTTCTTTACAATAATAACAGGTATCTTGACTTTTGTCTTTTCTAGCCCCTGTTTTTTTTTTCTTTTTTGACGGTCTGGACACTCTGAAGACCAATGCCCTTTCTTTTGACAGATATAGCAAGTATCTTGACTTTTATCTTGAAAGGAAGGAGAGTAGTCTGTCGGCTGGTCTGAAGAGAATTTTCTAATGACCCCTCGTAAAGCTCTGATGAAACGTTCGATTTGGCTAGTCTCTTCCATTGTTGTGCTCGGTTTGAGAGTGAAATGAATAGTGAAAGGACAAGACACACACCCTTTTATATACGCTGGTCTGCCATGACTATAAATTAGTCCATGGTGTTTAAACTTGAGTCATTTGACGTTTTTCACTCAAGATGAAACGATCCTATTCATTCGAGAAGAAAGAAGAAGAAGAAAGTAAGAGGCAGAAACGTGATCTATCGCCTCGTACCAGGGCTGAAGTCTTGGCACAAATTCATGCCAGTGATTTTGAAGAGGACATGAGTGAACCAGAATCCGAACCCTCTAAACAAAGTTCACCACCCTTAGTCAACCCTGAAAAGTACTATTCCATTCGAGAGACGGAAAAGCGCTCCTCTAGAAAATTTAGAACCACGGCTTACAAATACTCAGTGAAGTTTAAAGATTTCAAGGCTGAAGTACCGTTAGAGAAAGCAGAAGGGTTCATCACTGGGGTGTGGGATTCTTTGCTCACCGCACTCAAGCGACAATGTCAACCCAAAGAAGAAGATCGCTTGAGACTTTCCATACAACACGACGGTTTGAAATCCCCTGTTTGGATCGAGTTTAGCAGACCCGCAGAATTGACTGCTTCCAAAGTCATGGACAAGACTCAACACGTGCAACAATCTAATGACCAGTTTGACATCACCGATGGAAAAGCCACACTGGACATGACCCACGTCTCTCCTCCTCAAGGGACCGGACAACGCAATAAGGTGTTATTGGTGAACGACCTTCGCAGCACCAAAAAGAGTCTCGTCCAAATTCACAATTCTCAAGACCAGATGTGTTTAGCCCGAGCCATCGTGTTGGGACGAACCTATGCGAACAAGAACGACACGGTAGAATGGAAAAGAACTTGGAAAACTATTCAACAATCCGACCGAGCCAAACAACCAAATGAAGCAGAACTCCTGTTACAACAAGCCGGACTGTCCAAAGACACACCCTGTGGCATTCCTGAGATGCAAAAATTGCAAGATGTCCTAGCTCCATTCTACACCTTGAAAGTGCACCCTCAAGAAGTGAGCGGACCTCTGTTGTTTCGAGGGAAAGACTTTAAGGACGGAAAATACATTCATGTCTATTATCACGATGACCATTTTGATACCATTACCAGTATCACTGCATTCCTGGGATACGGTTATTACTGTGAGAAATGTGACCATGGTTATAATAATCGAGAGCAACACAAACATTGCGGATTGAAATGCTCAGGATGTTTGGCCTCTCCACCCTGTCTGAGCGAAGGACAAGAAAGAGTACATTGTCCTGCTTGTCTGCGCACGTTTGTCAGCCCTGCCTGTTACCAACAACATCTGAAGACGCAAGGTTCACAGCAGAAATGTGCTTGTCAACTACTGCGATTCTGCCCTACGTGTGGACAAGGCCTACGTACCAATAATGCCAAGGCACACGTATGTTCAGGAAAGAAAAAATGTCACATTTGTCACCACATCGTGGACTTGGAACACGAATGCTACGTGCAAAAATACCAACCCCCACCAGAGAAAGAGGACGGTCACAAGAAGAAAGGCAATTTCATCTTTTTCGATTTCGAATGCATGCAAGAGACCGGAATTCACATTCCTAATTTCTGCGTGGCTCATCGAGCGTGCGAGAAGTGCATTCAGGAACCTATCTTCCGTCATTGCCCTCACTGCAGTAAGATTCCCGGAGGGCGTGAAAAAATCTTTCGAGGACCGAACACGTTAGCCGATTTTGCCCAATGGGTCTTAGACCCCATCGACAAGACGTGGAGCCAAGAGGACATCGAACGTTACGGAGATTGTCATCGTCATGCCACAGTGATGGCTCGCAATTTCTCCGGATACGATGGACAGTTTCTTTTGCGATACTATACGGAACAAGGCACCGAACGTCCTAAAGTGACTTTGAACGGAGCCAAAATCATTTTCATGCAAGTGGGACAAGTGCAGTTTAAAGATTCGATGAGCTACTTGGCCATGCCTTTGAGTCGAATGCCTAAAACGTTTGGAATGACAGAAATGGCTAAAGGGTACTTTCCATACTTTTTCAATACGAAAGACAATCAACACGCCGTTCTACCCCATTTACCTGAGGCTCACTATTACGACCCCGACAACATGCGTACCGAACAACGAGAAGCTTTCTACGCTTGGTACCAGGCTCATGCCTCCGACCCCTTCGACTTTCAGGAAGAAATGCTAAAGTATTGTCGTTCCGACGTGGACATTTTACGGCGTTGCTGTGGAAAATTTCGAGAACTGTTCATGGAACACGGAGGGGTCGATCCTTTGAAAGAAGCTTGCACCATTGCCAAAGCGTGTTCCTTAGTGTATCGACAACGATTCATGCCTGAAAACACCGCGGCTGTCATCAGCCCTCAAACGACCCACTATGTCAAACGTCAATACTCGGTCAAAGCCCTACGCTGGTTACATTACTTGTGCGACAAGGAAGACAAATGGATTCAGCATGCCCGCAACGGAGGAGGTGAAAAGACCATCGGAACGCATTCGGTCGATGGCTGGGACTTAGAAAACCCCAAGATCGTATACGAGTTTAACGGTTGCTTATTTCACGGATGTCCCGTCTGTTACCCTTACCGTGGCACTAAAAATCAGTTTTTACAACGGACCATGGAAGACTTGTACCAGGACACTTGTCAGCGACGCCTAAAGTTAGAACAGCAAGGATACCGAGTGATGGAAATGTGGGAACACGAATAGGATCACCGTTTGAAAACCGATCCCGAATTTAAACGTGTCGTGGAAAGTTACCAGTGGGTGGACCCCCTGAACCCGAGGGATAGTTTGTACGGAGGAAGGACCAATGCCACCTGTTTGCTGTACCAAGCCTACGAAGAGAAAGGAGAAGAAATCAAATACTTGGACGTGTGTTCGCTGTATCCCTACGTGTGCAAATATTGTCGCTTTCCTGTAGGGCACCCACAATTGTTGACGGAACACATCGACCTGAAAAACATTCGACAATACGAAGGTCTGATCAAGTGCAAAGTTTTGCCTCCCAAGGACTTGTACCATCCCGTCTTACCTCACCATTGCCAAGGCAAACTGATATTTCCTTTGTGCCGTACTTGTGCCGAACCAAGACCAACCTTGTCAGCACACCCAGGAAGAACGGGCCTTGACGGGAACATACCAACTGTTAGAAGTGTACGAAATTTGCCACTTTCCCAAGACACAACAATACCACAAGGGTGACCCCACGCAGAAAGGCATTTTCGCTGACTACGTGGATGCCTTTTTGAAACTGAAGCAAGAAGCCAGTGGCTATCCTTCCTGGTGTCACACTCCCGAAGACCAAATACATTTCAAAGAGAAATACTATGAACAAGAAGGCATCTCTTTAGACCACATCGAGAAAAACGAAGGCAGGCGATCGTTTGCCAAAGTGATGTTAAATTGCTTGTGGGGTAAAATGGCACAACGCCCGTGTTTACCCAAGACGGAATATTTGACAGAACCTTCCCGCTACTTCCAGATGATTCACGACAAAACCAAATACATGAAACACGTGGATGTCGTTCGTGAGGATTTGATCTTGGTCAATTACGAAGAAGATCTGGACTTTGTACAAGACGACCCTTTTGGAAATGTCATCATTGCGGCTTATGTGACAGCCCATGCTCGCTTAAAATTGTACGAAGTTTTAGAACTGTTAGGGGAACGCGTCCTGTACTTTGACACGGACAGTTGCATTTACATCCATCACCCGAGTCAACAGCACCCTGACATCGAAGGAGACCGTTTAGAAGCCTGGACAGACGAGCATCCCGACGACAAGATTCTAAGTTTCGTCAGTGGCGGTCCAAAAAATTACGGCTACTAATACCGCGACCCACAAGGAGAAGTGCACACGACGTGCAAAGTGAAAGGATTGACTCTGAATTATCGTACCAGTCGTGTGGTCAACTTTGGGGTATTGAAAGAAGCCTTGCAATCCGGAGAAGATGAACACTTTAAAGCGACCACCTATCAACCGAACAAGATTGTACGTTTACCCACTCACCACATCGTCAGTCGACCCTTGGAAAAAGTCTATCAAATCGTGTACCAGAAGCGAGTGCGACTTCCCAATCATTTCACTTTGCCGTATGGACATGTTGGTATAAAACTTTGGTTGTAAGCGGATAGCCACCCACCAGAAGGATGACGTCGCCACAGCAAGAATCGAGTGAGAAACCCGATGAGAACTCCAAGTTCAAACCCTACCATTTTCCGGTTTTCTTGCCTAACTATTGTGATTGTACCGGTCGATTGGACACGTTTCAAGCATGGCCTACGGATAGGAAAGGATTATCTTCTTCGCATATTTTAGCTAGAACAGGATTTGTCTACTTGGGACCTGAGTCAGGATTGGGATATGAAGTACAGTGTTTCGCTTGTGGCCTGAAGTTACGAATGGATCTATGTATCTATAAAGATTCAGCTATTCTGGAACATACTGGATGGTCTCCGCACTGCCCTTACCTTTCTATGGCCTTTCTACCCATGACATTACGGTACAATGATGACGGTACCTTAGAGACGGTACCTTCCAAAACAAGACATAAAAAACATAAAAAAGGAACGATATACAAGCTTGAGACTGCATTGCGACTAGTATAAAAAGGGGCTATGGTCAAGATCGATAGTTCATTGGGACTACCAAGACCGAACGAACAAGATGAATACTTTCAGAGAAACACAAAACAAGTTTAGTCAGGCATAATTCAAGTGTGGGGCTTCGGAAGTGGAATGCGATTGTGAGCCTTGCGATGGGTACGATGCTGTACGTTGTGACCTTAGCGATGCCGTAAAGCATCATGGGAACTTTGTTCTCACTACCCTTATCATGGAAAGTGATGCTGTGCGTGTCAAACCTGAGGGATGCGAAAGCGATGCCACTCGTCCTCTTGGACATTTTTACTGGGTTTCGTTTTAAAGGGGAATGTTCACCTTCACGTCTACCCCCCTACGGATGTCATCCAGCTCTGAGCAAGCTCCTGCCCATGTCACTCAACCCTCATCGAAACGAACCTGTGAAAGACGAATATACGTTTCCTGTGCGTTTGTCGGAATACTGCGACTTTGAAAATCGTCTTCAATCGTTCAAAGGAAAATGGCCTAAGTATCTGGGAGGCCCGACCCCCGAAGAATTAGCCAGAGCCGGATTTTTCTACTTGGGCGAAGGAGATAAAGTCAAGTGCTTCAGTTGCGGTGTGTCACTTCACTATTGGGAACCGCAAGATTCGGCCTACGTAGAACATGCTCGATGGTCACCGAATTGTCATTACTTACCCTTAGTGAGACCGAGACATTGAAGTAACTTACCATAATCTGTTCATGGATACTTTACGTTAGAACATTCGTGCTTTGCCTGTGGAGTTGAGAGAACGCATTTACAGAGAGCTGGTCAAAATACAAGTCAAACGTAAAGAACAGTTGCATCCGTTACGTCACCAGATCTTTAAGCACTGGTACCTGAATGGTATAAGAGAACTGATTCGTCAGAAATTGTTTCAGTGGTCAGACCTTGTTCAATACTACCAGGCCCCCGATGATCCACGTGTTGATCATTTTGGTTACTTCGAGATTCACCTAGTACAACACATTGAGGAAGACAAGGTAAAGGATTACCGACATATTTTACGTGGAATCTACTTAGCGGAAGAGGAAACTTCTAAACGAAGTCTGACATTTCGGTTACAGTATGCAACATTTAAATTCCCCACTGGAAAACGAAGATCTCTGGCTAGAAAGTACGTGTATTGTTTCCGAAGCAAAGAGACTATAAAAACAGGCTGCCATGCCACGACTTTTATCGCATGTAATCCAACAGATTCCGTGGAAGGAACTCAATGACCATATTCAAACCGTGGATCATTACCATCGATTATTACAAGAGCTGTATCCATTCAATTTGGGACGACGCATAGTGTGTGTCTTAGTGATTTGTTTTCTGGGATTTCGTTTACCAGCCGATTCCTTGTGGACTATTTACGAACAGTATTTACCACCCATTCAACATGAAAGTGGTGCCTTTAAATGTTCACGAGAGACTCCTTTTGCCCAAAGCCTTACGTTTTCATCTGGATACTTCTCGACCTCTACGGGAAAAAAAGATTCGTCAACTTTTAGCTACCCAAGACGTGTATGACGATGTGTGTGTAGCTTGTGACTTACATCCCCATTGGACAGATGTCCGTGCTTGGAAAGAATGGGATTTTGAGGCTTGGATCCAAGAAGTAGCCCAGTATGCACGAGAGTTGTTCAAGGAAAAAAGTCACTTTTCAACCTGTGTTAGTGACGGTACCAGAAGAACCCGTCACCCAGGACAAGACTGTCGTGGACAGGCCTGAAAAACGCTTTCGGGAGGACACTTGTGTGACCTTATCACCCATAGAACTGGTCAGAACTTTACCAAAAACATGTTGTACAGACACTTGTTTTTATTCCACCTTAATGATTTTCATGTGCCTTTTATCTTTGTACTTAAGCCTTTGGCTTTTATGTATTTTTGTCTTTCGTATTCATGTTTAAAACATTCAACAAACGTGTTCTGAATAAAGTATATAAATTCTCGTCTTGTTTGTTTTCGTGTCACAAGTGACATTCCTGACACTATGGCTACCTCTGCTGTCTCTGCTCCTTCTTCCTCCACTGTCAAAGTCATCGACGAACACTTAGATCTTGCCAGTTGGGAGGCTTTGTATCTTCGCCATCCCTTTAACATGCTCATTGCTGGACCTAGCGGTTCAAGCAAAACCGAATTCGTCAAACGTTTGATCGAACATAAACATCATTTGATCGATCGACCACCTCAGCAGATCGTGTGGTGTTACAAAGAGTGGCAATCGGCGTACAGCCTCTTGCGAGAAAGTCAAGGCGATTCCATCGTGTTTGTGGAAGGCATTCCTAAAGAAGACGACGGCATCGTCTCTGACTCCCGTCAAACCCATTTGGTCATTTTCGACGACATGTTAGGAGAAGACGAAGAAGAAATTAAACTGTGGTTCACGCGCAAAGGGCATCACCGTAATGCCAGTGTCGTTTACATCACCCAAAATTTGTTTCAACAAAGTAAAGCCCATCGCACCATCAGTCTCAATGCGCATTACGTGGTCTTGTTTAAAAGCCCTCGAGATAAATCGCAAGTGCAAGTCTTAGCCAAACAATTAGGAACGCCTTGGCTGACTCAGGCGTACGACGATGCCATTCAAACTCCACACGCCTATTTACTCGTCGATTTGAAACCTACGACCCCCGATGATTTGCGATTTCGTACCCACTTGTTTCACCACTGGTGCCAAGACGGAGGACCTGTCCTGTACACATCTCCGTCCTCGAATTAACTTCATTCCACAAAAAAATCTATAAAAACCTCAGACCCTTTTCGTCTGTCTCACACAACGTCAACATGACGTCCCTTCAGTCGCATCTTCCCGTCAAATTGATTCGTGCCTTGTATGGCATCAGTCGAGAAAAAAATCCACAAATACGAGCTCGTGTCTTAGAAGCTAGTCTCAAAGAAGTCTTACGATGGTTCACGGTGACGGCACGTCAATTACTCCAAGGAATCATTCAGATTCCTCATCAAACCAAACGCTTTTTTGATCGAAACAAAGTCGCTTTGACCCAACTGGCCGATCCCCGCATCGACACTCAAACCAAAAAACAAATCATTTTGAAACCTGGAGGGAGCGGTACTCTAGGAGGGTCATCATTCGCTCTCTCTTAAGATGGGATCCTAATGCCCCCAAACTTCTCCCCAAGAAAAAGTCAAACGAAGCTCCAAGAAGAAGAAAAAGACCAGGTCCCCAAGGAGAACTTCTCCAGTGGCGGGACCCTCCTCTTACCAGACACCACCCCGGAAAAAGAAAAGAAGCCCCCAGAAAAAGAAACAGAGAAAAAGTCCCCAGAAAAAGAAAAGTCCACAGAAGAAAACTAGTCGCAAGAGAGGCACTTCTTCGTCCAGGACGCAACCTTACACTCGCAAACCACGACTGCCACGGCGGTGACTGCGTCTACGGCAGTCTCACGTTCATCCACTTCTCCGTTGATGACACCAAGAACTGAAGAGTACTTGGAGACGTTGATCACACCAAGAACTTCTCCGTTGATGACCCCAAAAAGAACTTCCCCAGTGGCAGGACCCTCCAATTTAGTGGCAGTGGCTGCTGCTTACAAAGTACCTTCTCCCAAAATCAAAGTCCAAGAAAGATCGGGCATGTTACAAAGTTTACTGGATTTGTCCAAGCAAGAACTGACTCGATTTAGTCCGTTGCGTACCCCTGCACGACGTGTCATGCCTGTCCTCAAACTGATACGACGTAAAGACAATCAGTGGCGACGCGTTCCAGTATAAAAAAGGCCTGTGACCAAGTCGGGGTATCAGTGTTTTTGGTGCTCCTGAGGACTCAAAGATGAAACCCTCCAGAAAACATCCATCTTCTAAACAATCCCAAGGAAAGAAAAGAAAAGGACTGCTTCCTCGTTTAGTCAAACATGGGGACATGTTATCTGTCCTGTCCAAAGCTTCTCCACCTCTACGAAAAAATCTCATACAATCAGCCTCCTAAGTGGTCATCGATGCCGTGTGCGAATGTTGTTTGAACGTCTTGAAAGGCACGATCCCTTTGTCCAAACACCAGAAACAATGCTTAGGCAAACATCGTCACGTTCTTCGCCAAATGGTTCAAAAGAAAATTCCCATTCATCAAAAGAAGAAGATGTTGGTCCAACGTGGAGGCATTTTACCCCTCTTGTTAGGTCCCTTGCTGAAAGGAGTCTTGGGAACCATGTTGGGAGGACTGGTGGGAGCAAGATAAAAAGGCCCTCGGAAGTCCCAAGATCTCAGACTCGACCCCTGACAACCCCATGGAAGGACGAAAACTGGCTTTAGTGCCTTACAAACGATGGATGGAATACCATCGTTGGCAAGAACGCACCCCGCATTTACCTCCCAATCCCAATTTGAGCGAGATGTCCCAGTTACAACACGAATTGCAGTCCTTGATGGATCGCCAAGATTTGTCCGAAACAGAAAAATCGCAAAAGTACGGTCAACTCTTGCAACGACTGCAACTCTTTCACCAGAAAGCTTTAGACGAAACAGCTGTACCCACTCTGAAAGATTTAAAGACCTTAATGAAAAGTCCAGCACCATCATCACCACCACCACCACTACTACCATCCCCACGGGTCACCAGAGATGCTGCCCCACGAAGACCTGAGGAAGAAGAGGTGCGAGAAGTGTTTCAAACACCGTCAGCAGCTCCCATTTCAAGTAAGATTGCAGCATCCTTGTTGACCCCGTCCCCCACACCCCAACGAGAAGAAATGAAAGCTTGGGTTAAAAAGATGATGTCCACTCCTCCTTCAACAGAAGTGAAAAAGAAAGAAGGGAAACCAGAAGTGAAAAAAGAAAAGAAGACCAAAGCTATTCCATTGCCACCTCCACCACCACTACCTTCGACTTCTACTCCCGTAGCCCATCGGACACGTAAATCCGTTTCTAAACCACCCTTTCGACCCACCCAAAGTAGCATCACCGAAGAGTGGGTGACTTATTAACACACAAACAAACACAAAAATGGAAAAAGTCTTAGCCAGCATTTACTACGATCCCTCTCATCCTGCAGGTTACGCAGGAGTTCAAAAATTGTATCGTGCTGCCAAAATGCGACTGAAAAGTCTCCGTTTACCTCAAGTGCAACGATGGTTACAAGAACAAGCTACCTACACTTTACACAAACCCATTCGACGCAAGTTTGCCAGAAGTCGCACCCGAGTGGAAGGCATCGATCATCAATGGCAAGCCGATTTAGCCGATGTCTCTCATTTGGCCAGCTACAATCGTGGCTACAAATATTTGTTTTGTGTCATCGACGTCTTTTCCAAATTTGCCTGGGTCGTGCCCTTGACTTCCAAATCCAGCAGCGAGTTAGTACGAGCCCTGCAACGAGTGTTGAAACAAAGCGGTCGTCACCCTCTTCGATGGCAAACGGACAAAGGCACCGAATTTCTGAACCAAGCTTTCCAAAAAGAATTAAAGAAACGTGACATTCATTGTTTTTACCACCGAGAATCCCGAAACCAAAGCTAGCATCGTGGAACGTTTTCAACGCACTTTGAAAGAACGCATGTGGAAATATTTTACGCATCACCACACTCTGAAGTACATCGACATCTTACCGCACCTGGTGCAAGCGTACAACCAATCTTACCATCGAAGCATCGGACGTGCCCCGCAAGAAGTGACTCCCGACAACGAAGTGCTGGTGTTTGAGCGCCTGTTTGGTACGTCCCCGACGAGGGCTGTCCCCAAGAAAAGTGGAGTGTTGGCCGTAGGAGATTGGGTGCGCACTGACAAAACCAAACGCACTTTCGACAAAGGTTACTTACCTAACTGGACGACCGAATTGTTTCGTGTCACTGGACGAGTGCATGGCCGTGATCCTGCCGTCTATAAATTGGAAGACATGAACGGAGAAGTGCTCAAAGGAACGTTTTATTTGCCCGAGTTACAACGTGTCACCAAAAAAGAAGACGACGTGTACGACATCGAAAGCATTCTCGAACGCAGAACCCGTAAAGTGGGCAAACGACGTGTCAAAGAAGTCAAAGTACGTTGGAAAGGATATCCACCCAGTTTTGATTCTTGGATCGACGCTTCGCAAGTCATGGACTATAAAAAGAAGTGACCATCATGCCCTTTTCAGACAGACGCAGCTACGTTGACCACTCCTTCACCTAGTTCTTCTCTGCAAGATTTACAAAACAACCTTTGTGGGTGTGGTGCGGAGAACGTGTACCAAAAATGCAAATCGTCTTTTTCTGCCAAATCTTCGTGGTGTATTGTGTCATCGGGGCAGCCATTGCCAATTTGAGTTTGCAACAAGGAGACGAACAATTGTGGACCATTTTATTGAGCAGTTGCATCGGTTACCTGCTTCCCAATCCCTCCCTGAAATTCTCCTCGAACGGGAACCACGGAAACCTTGTGTCCAGTGCCAGTGCCAGTCACCACTCCAACAACAACAACCAGAACCCCATTTTGGGCGGAGACACGCCTCTGACGTCCAGTAACCCCTCGGACAGCCACAGAACTCTGGAATTATGAGTCACCAAAACCAATTTTACTTAACCTTACCCAGTGACAGTTCCATGGAGGTGTTTCCCAACAACATGTTGTGCTGTTACACGGCCAAATTACCTCAGGCCATCCAGTTAGATCACGAAGCCCATTGGGAAGTGGCTTTAGTGGAAATGATTCACCCTACACAAATCCAAAACATCACCGAAAAGCGAAACACTTTTGAGGTGGAAATCCTGAACGAACAATTGCAACAAGCCATGAATGACATCGTGTTTTCAGGGGACACAAGACCAGCCAGCAATCCAGCCTTCAGTATCTACACCTTGAAAATTCCTTCAGGGTTTTATTTTAGTGGTCAACATTTGGTGGATACCATTGCTTCCAGGTTCGAGTTAGCCTTTGGCAAAGCCCTGATCAGAATAAAAAAAAGTGTCACCCTGGAGTACCATAAATAGGCTTGTCTTACTGATGAAATTTCAGGATACCCAAACGTTGTCCAACAGTTTTAATCGTGACTTGTTTGATATTTTAGGTGGAGACACAAAAATGGCTCCAAATTTTAAACCGAAGATCAACAGCAATATGGAATTTTACAAGATTTTTCGATTCCCTGTAGAACTGAACCAAGGACTGAATTTGATGTTTGTGTACTCCGATGTGGTGGAGTATAACGTGGTGGGACACACCTCCGTGCCGTTACTGCGTGTCATTCCTTTCAAAGTGGATAGTACCACGACCAGTGACGAGGAAGGTGGAAACACTTACCACGTTCACCGCGAATTTGTACATCCTCACTATTTGCCTGTCAGTAAGTCTTATTTGGACACGGTCAACATTGCTATAAAAGGAGATCTGGGACAAAATATTCCATTCACCAAAGGAAAAGTCACGGTGAAACTCCATTTTCGAAAACGGTTCTCTCACGACTCGTAAGTCATGTATCCAGTGTACCGAGGGGTTGCTCAACAGCGAGGACACGGTTTAGGAGATATGCTGAAATCGGCCTTCCGTTCGGTGGCCCCAGTCTTGAAACCGATGGTGACACGCGGATTGCACGCCTTGAAAGATGCGACACTGACGCAAGGCAAAGAATTTCTCCAAAATGTCATCATCGACAAACAAAATCCCAAAGAGGCCTTCATGAGGGCAGGCAAAAATGTCTTGCTGCAAACGGGCAAAGACCTTTTGGGTCGACGAGAAACACCTATAAATGCCCTGCACGCTACCGAGTCAGGCATTCAGCAAGGACAAGGCAGAAAGAGACGACGAAGAAAACACCCTTTCACCAGACTTCACACGTCTAAAGCTAGAAAGACAAAGAAAAGAAGAACCGTTCGAGACTTAGACGTTTTCGATTATTGAGACACAGAGAAAAAAATGATGCACCGAGAGTCTTGCGCTTGTTCCAAGTCGGAACTGGATCTGTTTGCCATGCCCCCTACCATCATGACCATGCAAGAATCCCAATGGGTGGAATTTCATCCCGTCTCCTCATTGACCGATTCCGCTCCAATCGAGTTTGAAATCAAAGGACAGCCCGAAGATTACATCGATCTGAATAGCAGTTACTTGTACTTGAAAGTTCAAGATAAGGATGGAAATGCCATAGACACTGATCCAGTAGCTCCCGTCAACAATTTCATGCATTCCTTGTTTAGCGGAGTGGACTTGTACTTCAATAACAAACTAGTCAGTAGCAGCATGGATACTTACCCTTATCGAGCGTACCTGGAAAATCTCTTGACGTACGGAATAGACGCCAAGAACACTCATCTCAATGCCTGTGTGGTATGGGACGCTGACGATGCGAGCGAATTTGAAACATTCGAAACTGATACAAAGGATAAAACTAAACCAAAAAATGATGGATTTCTAGAACGAAGAGACAAAATCAAAGACGGACAGAGTTTAAAACTGATGGATCGTTTGCATTTGGACATGTGGTTGCAAGAAAAGTATTTGCTGAACGGAGTGGATGTTCGCCTGAGACTGAATCGTAGCAGTACCGCTTTCCATTTAATGGCTGATAGTGACGATAATTACAAAACCAAAATCCAAGAAGCCGTGTGGAAGTGTTACCTAAAGTGGGAAACGACATCAGTCAGACGTTGAGCAGAACGACCGCCAAGTATCCGATCCGACGCGTGGAAGTGAAAACTTTCACTATTCCCAAGGGGCAACGATCCATGATCGAAGATCATCTGTTCCAAGGACAGCTACCCAAACGTTTAATCGTTGGTATGGTCGAGAATGAAGCCTTCAACGGAGCTATCGCTAAAAATCCTTTCTACTTTCGACACTTCAACGTGTCCAAGATCGAAGTCAGTCGCGATGGCAAGATCTTGTGTACCCGACCTTTCGAACCCGACTTTGACAAGAAGAATTACTTGAGATCGTACTTGTCCCTGTACGAAGCTACCGGACAGTTAGGAACCAACACCAGTCACGGGATTACGTACGACGATTATGCAGGAGGCTATGCTTTGTGGGCTTTTGATTTCACTCCAGACCAAGGCAGCGACGAGGGACATTTCCACCCTATAAAATCCGGCCAGATTCGTGTGGAAATTCAGTTTGCAAAACGAGACCCTGATGTAACGTTGAACGTCATCCTGTATGCAGAATTCGATAATACGATAGAAATCAACAGTTTGAGAGAAGTCATTCGAGATTATTAGAAGCCATGGAAGACTGTTATCCCTCTTTACAAAGTGGAGAAACTTTGGAGATGGAATGTAAGGAGATCGTGGAAGAAGAAGAATCCCAAGACAAAGACGAAGAAGTTGTCATGATGAAGTCAAGATGGCCAGAACAAGAAGCCCATTTAGTCTGCTGTTTTGCCAAACACTTGGTCGAAAAAATGACGGAATTGATCAAGAAAAATTGCTATGGATGTCAAAACGATCATCCCAGTCAAATTCAACACGATAAATGCCTGATGTTGAGTCAAGAAGAAAAATTGGACGAGTATCTGGACGAAGCTTGGAGTCTCATCTCGGACGAAGTCGTGTTGCATCAGTGGCATAAAGACTTGCGTGAACTTTCTTGTCCACCATTAACCACTCAAGAGATCCATCGTATCGAAGCTCTCCTGAATCAGAGTGAGGAGACGAAGCGAAGAAACTGTTATTTGTCAGACATTTTCAAGCAAAAAGTCAGGATCGAATTGATGACTTATTATTACCTGTGAAGAAGAAAAAAAAACATGGATACCTGGGAACTTTATTACCTTTTGAACCACAGTTCGTATACGGCTTCTTGGAATCCTGTTGTCTGTGCTAAAGATGAACTCCCTCATCGCAAACCTCAAGACCATCTAGCTTATGTGATCAACACGGACGACAGTCATCTCCCAGGAACCCACTGGGTAGCCGTCTACTTTCCTCAAGAAATATGTGTGGAATATTTCGATTCGTACGGATTGCCCCCTTTGGAAGACGATATCATTGACTTTATGAGAAGAAATGCTCAGACCACCCGATTCAATAATGTGAAATTACAAGGCACAGATTCCTTGGTGTGCGGACAGTACTGTGTGTATTTTCTGCATCATCGCAGCCTGGGCTATTCCTTAGAACATTTAGTGACTCATTTTGATCCTCGTTCTTCTTCTAGAAACGATGTGAAAGTAGATCGATGGTTTTGTGACCATTATGCTTATCTTTTGTCTCAAGCTAGGAAACGTAGTGTCCATCAATGGCCTAATGACTTCCAACAGTGGAAATCACAATTTAATTCACAACGTTGTCAGCCCTGTTTAAAGTAGAGTGTGAATTGAAAAAAATGTTTGTGATTTGAAAAAAAATGTTTGATGTTATATTGTTGGATTATTGTTAAAAATGTTAGAGTTGTTTGTTAGTGTTAAGTGATTTTGAATAAAAAATGTTGTTTTTTGAAAAAAAATGCCTTTGTCTTTTGTTTGACTATAAGAATGTTGATTCATGCTCTTTGACTTCTTACTATCCCTCTCATGACACTCATTGAACGTTGCGGCTCGAAAACCGTAGAGAGATGTTTTCCTTCACGTCCGCGCTTTGACTTTAAGAACCGGGACAATTTCCAGTCAAACCATCCATTGTCGACTCATCCTCCTACGAAGATGTGCTCCAAACTAGCTAAGCTAAACGAAGCCTACATGAATTTGCATAGGGTCAGACACAGTCTGATACCAAAAGCTGAAGAGATAGAGAATGTGAGAATGTTAAAAGTCACTGAAGACCTGATAGAAGAGCTCTTCAGAGAAGAAGTGAACAGGGAGAAAGAAGAATGGACAGAGAAGTACAGACTTCAGAGACAGCAGCAACAGCAACAACAACAGCAGCAACAGCAGCAGCAGCAGGAACCTGAACCTGACAGAGGCTTTGTCGATTGTCGTATCGACACCAAAGAGTTCTTCTTCTCTTTCCGAAGAAGCAGACCTATCGTCAGAAAGTCTATCCTCAGAGGACGTCGCATTCTTAGAAACTAAAAGATTGCCATAGCAAACAAAAAAAACAACCAGCCCTTTTCAGGGCTACCCCAAACTCTAGAAAAGAAATAACAATCCATTTGCCAATGTGTGTAGGTAGAGTAGTGTGAATATAAACACTAACTCTTTTTTATAGTGTGAGTGTATGTGTTTGTGTATAGGATTGTGTGTTTGTAAGTGCTCACGTACGTTTGTGTGGATAGTAGATTAAGATCATGTTGTTGTTTTTTTTTGCTGTTTGACGTGTGGGGAGAGTAGATTTGGGGTTTGATTGCTTTGCGTATGTGGATAGTATACTGAAGTGATTAATGAAAATTTTTAAATTAGTAATGGGTAGTATAAAAAAGTGAGTGAGTGTTTCTTTTAGGTCCGCGCGTTGTTTGGTCATGATCTAGGTAAGATCAATTTTGTTTTAGGGGGATGTTTTCCATCACGTCCGCACTTTCAGTATAAATTGAAACTCGTTCGGCAGTCTAGCTACCCTTGTTGATTGATCAAGAGAATGAACACCAGACTAGCAAAACTGCTTGAACTTCATGTACACCTGGAATATGCCAGGCGTATAGTGAATGAGCTGGCTGCAGAGGCCCTAGTAGAAGAGGGAAGGATGAAAGAGGAGGAGAGAAGATACAAAGAAGAGGAGGAGAGAAGAAACAAAGAAGAGGAGGAGAGAAGAAACAAAGAAGAGGAGAGAGGAAATTTCAGAATCCCACAGACAGAAAATTGGGATTCTGAAGCCACTTATCCCGCCTCTGCTCTTCCCCCAAAACGAGTGAAAAGAGACTGGGGAAGAAGATGTGTGTGTGTGGTGCCAGGCCTGGAAGGTGCCATCATTAACCAGGTCTCTTGGAGTTCAAAAAAAACAAACAGCCCTTTTCAGGGCTACCCAATACTCAAGAAAAGAAATAACAATCCATTTGCCAATGTGTGTATGTAGAGTAGTGTGAATATAAACACTGACTCTTTTTTTCCTAGTGTGAGGGTATGTGTTTGTGTGTTTGTGTTTGTAAGCGCTCACGTACGTTTGTGTGAATAGTAGATTATGGGTTTGTTTATTGTTTCTTAGCGTATGTTGAGAGTATAGTTAGGGTTTTGTAACCGCTCACGTACGATTGTGTGGATAGTAGATCATATGAAATGAGAAAAGTAGGGGATGTTTTCCTTCACGTCCGCGCGTTGTTAGGTTATGATCTGGGTAATATCAATTTTATGTCTTAGGGGGATGTTTTCCTTCACGTCCGCGCTTTAACTATAAAACTAACAGTGTTTGCCATTGGAGCCCATTCCACGGAATAAGCAAACAGGAAGATGCCAGCAACTTCAGCTTTGTATAACAATCTTATGGGAAGTTGGTATTGGATGGTGGATGGATTGAATGTAGCAGAAAGGCTTGAACAGGAATGGAGGCATGCAGTGACAAAAGACTTCGTCTCAAGACAAGTAACCAGCCTCCACTTAGCAATCGATATTGTGAAAGAAATGATAGAGGATGAGGAGAAGAGAATCAGAGGTTTCATTAACCCACCGTATGTGAAAGTGGGCAAGTTGAAAGAAGCCATAGTTTATGTGACTAGTGTAAGGTGTTTTTTAGAAGACATTGTAGAATGGACAGATTGGTCTTTTGTGAAGTGGGGCTTAGACAAGCTTAAGAAAGCGGAAGAAGTAATGAGGAAAGTGCTGACCGAAGAGGTCAAGAACATCAAAGAAAAGTGGTCAAAGGAAAGAAAAGAAGAAGAAAATAGAAAGAAAAAGGAAGAACTAGAGAAACTAAACGCTAACTGGATGAAAATCCAACAGAAGTTCCGAGCCATGGGTCACCAGGACTGGATACCGGAAACAGAAAAGAAGAAGAAAGGAATGATGGAAAAAATAAGGGGATGGCTAAAGAAGTGGAGGAAATAAAAGAAGATGATGATGAAACCAAAGGCCCTTTTCAGGGCCACCCACATTTCTCTAAAAGAGATTGACTTTACATTGCCTACCCCATTTTTTTAATTTTTTAAAAAAAAAAATCCCATGTTCAATTTCCCTTGAGGCTATACAGTCCCACCCTGTTTAAATTCCTTTGACGCTATACAGTCCCATCATGTTCAATTTCCATTGTTCAATTCCCCTTGACGCTAAACAGTCCCACGAATTTTCGTCCATGTTAAATTTCCATATTCCCATGTTAATTTCCCTTGACGCTAAACAGTCCCAGGGTTTTTCGTCCATGTTAAATTTACATAGACGCTAAACAGTCCCAGGGTGGTTAATGTTAAATTTCCATTGACGCTAAACAGTCCCGGGGGGGGGGAGGTCTGTAATGCTAATTCCCATTGACGCTGAATCGTCCCCTGTTACTACTGTTAGGATTTTAAAGAAAAATAATTTCCCTGACTTTCCTCACTGGTTATATTGGCTATTTAAAAAAGACCTTGTACATCTCAGGTATAATTAAAAGAACCTTTAATTCCCTTTATTTTGGTGTATGATTGATGGGTGTACTATGGGTTATAGAGTATACAGCTCGGCCTTACTTCAAATGTGCACCTTTCAAAAAAGTGCTAGCTCTACTTGGTCATTTTCACTTCCTGATCTTAAGAGGTAAATTGTATAAAAAAAGAGCGATAACTTTTTTTACATTTTATATATTTGGTAATTCATTTATTGCACTTTCAGAAGCTGGTGTTGTCTAGTCTGGCAAAATTAATTTTCCCTATTTTAATAGCTGCTATGTATAGTGTACTTTAGACTAATTCAGGCTGATTTTTTAACACAAGGGAGCAGTCATTTTAGTTAGCATTGTGCTTAAATCATGTAAAATTTCCAAAAGTACAATATCCAAAGAAATATCATCCACTTTACATTACTGTAGCATATAGGTATGCCAACATTCTCTCCACTGTGCATGTTTTAAATGCGAACTACTTCACCTTACATACGTCACTCTCTCTAAAGTACATATTAATTGGTGAGCGCCCCCTAAGCTATAATCTACTCTTTTGGAAATACTACTGCGGCCATTTGTTTGATGTCTAAAGATTTCCGCAGGCTAGTGTTAAACTCTCACACAATGTTACTGTGACCCGCCAGAGACCGGAAACTTGAGTTTGCGAAGGCGACAACTCGCATCATTTGACAAAGGCTTGCCGTATCACACCTGTGTTACAGCTTAGTCCTAAGATCAGAGGGAAACCCGCGGGGTGAACGAGGCGTGCTTTTATCCGTACCCACGTTGACAGACAGCGAGAGGGACATTGTCTGCTAAGTTTGATTGTATCGGTTCACAGGGATATCTAATCGGAATTGAGACGGAGTGCATGATTACAATGCAGGCCGAATTATAACTTTCATAACATGTAAACGAATTTAGTATAGCCTGGGAAGATTGATGAGCAATATGGTTTCTCCGAGAGAGCCACTCGCAATTTGGCGGTAAAACTTAGGTAGATTCTAAGGAAAGAAAAGCTTCGAAAAGGTCAGTAAGTCATTTGCTCGATTTTTGCAGAATATTACGGAATCATAATTGTAATTATTGCAGCACGTATACTTAATTGCTAGTATCGTTTAGTATGTAGAATTACATTTAGTTTTTCATTTACGTGCGTATTTGAGAAATGTACTTGAGTATTATGTAGGGAATTATGTCGATTGCTAGCTTGCGGTCAGAACTAATTTTGTAATTCGCTATTAGGTTACTTCGTAGTACATTAGTTCATTTATTAATATGTTATGTTAGAATTTACACATGCTTCAAAGTGTTGCAAAGCCAGTATCAAAGTTAAACATTGCTTCATGATTGTGGAATAATTTCTCTGGTGCTTATTTAATTTCTTAGAAAAATAGCACACTGGATGAACTACATTTTTTTTCTTCTTGAATCAATACTGCACCAACCTCAACATCGCTTGCATCAGCCGACATTTTAAATGACTGACTGAAGTTTGGAGCTGAAAGAACTGGTGCACTCTTCAGTATGGCCTTTAACTTATCAGAAGCCTCTTTACTTATTTTAGACCAGTGAAACTTGGTTTTCTTTCTCAGTAAATTTGTTAGGGGTTCAGCGATTATAGAAAATTTGAAACAAAATTTCCGATACTATCCAGCCATGCATCAGTTGCTTTTAACTGATAGACACAGGGAATTCAGAGATAGCCTTGACTTTAACATCTATCGGTTGAACTTGTCCATGTCACACAATATATCCTATAAATGCAATACAAGCAGGGCGTAATCATGTTTCATAAACGTTGAAAAGTACAAGGCAAACCTTTCGTCTCAAAGAGCATCATTTTATGTTGATAAAATCCATCTGGAGTCACGAATGCCGAAATCTCCTTTGCCCATTCCGTCAGTAGAAATTGCCAGAATGCTTTCAGAAAGTCAAATTCGGTGACATATTTTGCAATTCCAATTTTATCAATGCAGTCATCAATTCTTGCAATGGAAATTAATCTGTTTTGGCGCACTGTTCACTTTTCCATAGTCAGTGTACATGTTGAAAATATTACCTGCATGTTGAACTTCAGTCACTTATATTCAGTTCTATACTCCAGCATTCTCCAGCAAATACTGAATTTCGTTATTCCTGTTTGAGAATGTTCATCCTGTAAGGATGCTGTTTCAAGGGTGCGAATTAAATCTCAAAAACTTGACTTTGAACAAGGTCAACTACAAAATTACATCTTTACATCCACAGTATATAATGAAATAAAATGAAGTATAAAAACCTAACCAACAAACAATGCATATTAAATATACATAATAATATGTGCTCGATATAATTGACGGGGACTTAACCGGCATTGATTTATCAGTAAATTTCACTTTATCGTTGTAGAAACAGTCTCTAGATGTTTCCACGTCCGACAGCGACGTAGTTTCCATCGACCGAGTATTTTCACGTACTAATCCAATATTTCCATCAATATCTTCAGTAATGGAGATAATCAAAACTCACTGGTGATAAGATTTTGTATTCGTAAAAGATAATCTCTAAAATTGTAGTGCAAAACCTATCTAAATCTGCTTCTAGACTTTTCAAATGTACTAGCTGTCTCATAGCCCAGTCGTACAAATTATTAAGATCCACAATGAATGACCTTCACTTTGATGTATCATATTCTGCATCATGGTTTATTTGGCCTTCAGAATCAGCATAATATTCGTTATTTTCTTCAACGTGTCTATGCGATGTCATGCTAATTCCATCCATAATTCCTCATTCAGTTATTACGAAAATTTTCATAATCAGTTATTAGTTCTAGTTGACGCCAACTATTTTTAAGCTAACATTATGAACTGGTTTGGGTGCGATGAAATCATGAGCAGAATCAAATGTATATTTTATTAAACCTTCAAAAACAATTTTACATTAGTTTGTCTTTCTCACACTTTTGTCCTGAAACTCTCCTTAAGGTTGTACAATAAAATTTGTCATCACATTATTTATGCATTGATAGTCGCCAATTAAATATCCGGATGAATTCGAATAAAAATGTTTTAATATTATGTACTTTTCTGGCTTTATACTTATCAAAAGGACACACACACACACACACACACACACACACACACACACACATATATATATATATATATATATATATATATATATATATATATATATATATATATATATATATATATATCTCTGTGTGTGTGTGTGTGTGTCTCTCTCTCTCTCTCTCTTTTTTCTTAGATATTTGTTTGAACTTGCTCTCTTCAACCACTTGCATTGGTCCAAATTATTATCATTTAGATCTTGCGCAAATTGCTCTAAAGATTGATCTACGAAACGAAAACTAGCTAAGGATCTTATTGGTCTTTTTTACTAAAATATATCTGTCATGTTCAAACTTACAAGCTACACAAGGTTTTTAAAAATGAAAAGTAGTTTTTACCATTGTTGGGTATACTAGTAGCTTCTTGCTCATAGTGATTCATTGCTATCATCTTTACGAATAATTGTGAATCATATACAAACATATTATTGATAAACAAAGGTGTATATTTAAAATATTTATAGTTAAAATAACAATCACTGTGTACTCGTTCTCTTTATTTATCAGATAGGACATCGTGATAACTTACTTTATAACCTTTTGTTCATCATTGTTTTTCCATAAACCTTTGGAAAAGTTTCGACATTCAAAACGATGTAATTTTTTCAAAACGATTGGTAATTATATAAACAGGAAATAGCAATTTCCCATTGTGTCAAATCCATTGGGGGTTTTTTCTGTCCCTTCAACGGAATTCCTTAACTGATTCACTAATTCAGACCTTCTCTGCGATCTATTGTTTGATAACACTTAGTCGATATCGTCTGAGATCTGTGCGCCAATAGCAGACAAAGAATAAACGTTTGAATAATTCATTGTTTCCACCCTCAGACCATCTTGTACATGCTTGATATAAAATGTGTGGACTTGTTACATCATATGCTCATAGAGTTAGCTGTATTAATCTGTATTTCTATCGAAAATATGTACTTGTTGCAACAGTTGTTGTTGTTGTTGTTGTGGGATTTAACGACATTTTTCAGCACACGATAGGCTATACATGGCGGCCAGTATTAATGGTGGAGGAAGAATCCGGGAAAACCCCGGAAAGAGCCACCGACCCACGAGAAGCTACTGGCAAACTTTCTCACATACCCATATTGGCCGAATCCGAGACTCGAACCCACGCAGACAGAGGTGAGATGGCAGTGATCCATAACGGAGAGCGCTTTAGACCACTCGGCCACTCGGGACCCTTGTTGGAACAGTGATATATAACTGAAATTTTCACTCGCTTTATGAGTATCTACTGTTGACTGACCTTGCGATGAAGTTTAAGTTGGAGCCTATATTGCCATTTCGTTATAACGTGCCCGGATTTAAAAAATATTGTATTAATTGATTCATCTGAGTTATTTAAGTATCTACTTCACCGAAATGTGC
Source organism: Sinohyriopsis cumingii (assembly GCA_028554795.2). NCBI lineage: Eukaryota > Metazoa > Mollusca > Bivalvia > Unionida > Unionidae > Sinohyriopsis > Sinohyriopsis cumingii. The sequence goes on along the minus strand of CM068833.1, from coordinate 2,253,360 downwards.
AAAGAAATTGCATTCCCTATGTTAGTCAATTATGTTTACATTTTAAGGTCCATAAAAGAATTAAATAATACATTCTTTTCAAATGCTTCATGAGTTGTCTTAATCATTTATTATTGTAACATCTGCAGTGTGCGCTTAACATTTGTCCATGACTGAAGATTGCACTTTAAGATAATGGTCCTTTGTAAACAACATGTCTCCACAGCTAACTTCAGTCCATGATTGAGGGGCCCCGAGTGGCCGAGTGGTCTAAAGCGCCCTCCGTTACGGATCACTGCCATCTCACCTCTGTCTGCGTAGGTTCGAGTCTCGGATTCGGCCAATGTGAGAAAGCTTGCCAGTAGCTTCCCGTGGGTCGGTGGTTCTTTCTTTTAGGGGATTTCCCGGGAAGAACGAGGTATATTATTAAACAAATCCCAATACAAGCACCGGACAAAGCACCGGATTCTCATTGGCTCGTTCGCAGGATGTTGTTGACTGGCAAAGCCGCTCATGTACTTTAAAGAAAGAAATTGTCAAATATTGAATTTTTTCGTTTAACCATATTCAGTTTAAGTGTTGCAGAAGTCAGAAACAATGGAAAACCGGGACGCTAGATTTTGGAGAGCTTTGGAGAAGAAGGTACAGTAGTATTTCATCTTATCAATAATATTATATAATTGTTAGGATAAAACACTGTTTTAAACAGTTATAATTTTTAGTATAAGATGGTTAAAGAAAACAAGCTACAAGTTTATTTTTTGATCTGTACATAATGCCATATAAACGATTTAAATGACTAAACTGTTTTGTTTTCCTTCTTGCTTATTTCTTGTGTTTTTATGCTTGTCAAGGAGCATTAAAGGTATCTGACCAATGTACTGTTATTCCAGTTTTTTTTTCCAGGTAGCTTGCCGAGGGACAGGGGCTCGAATCGTTGCTTAAAATTGATCTGTCATACATGTACTATATAATAACTACAAGGGAGGACACTTCTCTCCTTTCGCGCGCGACCCATTAATAAATAAACGCAGTTATTTCAAGCCACATTTCTCGTAGCGTAATACATTTGGTACCAATGTTTAGCTCAGGCATTCGACTATGTATCCCTATCAAAAGTTTGACTTAATATCGTACCTTTAATGAATGCCAAATCATTTTCCCGCCGTTGTAGTTATTATATAGTACATGTATGACAGGTCAATTTTAAACAACGATACGAGCCCCTGTGGCCCAAGGGACAAGTCACAAGTTCATAGGAAAATATTAATGGTCTCTTCACAGATCCCCACAGAACACTGCTGTGCCTTGTATAACACAGGTTTAGGCATAAGATGACATTGGTTGAATTTGTTTATATTAAATTGCCGTGTAACTGATGCATCATTTTCTTGGCAAATCCAAGTCTTAAAATCATTGACATAGCTAGGATATTTGTGCACCGATGCAAATCGTACTGATGGGCCCCTTCCTTATCTATAGCTTAAAATAATATTTCATGGTCCCCTGGATTTTTCATACTCTTGTTTTATAGTATAGTAAAAGTCACACAGGTCATGTAGACATTCAACACTGATTATTTCAGAAATGGGTGTCATTTTATAGAATTTGATTACATACCTTTAAGTGGCAAGTGTTCACTTCATTTGGATTTTTGTACACCCACGTTTCTTTGGAAGGTTATAATTTAGACACCACTAGAAGTTCATGTAGCAAAATCAATGTTTTATTACATAGACATTTTTGGACGAAATGAAGCTGAAGGTGTGATCCAATATAGTCCTGATTGAATGTTGCATGCTAGTATGTCACAGTAAATGCTGCACATATTCAAATTCTTACTGCTCTATATTGTGATGATTCCACTCAAAGTCCTTTTTTCTTCATCCAATTTTTAGTACATGGCCACAGTCGTAAAAAAAAACTCATAGAGATTAATCATTTTCATCAGGAATGTTTCTTGGTGACATTTAAGATGCAGATCATTCTAAAATCAGGATTGAAAAGACTGGTTAAAGAAAGGTAGTGTTAAATTTTTAAAGAACAATTTATATTTAATTTAAAATTATTTTTATTTTATATTTTTAAATAGCAGAAAGATGTATGCTAATAATGTGCCTTTTATTTTTGCAGGCTAAGATTTGGATGGAAAATTCAGATGATGAGCCAAGCTTTGTGATGTTGTATTTGCCAAAGCCAAACAAGACAAGGCCAGTACCACAAATTAAATTTTTTGGTAAGTGTTTATGTTAGGATTGTATTTAATCTCATATATTTAGTGGTCTAATATATGTCGGTCAGTTAAATCATCTTTTAGTTTATAAGAGTGTCATACCTGGCATATTTGTTATTCTTTATTATGAGCTTCCATCTTATTGAAGAGTCATAAAGTTTAGCATCTAAATGCTATAAAATTTCTAAGTAAATTTGAGTATCCCCATCCTACAAAAAAGGCATGCACACAAGTATGTATGTATTAAATTTAATATGTGGTTTAGAGTGAAAATACAAATAAGTTATATTTATTGTAAGTTTTAATGTTTATATTGTAGTTTCTACAGCTTACATATTTTGTACACTATGTTAATAGTAACAGCACTTCTAATTTTCATAGAGGGTAAGCCATTCCATCAAGACTATTCATCCTTAGAGTGATGATAATACACAGAAAGTGTACATGATATTCATTTTTTGTGTTGAGACATTGTACGAAAACAATCTAAGCATTATATTGTGTGAAAAGGAAAAAATTACACATGTTCGAGGAATACTTACTTTTTATATTATTTATGCTTACATAGGAACAATTTTGTTGGAAATAACACAAATTATATTAAACTGATTTTCTTTTTTACTTATCAAAGGTATATCTTGGGCGAAAAATACCATCATATATATCACACAAATATCCTATAGCCTAGTGAATAGATGGACTTACAGGAACACATGGCTTACATCCCTATTTAAAGGGGTTGGAGAGGAAGCAATACGAGTTGCATGATTTCTCAGCCGCAACAATGGCTAATACTTATCAATCTCCTGAGCACAAAACTCCAAATCAAGATTAAAACTTTCAGATTGTATAAATTATTTATAGACGGATGCTTACATTAAAAATATCAATTACTGCTATGAACTTTTATGTCGGGCTATTGTGGAAATAATCATGAAAAATTAGAGAAGATATGCACATAGCTATGATTTAATTTGTATCTACAATGTAGTATTATGAATGTGTATATATATATATATATATATATATATATATATATATATATATATATATATACACACACCATCATAATGTATATTAGTTTTCTTTGATGTACTCATGTAAATTCGAACCCCATATTTCTTCACAAGTTTGCTATGTTATTGTTGTTCTTGGGTAATTAGTATTTTCAAGATCCCTTTTTTCATTGCCCAAAAGGAAGGATAATTGCTTTGGTATATTTATCAGTGATGTTTGTTTCTTTATTTCTCCCACATATTTAAAATTTTCAGCCCCTCAAGAGTATGTAAACTTTCCATTACTTGAAATAAAACTATGGTAAACATTTATGTAAGCAAACAAACTACACATACAATTCTACTAAAATACATTTTAAATCTAGTTCAAAGATTCATATTATTAAGCGTGAAGTCCCAATTGTCTGAACGTGATTAAGTTTGGTAGCAATAAATTATCATGTTTCATTCAACTTAAAATTGTAAAGTGACAGCAAATGAAACATTTTACAATTTATTTCCTGTTGAAAGAAGATTTCAAAAGCATCAGAGGTTTTAAATCAATCAACGTTTTATGATTCAAGTAAAGAATGGTATTTTTCAGAGCGTTTATGTTACGTACTCGTAATGTTTCATTTTGATGGATGGCCTTTTCCTTTGTTTAAATCCATTGTTACAATGCTCTCCAGAAGTGACTGATGTTCGCTCATGCAAGAATGATAACTCTGCAGTTGCTCTTTCAGTGAGGTAAATAATGTTATCAAACTGGCCTATAAATTGCATTCATTTTTTTTTTTTATATTACCACCAGGTTTGAAGGTATTGGTTTATTAAAAACAATATCATATACACTATCTTCAGGTTCATCCAACATGAAGAAATTCGTAGAGGATGTAGTAGTGCGAACTAAGTTTGTTGAGGCTTGTGAAAAGCCCATTGAAGTTGAAGAACCTAAAAAGCTTAAAGGTAATGTGTCTTAAATAAATACCTTTCTAACTCTCGATTCTGTACTAGGCATACAAAATGTTATACTCATTAATGAAAAAGAAATACAATGACCCCCTTCCCCATATATGACTCCCACCATCACCAATGGCCACCTCCTTTACAAGGCCAGTTTTCTCAGCAGTTAAGATTTTTTGTACAAAAATTCCCTCTGCTGAAGCATGTGGTCATCATTTTAGGCTCAATTTCTCACTCACATGCAGCCAATTTTTATTTCAATGTGTCCAGAACCAATCTTAATTTGTTAATTAAGGTAATTAATCCTATTAGTTACTGATGTCTGTTTCCCAATTTCAGGTTATCAATAATTAAAGAATTGTTTTCCAAACTACATTATAACATGTACCAATAATGGTTATTATTATATAATTATATCAAATTCTATTTTAAAAAAGATCCATTTACAGGAGTTGGTTCAGCAATGTTGTGATAAAATAATTGTCTTTGCACAGCTATGAAAATTTTTGCTTTGATGATTGTAGCTCGACATGATTAAATTATGTTACTGTACAGTTAGCAGTATAGGAATAAATCATCACAAAACTTGTACATTTCGTCATGTAAACAGAAATGCAATAATTTAATAGAAAACGTTAAAGTTATTTGACTCTTCAACAATCGGGAGAGTTTGATAGTTTTTGTAGAAGAATTATGAACAATGTAAATGTTGGAAAGACTCCAATAAACATTAGTGTACCAGGTAAGATTATTAAGCAGTATCGAGTAATAGGGGGTAAATGGAAAGAGAATGATTCTAAATGCCAGCTGATGTTTGTACCAAGATTTACATGGAGTTTTTGAATGGTTTTTTCAATGTACATGCAAATAAATCTCCACCTGCTTATCATGCTTAAAACTTAAGTTATTAATGTATGTTTGGTTGAAATAAGTCTGTTCTTACGACAGGAAGAACCTTTTAATACTTAATATTCCTTTGAAACAAAGATATTAAATGCATTGAAGTTAGTTATAGCTATCTCACGTCTGTCTGCGTGGGTTCTGAGTCTCAGGCTCTGCCAGTGTGGGTATGTGAGAAAGCTTGCCAGTAGCTTCTCGTGGGTCGGTGGTTCTTTCCCGGTTTACCCGGGTTCTTCTTCCACCATTTATACTGGCCACCATGTATAGCCTATCAAGTGCTGAAAAATGGTTTTAAACCCTACGACAACAACATATAGCTTTCTTACTACATATTACATATAGTCCCTTTCTCTCTTTTCTGGTGCCAATTGGGTGCCTCTATATATAATATATATATATATATATATATATATATATATATATATATATATATATATATATATATATATATATATATATATATATAAGAGAAGGACTACTGTACAATCAAAACTGTCTTCAGATATCATTTAATTTCTCAAATACAAGTGTATGAAAACCTATGTCTAACCTGGCATGTATGCCATATTTCTAAACTTGAAAATGTATCACATTATTCGTAGCATTAATGTTTCTTTTACCTGCATTTTGGTGGAACATTAATCTATTTGTTAAATTTATGTTCCATAGTCCCTATACTTGTTTTTATTGTATTAAAAATGATTTAAGTTTTAAAGTACAGAATTAAAATCTTTGACATTTCTTACACTGCCAATTGCACTTAAAAATAAGAGAAAATAACTTATCACTATTTACTGAGTGTAAGGTGAAATGATCTTAAATAATTATGACACTTTCATTGAGTCAAGTCTGCATATGATTGAAATTTGGAGCAGTTGAAGGATTTTTGTACCAAAAAGACAAGCATTATGTATTTTTTGAAACTGACCTTTTTTTCGTTTTCATTTTCATTATAGTGTTTCATCCTCGTGAGCCGGACACATACACAATGGATGATCTCCGTATCCTTGCAAGCTGTCTGGTGAGAGAAGAAGGTAGGTTGTAGAATGAAATTTTTAAGTAATCCATGAAAATTTTGCTTGATACAAATGTTTTGAATTTTTTCATCGATTTGATTCAGGTACATTGGTTAATTGTCCATATTATTACTGGCATTGTATTTTGTTAGATATCTTTTAATGGTAGACATGTTTTAATGGTACATTATGTCACTTTAAATCACGTGCTAATTGGCATGTAGTAGGAATTAATACAACTGGAAAATAATAATTAATAATTATTGATAATGAGCAGCATTGGTGTAATCAGATATTGCTACTTCATTGAAATTTTGTTTGATAAAGCTTCAGCCTGTATATGATGGTTTTTTAAAAAATTGTTGTGCACACAGACACATATATACACACCCACACAAACACATAGTTGAAGGCAGGGTGACACCACTGCTTGGTTAAGAAACACCGGGCTGCCACCAATGGAAGACAAGGTGAAACCACTATTTGGTTAATAGGTTAATAGTGACATGGCCATTGACCACAGAAGACACCCGACTGCTGATTATAACATTTCTGTAGGCAATTTGCAGGGTGGATTCCATACTACAAATTTACCTCCACCCACCCACCCATCCCTGATATCAACTGAGCAATACCAATAGTTGTACTTGTTGTTATTGTTCATGTTTTGGTGGTTTTAGCCATTTTTCATGTTATGAGATGTTATATTTGATATAACAAACCAAATTAACCATATTGAAACAGGACACCATGACAGCCATAAAATTTCATTGAACACAAAAAGTTACAGAATGTGGAGTTAAAAAGAGTTTCTCCACAATCACAGTCAATCAGTAAATAGAATGCTTCTCCATAATTTCAGGGCCTTTATTGGACCAATCAGAATCACATAAAGTGATATGTTCATATGTTATAATATAAAAAATATGAAACTGCACATATTATAGGAAATCTATACTGACTATGTGGTAACAAAACACAATAGAAGTTTTAAAATTATTTTTATCAGGTTAAAGTATGCATGCCATTAAAAAGAGATTACTCCTGTACATTTATGAATCTTTTGAACTCTTAAGCAAATATATAACAGTATAGCAAACAAACATTAAAATTTGCTCTTATTAACCGATTATAATTGATTATTAGTTGGTTATGTCGAATCGATTATTGTTTGAAAATCTGACCCATTATTGTCACTAAGACACACGCATGTCATAGCAAGAATGAAAACAGTTATATACATAATTACGAAATAAAGCAAATGATTTTTTGGTTCCAGAATTTCTGTTGCTACAGTTTGCGCATTATCATTTTGTTTCATGAGCCTCCTCTCAAACCGTTACAACTGATTCTTTCATTGTAGTAAATAATATTATAGACTTTCACTCAGCAACAGTATTTTGTTCCATATATTTAAAATCTTTTATTATTATTTATCAGAGAAATCATGTAATTTTCTCACAGCTATTATTTTCTTTCAATACTAGTTTCTTTCAAGCATGGAGTCAGTCGAGATTTTTGGGGGATTTCCATTTATAGGCCAGAATGGTGGCCTGATAATGTGAAATTCCAGTCCCCTCATGAGAGACGAAAAGGTATTTGTATTTAATATGCAGTAATTGTTTGGTACTTTTTGCAATGCATGAATGTAAGTGCAGAAAGGCTACCACCTGTTTTTCTCAGTTTTGTTATAGTCTAGAGTATCTGAATGCCTATTAGCTGTTACTACTTACCACTCAAACGGCTATATCTCTGATTTCAATTAAACTTTTTAAGATGATAGTAATATTGTTGAAGTTCAATAATCAGTGAAATATATGATCTTTATTAGATGATTTTACATCACATTGTTTTAATAGGTTAACATAGATGAGTCCACAATTTCGATCTGATTTTGACCCAAAAATGTGTCTATATTTATTTATATGGCTGTGATGATATTTGGATTTGTTCTGTTGACCCACAGTCAGGTTCAAATCTCTGTAGAGTACCAATTCAAAAATCTCTAATGTGTATGATAATATTATGTATTTATTTTATAAAACATCTGCTTGTATTATCCTGCATTGCTCTGTAAAATCAAATGATAACAATTTCAATTCTCTTTGGTACATAGACCTGATGATAACATTCTGCAGTCCTCTTTGGTATCCCATGACCTTGCATCAGATCACCTCAGGATTATATGCCATCTTGACGTATCAGTCTCTAACCCTCCACCTTTATCTGCTACTAAGAGAAACCTCCGTATGATAAATAGAACCAAACTAATGCACGACATCCAAGCTAACCTAACAACTTGCTTACCTCCTACCACAGAGCAACTCGATAACTTTCTGCATTCATTACTTGACAAACATGCCCCAGCTACCAAGTACAGAGTATCAATTCAAAAGTGTTCTCCATGGTATAACAGTGTTAGGGACCAGCTTTGCACTGCTAAAAGAGACTGCCATAAAGCTGAGAGGCTCTGGCTTTCCACCAGACTCACTATTCATAAGCAAATCTATGAAGTCGCTAAGAAGAATGTCACAAATATAGTCCATGCAGCAAAATCAGCCCACCACACTACTAAGATCATGGAAAATTCCAGCTGCAAAGAACTCTTCAAGATTACTAACAAGTTAATGTCAAGGAACAAATAAACACCACTTACAACTACCTTCTCTCCAGTCCACCTTCTGGACATGTTTGCAAATTTCTTCCGTGACAAAGTACAAACCATTAGAGATAAGCTTGACACCACAATTTCAATTGACTCGTCGTCACCATACAGTTGGGATACAGAATTTGAGTAGCAACCATTAGCAGCATTTGAACGTGTCTCTATGGATTTTGTACGTACAGTCGTGATGAAGAGTGCACCAAAGTCATGTGAACTTGATCCAATTCCAACATCGCTGCTGCTTAAGTGCTTAGATCCAGTATTGCCTTCACTAACTGATGCTATTAATACCTCTCTCTCATCTGGGGAATTCCCATCATTTTTCAAAACTGCCATTGTAAAGCCTCTGCTGAAGAAACCAACCCTAGACCATAACGATTTAAAGAACTTCCACCCAGTTTCTAATCTCCCATTCATTTAAAGAATCTTAGAAAAGGTTGTTCTATCCCAGCTTGTATCTCATCTAAATTCAAAGAGTCTTTTCAGCAATGTACAATCTGCATATCGCAGTACTGAAGCTACTCTTCTAAAAGTAGTTAATGATGTTCTCTATGCATTGGATAGCGGAACGATTAGTCCTCACCTTCCTTGATTTGTCTGCAGCATTTGACACAATAGACCATGATATATTACTTCACCATCTCCAGCATGTATTTGGCATTCATGATACAACCTTACTGTGGTTAAAGTCCTACTTGGTCAACAGGACACAAATTGTATCTGCAAATGGAATACACTCCAGCCCAGTTGATCTATGTTGTGGTGTTCCACAGGGGTCTGTTCTTGGACCTGTTCTCTTCATTCTGTACACTCAGTCGCTCTCAAGTGTCATAGATCATCATCGAGTGTCTCACCAATTGTACGCTGATGACACCCAAATATACCAATCTAGCCACCCAACTGAAGTTGATGCTATCATCCAAGGTGTAGAGAGGTGCATTTCTGATGTGAAAGCATGGATGACTTGTAACAAGCTGCAGATGAATGATGATAAAACTGAGGCCATTCTGATCACAACACAAAGACTTTCTCATTCACATTCTTTACCTAAAACAATAAATATCAGCAACACCAACATTAAATTCACGCAGTCAGTACGAAACCTAGTTGTTACTATGGACAGTACTCTCACATTGCACCAACATGTCATGAACATATGCAAGGCTGCATATCTTGAGCTGAGACGCATCAGCTCAATTTGCAAATATCTTTCAGTTGATGCCACTAAAACACTTGTGCGTTCATTAGTACTATCAAGACTGGACTATTGTAACTCAATTCTGTCTGGTTCATTTCAATATCTACTCCAGAAACTTCAAAAAGTTCAAAGCACAGCTGCTCGGATCATACTTAGAGTACCACGATCAGAGCACACCTCCCCGCGGTTCTCTACCCTACACTGGCTATCCATTCGATCCAGAATCAAACACAAAATTTGTTCTCTGTGCTACATTTCACTGTCGGACTCTGGTCCAACATACCTATCTGACCTCACTCATGTGTACACACCAGCAAGATACTTACGCTCCTCTTCTGACAATCGTATACTCATTATTCCCACTATGAAAACAAAGTCATATGGACAGCGTTCTTTTGCATACCAGGGCCCAGCAATGTGGAATGAATTGCCCACTGAACTTAGAAAAAAGGGCACAGTGATCCCATTCAAGAGGGCTCTCAAAACTCACTTATTTCGACTGCAAGAACAAACTTAAAGACCTAATAATGTTTCCTACCTGAAATATTCTCAGCTAGTTTTTTTACTTTTTAATGTTTTTCTAATTTCATGTTGTTTGTTTTTGTAATAATATTATTATGTTTTTTATCTTACAGATGTTGTAAAGCGCTTAAAGATTAGGCGCTATACATAGTCCTCATTATTATTATTAATATGTGTACTCTCTCTCTCTCTCTCTCTCTGCATCTCTCTCTCACTCTCTCTCTCTCTATATATACACACACACACACACATAATATATATATATATATATATATATATATCAGACAGAGAGAGAGAGTCAAACCTTACTACAGCAGACACACATTGATCATTGAATGCAGGTTTTGCTATATAAAAAAAACTTTAGGTGCATGACAAATGCATGCACTATAAACTGAATAGCATTTGCATTATTATTAGTAGTAGTAACAGTATCATTATTATTATTTTGTATGCATTATTATTAACATTAATATTATGCTATCAAAAGACCAGTATTTAGCAAAACTAACAAAGTAATAACAGATAAAGTTATACACAAGATTACTGTATGCTCACTCCAATCCCTAATGTATTTTACATCATCACTGATTCTCCTATCATTGTCACATCTGTCAAAGTTTTGATTAATTATTAGCAGTTCCTTTAACTTGCATCCAAAGCATAACCTGTGATTAGGAAACATGAGACTTTTTGTTAAGCCAGCTACTGTAATTAGGCATGAAAATATGTGTTAACACTTCAAAAGTTGATGGCTGAAGCAGTTGCTCAAACTCACTAAGATCAAAGACAGTCGGCTTTAATGAGAGACCTTTGATGATTTGACTTGTAACACTTTAAATGGCATACATGTCTATAGTTTATTCATCCCAATGTTTATGTGTAATTTTGTCTTTCATTTCAGCCTTTCTTGCCAGTCAGTTATATTGTTTTGCATGCTTTGCTGAGTTCTGTTCAGATAAGTATCTTAATTCACATTATAATTGTGTGTATAAGCCAAATAATTTAGAACAAAAGAAATCTGTGTGAGAAGAAAGGTTGCCTTATTTGTGGGACATGGTCCAGACTTGAAGATTTATGTTTTCTTCTTTACCACTGGCATATATTGTTGTAGTTAACCCAGAATTATATCACATACCTTACCTGAACTCTAGTACATCCTGTACTGCATCTCCATGTTGGTATGACTATCCTCTCGGATTAGCAATAACAAGATTTTCATTACAGCTGGACTTATGGATCAGCTTATGCATGGGTTGTGCACTTTTCCTATTGTGTTTGGTGTGGTAGGCCTATATATGCAAACATGCCTATTTGCGAATAGATGCTGTATGTTTTTTACCATTGTTTTTGCATTTTGTTGTTAAGTACACTTCAAATGATTTAGTGCATCTTTGTTCTTGTACCCTACTTATATAATACAACAATATGAAAATATATGACAGTCAATGTCACTATAAGAGCAAATGTTCATTTCTTTTGATCAGTGAAGAAAAATGTTTGACATTGGACAAAAGGTGAGTGTGTCATCCATCCTATGAATCTTATCTTTCTCAATGTTATTATAAGATCAATCTAAAACCTGTAACACAGATTATGTCTTTTGAAATCAAACAATATTTTAATTTTATTATGTATTATTGTGCAATAAAGGCATGATTCTTTGTGGGTTTTAATCCTCTCCTTTCAGTGTTCTTAACTTCATTGACTTACTGCTCTGGTTGCCTAGGGGCTAGAGTGACCACCACAGATGTGTGAGGTTGTGGGTTTGAACCCCAGCTGAGTCATACCAAAGACTTTTATAAATGTTACTGTCAGTTGCCTTGCTATGCGCTCAGCATTAAGAGGTTAGTGTTAGGAATGGTCAGCTTTAAACTGCCACAATACAGACATTGTAACAATATGACTGAAAAACTGTTTAAGCTACTTTAAAAATCCAAATTACACACAAGCACACATCCACATTTCATTGGCTTACAGATGTTCACATCATTGATGTTGATGTTCATAATTCAGTGTTCATAATTCATTGAAACTAGTAACCCACTTTTCTGCTAAATCATCAGATATACTTTTAATAGGTGTGTATAAGTTAGCTTTATCTTACAATATGTCTTGGTAGCTAATTTGTGATTCAATTTTTGTGGGATATATAGTTTTGTTTCTAATTAAAATGACATTTATGTTTTTCAAATTAAAATAAAAAACTAGTACCTGAAATCATTATGTATGGACAGGTAAGACTTGACAGATGCATATATACATTTGCTAACATGTTGTTTTGATCTTTTTATATTTAGGATGCAGTTTAAATCATGCAGATCTGGGAAAGATTATCAATGCCTATAGAGGGTATAGGCAATTAATCACCACCAATGACCAGCAGCAGCAAAATTGTGAGGAATCCAGAGACTATGGCCAAATCCAGCCACCGCAGAATGATGCCTTAAGAAAGTTGGCACCCAAAAAAAGACTGCTTAGTAGTGTCCAATCACGACCGAGGACAATGGACATACAGGAATTTTTACAAGTTTGTAATGTACAATTACAATTCAAAATAAGATCATTACTATAGTGCATTGTAAGACAGTTATAATGAGCAATTTAATATTTGCCTCCCCCGAGTACTTTATATGCCTGTTGCGATCTTCCTCAAAGTTGAAAATCATCAAGGATATAACATTTCACAATACTTAGTTATTTCATTCATGAATTTAGCATTTCTAACTGTTTAATCTCATTTCATGCCAATACAAAATATTAAAATATTTTAACTGTCAGATACTTAAAATACAGTTGCTGACTTATTGTTAAATGCAATGTCCCCAATATATATATATATATATATATATATATATATATATATATATATATATATATATATATATATATATATATATATATACATATATATATATATATATTTCAGTTTAATAGGCTTGGGTTATATTTATTAGTTTTTTTAATTAAAGATTTCATTTTTATTCTCAGCATAAGAACTATGCAGAAGTGGGAAGGATGTTGTCATCAGCCACATGGGAAGTGTTTTTAAATTTGGCCCAGGTGATTGCCACAATGCTGCCAAACGTTATGGAAAGACTGAGGAGTAGCATGGAACATGATAACTGTGTGTAAGTTATTTGCTTACAGTATTATTTTATAGAAAGTAATATTTCTTGCTAAAGGTTACCATTACTTGTTCCAGCTGTTCCAGTGAAACTTACACGAGGTGCATGGAAGTCACTTTCAGTACGTAGGAGTTAGCAGGATGCGATTTAGTTTTTGTATCATTTTCATCTGAACTTTTGAATAATGAAAGTACCCTGGCATCATTTTTAAACATTCTTCTTATGGTACCATCTATGTTTAAAGATAACAGCCCTTAATTGAGAGACAAGCACAATATCATAACTAGGATAGTGTTATAATAATAATGATAGTTCCCGATTTTTTTAAATGAAATATATTGCTTTGGTAGCAGGTAATGCTTCTTTCAAAAAACCCAGTTGCCATGGGTATCATCCATAAAGAACATGCGCAAAGATGGGGGATGGGGAGGTTGATCAAATGCGGACAAGGGGGGGAGGGTGTGTAAAGGACCTTGTGGACTTCTGCAAGCTAGTATTTTTGTTAAGATATTCTGTGTTGAACAGCTACTTTATGCCTGCTGCATGTATTCCAGTACGTTTTGTCAATTTCAATTTGTACGATTCGTGCCACATAATATATATGAATGGGTTTGTATTAATACATAGGTCTGACTCCCAGTGCCTGAGGTTGATTACATGGCCCACATAGCGGCCCTGCAGACCTGAGTGAGTATAGAAATATCCAAGTAAGATGCACCACTGCCTGTATAATGCTCTCAATTCAGACAATACAGTGCCTGGCCTGTGATGAAGAGCCAGGCTGACCATGCGATTGCAGAGGTAGTGACAGCCTTCCTCGAAGCAGGCGACTGGCTCCAGTAGCCACCACTACACTGCTGCTACACACAGTACATCTGAAAGCATTGACTCCAGCTGCATTCCGCACACTTGTGTGTTAATCAGTAACATGTGCAATTTACTGTTTAATAGAGTTTTTAATATCTTTATTTTTCCAGCTAATAAAAGAAGCGCATTTGTAATCAGTGTGTCATGTACTTTCCATCTCTGGCTGCGAAGCACAATCATGCCCATATTCACAGGCATGCAGAAGTGAGTACACAAGCTTAAGTGGCATACATATGTGCTGTGGAACCTGAATCTGTTAGCGCTATTCTGCCAACTGCATCATCCAGTTTCACAACTGAAAGCAGTGATTATAGTCTGTCAGTTGTTTGCAACTTATTTGACTTTCTACAGTCTGCGTTTGTTGAAGTGGAGTAAGACATTGACAGTCTATCGAACTTAGCTTTCTGTGAGATGACAACTTTAGTTCTATGTCCTGAGTAAAGACTTTTTTAAAGAAAGAACTTTCTGTTTGATTTTTCTTTGTTTTGAGCTACATGTTGTGATGAGATCAGTAAGCATTTTATTTTGAGAGCACCAGCTATTACACTGCCAGACCATAGAGCAGTGTATAATGCTAGAAGGGGACTTCCACAGTGGGGGGGGGGGGTAAGCCACATGCGGACAAGGGGGAAAGAATGGGAGGAAAACAGGTGTTATCTGCAGACGTCCTTTATGGACAACCCCATGCCACACATGTAACCATATTCATAAGGCTATGGTTTGTAAATAAGACTTCACAAAAGTCTTTGCTTTTCAAAGATTGATAGCTTATTTACTTTATTGTTTTTAGGTTTGATTATATATAATGTTACTCTGTCATATAGTGTCTGTTCATTGTTTTTTGTTTACTGTATCATCTTCAAAGTCAAATTCAAAATGAAATATAATCTAAGCACGACATGTTTGAAGTCAAAGCTGTCATTTCACAGCTCTTCATGGGACATGTATTTTATCACATTTTTAGGATGCTGTAAAACGAAATATTCTGTAAAAATTGTTTAACATGTTTATTGCAATTTAACATGTTTGGCATTAAAATTAAGAAGCTATTTTCTTTAATGTTCAATATGGTTGCTGAATTATAAAACAAAGCTCTTTTTAGTGCACAAAAATCTTTTACTGGCTATAGGTTTCTTCTCTTACAAGTGTAGTACGGTCCAGAGAGGATTATTGGAACTAATAGCTGTTAAAGATATTATATCTGTGCTTATTATTAAGACCTCTGAGGTATTTAATAAAAGTATAATTTATCCAGATGTATAAATGTTTAGATATCAAGCAGATGAAATTTCTCTCAACACGGTTGCAACAACCATAGTATGGAGGTTATTTAGGTAACCCAGTGTCTGATAATTTCTCTTAGTATGAAAAGCCACATTCATTTTGTGGCGCTTGACTTGTCAAAAGTTGAAAACACTTTGCCTGCTTCCAATAATTGTCCTTTCTATAATGATTTCATTCATTTCAGAAATGTCCATATTCCTGGATTCGTTCCAGGCTACAGTCTCACGCAGGGAGATTGCCTGTTTTCATCAATATCCTATCTGTGGACCGGCGATATGAGTCAGATGGTTCATGAGCTAAGAATAGGGGCTGCAGCACATGCAGCATTGCATCTTGATCATCATTTAAGAAAGGTTTGAGCAGTTATACTGATGATCTTGTTTGGTATTTGTTTGTTTTTTATATTACTTTTATTTGTTTTATAATTTATTACAAATTGTATTTATTGTTTTGTTAATGTTGCTCAGAACATACAAATATTCATAAAGAGTATACCTAAGGAGAATGCTATTTGTTTGGAGTTTATAAGGTATTTGAAGTATACATTTTATTCAGTAATTTTATCTGTTTGCTTAAATAATAACAGCATGAAGCATCTGATCATAGGTCATATATATCCTCACTGTACACTGCATCATGAGAATTGTACATCATCATATAACATCCAGAATACTTTGTGAACGCAATTGCTCAAAACATGCCTAACACAGACAAATGCAATTTGTGATGAATATGTAAAGGCCTTGGCTACATTCTGAGGCAAATTCTGCAATTTATAAAATTTTTGTTATGGTTTTCAATATTTCGTTTACTAATACTTTTTGGAAGTATTCCTTGTAAATACACTTAGCAAGTATTGTAAATGGCTAAATTAAATTCTGTAGACATGTTGATATACATATGTATAGGATATGATACAATTTTCAGGCAATCATTTGTTCTTCTTTGTGATATTTTTCATCAGTTCTTAACCTTTATATGAGGGGTCCCTAGTGTCCAAGTGGTCTAAAGTGCTCACTGTTACGGATCACTGCCATCCAATCCTCTGTCTGCATTGGTTCGATTCTTGGGTTCAGCCAATGTGGGTATGTGAGAAAGCTTGCCAGTAGCTTCTCATGGGTCGGTGGTTATTTCTGGGTTTTTCCCGGGTTCTTCCTGCACCATTAATACTGGCCATGTATAGCCTATCTTGTGCTGAAAATTGGCATTAAACCCTACAACAACAACAACAACCTTTACATGAACATCATTGAAATTATTTCAGCAGTAATATACTGGAAGCTGTATAATGACACATAGCAGTTGGTCTGAAGATCACTGTCTGAGTGCCACCTAGGTGAGCAGACAACTTTTAGCTGTCATAACTAAAACTTATTGCCAGGGGGTGGGTGGGTGAGTTAGTGTTTATGATCCTAAGGTATTAGGATCAGACAAGTATTGTGAAAGAAACATTTTTTACTCCAAAATGTGGAATCCCTGATAATATTGGCATAGGAAAATCAGACCTCAGACTGTTGAACGTGATGTTTATGTTAAGTGTGTGTGCATCATTTATCAGTAACACAAAAAGAACTTGAAAATTTACATTTGTGTAACAAAACGGTATACTTTTTGTTGCTACAATGATTTGGCAACTCGGGGAAAGAAAATTGTTTTCATTGAGGCCATCAGCCACAAATGAAGTCACTAATTGTTTAATGTTAACCTTGTTTAACTTTAAGCACTCGTGATATTTTATTTTTAATTTACAGACTTTATGATAAATTTCATCCATTTTATGTGCTGCTTTTTCACTTCCTATATCTGTGGCACATTGCATTCATTATTTTAGTGAAGGAAACGTGTTCTTGATGCAATTTGTTATCACATTGATCAGTTAATATAATTATACATTTATGTAAAGTTTTGTCAATAGATACATATGTACTGATGTATTTTATCTTTCTTTCCTGGTTTCTTAGCTCATCTCTGAAGGTTTCTCTTCAGTTGATGATGTGAGGATGCTGATGGAGAGCTTCTGCCCAGAAGAAGTGCGGCAGAAATGTATGGATACAGAGAATCCAGAACAATTATTGACATTCTTATTACAAGAAGAGGCAAGATTAACAGCAAAACCTAATTGTTATGCAGGTGTGTGATGGCTGGAGAGCAGTTGAGTTGTGTTAAGTACTAGTGTTTGATGTAGATAGCAACAAATGTCTTGACTCCTACATTTTTCCAGAGAGTGGTACAAAAATTGTCAACATTACAATGATTTTTTATTTTTATTTCTTTCTTATTGTTGCTGTAGCTTGTTAAATGTGAATATTAACTTTGACTATTATGGCTATTACAAAAGTGGCTGATAATTTCACTTTTCTGTCTTTCCATTTTGTCATTTTATGGCTCTATTGTTCATTGTGTGCCTTTTCATGTTTTTGTTTTACATATTTTGATTATGATTAATAGTGTCACTTTTTAAAATTTATTGCTTTTAGTTTCTTTCATTATTAATTCGTTTTTGAATAGAATCCATTCAGTATATTTACTTCAAAATGTAACATAAATCTACACAATGTTTACTATCTTTACACTCTGGTTGATACAGTAAAACACTTGAAGAAAAAAAAAAGTATTTTTTGTTTTGAGAAGGTTTCCATTCACTGAGGATTTCATATGTGTAAAGATTTATATTTATATGGTATAACAAGTTTCGTTTTGATGGTTTTCACTCTTTTTAAAAATTAATCCTTAGTGTCACACAAAATAGGTATCATAGTTCAATAGTCACGTTTTACATGTCAAGTAAACTTATCATATGCTTGAAGTACATATATCAGTTCCTAATTCTGTTGAAATTAATATTCAGTAACTAGCTTTTGACATGCAATTTAACCAGTTACCTGTTATGAACTAAAGCAGTTGAATATAAAAAATGATCATGCCTTAACATCCAGTCAAATGAGCATGTTTGATTATAGTTGTATAATCTTTACTATGCATGCATGTATCAATTTGCATGCATGTATGTATGTATGTATTGATGTCAAATACTAATAATGAAACAGACCACTCTCCAGTTAAATTATATTAATATTTTTTTCATAGGGCCCATTCAAGTGCGTTTTCTGGCAGGCTACCTGGATCAGAAGATCCAAATGCACTCAATCAACAAACTTAAAGGGTACAATGAGTGCATTCACCCTTGTACTTGCCAGCAGCAGACAATTACTAAGGATCCAGTTCATATCCTGTGGATAAATAAAGCTGGGGATGAGGTGGGGCATGTTGTTCCCTTGATTCCCATCCAGGTATATCTTCTGTTTATCTGTTTTGCTGTCTGCTAATGCTTTCAGTTGTATGTCTATATTTTCTCAATTTACATTTTCCTGCTGATGTATTCTTTTATGGGCGCACTACTGTCTTTCGTTGCCTCATACTTATATTGTACAGTCATAACATTGTATACCACTTACAAAAGTTTGTTTACACCTGCTCATCAGGAAACCGACTTTATGCTAATTTCAATTCAATATTACTCTGTTTTATAATTATCCAAGTGACATGGTGTTAGGTATAATTATAATGGATATGTTCTATAGCATTATAAAGGTCAGTACATAAAGACTGGTAACCATCCATCATATTCTACACCTTCTGTCCAATAATGTCAGTATGATTGAATATTTATACTTACATATTTTATATTGTTATGATAACAGAGCGACCTGAGAATAACAGGGAGAAAGACATAACAATTTGATGTTCTATAACTTTTATCAAATTCATATATTTCAGGATAACCCTTAACCAAAAGAGGACCAAATATGGTATGGGGTGTGTTTAATTTGAATGTAAAACTGGATTAAAAATATTAAAGTGAATTTCGCTCATCATTCATTTATACCCATTAAAATGTTCTTGAAATGTATTCACACAATTTTATAATCCTTGACCTTAGCACTATACAAATATCCTTTCCTGACACTTCGCTCTATCACCTGACACGTACCTTCACCTTAGCACCAGGCTTATTTATTTCCTAGACTTTAGCACCAGAGTTATGTACTTACCAAATATTAGAACCAGATGTATAGATGTTTTGGTCCTATAGTTAATTGCTGGAAGTGAGTGTAAACCTTATGGGGAAACATTTTCCTCCAATGACTACCCAAGTACTTTACTGAATACTTTGTCAATTTGCATCATGACTGCTACACATCAAAATGGAATATAGATGGGTCTTAGTACAGTAACAATATTTAAACAAATTTGTTAATAAAATCTTCCAAAAAAGGATGACCTCTAGAAACTTTATAACATATACCACAGTTCAATTTATGCCCTCTTCTTTAACTACAATATAGAAAACAAAGCAATTGTAATTTAAATTAAATTAAAAATTCAAACGTGTTTCCTAGTCATTTCTTTGTTTATACCCTTATTTAAACATAGTCATCTTCAATTGTTTTATCCATCATTTTATCCAAATCATTGCTGCAAGACAAATGGTATCATTCAAAACCCAGATGCTGCAATAAAAGGACGCATCAATATGATTTTCATATTATATAACATGTATTAATACCGTCTGCACCGGCGACCAAGGGGGTATATAAACCTCTCGCTGACAAAATAAAGTGATTAGTTGAAGAATGTATCAACCATATCAGCAGATAGGGTGGGTGGGGGTAGGCACCACATTCTTTCAGTTTTCACTTTATAACGTAAGTTAAGGCAATATTCTGCATGATATCTGACAGATTCCACAAACCACAGAGAGCCGAATCAATCTCTACCCTAGAACCAAAAGTATATACTTTCTGGACCCTAGCACCAGACGTATATGCATCATATAACCTAGCACCAGACATATATACTTCCTAGACCCTATCACCAGTCATATATACTTCATAGATCAAAGCACCAGTCATATATACTTCATAGACCCTAGCACCAGACGTATATGCATCCTAGAACCTAGCACTAGACATATATACTTCAAAGATCATAGCACCAGATGAATATACTTCCTAGACCCTAGCACCTGACGTATATGCATCATACAACCTAGCACCAGATGTATTTACTTCCTAGACCTTATCACCAGTCATATATACTTCCTAGACCCTATCACCAGTCATATATACTTCATAGACCCTACTACCAGACGTATATGCATCCTAGAACCTAGCACCAGACATACATACTTCATAGATGATAGCACCAGACATATACTCCCTAGACCCTAGCACCAGATGAACATAATTCCTAGACCCTAGCACCAGACGTATAAGCATCCAAGACCCTAGCACCAGATGAATATACTTCATAGACCCTAGCACCTGACGTATAAGCGTCCAAGACCCTAGCACTAGACATGTACACTTCATAGACCCTAACACCAGACGTATATTCATCAAAGAGCCTAGCACCAGACATATATACTTCCTAGACCCTAGCACCAGATAAACATGCATCGTCGAACCTAGCACCAGATGAACATACTTCCTAGACCCTAGCACCAGACATATATACTTCCTAGACCCTAGCACCAGACGTATATGCATCCTAGCACCAGATGAACATAATTCCTAGGCCCTAGCACCAGACGTATATGCATCCTAGACCCTAGCACCAGACGTATATGCATCCTAGAACCAAGCACCAGACATACATATTTCATAGATGATAGCACCAGACATATATACTTCCTAGACCCTAACACCAGACATATAAGCGTCCAAGACCCTAGCACTAGACATATATACTTCATAGGCCCTAACACCAGACGTATATTCATCAAAGAACCTAGCACCAGACATATATACTTCCTAGATCCTAGCACCAGACGTATATGCATCCTAGAACCTAGCACCAGATGAACATACTTCCTAGACCCTAGCACTAGACGTATAAGCGTCCAAGACCCTAGCACTAGACATATATACTTCATAGACCCTAACACCAGATGTACATGCATCCTAGACCCTAGCACCAGACGTATAAGTGTCCAAGACCCTAGCACCAGATGAACATACTTCCTAGACCCTAGCACCAGACGTATATGCATCCTAGCACCAGATGAACATAATTCCTAGACCCTAGCACCAGATGTATATGCATCCTAGACCCTAGCACCAGACGTATATGCATCCTAGAACCAAGCACCAGACATACATATTTCATAGATGATAGCACCAGACATATATACTTCCTAGACCCTAGCACCAGACCTATATGCATCCTAGCACCAGATGAACATAATTCCTAGACCCTAGCACCAGACCTATAAGCGTCCAAGACCCTAGCACTAGACATATATACTTCATAGGCCCTAACACCAGACGTATATTCATCAAAGAACCTAGCACCAGACATATATACTTCCTAGATCCTAGCACCAGACGTATATGCATCCTAGAACCTAGCACCAGATATACATACTTCATAGATGATAGCACCAGACATATATACTTCCTAGACCCTAGCACCAGACCTATATGCATCCTAGCACCAGATGAACATACTTCCTAGACCCTAGCACCAGACCTATAAGCGTCCAAGACCCTAGCACTAGACATATATACTTCATAGGCCCTAACACCAGACGTATATTCATCAAAGAACCTAGCACCAGACATATATACTTCCTAGACCCTAACACCAGATGTATATGCATCCTAGACCATAGCACCAGATGAACATACTTCCTAGACCCTAGCACTAGACGTATAAGCGTCCAAGACCCTAGCACCAGATGAACATACTTCCTAGACCCTAGCACCAGACGTATATGCATCCTAGCACCAGATGAACATAATTCCTAGACCCTAGCACCTGACGTATAAGCGTCCAAGACCCTATCACTAGACATATACACTTCATAGACCCTAACACCAGATGTATATGCATCCTAGACACTAGCACCTGACGTATAAGTGTCCAAGACCCTAGCACCAGATGAACATACTTCCTAGACCCTAGCACCAGACGTATATGCATCCTAGCACCAGATGAACATAATTCCTAGACCCTAGCACCTGACGTATAAGCGTCCAAGACCCTATCACTAGACATATACACTTCATAGACCCTAACACCAGATGTATATGCATCCTAGACCCTAGCACCTGACGTATAAGTGTCCAAGACCCTAGCACCAGATGAACATACTTCCTAGACCCTAGCACCAGACGTATATGCATCCTAGCACCAGATGAACATAATTCCTAGACCCTAGCACCTGACGTATAAGCGTCCAAGACCCTATCACTAGACATATACACTTCATAGACCCTAACACCAGATGTATATGCATCCTAGACCCTAGCACCTGACGTATAAGCGTCCAAGACCCTAGCACTAGACATGTACACTTCATAGACCCTAACACCAGACGTATATTCATCAAAGAGCCTAGCACCAGACATATATACTTCCTAGACCCTAGCACCAGATAAACATGCATCGTCGAACCTAGCACCAGATGAACATACTTCCTAGACCCTAGCACCAGACATATATACTTCCTAGACCCTAGCACCAGACGTATATGCATCCTAGCACCAGATGAACATAATTCCTAGACCCTAGCACCAGACGTATATGCATCCTAGACCCTAGCACCAGACGTATATGCATCCTAGAACCAAGCACCAGACATACATATTTCATAGATGATAGCACCAGACATATATACTTCCTAGACCCTAGCACCAGACGTATATGCATCCTAGCACCAGATGAACATAATTCCTAGACCCTAGCACCTGACGTATAAGCGTCCAAGACCCTATCACTAGACATATACACTTCATAGACCCTAACACCAGATGTATATGCATCCTAGACCCTAGCACCTGACGTATAAGCGTCCAAGACCCTAGCACTAGACATGTACACTTCATAGACCCTAACACCAGACGTATATTCATCAAAGAGCCTAGCACCAGACATATATACTTCCTAGACCCTAGCACCAGATAAACATGCATCGTCGAACCTAGCACCAGATGAACATACTTCCTAGACCCTAGCACCAGACATATATACTTCCTAGACCCTAGCACCAGACGTATATGCATCCTAGCACCAGATGAACATAATTCCTAGACCCTAGCACCTGACGTATAAGCGTCCAAGACCCTATCACTGGACATATACACTTCATAGACCCTAACACCAGATGTATATGCATCCTAGACCCTAGCACCTGACGTATAAGCGTCCAAGTCCCTAGCACTAGACATGTACACTTCATAGACCCTAACACCAGACGTATATTCATCAAAGAGCCTAGCACCAGACATATATACTTCCTAGACCCTAGCACCAGATAAACATGCATCGTCGAACCTAGCACCAGATGAACATACTTCCTAGACCCTAGCACCAGACATATATACTTCCTAGACCCTAGCACCAGACGTATATGCATCCTAGCACCAGATGAACATAATTCCTAGACCCTAGCACCAGACGTATATGCATCCTAGACCCTAGCACCAGACGTATATGCATCCTAGAACCAAGCACCAGACATACATATTTCATAGATGATAGCACCAGACATATATACTTCCTAGACCCTAGCACCAGACCTATATGCATCCTAGCACCAGATGAACATAATTCCTAGACCTATATGCATCCTAGTACCAGATGAACATAATTCCTAGACCCTAGCACCAGACGTATATGCATCCTAGCACCAGATGAACATAATTCCTAGACCCTAGCACCTGACGTATAAGCGTCCAAGACCCTATCACTAGACATATACACTTCATAGACCCTAACACCAGATGTATATGCATCCTAGACCCTAGCACCTGACGTATAAGCGTCCAAGACCCTAGCACTAGACATGTACACTTCATAGACCCTAACACCAGACGTATATTCATCAAAGAGCCTAGCACCAGACATATATACTTCCTAGACCCTAGCACCAGATAAACATGCATCGTCGAACCTAGCACCAGATGAACATACTTCCTAGACCCTAGCACCAGACATATATACTTCCTAGACCCTAGCACCAGACGTATATGCATCCTAGCACCAGATGAACATAATTCCTAGACCCTAGCACCAGACGTATATGCATCCTAGACCCTAGCACCAGACGTATAGGCATCCTAGAACCAAGTACCAGACATACATATTTCATAGATGATAGCACCAGACATATATACTTCCTAGACCCTAGCACCAGACCTATATGCATCCTAGCACCAGATGAACATAATTCCTAGACCTATATGCATCCTAGTACCAGATGAACATAATTCCTAGACCCTAGCACCAGACGTATATGCATCCTAGACCCTAGCACCAGACGTATATGCATCCTAGAACCAAGCACCAGACATACATATTTCATAGATGATAGTACCAGACATATATACTTCCTAGACCCTAGCACCAGACCTATATGCATCCTAGCACCAGATGAACATAATTCCTAGACCCTAGCACCTGACGTATAAGCGTCCAAGACCCTATCACTAGACATATACACTTCATAGACCCTAACACCAGATGTATATGCATCCTAGACCCTAGCACCTGACGTATAAGCGTCCAAGACCCTAGCACCAGATGAACATACTTCCTAGACCATAGCACCAGACCTATATGCATCCTAGAACCAAGCACCAGACGTATATGCATCCTAGCACCAGATGAACATAATTCCTAGACCCTAGCACCAGACGTATAAGCGTCCAAGACCCTAGCACTAGACATATATACTTCATAGACCCTAGCACCAGACGTATATTCATCAAAGAGCCTAGCACCAGACATATATACTTCCTAGACCCTAGCACCAGATAAACATGCATCGTCGAACCTAGCACCAGATGAACATACTTCCTAGACCCTAGCACCAGACATATATACTTCCTAGACCCTAGCACCGGACGTATATGCATACTAGACCCTAGAACCAAATGTATATACTTACTAGACCCTAGTACCAGACGTATATGCATCCTAGACCTTAGCACCAGAGGTATGTACTTCATAGACCTGATCACCAAAGGTACGTATTTGCTAAACTATAGCACCAGATGTATGTACTAGCAGGACCTTAACACCAGACATGTATTCCTAAGCATTAGTACCATATATATATATATATACATTCTTAACCCTATCACCAGACTTACATACTTCCTTGACCTTAGCAGCATATGCTTGTGGTTTATAGACCTTAGCACTAAATGGATGTACTTCCTGCACCTTAGAACCCGATGTATCTAGTTCCTGGATGAAGCATATACACTTCAATGACTCTAGCACCGATAAGTATGTAGTTACTAGACTTAAGCACAGGACATAGGTACTTCAACAACTCTAGCACCAGACATATTTTGTTCCTTGACCCGAGTACTGGACATATGCTCTTAGCAGACCTTAGTGCCAGATGTATGTCCCAGACCATAGCACCAACTGTAACTTCAGATACATTATTTTATTTGTTTAATTTTTATTCATAGTTATAAATTGTATAGAATATAATGTGTATGTGACCTCTGTTAAGAACGCAGATTACATAGGATCTATAAATAGATGATTATATATGTGTTGACAATTATTAATAATACTCTTACATACAATGTTCATGGAAAATGTTTAGTGTTCTGTCACATGGGGTCTATTGTGAAATACAGTTGCAGTAGATGGTGTTTATAAGGAAAGAATTTAGCTATCATATTCATTCTGATTTTGGAGTCAATCTCACTTGTGGTGTTCCTGATCTAAGTCTGCAGATGTGTTTGATGCTGTACTTAGAACTCATTAAAGAGGAAACTTGTTTGGGGGAATGTTGAGTTGAAATAGTGTTCATTTTGGACTATAATATTATCCTGGAACTGTGATAAGGTTAGGGTTGATGACATTATGGTTCTTGGAGGACCAGTACATTTCTGGCTTTTAAATTTATAAGGAAGTTTTAATTCTTTTTGTACTTTCATAGACCTTTATAAGGATTAATTTGATTCATTTCATAATACTATACTTTCCTCTCACATTTTCATTTTTGAATTTGACAACTGAACTGTTTAAGTTTTACGAAACTTGACGATTTTGCTCCTTTCTGTGTCTAAACACATGGGATGTACACTTCCTGGATATTAGCACCAGATGAAGGTACTTCTTATACATAAGCACCATTGGTATTTACTTCCACTACCTTAGCATAAGACATATCTACTTACTAGAACTTATCAGCAGATGTATGTACTTCCTAGACCTGAGCACAAGAGGTATGTACTTCCTGGACTTTAGAACCACATTTTTGTACTTCCTGGATTTATTAGCACCAGGCATATGTACTTCCTAGAACTTAGTTCCAAACACATGTACTTCCTAGACCTGAGCAAAAGACATACATACTTCCTTGACCTGAGCACCGGATGTTATGTGCTTCCTGAATATTATTAGTGCTTCCCTGACTTTAGCAAAAGATGTACTTGCTTCCTGGAACTTACAACCAGATGTATGTGCTTCCTGACCTTAGCGCCAGCTGTATGTGCTTCCTTGAACTTAAAACCAAATGTATGTGCTTCCTGGACCTTAGCACCAGCTATATGCACTTCACAGAGTAACACTTGATGTATGTATTTCCTAGACCTTAGCACAAGACACATGTTCTACCTAGACCTTAGCTCTGGGCAGACATTTGCATGTCCTAGACTAATCACCAATATATGTACTGCCTTGATCTGAGCACCTGAGGTATGTACTTCCTGGATATTAGAATCAGGTTTATGCACTTCCAGGATCTTTGAACAAGACACATTTACTTCCTTGACCAAAGCACCATAAACATTTATTACCATGACCCTAGCACCAGACATATATACTTTTGATAATGTATTCCAAATTGTGGCATACATTTTTCAGAAGTATGCTTTGTAGGTTTGTAGGTGTGTGTGTGTGTGATTTGGATTTTTAATGTAGATTTAACCACTTTTCAGTCATATCGCTATGATGTCTGTAGAGTAGTGGTTCATAGTGACGTCTAGCACTGGGGAATCATGCCGCATGATGTCCCACCCAGTCACATTATCCTGACCCCAGGCTGACCATTCCTAACACTAACCTCTTAATGCTGAGTGCCAAGCGAGGCAGTTGTTAGTACCATTTTTATAAGTCTTTGGATATGGCTCTTCCAGGGATCAAACTCATGACTCGAAGCACTAGGCCACTGAAGCAGTCTTGTATGTTTGTAGGAAATGAAACCTTCACATAATTTTTTAATGTCCTTTTTATTACCCCTTTATGTCACGTCGTGAATGAATTTCCCTCAAAAGAGTGGCAAATATTTCCTGAACACAGAAAGAGGAGTGGAGATAGATAGTACTACAGATGAAAATATAATGAATAACAAAAAATTCAAACTGGTTTGTATTTTTTAGATTTTATATATTGTAATTAAATATTTGCAAAACATAAGGTTCATACACTATGACAATACAGCTCTTACAAAACAGAGTTCAGAAGGCAATCACCATAATAAACAAACTTATAGTCTACTGAAATACTGATATCATTAAAACCATTTGTCACATTTACTCATGTAGATAAATTAATCTGGAAAAATACAAGAAAGGGACTGCATGTGCCATGAACAAAGACTAGATTTGACAAAATTACCTTGACAACTATGAAAGGCAAAAGAAATATATAACACTTATATGTTTCATATTTGAATTCTTCTACTAAATTCAATTTCATGCTAACGACTATACAAAGAACAAAAAGTCTAAGAAAAAAAAATAATGTTAGAACAGATGAAACTGACCACATGCACATTACTGTGTAAACATAGGAAAAGACTGCCATTATACACATCTCTCCAGCAATGATGGCTTTCATAAAACATTACATATACATCATTACAAATTAGATATCTTAACTGAACTATTTTGTACTAAAACATCTGGTTATAACACAAGCACATATGAATCACATATTTTTTTTCTCTATAAAACGCCAAAAGAATTTACCCTAATTTGCAATACAAATCAGTACAGTTTCCTGAGCTAAAAATTTCTCAGTACACATTAAATAATAATCTTTTGAAAGATTATGATCATCGAAAATGTCACTGTTGCCTACTGTTAATCATCATATATTTAACAAAAATTAAGTATGAGCTTTCATTTCCCTGTTGCAGTTCCATAGAAAGAAACGCAAGCACGCATGAAAATTGTGTGGAGTCATGTATGACAGCGAGGACTTCAACTTCTTCAACTTGGAATTATTTTGTTCCACAATCTGGGTGTTGACATTTTTGAACTTGGGATAAAGTTTTGATTCATATCCCATGGAGCAGCCTGAAATGTACAAATAAAGCTCTAACCTTTTAAAATATAAGAAACAAAAATGTTCATATAAAAGAATATTTGATCAATAAAACTAAAAAATGGTAGTAAATATGCTTATAAATGTACTGAAAGTAGGAAACAGGAAATAATTACCTTAGAAATATGAAATTAAAAGTTGACAAGATTTTCTTAATGGTAAGACAGAGTTTTCAATCAATCAAGGACCATTACTTTTTTAAATGAAAAGTGTAACAAAATGAATAATGATGAGAGTGCTCACCTGGATATCCCATGATGCTCTTTTCTCGTGATATTATTGCAAAAAAAATTAAACTACATGCAAGTAACTGCAACAATGCTATCACGATGTGAAAAAAATAAAAAACATGTCAAAGTTTATTGTTACCAGTAGTTGCAAACTTAACAGATTTTAACATACAAAATAATGATACATGCAGATTTAATGTTATACAACTTATTTTGAAGATGATGGCAATCTTACCAACTTTTGGAAAGTTTTGGTGTCAACTGTGTGCACTAAAGCAAGTATGAAACTAGTTCTTATAATCAACAACAACATCTCAACTATAACTTCATTCAAAAAAACTGAAAAAACATACATTGCTTGTAATAGGTCAAGCGACTGAATATGCACAAACATTTGTAGAAATATAACTAAATGATATGCATTTACATAGTGATGCATTTTATAGTTTCCAACCCTAAAAATCATCAATACATGAGCAAAATCAGAATGAAGAACATACAACTGCAATAACATACAGGTAGAAATGCATTACCAGTGTGGTTAAACCAATGCAAAGCATCAACTGCAAACTGTGTCCTTGCAAAGAAAACAGGATCTCTATTGAGACAGTAAGCATGCAAGTTGCAGGCATTGTCATAAATTACTGCCTCTGGAGCAACTGAAACAAAAAGAAAACAAAATAATGAAGCCAATGAAAGACACCTTCATCAACTAGAGATCACCATGATCATGATTTTTCATTATTTAATTTATCTTTGTGACTGTGATACCATAATTTCTTATCATAAGTAAACACACATATAAATTAATTATATTATTAAAAAAACTAAAGCACACTGTATGCTCAACATAATTAAAGCCTGTTTACTTATAAGTTTGTCCAATTGTAATAAATTTTAATTGTGACTAATGTAATTTAAATGAACTTTAGTTCCTGTGTGTTGAATATATCATCAAATACTCTTAATAAATCATTACAATTTTCAGATACAACACATGCACTACAAAGTCCAACATTATTAAGAAAAGTATTTATCTTAAACATCAAAGATTGAAATCAAAATGTATAATCAGAAAGGCTAAAAACCTTCAAATCTTGTTTTAAGGAATGTGAATGGAATGTTTGGTGACTCCATCGATTTCATGATCTGGTACCCATAGCAAATACCTGAAAAAACCCACAGCATATTAAAAAATGTTGACAGATGATTGTGTAAAATAAAATATGGATAGAAAAAAGAAACTGGGGACATTTATACAACAGAAGCATGTGGTACATATAAATGCTAAAAGACTATCATGTGCCTATTGTGGTGAGACCACTGATCATAGGTACTGTGTTTGAATGATTTTACCATATTAATATCTATAATACTGGCGATGCTAAATTGTTGTTGGTAAGACTCTCTTTATGACTGAAATAACTATTAACAACCTTAATCCTTATCTACAAGGCTGTAATCCAATTACATGGAAAATTATTTACCTCTTGTCAGCAGTACCACTCTGTCAGTTAAATTACTGACAAAATATTCTCACTGCACTGAAGGAAGGTTGAGGGGGCCTAAGTTGTTAGAGGATATGCATTGGAAGCGGGTTCGAAACCAAGCCGAGTCATACCAAAGACATAAGAATGGTACATACAGTCACCTCACTTGGTACTCAGCACTAAGAGGACAGTGTTAGGACTGGTCAGCCTGGTGTCATGATAATGTGACAGGGTGTGATGTCACATGTTTGATGTTTGCAGTATGATGACAAAGTGCTAGACATCACTATAAACTGCCACGCTGTAGACATCAAAGCAATATGACTGACAAATTGTTTAAGCTATGTTAAGAATTCAAATCACACACCCCAATGCACTGAACAAATCTGATATTACTGTATTTCAATATAAAACAGCAAAAATCAAGCATTTTACTATTCATGTAGAACAAATTCAGCAACAATGGATAAACAATCAAAAAATATAATTTTCAAGAACTAAATTTGTAGAATATACATTTTGTTATTATCACTTAAGCCAATCTCGCATATGATGAGAAATGTCAAGTAAAAGAACTCACTTCAATTTGGTAACAAAATATAATTGTTATTAGAAACAAAGGATAAACATTAACTCGTCAATAAATCAAGCACATGACATCATACCATGTTGGCAAAAGACAGTAAATATTCCTGGTAACAGTGTAGGATGCCTTCCATGTTTCTTGCTGCAAAATGGTACCTCCCATTTCTTGCCATCCAATTGATATTTTCCCCTCTTACACACTTCTGGCAGAACTGGGTAAAAGGCATCTCTGGATGCAGGTCCCATTGGAAGCCCTGTATCTTGACCCTTGTGATTTGCAAAAGTTGTCTTGACCTTGCAGATTACCTCCCTCAATGCTGTTTTCAGGAATGAAGGAATATCATCTATAGTTTGCAGCATATCAAAGAGCACAGGACAGTGTTCTTGGAGCACCTTCATTTGTGGCAAAGTTATCTTTTCTTGTTCCAATATTTTCTCTAACAAATCAATGAAGGTATAATGAAAAGTGCCACATACTGGGGATGGGCTGGCCAACAGCTTAATCAGTTTTGAATATTCTTCAGGGCATTTGTCAGTGCTTCCTGAGAAAAATGGAAAGATGACATTTTGGTTTAGATTTGTCTGCTACACAAAACATATTTAACATAATAATACATACTTAAATTTTGTCATTAAAGCAAACTTCTTTGTCAGACAGGGTCAACAAAATGGCATCAATTTTACCACAAACCACTGAAAATGATGTATCACCACTAGTGTCATTCTAATTTTGTTCATTGATATGGATCAAAGCAGTGGAGGCATTAAAAATAAATGTATATTACCTTCTAAAGAGCTAATTTTTATTAAAAACTGGGTACATAGTCTCATCTTCTGTGAATTGCTGGATATATGCTAAACATAAAAAACACTGGCATCTACTAAAAAATTCTATGAATATGGGCACAATCAATTCAAACTGAATCCAATAATTCAGTATTCTGGACACAATAAAAATGAGAAATAAATGTGGCATACAAAACTTTAGAAAGTCAGAATGATTTTGTGCCATGTCTTGAATATAAATCGGTGCAGTGAACTTGTAATAAATTGTGTTTTTTAATGAATTGTTGCAAATGTTACAAAACTGTTTGTGATAAATAGTTACTTAAACAAACCTATTTGCCTAACATACTCCATGAATGGAAGCAATGACGGCTGGTGTTTCACAAGCAAGGAGTTCATGGCATCAAAATCCTCTAAATTTCCTTTCACATAGCTGAAAAGCATTTCCCGGGTTGGTTTACTGTCAATGAATACCCTATCCTTGTGACTAGTAGGATGATAAAAACAGAGTCTATGAAAAAATTATTATGTTCAAACCGTAAAATCTGTACAATGACATGTATGCCACTTCATAACATATCAAGATGGCATAAATACCTGTAATTGTAACATTTAATTTGCATACGAATCAGGGCCTAGTCCACTAATAGAATACATATACATCTGGTTAGCATGCAAGCTTGCTGCACAGGAGATAACTGATCCACACAATGCAAGCAAGATGCAAACATTCCTATACCCAATTTATGAGTAAAAAAAGCCATGATAAATAAATGAAGGGTTGTTGTTGTTGTTGAGTTTAATTATAGTGGCATGCGCACAATTGTGCATGTGCCACTTTTTTCTGACTGCACCGCAGCCTGCTACTTGTTCCTGGGGAAGGGAATGGTGCCACCTCCCCCAGGCTTTTATGGATTCAAGGAACCCTGATAGTTTGGTCTCAATATGTGGGTCCATAAAGGTCCCTTACAGTTGAATGGTTGGCTGTCATTAGCTAGAAGTAGAGCTTGGGAACGGTCTTGCTTGCTTTACATTGCTGGTTTCTTGTTGCATTTGCCTGGTGTTTCTTGTGATTTATTTTTGCGATTTTTTTTCTTCTTCAAAATGTTCTAAAAGAAAGGGGGGGGGGGAGATGTTCTATGCTGCTTATAGAGGTTGTTAGTAGAAATCATGTATCAAGAGAGATTTTCAAGATCATGGTATTAATAGTTGAGGTGTTTAGGGTGTGCTTCCTACGTTATGTTATGAAGGGTCAAAATGACCCCAAAATATTATGCAGTTCATATAACTAAGTTCAGAGATGTCGCAGGAAAGAAAAAGACATATCTAATTATAATTTTTAACTTTGTTCATACATTTAAATCATTTATGTATAAACATAATTATAAGCTGTATATGTCATAAAAAGGAAATACTTGTGCACAGACAATTAAGAAAACAAATAAAAATAATTGTGAACTTTCTGTGGATCTGGAATCTGCTTTTCAGAGACATTTCTCATTCCAATATATAACATTCCGAGGGGAAATAGATCCTTTGCATTTTTGTTATGGCACTTTTATCATATTAATGGCTATACTGTGTAGAGGAAATACAGTAGCAAAACAAATTTAGTAAGGACATACAGATGCTTCAAACCCAGGGTGGTCTGGGCAGGTAACGAAACATGACCCTTGTATTACAAAAACCAAATTCTAAAAACTGACCTACTATGGTTCTCTATTTATACAGTGATAATGTCTGCAGCTAATGAGATCTAAGATGGGTATACTGATTGATGAATAACAGGAATGATGAAAAATATACCTCTTCAATATTTTATTTCTTGTCAATACTGTTGTACCAACCTACTATAAATAAGCTAAATAAGAGGCTGTGATATTTGTTAGGTGTTTTGTTTTAAAATGATCAACATTATACATCCCAACAAGATACTTAAGTTTTCTCCAACTATGTCATACTCATCTGCCAGATAAAATGGGCCCATTATCTTCTAGGTAACCATCATTGGCCGCAGCATGAACCTTTCTGTAAGCCAGTGAGGTGCCGTCACATATTAAAACATTTGGTGTTCTCCTACACATGTCATTCATGCATATGAAGCCATCTTCATAGTTGACATCTAATGGACCAAGAAATGAAAACCAACTCAATCGAAAGTAGGTGTATGGAAACATTTTATGAAAGTCAACATTTCCAGCATCCTGCTGATGCAAAGCCCACACACTGTAAAATGCATACATGGTGCACCTGAAGAAAAAAGTTTTGAGTAAGTAAATATTACAAATTCAGGAAACAACATTCTTAATTAAGTGTGCAACAAACATGAATGAATTCATACAAATTCTTAGGTAGCAATTAGAAATTAATAATCAATAATTAAGTATTAATTAATAATAATAATCTTAAACAAAAATATTTATAAATCAGGATCAACAATTTAAAATGTGAGCATTATTTCATCATGCTTGGAAATATATTACAACTGGGTTTTAGCATAATGCCCAGAATTCAAAACTGTAAATTAAAAAAAAGAAAATCCAAATATACAATTATTTCCTTATAATTTATATATAGGTGATTGCATAAAAAAAAATTTAAATGCTGTCTTGAAAGATGAGCAGTAAATAAATATTAAGACTCAATGTCCTTGAGTAAAAATCTGTTTTTGTCTGATATAGCAGTGTTTAATGAAAGAAAATAGAATAGATTCCTTAATACCATGCCAGCACCAATAGTGTCAAAGTACATATGTACCTAATTTGCCAATAAAATGGATAGGAATGCCTCAAATATAAAAAATATTGATAATTTTTGACCCAGCAATATATACCTAGAATAAAGAAACTGGAACATGAAATCTCTCAACACATCATAATGTACAAGGAAATGTTCCATATTGAGTACACATTCCGTTTGCCCATCATACTGAAGCTTTCCATCACAATCTGGAATTGAGCACAATCTAAAAAAGCCTGAAAACAAAAAAAAAAAGAAACAAAAAAAAAAAAAAAGAATGAAAAACTGAATGAAGTTAAAGTCAATGTGATATAAGATAAAAATAACAGTCAAGTGATGTAACTACAGTGGTAGCAGGTACAGTCAAGCTGTGGGACCCAGTCTACCTGGGGGCATGGCCCAACCAGGAAAAAAATAATTGACAGTAAAGGGGTGGACCAGTACAAAAAAAGATACCTGTGGGGCCCATTGTGAGGCAGTTACAACACTGGAACTGTCTCTATCGCCCAGTTGTGGTTTAAAGTTAAAATTAATAACATCATCTGATAATAAATGACCACATAAAATAAAGCTACAGTTAGCACAATATCAACATCTTGATTTCTGAAAATGACTATGCAATTCAGCATTCAGAATTTCCAAACACATACACTCAGTTTTTGTTACAATAACCAAATTATTTCTATGTAATTTGGTTCTAACTAATTGGTGCTATTATAGAACAGCCTTAGAACAGCTATCTTACATGTCACATTTTCAAACAAGCATTGTCAAGTTAGAATATGGAATTTGAACACTGCTTTTCATTTCATATTCAATGTGAGTTTTTTGTAACATTTATTTTTCAAAGCTGTTCACACAAGCCTACAGACAAGATATTTTCACCATGAAGAAAATAATACTGAAACATAGGAGGTTATTCTATTGTAAACATGATGCAAAGGAGAGTTTATTATATTCGGAATATCTGGATCTTGTTCACAGAAGTGGATCTATTGAAATAATATTAATACTATTCAATCCGGGTGGTACTGTTATTATCAAAAGATGCCATCATTAACTTTATTGCAAGATGATTTTTTTTTAAAATCCCTAAACTTCCAACGGTGATTCAATGAAAGGAGATTGATTTTTAATTCTATTTTGAAAGGTCATCTATGATCATTATATTCTTCCATGCAAACAACACAATCCATAGGCATAATTGCATAGAATAAGATTTGAGGTGAGTTGACGACAAAAACCAGCATCAAGGATGTGCTTGCAATTTACAAATATTTGAAAGAATGGTTCCTGAATGGTCATTCTATAAAACCAACTGGCAGATGCACACTGTTTATATAAATGAGACTATACTGTTATGATTGTGAATGTAAAACCAATTCACATGGAATAAAACCTGTAGTTTTAAAGAAAAAGATAAATGATTCACAATTCATGATTGTACTGATCCTTCCATTATTCTTAGAAGAGAGTATTTTTGTAATTTGAGTTGCTTAACTAATAATTCAATTCAAACAGAATGTCCATCAACTTTGATGTGTCCTGATAATATTTTGTGTGCAGTATTTTCCTTAGGTATATAAGCAATTTTTATACGTGATATTGAAGCTGTAAAATAAAATATACAAGTAACAGTTACACATCTGAATGACAATTAATTACCTTTAGTTAATACTTACACTGTACTTGCATACAACCATATCTTGTGAAGAGTGTGGACTGCTTAATTTCAGCTACGCACTCATTATGGAGTTGACCACTGCATTTAGGGCAATGTAAATCTAATGGTATGGCTTGAAGGATACCAGCAGCTGCAGGAAATAAATTCTTTGGATTTTGCCATAGTTTTGTTTTCATGTTTTCATCTGGGTTAAATGGAATTTTCTTACTAGATACTACTTTTAGCATGTACTGGCTGTACTCTGGTTTATACGCCAACAATTCAAGTATACGATCCACACTATCTGGCATGTCTTTGTCCAAACTGTCGGTAATAAGGTTCTCCACCCTGTGCACATGTAGACATATTTTTTTACACTGAAGGCAGAACAGTGACTTGTTTCTAACTGTTATTACAGCATAACCATGTAACGGTACATGAACTGCAAAACAGTTTGGAGCAAAATAAATCTCTTGTATAGCTGCACACTGTAAATATATGATTAAATAAGTAATAGATATATTTGAATTTCAGCTGAAAAACTGCAGCAAAACAGAGACATGTAAAAGACATTTACTGTTCATTGATTATTTGGAAATACTACATCAGATAGCATGTGCTCAATATGGAATTCAAAATGAAATAATACAATATGTGATGATGTTGAGTTCACACTGAGTCATTGATAATTTGTAAAGTAGTATGATTATAATGTCAAAGAAATCATTCTATATCACTGTTTCTTAATAATGACAATAATTTATTCATTCATTACATGCCTACTGTTATTCATGCTAATACAACATAATAAATTGAAAATATGTAACATGTGTAATAATCTCAAGGCATACAAATGAAATGTCATGCAATGGAAAGCATAATGACCAAGGTATCATTCAAATAGATGCCACCAAACTATTTTGTATTCAGGTTAAATTATATCATTAACAATATGTAAAGATTTAAGTCAAAACAGATTATTTGTTTTTCATAATGGTCTTTCGAATATGAATAACTGTTACCAATGTTATAGTAAATAAAGCATGAAACTCTCTTAAATGGTGTGTAAAATGTAAAATTGAGTCTTAAGCTCAAATGATGCACCATGTCATGAAAATAGCAAATGGTGAAGTTTCAGTTAATGCTGCAGCATGTAAGTACCTGCAGCAAAATACCTTATGAAACTGTGACAATGGAACACAAGCATAATGATTTAAAACCTAGTCAGGAAACAAAGAAAACAAATAATATGACAGGTCAAAGAAACATGTACCAAAAATAGTATATAAAATGACTGCAGACACATATGAAATAATGACACAAATTATAATTAGCAATTTAATTGAATGTAGAATACTTACATCAGATTCCCTGAAGGATTGCTCAAAGTAAGCATGGTCATCTGAAAGCATATATAGAGAATGTTACAAAAGTATAAGTGTCAAATAAGAAGTTATCAAATGATTTGAAAAGTTTCAATCTTTTGTGAGTATAGGCAAGCTAGAGATTGAAAATGTTCAATAATATTCATAAATTTCAACTGAAACAAAAAAAACCATAAGGGTTTATGTTATAATAGTCTGTAATTACTGAATTTTCCATGCAGAATAATTGTGATAATTCACTGGAGCCAACTGCAATTATTTCACTGCCAAGTCGATAAGAAGATAAACTCAAAATTCAAAGTTGTTCTTAGATACATACATGGCCAAGTGGTATTGATGGATGCCTTATGTCCACATACAAAGTTAAAATCCGACACCATAACTGCTTATATTTTCTGTGCCAATAGTCACAAACCACAGCCAAACATAAACAAGAAACCATGCACATCATGTAATATCCAGTAAAAAGCCTTTGTACCATAATAAACCTTGCTAGTCAATATGTTTGATTAAAAATGAAAAAGAAACTTTGCTTGCTATGAGTGAATACGTTATATTTCATCTCATGGGTGAAAAATTTAAGTAAAATATATAGATTATTCAAAATTTCAAGCTAATTTCTTCTACACATTTGTGACATGATGAAAAATCAGTTTCGTAAAACGACTGATGTAATACACAAAAGCCAGACATTGCATCTGTGCTGTACATAATATTGTGATGTCATCTGTGACATCATGGGGTGTTATGAGACATATTGCAGATACAAAGATTAGGACATAATACTAAATAATATGATACTCATGTAATAATTAAATAGACTGTAAAACATAGCTGTAAAATGAGTACTAAATGACAATGGCTTTATATACTCAAAGAGCTTCTTTCAGAAACATGCCATGAAATGTTAGTTTTTCAACAGCATAATTTACAATAGCTCATTCAATGTTGATAACAAAGCAGGTAGCAAGACCAAGAGCTCAGAACTCTAAAAAAACAGCATCATAATTGGTTAGTATGTGACAAAACATAATGCACAATTGGTAAACTCAATTAACATATTTTGGACATTGATCTTTCTGATGACTGCAAAGAAGTTATTACAGCTTTCTCTCAATCTGTTAGAGTATAATATTTTAACACTGATGTAAAGAAGTTAATGAACAAAAATGAATAATGTTATAGATAGCATCCATTAATGAAGAAAGGGAAACATTTGTGGCTACCTGTGAAAAGATTAACAAATTATGTACTCTTGATCACTTTCACAGAATAAATGCATGAACATAAAATACACATGAGGAATATAATCTGAAGTATATTTATTTGCAGAAAAAGAAAATATGAAACATTGTAATGAACCATGAATACAAGATATTAGACAAACAAGAAAATTATTTTACATTTATTAAGGCTGGTATAATAGTGAGGTAAAGAATAATAGACAACATATGCAGTTTTAATCTTTGTATATGGAACTTTCTTTGCTGTTTTCATTTTGTTATGGGGTTTAATCCCATTTTTTGGCACATGATAGGCTATGGCGGCCAGTATAACTGCTGGAGGAAGAACCTGGAGAACACATGGAAGATTCAACAACCACTGAGAAGCTACTTAGAAACTTTCTCATGTGCCTGTTGGCCAAGCCCGAGGCTCAAACCCACACATAAAGAGGTGAGATGACGGTGATCCGTAACAGTGAGCGCTTTAGACCACTTTGCCACTCAGGGTTCCAGAACCTTCTTTACAGTTTCAGAAAAAGTTTACTATTAATTACCTTCTGTGCTTAAACTTGTATAAACTGGTAGTTCATTAAACACAGCTCTAAAAGCATTGATATGGATGCAGGGTGGATGCAAAGAATCTATATCTGAAAGTAATAAATCTAATGGTTGGAAAAAAGTCCTAACACAATGCATGTAATGAATTTAAAGAATTGGACTTAATTCAATATCTTAACATGTTACAGCTCATGATAACAAAATGAGAATTCTTCATCTGTGTTTTTTTTTAACAAGTCATTATCCTTATATAAGCTTGACGTAATAAACAAAGCAAAAATATTGTACAATGCTAAAATCCTCAAAAGACTCAGTATTACCTAAGTATTAGATTTATTAACTAATTAATTTATGGTATGTTCATGAATAAAATTGTAAGAAATTGAATTTATGTATCTACTAGTACTGATAGTTTCTTTGTAGGCAGAACAAAATTAAATGTATTACATTATGTTAATAAATGCAACAATAATTACAAATGTTTAAAAGTATCTTATATCTTATATTTAATGAATTATATTGTGGTGATTCAAATAAGGTTTATTGTAACATTTAATTCCACATTGTTTACTTTAGTAAAAATCATTTTATCAGTACTGGATGAAAAAAAAATATATATATATATATATATATATATATATATATATATATATATATATATATATATATATATATATATAAGAAAACTTTACTTATAAGAATATTCTGAGATATGAGGGAAGTTCTGCACCTTGTCTGGAATGACCACGATGTAAAAGGTTGCAAAAAGAAACCCGTCCCAAGTCACAGCTGCAGGTTAACAAAACTTCTTCATTACATGTATCTTGACAGATGTTGATCAATACTGGCAGAGACCTCTATGGATAAAGATTTAATAGTAATCATGGAAGCTCATAATAGCATAATTAATCTTTTCAAAAATAGTACATACTTTTATGGACTTTATTTATATGTGTATTTAACTTGTAATCTACACAAGTTTCATACCAGATTTGCATTTGTTTTTTCGCATCATAAAAGATTGAGTCATTTAACCCATTCTTGTTGACAGGTGTCACTCTGTGTTGCGGTTTTGTGTTCAACACCATCTCTCTGTTCAAGATAGGACACACATGGCTGCCAGTACAACTGATGGAGGAAGAATTTAAGAAAACCCAGTAAGAACCACCAGCCAAGAGAAAGTAGTGTCATCTTTCTCACATAATCACACAGATTGAGCACAATACTCAAAACCACGCAGAGAGGTGACAAAATAGTGGTCTGTAAAGGTGAGCACTTAAGACCACTTGGTCACCTGGGGACCCTATCACAAATGCAGTACCAAACCTGACTAAATTCTAATTATTTAAAAAAACAATTGTTCAAATCTAATAAAACTATTTCAAAATTAAAAATAAAGAAGCTTTATCCAACAACAATGAACAATCTACATCATACAATAAACCTTAATAACTCATTCTGTAAACAGTAAATTGGGTAGAAATAACTTAAGTAACTTTTCTGCCAAATATTACAATGTACCTTCAAGTATATGTACATATAAATTTGTCACTGTGTAAAAATCAACTGTTGCATTCCATAATCATGGTGGCAATTACAAGCATTATAAGAGCTTCATGAAATCATCAATTGGTGCAGAAAATGAACAAGTTATAAAATATGTCCTTCACTTGAAATCAGAATGAAAAATGAACCTATAAATGTACTTAAAACAACCTGAATACAGATCATCAGGTTGTCCCTTTTGAAAAAAATGTATGCAGGAAGCACATAGTGAGGCAGTTTGAGCATGATAGTTTCACACTGAAGGGCCAAATTGTTCTGTGGTTTGGCAAAAAAATGCAATCCACTGCATTATTGCTTATCTTCTCTAACAAAAATCCATGCATTTAAGTAAAGTTTAATGGCATTATATATGAGAATAAATCAGTGTATATAACATACATCTTGAATATTTGTTTTAAAAACAGGAAGGTCACTGCTACATGTCAATCACAGTCATATACACCAAAATTTCTGTTGAAATCAACCACCATTAAATACCTACCTATCACATGTTGCCATAATTTTTGCATTCCATAAATTGATTACTTAAGACAGATTTAATTGAAAACATTTTGTATTTCACCTTGTACATAAGCAATTTAATTATCAGTACAGCTGGGTACACTATAATAAGGTCCCTCTAATTTATTACATAACTTATTAACAGAGACAACACTGATAATAGTATTACAAAAGAACTATTTCTAGAACAATGAAATGCAACCAATATTCTAGGAGTAAAACCTACTTGTAGAGTCTTCTTACTATCATCCCATCCAGCCACTGCAAAAACCTTCATTCTCTCATCCAATTCTTGATAGGCATGCTCATGTTTCAATGTGTGCCTGTAAAGCCATCCTTCATCCTCATCATCTGGTGTAATAGGAATGTCTCCTAAGATAAAGGTCTGGAAATGATTTGCAAGTGTTACATATAAATTTGATTAAACAAAGCATATGGCTCAAGCATGTAAAGGATAAAATGATGAATAAACAAATATTTGGAAACATAATTCTGTGTGTCCATTGGACAGGGATGCCTTACACTCACCTCTATTTTGACATATTTATAAAGAAAAGAAAATCATGTGAGACAAGGAAACAACATGTAACAAGTTCAGATGAACTTAACAATTAATGACTGCAACATTTCTGAGCAATTGTTGTTGTTTTTGTAGCTGTTTTAGGGTTTAATGCCATTTTTCAGCACAATATAGGCTATACATGGCAGCCAGTATAACTGGTGGAGGAAGAACTCTGGAAAACCCAGGGAAGAACCACCAACCCATGAGAAGCTACTGGCAGGCTTTCCCACGTACCCACTCTAGACAAACCTTGGACTCAAACCCACGCAGACAGAGGTGAGACGGCAGTGATCTGTATTGGTGAGCGCTTTAGACCACTCGGGGCCCCCTTCTGAGCAATTAAACAATAGATGAGATATATATATATACCTGTGACGGTTCCAGTATGGCTGATATTTCTGAACTGTTTGTTCTAGTTGCATGTGGAGATATTGTCTCCCTCTTAACATGACGTCTCCTCCTCAATGGAATTTTATCAAGGTCGTATGGTACGGTGCCGTCAAGAGAGATAGGATCTCTGTACCACTCTGTTCTACATTTGTATTGTACAGGCTAAAAATGAAACAAATTTATAATGCATATTATCTGTCAAAACAGAATCTTCATAGAGGTACTCAGCTTTTATTAACTGAAAGTCACATTTGTATTTGTTCATTAAGTTGTATAGTTTATGTGCCATTCAAAATTTAATCTTATGCTGCGATCTCAGACTATTTTTCACTAAAAGAATAAAATACTGTATGGCTAAAGACCAGAAATGAAAATAGAAAGTTCACACCGGCATAATGATCACCCACCTTAACGATAATCATTTCATTTTCAGCCAGTGTCTGATTTGCCTTATCCAGCAAAATAAATTTCAACAATGTTGACATAAAGACATATTCTACAGTAATTACTTAATGACCAAAAATGTAACCTAACTATAGGAAAGTTTTGGAAAAGGGAAAACATTATTGCTGATCAGTGCATTATATTTTGTTTTCAATTATTTAAAAAAAATTATACATAGAAAAACCATGTTATAAATATATGAATGTATCATCACCAACTAATTTACAAATTGTTTTCAGCACCCTACAGCTCTTTTAGTGAGGGATTTTACCCAGCCTACCTGACAATCCATTCTTTAATGAATTCTTTACTGAAAGTCTCTCTCAAAACAAAAAAACTCTACTGCAATCCTATGTTCTAGTATGTCAAGAACATGATACCCATACATATACTAACCTATTTTTAAAATAAATCCCATGCAACAACTTTTGAACAATAAAATATGTTACAAGTTGTTATAAATAGAATGTTCATGGAACTGACAAAATGATCAGGGTTGTAAAAATGCAGCAAAAATCATTACTTTTTCTCAAAGGATGAATTTTAATGGCATGAATTTATAATGAGACACTAGACAGACTTGGCCTATATACTAATTAAAATTGAACATGAAGTATTAAAACAAACTTACCTTGGAACACTTGTCTGCACTAGTAGACATTTTCAGGAATCTGACAAAGCAAAAAT
Organism: Sinohyriopsis cumingii; assembly: GCA_028554795.2. Lineage (NCBI taxonomy): Eukaryota > Metazoa > Mollusca > Bivalvia > Unionida > Unionidae > Sinohyriopsis > Sinohyriopsis cumingii. Next base: position 2,209,442 of record CM068833.1, on the reverse strand, counting down.
ATGAAATATTCACATAATAGTTGTCCAATTCTACTTAATTTTGTCATTTCAGTTGAGTTTGCGTACCTAACATAAATTTTAACACAAAATGAATGAAGTTAGTAAAGAAATTTTAAATAATCAGATGCTCTCAAAAATTCAATTTATTCAGCTGTTCATATATTTCTTTTTGAGAGAGAAAATGGTCTGTATAAGGGCACATAGACCACATCGTACAATCGGAAAGGCCTTGTGTTAGAATGTTTGATATCAATTATGATGAAATGGTGCAAAAATCTGAGAAGTTGTGCATTATATTTTATGTGGATTAGCATCACATTTGTAAAACGTTTTTTTTTATATAGCAAAATTTATACTGGGCATGTATGTGTTCAAGACTGATTATTTCGGTAACATGTAAATTTTTAGAATTTGGTTCTACATGCATTTAAATTTAAGTTATTCGCTTCAGTGGAACCTAAATACATCTATATTCCTTTCAAAGATCAATATTTACATGCGCCAAGTACACGGGTCAAAATATATACTAAAGTATATTTTTGGACGGTATCAACCTAAAGGTGTGATACAATACAATCCGGATTGAATGTCGTACGCTGTAATGTCACAATCTGTGCCTGTGATAAAACAAATTCCTACTACCCTATTTTGTGATGATTAAATAAGACCCGTTGTTTTGTGTGGCCTATTTCGGTCACAATTGTAACAGACGACAGCGATATATAAGTTTAATCTGTCAGTTTCTTGATGACAGTTAAGGTGCAGACCAGTAAATAATCTGGAATGGCAAGACTTTAGTTGAAACAATTATCGTCGTTATTTTACCTCTTACTTTTCTATATATTTTTTTCCTCAGCGTCTTGTGATTCAGCGGCTTTGCCAGTCAACAACATCCTGCGAACGAGCCAATGAGAATCCGGTGCTTTGTCCGGTGCTTGTATTGGGATTTGTTTAATAATATACCTCTTCTTCCTCCACCATTAATACTGGCCGCCATGTATAGCCCTATCGTGTGCTGCAAAATGGCGTTAAACCCTACAACAACAACAACTGTCCATGATTGAAGATTGCCATGAGTGTAAGTTTTAATTAACATGTTTTAACGTAAACATTTTAGTTTAGTGTCATTCTTGTTTACAGTTAGACTACCTTTTCTGTTGGAAAGTCTTCACATTCTATAATGTTATGGGTCAAATGAAAATACATGGACTTGGTAAACATAATTAATTCATCTTATAAGATCAGTCTGTTGGAATCTGCGAGCCATGTTTATTTTTAAATGGTCGTATAGTGTGCCAACTAACTTCAGATACTTAAAATGTATTATACTTTTCAAAATTGATGATGAGCTATAGTATTTTCTATTCATAGATGAGTGAATTTATATTTTTTAAAAATTATTAGGGACACAGCTTTTTAATGGAAAAATAAAATACCAAAAAATAAAAATAAACGAATCTTTAATTTGCGATAAGGAACGGCTTTGGTTTTTACTTTTCAAAGAAAGTGTGTTTGTATTAAAGTCAAATGAGAGAGAGAGAGAGAGAGAGAGAGAGAGAGAAAGCATTGATAATATTCCAATGAGCGCCTTTGGTACCATGATTGTGAACGTTACAGTCACACGTACTAGACATATGTGCCACTTGTGTTCCGGTCATAGTGTTTTAACTAAGAACTTTTATCATTTTGTAAAAAATTATTTTACGTAACACAGTTAACATAGGGCGCGAAATATAAGAAGAAATATTGCTTATACACGAAGGTAAACTTATAACGCAAACAAACAACGAAATCCAATCACGCTCCCATATAGGTACTACTGTGTCGAAGTTTGACTTGGTTGATCTATAGAATAGTTACTTGGTATTCTCGTTCATTTTTCACTTTAACAATAAATACATAAAAGAAGTTCTGTATTTATAGCACAGATTTTAGATGACTATAGCACAGATTTTATATGACTTAATCATATTTTATAGTCGATGCTTAAACTCCATGTTAATTTTGATGTTTTACATGGAATAACACGTTTTCGAGGATAACGTACTCGTTAATCTGCTGTAAACAAAGAAACACAATACTGTGACATATTTTTTATTTACTGTGTCACTCGAATTGTGACAGAATGGTGTTGGTAGTTGTTTTTAAATGTTGCCTAAATAAATGGTATGACTATTTTTTCTAGCATATACTTTTTCATTGGCATTTGGTTTGAAAATAAATTATTTCAGGCATCAAGTAAGGTTAAGAAAAATGGGAGAAGTGTGGAAGAAGAAAATGATGTAAATATAAATTTGCTTGATTTATTACAATGCTCTACCCATATTTGGAAATTAAAAACTGCAGTGTTTTACATTTATTTTATAATGTGTTGTTAAAAGAATGACAATCAATTGAAAAAGTCCATTTCTGGTCATAGTCTGCTAATTATGTGGTCTTTCTAACCAGCCTTTGTGTAGTGACATATTAACAGGATTCAGGCTTGGTTACATTTGTAGGGAGGAGTCACATTTCCCTCCAGTGACCATGAAGATCAGTTTAGTTTAAAAAAATGTTATTTCCTAAATTTGAAATTGGAGATCATGAGAGGTACGGTATAGGATGTCATTAATTCAGACTTAAGTCAGTCAGTTATGCCTGTCACCCCTGCTGGGGTATAGGCCACCCACAAAAGATCGCCAGAGACTTCTGTCCTGTGCCATTCCTTTGAGCTAACTTCAGGTGTGACCCAGCTTAGTGATGTCCGCTTCAAGGTCCCGTCACCAGGTGTTTCTTGGTTGGCCCCTTCTCCGCTTGCCTTGAGAGTTCCACCTCAATGCCTGTCTGGTGATGTTGGTTGGCAGCTTACATAGCATGTGTCCTATCCAATTCCACCTTCTCTTCTTGATCTACCGGAAACAGAGGTGATGATGGTGTCTGGCTAGCAGATCAGGAGAACTCTTCTTTGGCAGCTGTTGATGAAGGTCTGAACTCTCTTTATGGTAGACTTAGTGGTTCTCCAGCTGTCTCTGCTCCATACAGTAGGACTGACTTCATGTTGGAGTTGAACAGTCTGATCTTGGTAGTCAAGGAAATTTCTTTGGAGCTCCAGATGTTCTTGAGCTGTATGAACACTGTTCTCACCTTTCCGATCCTTGCCTTGACATATGTGTATGTGCTACCCTGCTGGTTGATAATGCTGCCCAGGTATGTGAAGGACTTCACCTCTTACAGTGGACTTCCATGCAGTGTGACTGGGTTGTTAATGACATAATTGATCTTGAGGATCTTGGTCTTGTCTTTGTGGATGTTAGGACCAACCTGTGTTGATGTGGTTGCCAGTACGTCAGTCTTGTCCTGCAAATCAAATCAGTTCAGACTTAAGCCAATGGTTTATAATGTTCTACTTTTATGATGCAAGAATTTGAAATATATATAAATATTTGGTAGATGATATTAAGTTTCCATGACAAAAGACTAAATTTTGTAACAATCAAAGTGAAGAGTCCCCAGGATAAGGACAAAAATAAAGAAAGGAATAAAGTTAACATGAGAAATTGTCCATTAAAATGTGTTAAACATTGTATACTCTAGAAAGTTGAGAAATAGGGAGAAAAGAAAAGAAAGTGAAAAAAAAATGAAAAGGAACAAAAAGTGAGATTTAAAGTGAACAGTGCTCATCATTGCAGAGGCGATGGCTTAACATTTTTTTAAAATTAGGGCAATTGCTGTTTAAGAGTTGTCTTTGACCTGTGGAAGTGCATGCCTGACATTAGAATGTATGTTTCAGTTAATCATTTTGACTTTTCAATAAATTTATGAATGGCATTTAAAATACGAATGTAGACTTCATACAACAGCATTGTATCACCACAAGAAAATATTTAAAGTTAGATTACCATATTGTGTGAGGAACTGCAACAGTTCATGCATTGTAATTGGTAATAGACACAAAAAGTAGCAATGTGTACTTGCTACAGATCCACATCTCTAACTGTACAAAGCAGAGATCTGAATATTTTCTTTGTAAATAAATGTTGATTAAGTGAACTGCAGTTTGTTCTAAGTCAGGCCTGAAGAATTTAAAATTTAAATTTACTTCTAGCTGTATGAAAGTATTTTGGAATATAAGTTGTGTGTATTTAATGTGCTTTTGAATTTGTTAATGAGTCTATTTGACAAGTCTCAATAAATAATGTATTCCATTCTTGAATGGTTGAAGCAAGAAATGAGTTGTAATAAAGACTTATTTTAGCCTGTACTAATTGGAAACACAGATACAGTGTTATAAGATGCTCAAGGCAGTAATGGTAGCATTAAAGCTATCAACATTTTTGAACACTTTTGCCGGGTACATGTCAGTCCTAATGATGTTACCTGGTTACCTGACCAAAGGGTAATTGTAACAAATGTGTAATTGTAACAAATGTGTACAAACCTAAAGTTTAAGTTCACAGTTTTTAATTTATAGTATCCTGTAAATATCACTATCTAATGTCATCTGATACGAAGTCAAAGAATTTGTTCTCATTGTCTGATAAAGTTATAAAATCCATTGTCTACTAAATCGTTGTGGTCTAGTTATCATAACTATCATCTGACTCCCTTTACTTGGCCTCACTGTCATGTGTGGATGATTATTCAGAGACTGAGCTTGAGTTTTATAGCTAACTTTGATCATACAATTTGTGAATCTATTAAAGGTTGCAACTGAACACATGGCAACAAAATAAAATAACTTGCCACTGTACCAAATCAAAGAGTTGTAACAACTAAGGGAAAACAAGCAATGGGATTAATGTCAGTTATTTACTGGGGAGGCTGACCTTTGCTTGGCACTGAAAAAGTACATGTATTTGTGGCTCAGTCCAAAGGATTGTCAGCATGAAAACAAAGTGAGTGCTGCCTTTACAAGTACTGCCAGAAAACTTGTATACCCTCAAGGCAGCGATAGCACAAGAATTAAGATACTGCTTTGTAAGTTTCTTGAATCCAGGTAGAGAATATAATAGCATGTTTCACAGATCAGGCACTGTATCCCTTGTTTGTCTGGCATGCCTTACCATGGTAATTGTTTTGTTGCCAATGGTCACAAAATAAAAGTACTGATTAACAGGGTCATCATAAGAGGCAGACAATACAGGCAACTGACACGAGTGCCAAATTTGGGGGTGTTGGTGCAATTTCATGGCTCAGGTTCTTTTGTTCTGTATTTTACTTAAACATACGGTGTTTTCATTAAATACCTATGATTTGTAGTTATTCTTATAACTGTTTAAACATTTAAAAAATAAGCAGTTTGCTGTGTTTTTTTTCTGAGGGTGGGGGCACCAAAGGTTTTTGCATGGGGCATAATTTTGTCCAGTGCAAACTTAATTCATTCTTGCTCATGAATGTTCTGAGTGTCACAAAGGTAATCTACTGTTATGTTACTACAAGTACTAACTGTTCCTGACTCTTTACCCAATATGCTGTCTACTAATACTTTACATTAAGACTAGGGATCAAAAAATTTAGGAGGCATATTGATAAGTGAATATCAAGTAGAAATACGCTGTATCAGTAGAATATGAAGGTACATGCATGCCACAGAAGAATGCTTGATAAATGCTGTCAGTAGAATGTGAAGGTACATTCATGCCACAAAAGAATGCTTGATAAATGCTGTCAGTAGAATGTGAAGGTACATGCGTGCCACAAAAGAATGCTTGATAAATGCTGTCATTAGAATGTGAAGGTACATTCATGCCACAAAAGAATGCTTGATACATGCTGTCAGTAGAATGTGAAGGTACATACGTGCCACAAAAGAATGCTTGATAAATGCTGTCAGTAGAATGTGAAGATACATGCATGCCACAAAAGAATGCTTGATAAATGCTGTCAGTAGAATGTGACGGTACATGCATGCCACAAAAGAATGCTTGATAAATGCTGTCAGTAGAATGTGAAGGTACATGCATGCCACAAAAGAATGCTTGATAAATGCTGTCAGTAGAATGTGAAGGTACATATATGCCACAAAAGAATGCTTGATAAATGCTGTCAGTAGAATGTGAAGGTACATGCATGCCACAAAAGAATGCTTGATAAATACTGTCGGTAGAATGTGAAGGTACATACATGCCACAAAAGAATGCTTGATAAATGCTGTCAGTAGAATGTGAAGGTACATTCATGCCACAAAAGAATGCTTGATATATGCTGTCAGTAGAATGTGAAGGTACATATATGCCACAAAAGAATGCTTGATAAATACTGTTGGTAGAATGTGACGGTATACATGCATGCCACAAAAGAATGCTTGATAAATACTATCAGTAGAATGTGACGGTACGTGCATGCCACAAAAGAATGCTTGATAAATACTGTCAGTAGAATGTGAAGGTACATTCATGCCACAAAAGAATGCTTGATAAATGCTGTCGGTAAAATGTGAAGGTACATGCATGCCACAAAAGAATGCTTGATAAATGCTGTCAGTAGAATGTGAAGGTGCATGCATGCCACAAAAGAATGCTTGATAAATGCTGTCAGTAGAATGTGAAGGTACATGCATGCCACAGAAGAATGCTTGATAAATGCTATGTCAGTAGATGCAAAGGTACATGCATGCCACAGAAGAATGCTTAATGCTGTGTCATTAGTTCTGATGGTACGTTCATACCATTAAAAGAATGCTTGATAAATGCTGTCAGTAGAATGTGAAGGTACATGCATGCCACAAAAGAATGCCACAAAAGAATGCTTGAAAAATGCTATCAGTAGAATGTGAAGGTACATTCATGCCATAAAAGAATGCTTGATAAACGCTGTGTAATTTATGTGAAGGTACATGCATGCCACAGAAGAATGCTTGATAAATGCTATGTCAGTAGATGCAAAGGTACATGCATGCCACAGAAGAATGCTTGTTAAACGCTATGTCAGTAGATGCAAAGGTACATGCATGCCACAGAAGAATGCGTGATAAATGCTATGTCAGTAGACGCAAAGGTACATGCATGCCACAGAAGAATGCTTAATGCTGTGTCATTAGTTCTGATGGTATGTTCATACCATTAAAAGAATGCTTGATAAATGCTGTCAGTAGAATGTGAAGGTACATGAATGCCACAAAAGAATGATGTATTAATGCTGTGTCAGTAGATCTAGTAGTACGTTAAAACTTTTGAAAAATTGCCTCATAAATACTTTGTTAGTATTGGTACATTCATAGCATTAAAAGAATGTTGTGTCAGTGTTTGTGATGGTACATTTATAGCATTAAGAGAATACATGATAAATGCTTTGTTGGTAGATGTGATTGTACATTCATAGCAATTAAAAGAATACATGATAAATGCTGTGTTGGTAGATGTGATGGTACATTCATAGCAATTAAAGAATACATGATAAATGCTGCGTCAGTTGATGTGATGGTACATTCATACCAGTGACAATACTTGATAAATGCTGTGTCAGTAGATGTGATGGTACCTTCATACCATTGACAGAATGCTTGATAAATGCTGTGTCAGTAGATGTAATGGTACATTCATGCCATTGACAGAATACTTGATAAATGCTGTGTCAGTAGATGTAATGGTACATTCATGCCATTGACAGAATACTTGATAAATGCTGTGTCAGTAGATGTAATGGTACATTCATGCCATTGACAGAATACTTGATAAATGCTGTGTCAGTAGATGTAATGGTACATTCATGCCATTGACGGAATGCTTGATAAATGCTGTGTCAGTAGATGTAATGGTACATTCATACCATTGACGGAATGCTTGATAAATGCTGTGTCAGTAGATGTAATGGTACATTCATACCATTAAGCGAATTCTCGATAAACTTTACATAGGGATTATTATTTCTATGATAACCACTGATGTTTGATGAATACTCATCAGTCTTTTTTATTTTCTAGGATCTAGATGTCTAATCAAGAACAGCTACAGTATCTGTGTATCAAGGACATTCGCCCTGGTCTTAAAAACTTGAATGTGGTTTTCATTGTCCTGGAAATAGGTATGTTTGAAATTTGTGTAAATTATATTTGTAAATATACTACTCATAATTATATGTGTACAATATATTTGTAAATACACTGCTCATGATTAAAAGTGTACAGTATATTTGTAAATACACTATTTATGATTATAAGTGCAGTATATTTGTAAATACACTGCTCATGTTTAAAAGTGTACAGTATATTTGTAAATACACTATTTATGATTATAAGTGCAGTATATTTGTAAATACACTACTCATGATTATAAGTGTACAGTATATTTGTAAATACACTGCTCATGTTTAAAAGTGTACAGTATATTTGTAAATACACTATTTATGATTATAAGTGCAGTATATTTGTAAATACACTACTCATGATTATAAGTGTACAGTATATTTGTAAATACACTAGTCATGATTATAAGTGCAGTATATTTATAAATACACTACTCATGATTATAAGTGTACAGTATATTTGTAAATACACTAATGATTATTCATTATATTTGTAGATAATTTGTAAATACACTACTGATTATAAGTGGACAGTATATTTGTAAATGCTCTAATGATTATAGGTGTACAGTATATTTGTAAATACGCTACTGATTATAAGTTACCATATGTAACGTACCTGAGTAGAGCTGGGTATTGCCAGTCATTTTGGATTGAAATAAGTATGATGGGTATTGCCAGTCATTTTGTTTTGAAATATGTATGATGGGTATTGCCAGTCATTTTGTTTTGAAATATGAGTGATGGGTATTGCCAGTCATTTTGTATTGAAATAAGTATGATGGGTATTGCCAGTCATTTTGTTTTGAAATATGTATGATGGGTATTGCCAGTCATTTGTATTGAAATATGTATGATGGTATTGCCAGTCATTTTGCATTGAAATATGTATGATGGGTATTGCCAGTCATTTTGCATTGAAATATGTATGATGGGTATTGCCAGTCATTTGTATTGAAATTATGTATGATGGGTATTGCCAGTCATTTGCATTTCAATATATGTATGATGGGTATTGCCAGTCATTTGTATTGAAATATATATGATGGGTATTGCCAGTCATTTGTATTGAAATTATGTATGATGGGTATTGCCAGTCATTTGCATTGAAATATATGTATGATGGGTATTGCGAGTCATTTGCATTGAAATATGTATGATGGGTATTGTCAGTCATTTGTATTGAAATATATATAATGGGTATTGTCAGTCTTTTGCATTTCAATACATGTATGATAGGTATTGCCAGTCATTTGCATTGAAATATATATGATGGGTATTGCCAGTCATTTGTATATAAATATGTATGATGAGTATTGCCAGTCATTTGCATTGAAATATATGTATGATGGGTATTGCCAGTCATTTGCATTGAAATATATATGATGGGTATTGCCAGTCATTTGTATTGAAATATATATGATGGGTATTGCCAGTCATTTGCATTTCAATATATGTATGATGGGTATTGCCAGTCTTTTGCATTGAAATATGTATGATGGGTATTGCCAGTCATTTGGATTGAAATATATATGATGGGTATTGCCAGTCATTTGTATTGAAATATATATGATGGATATTGCCAGTCATTTGTATTGAAATATATGTATGATGGGTATTGCCAGTCATTTGTATATAAAAATGTATGATGAGTATTGCCAGTCATTTGCATTGAAATATATGTATGATGGGTATTGCCAGTCATTTGCATTGAAATATGTATGATGGGTATTGCCAGTCATTTGTATTGAAATATATATGATGGGTATTGCCAGTCATTTGCATTGAAATATATGTATGATGGGTATTGCCAGTCTTTTGCATTGAAATATGTATGATGGGTATTGCCAGTCATTTGGATTGAAATATATATGATGGGTATTGCCAGTCATTTGTATTGAAATATATATGATGGATATTGCCAGTCATTTGTATTGAAATATATGTATGATGGGTATTGCCAGTCATTTGTATATAAATATGTATGATGAGTATTGCCAGTCATTTGCATTGAAATATATGTATGATGGGTATTGCCAGTCATTTGTATTGAAATATATATGATGGGTATTGCCAGTCATTTGCATTTCAATATATGTATGATGGGTATTGCCAGTCTTTTGCATTGAAATATGTATGATGGGTATTGCCAGTCATTTGGATTGAAATATATATGATGGGTATTGCCAGTCATTTGTATTGAAATATATATGATGGATATTGCCAGTCATTTGTATTGAAATATGTATGATGCGTATTGCCAGTCATTTGCATTGAAATATGTATGATGGGTATTGCCAGTCATTTGTATTGAAATATATATGATGGGTATTGCCAGTCATTTGCATTTCAATATATGTATGATGGGTATTGCCAGTCTTTTGCATTGAAATATGTATGATGGGTATTGCCAGTCATTTGGATTGAAATATATATGATGGGTGTTGCCAGTCATTTGTATTGAAATATATATGATGGGTATTGCCAGTCATTTGTATTGAAATGTGTATGATGCGTATTGCCAGTCATTTGCATTGAAATATATATGATGGGTATTGTCAGTCATTTGGATTGAAATATATATGATGGGTATTGCCAGTCATTTGGATTGAAATATATATGATGGGTATTGCCAGTCATTTGCATTTCAATATATGTATGATGGGTATTGCCAGTCATTTGCATTGAAATATATATGATGGGTATTGCCAGTCATTTGGATTGAAATATATATGATGGGTATTGCCAGTCATTTGGATTGAAATATATATGATGGGTATTGCCAGTCATTTTGCATTGAAATATATATGATGGTTATTGTCCTTAAAGTGTGTGACAATGTTATTGCATACATGCAGTAGATCAGCTGAAAAATATGTTATCTCATGTTTGTAGAACAAAGATTCTCTTGCACCACTGCATAAATCCATTTTAGATATTATGACTCTATGGTCTTAAAATAGGTAATGTAAAAGAGCAAAAACTGTTTATTTTTGAAAAATTCAACAAATAATTTATTTTCCTAGAATATAAAGTGAAAAAGAACTGACATTATTTTAAATTAAATCCCAAGTAGTCCAAAAGGTTGTACAACCAGTCCTAATGAATCAAGTTTTAATTAAATTCCAGTGGTGTTTGAAATAAGATCCAACACTGAATATGTTGATGAGCCTTTAGTAGCCTAGGACAAGATTTGCCAGCAATTTTTTGATGAATCACAATAATGTAATCCAAGATGTCCTTGTCTGAATTCACTATAATTCCATGTGAATGTTTCTGTCTTAGAATATTGTCGAAGAGCACTTTGTATTTCCAGTGAATAATAATTTGAATAAATAATTCCATTCAATGAAATCCTAAACACAACAGTAAGACTGATTCTGCCTTAATATGTTAAAGCAAGAATGAATAAGTTTTCAATTAGACAAGATTATATATAAAAAAAACTAAAAAACAAAAGAAGAGCCAGGATGCAGGGCTAAAGTTCATTTCTAGGAAACTCTTAAGTTGTAAACAGATCAAATCTGTTACTAAAATTATAATAAAGAATGTGGTAAACATCAGGTACAGCAGGTAATGCCATTGGGAATACCAGTGCCCTAGACACAGACCCAAATAAATATGTTTGCTTTGACTGATAATTATGCTAATACTTAATTCACACTCAGAGGGAGATATTAAATATGTATTATTTGTTTACCAAAATAAAAGTTACTGGTCAGGTAGACAATGAACATGATTTTGGACAAGGTCAAGTCTAAAATACAGTTATATATATCATGTTATCATGGAGAACAAATTAATAAATATAAAATTAAACATACATAACGTAGAATATGCTAAATTTCCAGAACAAAAAAAGGTGTTTTTCTTTATTTGTGACTTTTTATTAAATTTTCACTAGATATTGATTAGATACACCAACATAATTTTGAGACAAATTTAATATCATATCAACAACACAATGAGAAAACAAATTTTCACTTAGAACAAAATCTGGAATTGCAATTATGATGACATTTTTAAAAAAAAAATTCTTGATAGAGTGACATGGGCTTCTGCAGTGGACTTAACCAGTCATTTCTTAACCTGACTAAAGTTAATCAAATGAAAAAGGACTTAAGTTTTACATTTTACACAGTTATGGTTACATTTACCTGCTGTTATTTTACATCATTTTGATTCTGTTTTTATATTCCTACGATAAGGCCATCCACCATCAACAGTTACCAAACTATGTGAGTGCCTTACATGTAGAATAAAGAAGAATACTTTTAATTCTTGGGTCAGCAGGTCAAAGATTAATGTCACTGACTGAATAAAAGAAAAATGGTTTGAGCACAATAATTTGAGTTGTCCATGATCTACAGCTACCAAACTTTGTGGATGGTTTGAGCACAGTAATTTGAGTTATACTTGGCATAAGGAAGAACCCTGTTGATTTTGGAATCAGAGGTCAAGGTCACTGTCTGAAAGAAGGAAAATGGCAGCTTTGAGTTTCCTACATCACCAGTTACCAAACATTATGGATGACATCCACTTGGGTTATGGAAGAACCATATTGGTTTGAGGGTCAAAAGGTTAAACGTCAAGTCTACTCTGGCAGAATGAAGAAAAATGGATTCCTTACAATAACATTAATTCTACATCATATACATAAACCAAGCTTTGAGGATAGCTTGAAGGAAGAACCCCTTACTGTCAGAGGTCAAGGTCACTGAAGAAGACAAATTCTTTACATACAGTATTCTACATTACAGACTGGGACTAAACTATGTGAATGGTTTATACTTGAGACAAGGAAGAACCCTGGCAGGTATGGGGTCAAAGGATGATCAATTATGGTTACTGTAAAACAAAATAACTAAAGTTCCTGAAGACAACATTAAATTATTTACTGTTTATCTTCATAAAAAGCTGTGGATGACTTACATATTTGATAAGAAAGAAGTCTATTAAAACGTTGGGTCAAAAGATCAAAGGCAAAGTTATTATGCAAAGAAGACAAGTATCCTTTGCATAATAACTTTACTACCGTGAAAAAAGCTTATGGAGGGCTTAAACTTAAGTATGGAAGTGGACAATTGACTGTTTTTGCACAATAATGTTTTTTCTGGAGTATGTTCCTTGATCAAACTTTCAGGATGGTTTGCGTTTAAGGTAATAAATAAATCTATAAATTCTGGGATCTAAAGGTAAGAGACTGTGGATATTGGAAGTCAGATAAGGAAATAAGAATGTCTTTACCTTAAATTGAGTTTTTTGCTTCATACCTTGACCACGGTCAAGGTCATTGAGACCTTTTGTCAATAATAGCGCAAGTCCACCAAACCATACTTGTGCCTATATAGATCCCTATTTAACATGTTGTGGGTTTATACTATTCTTTTCATGGTTTATACTATTCCTTTCATGGTTTATACTATTCTTTTCATGGTTTTCTTGTTCTTTACATTTGTACATAACTATTTGTCTTCTGTTTCCTGCTTTTCATAATTGTTGAGGTAAAAACCCTTTATAATTCCATCTGTGGTATAATGCCAGTTTTGTATGTGAACATATGTTGGCATTATAACCAGTGTGGAATGTACATTTATTTGTCATAATGCATCTTATTCTGTTGATATATGAACTTCTTAAAATCAAGCATTGATTATTTGGTATTAATTTCAAACTCTTCTAATGTCTTATCTAAGTTGTGTAATTTAAAAAGTCTTCAGGGTTTGTTTTCAGTACAGCAGATACAACTGACCAATTGATTTTCGAATCATAATCATGTTCTGGTGTGTTTCAGGGAAACCAACACGAACAAAAGATGGGCACGATGTTCGATCCTGTAAGGTTGCTGATAAAACAGGCAGTATCAACATCTCTATATGGGATGAGGCTGGGGATCTTCTACAGACGGGGGATATCTGCAGGCTTATCAAGGGGTAAATTTATCTGCAGTATAACATCTCTAATTGTTTAACACAATTCAGACCAGAAAAATATATATTTAATAAACAGTTCCTCAAGATAGAAATGGTTGTATTCATGCTGTATTAAATTTATGCTACCTTGAAATTACTAAGGCCTTACTGTGTTACTGAGAAGTTTTTACAATGTTAATAACATGTTGTTATTTTTATTACATTTCTCAAAAACTTGTATGCAGTGGTTGCACTAGTTGTCACTCCTTGCCAAAGAAACCAGAATATATTAAGGTTTAACAGCTAGACAGATCATGACATATGTATGCAACAGTATATAGCAGTTGTTAAATTGGTGCACATTTTCTAATTTCAGTACATTCCCTGAATGTTTGGATGCTCCACTGCCTCTCAAATCCATCACAGAGAGATAAAAAAAATGTATTTCCTGTCTATATTCCGTGATGACAAAGAGAAGAAACTCTAACCAAACCGATAACCAAACCAACCAGCAATCTTGATTACTGGTATTTTATACTGGCAACTTGCCCAGTTGCCTATGCAACCACCAGAACAAATCTTTACAGCTTATGCTTTGGAAGAGATGAAACCGTACATAGGGATGATGGCATGGCATCATCCCTGCCCCATGGTATGTTTTATTTTGATACAGAAGTCAACTCCCACAGTGAATTGGGGATAAACTTGAAGATTCACTATGGTATGTTTTATTTTGATACAGAAGTCAACTCCCACGGTGAAGTGGGGATAACCTTGAAGATTCACCATGCACCGATCCTAATATTGAGTGTACAGAATACAGCTTTAAAATGGTCTACAAGAGTCCTGCTGATTTCTAAGTGCCAGCCCAATAATCCAACCCCATAAACTAAAGGCTTCTTTGGATTTGGAAGATGAAGAACAGTCATCATTTTGTTTTCTTTCACAGTCAGCAAAAATTATAAAAAAAATTCAGACTGCTAGACTGATAAAAGAAGAAACCTGGGCAATTCCAGAGCTTTTTTGCGGAAAGCATTTACCAGCATCATTCATGCCATGTTGGTATTCAGCACTAAGCTCTCATCCTTGATAAAAACTGGCAGTCAGTATGACCAATGGTTTCTTTCACAAGGTGGATGCAAAATGTCATGCATGCCACCTCCAGGTTAGTGAGAAATGTGATCTCTGCCTCTTTTTTTGATAGATTTGGCATCTCTAGTTATTTTTCAACTGGTTGAAAAAGCCAGGAATGATCATGCATGGAAGCCATATCCTGCATTCATTTGGTAAGGTAATTAATAGGATGAATCTTCAAATCGTGGTAAATGCCATGATAGTGTTGGCTAATCTTGATTGCATAAGATGGGACACCTGCCTGCACACAGCCACCCTTATGCAATGTTATGCCTTGGCTCTCCATTTGGCACCTTTGGGCACTCCTTTATTGTTTGTTGGTAAAACTGAGTAAAATTGAAGAAGTGAAGAAGCAGGCATTTCAAGAATGGTGCTTCAACTCGCCATGCCCCCTGTTCCTGTGTTCAGACAGAATCAGTTTCAGCTGTAGCATAGAGATGGTCAGTAGCAAAAGGATAAGAATCCAAAACAACAAAAAAAACAATTACATCTTCAGTTCAGTTTCAGAGAGCAACAAAATCATTATTCCAGGGTTCCCACGATACCAGGAAAAAGCTTGGACAAATGACAGTTGTTTTCCAACTGTGAAAAATCCTTGAATTTTACAAATAGTGATTAAAGTTGGTGAAAACCTAGAAATTGTCTGCCACAACATAATGGTTTGGGAATTACTCTGCTGGTGCAAACAGATGAATATAACTGTCAAGATCAGACATATCACAGGTAGGCTCAATTTCCTGGCTGATTCACTGTCAAGAACAGGACATACCTTTCACACAGAATGGTCCAGCCAGCCAACAATCTTTACATTGGGTTATATACTTTGGGGTAGCCTGATGATATATCTTTGTGACAAAGTGGAAACACAAGCTGCCCACCTTTGTCTCACTAGTCCCAGAGCCTGAGGCATGGGCTGTTCATAAATCAGTTGGAAGGGGTTTTTGGGGCTACCACTACGGTTCTGGTACCAGAATTATTTCTGAAAGTGATTGGCTAAAATTGATTCTGATTGATACATGTTCCCACGAAAATGACACTAAGAACCCTTACTTCTCATACAGCCACTGTCACAGGTGTTGCTAGTCCCTCATGCATGGTTCTTGTCAGGAGAGCCTTGAAAACAAAACAATTTCTGTCATGGAGAAAATCTCACAAGCTAGAATGTGCTCAACTTTGACAGTTTATGACGGGAAATGGTTTTCAGGAACTGGTTCTGGCTCATTAGTCAGAAGTAGTTAACATTAAAGGCTAACGGTCCATGCTATTTGACACATCATAGTATATAGGTAATGATAAGGATTTATCAGACCTATTTATACTGAATTTAATAGACCAAAATCTCTCACCCAGTTTCCTGAATGGAATATTACTGACATGGTTCAATTCAGATCAGTTTGATTCCTTAGCAGAGACAAGAACTGAATCTGGTAGGTATGCTGGCAGCAGCCCAGTCCATCACCAGACAAGAACTGAATCTGGTAGGTATGCTGGCAGCGGCCCAGTCCATCACCAGACAAGAACTGAATCTGGTTGGTATGCTGGCTGCAGCCCAGTCCATCACCAGACAAGAACTGAATCTGGTAGGTATGCTGGCTGCAGCCCAGTCCATCACCAGACAAGAACTGAATCTGGTAGGTATGCTGGCAGCAGCCCAGTCCATCACCAGACAAGAACTGAATCTGGTAGGTATGCTGGCTGCAGCCCAGTCCATCACCAGACAAGAACTGAATCTGGTAGGTATGCTGGCTGCAGCCCAGTCCATCACCAGACAAGAACTGAATCTGGTAGGTATGCTGGCTGCAGCCCAGTCCATCACCAGACAAGAACTGAATCTGGTAGGTATGCTGGCTGCAGCCCAGTCCATCACCAGACAAGAACTGAATCTGGTAGGTATGCTGGCTGCAGCCCAGTCCATCACCAGACCAAGCTAAAGTCAGCACAGTTTTATCATGGACATCAAAACGACACTAAGCTGGATTCATCTGGTCATTTACTTGGTAAGAAAGTCATTGCTTCCCTTCTTTTCATAAATGGGTACTGGTGTCACATATTAGGTGATTGTCGATGGTGCTGTTCTCTTATTATGAGTGGTAGGCTGCTCAGCATTTTCTCCTGTTCTCCAGATATTAATGTGATCAGAGAATGTATTCAAAGGAGAGAGCAAATGTTTTAGAAAATTATGTTTTAACAGCAGCAATTACTTATTTTGCTGCCATTGCATAGTTAATCTCTTTTTATGCAGAAAACTCACTGTCCATTCTATGCGAATACATCTTTCCAAAGAGTGGAGAAAAGTCAGAGTAACCTTTTGCACTTCGCTCTCTAATTTGGCATACCATGTCACGTGATTATATGTAGAAGCTAGATATTATTTGTCATGGATGCCATACTGTGTAGATGTCTGCCAATTCTGGTACCAGAGAAATGACATCTGTAGCAACTTACCGCAATCAGCAATCTTCTGCAGTTTTTAATTAGTCTCAATGTTACAGCTGTCTGTTCCATTTTCTAAGAACATCATGTCATAGCCTTTTCCCCTTTAGAACTTTTTTTTACAAATATATAAATCACTGTATTACAAGTAAGACCTTGTGTTCTGACATTGAGGACATCATTTTTGCATATATCAAACACTGTGATATTGGTAAGTGATTGTGTTATAAGGAAAATAACAATACATGCTGTGTGTCTCTACATACACCCAGGTGAGTTTTGTGGCAACATCATACAGTATACATGGTGCATACACAGGGTGTACATTGTATGACACTGCATACAACCAGGTGAGTTTCAAGGCAACAACTCAGATGACATTCATTATTTCTTTATTATGGGATAAAGTCAGAACAGTCTGGCATTTGTTCACAAAAAGGGCCCACGGGATACTCACACAGACTGCATAAGTACTCAAAGTGCACACGGAAAAAGCATTGCACTTTTTGCAAATTATGGTCTTCCAGCTCCTGGAATCTAGCTGATTCCAGACATCTATATCCAGGCAAGAGAACATTCCCTGCCCTTCTTCAGAATTTTCTGGAATCTCTTCCAGGTCTCACTGTTGGGATAAACATCTTTGGTGGCCTGTGAAGCCCCTGCAGAAGGAGGGTCTAGGCGTTTGAGAAGTCAATTGACTTCCCTCTATAGGATATGATGAATACTTATGATGTCTCTAACAGTGTGCATGCCTCAGGTAGCTGGTTGATCCCTCCTGTTGGGGAGGTAGAGCGCTGTGACAGTGGGTTGTACCTTCCTGTTAGGGAGGTAGAGCACCACAATAGCAGGTTGCACCTTCACATTAGGGAGGTAGAGCACTCCAGTAGCTGGTTGTGCCCTCCCATTAGGAGGAAAAGAGCGACATGATAGTGCATTGCACCCTCCAATTAGGGAGGTAGGGAGGTAAAGCACCACAGTGGAAGGTTTAACCATCCCATCAGGGAGGTAAAGCACTCCAATACATTGTGTGTGTCTGGCATCATGTTGTCCCTTCTGTTCAGGAGGCAAAACACTGCATCTGTGATGCACACAGAGATAAATCAGTTGAAGATGAGGTTTCCTCCATCTACCACTTATCTGCCTCACCGTATGGGGATAGTTCAATAACTGAGCTTCCCCCTTTTACCCCCTCTACCATCCCATCCTGTGTAAGATTTGCCATCCATGCACAGGACTCAGACTAGGGACCAGGACCACATTGGTGTTCCCCTGTTCCCAATTATACCAGTGAACACTTATGGGATGTGGGGCCTTCCACCTCAGTGGACCTTACCATCACAATTGAAGTGATGCTGTGACTGATATCCCACCATTACCTCCTCACCAGGTGGCTTCCTCTAGGAAGGCTAAAGGTGTTACGTCAACAGATGTTCTTATCTCCCCTCTGTAACTCATGATGAATCAGGGACCATAGTGCAGAGTCAGAGTGATCCATTCCATCAAGGGACAGTGATGCCCAGCCACTCTCCAACTTGGAGCAACCTTGACTATGATGATGCACTCTCTATCCTTGTTGACTCCAACAAGTTCAAGACAGAAGCTGTGGCAACGATACCTTCTCTTAGGCCCACCCTTATTCTCAGATGGATGAGGAAGAAGAGGAATGGTTCCTTGACAAGGTGGTGCAATGTCGCCCTCTCATAAAGAGGAGTGGTTAATTGGGTTTGGATGCATTATCCAGAGGATGACCTCCCTCGATATTATAGCCCGGCAGGAGTGAAAGAAGAATGGAATTTCAACAGAGAACTGAGCGAGAATATTGGGGAGGAATAAACAATATGAGCCCTCTTTTGACAAGAAAATAACAAATTTAATCAGAACAAATTAAAACGGTAATTCAAATTCAAGTTAGATTATATAAGTAGAATTTAACAGGTGTGTCCAGTTTGGATTTATTACATCATCATAACGAAAGGTGAAAGAATGCAGTATCCATGATTGATTGCATCACCTTCATTCACTTTGACCATATATCAACGTCTCCTAGTTCATCCTTCCAACTCTAGGTTATGCCCCTTCATGGACTTCATGGTCCCTTTTACTCTGACCTCGTCCTTCTTTCTTTCTTTTCCCGTACTCTAATCTTAGGACTGTCTCGTCCTTCTCTCCGAAAGCTGTTCCTTAAAGGACAAATTCACCCCATAATACTGTATACATATTATTTAATTGTACGTACATTTAATTCCCTTAAAGTTATTCAGAGCCTGTGGCTATCCACACACCGAGTAAATTCTGACTTAGTACGGTAGGACATTGACCTTGCTTTCCAGCGGCAAGTCTTGAATTACCACGTGACTACTAAGTATTACCGTATTAATTTACAAAGTCTACTACATGTTTGATCACTATTGCATGAAATTCAAAAGAAATGTAACTCACGGCATTCCTTAACTACAAGATTATCCAAGCATTACAAAATCGGATATAATTAGGTAATTATTGTTAACTCACGATGATCTGTATCGTCCTAACAACCATATGAAATCTTACACATGAACATTTGGATCGCATGCAGTCAATTCTACCAATGAACTAATAACTGTATAATTAAAAAGGTAAATTGCATAACAATTCTATCGTCAACACTTTCAATGAAATTGAATAAAATATATTGCATAATAACTCTAGCATCAACACTCTCCATGAAATTAAATAAAGTTGCATAACAACTCTAACAACAACACATTTCCACAAAATGAATAAACAATACATAGTATAGAAACCTCTTCTTATTTCACGAGGAAAGCACTAATCTTTAGGCTTCCACAGAGTCGAGACAAAGTTTCCTCTCGTAGGAAATTTCCAGACTAAAAAATTTACACTAGGGTCGTCAGTTTAAAGTCAGATTGCTCTAAAGTGTACGCCCTAATTTATTCTACCCAAGGCAAGGGTCCCTAATCTTTCCCAAAGAAATAATTTCTTTCATCAGATTTAGACAGCTCAGAATCTGTGTACGACAGTGCATGACAATTTTCCCTTTGAAAATATGGTAAATGGACATAGGTTCCTACCAAGCGGTTAGGGTCGGTAGCTCAAATGTTTACTTCTAAAGACTGTTTAAGATATCCCAGTCAATTTCACTGGTTCGGAAATATTGTTCCTTTGAAGTTTACACTGACATGGGGGAGATGATCAACGAAAGTTCTGAGTGACCCTTCACAAAGACTTTTCTGGCTTAACTGCGATAACTTTAATTGCTAAATGCATTCAACTTTAAATTTTCTGTACTTCAAAATATGACACTTCACAGGTGGTAAAGGAGGTTTACCATCTTTTACCTCTGGACTTGTGCCCCAAACCAATAGGCACACAGTCCAAAATGATCCTTTTCATTTTGGACTTGTGCCCCAAACCAATAGGCACACAGTCCAAAATGATCCTTTTCATTTTGGAAAAGATCTCTTGTGCACCTGCTCAACCAGACCTCTTACTTCTCCCATATTCATCCATGACTGAGCAAATATGGAGGTTTCACAAGGCCAAAATATCACTCGACAACATAGAGGGTGGTCTGTACCTCAGTCAATGTTGAGACCTCTTATATTTTCTTCCAGCTAGGTACATTCCCTAATTGGCCTATCAAACCTCCTCCTTTGGATGCCAATGCAGCCAAAGTGGGTATTTCTACAGGAGCCTTGGCACACCTTCCCATTGAAACAGTTAATGCCATGGAGCAGAAAACCTGGTTACTTTTAGCTTCACCTATTCTCACCTACTTCCTTTAGTATGCCTCATTGAATCCAGCCACATTACAGAGTATTCTGGATGCTGTGGCCAGACATCTCTGCATTCTTTCTCTGTTGCCATGACATTATCAGTGGACTTTTGCACATCTGCCATGACATTGCATTGGACTCACCAAAGGTCTTGCTTACCCACCATATAAACCTTCTAAGGGCTGCTCCTCTAGAAGCCAAGACGTTCTTTGGAGGTCTCATTGCTTCTCAAGAATCACCAATACTGATCATTCGTGCCCACTCCCAGCCATCACAATTGAAAAGGAAACAAGATTGGGCAAATCACTGTCAGGGGCCATCTGCAAATCTTCAACAATCTCCACAATGAAGGACCTCCATTTTCTTCTCCCAGTCTGGCTTGTTGAAATTGAGGGAAGAGGAGCACAAGCTTTGGCAGAAGGGCAATCAAGAGGGTCTTGAATGAACAGTTTATCATCCTACTGCCTGATCTTTCTGGTCACCAAGAAAGGCAGGAAAGTTTTAATCATATTGATCTCTTGTTGCTCAACCAGTTTCTCTTGGAGGAATCCTTCAAGA
Source organism: Sinohyriopsis cumingii (assembly GCA_028554795.2). Taxonomy (NCBI): domain Eukaryota; kingdom Metazoa; phylum Mollusca; class Bivalvia; order Unionida; family Unionidae; genus Sinohyriopsis; species Sinohyriopsis cumingii. Next base: position 2,187,628 of record CM068833.1, on the reverse strand, counting down.
TGGAGACAACCTCCTCAATCCGGAACACTTTTTGTCTGTTCAGTTGGGCCATCTCCATCAACCTTCAGGATGCTCACTTGCACATCCTGATTTTTTTCTCCCCACTTGGCAAATATCTCTGTGTTTGCCTAGACCAGGAATTTTTTTTTTTATTCCAGGTTATGCCATTTAGGATCCCTTCCTCACCCAGAGTCTTCACCCAGGTCGCAGGAGTGGTAGCTTCCTACCTTCAAATACTGGGAACATAGATTCTCCATTATTTCGACAACCAGTTGATTCACAATGTCCAAGTTTAGTCCCTTTATCTGGATCTATTCATCTCTTTGTCCACTGTAATTCATTTGGGTCTCTTACCCAATCTCGAGAATTTGGAACTTGTTCCATCTCAGGACATTGTTTATGTGGAGATGAACTTCCTTACAAATCAGACTTGGTCTGGGTTCCTCTGGATCAGATAGATTGAATCCTGACTTTCCTAGAGACACTATGAACATAACCCTGTTATCTGTTCACCTTTATCTTTTACTGCTCTGAAGCTTAAAAGCCACTGCCAATTGTTTCCTTACGATGTCTCCACATGCATTCTCTACAGTTTCTCCTTCTTCAAGGTGGAAACCACTCAGATTCTCTATCAACCCTGTTTCGCTTGGACTGGATTTTCACCACCATTTGCTTCGATGAATGAATCAAGACAGATTCCTGGGTGGGGGTTACCATGCACACACCCAATCCCCATTCCTATCTGCTTGATGATGTGTCATATTCTGATTGGGTGCTCATTTAGAGTTAGAGGGCATAATTCTCCATGGTTCTTGGACTCCGGCAGATTATCTCTCCACTTCAAGTATACCTGTTTGTGACCAGTCTCAAGAACAAACTTCCTTCCCATTTACATTTCTCCTGGATCAGAGAGCATGGGCAGTAGATGCATTTAGCTTGCAGTGGGATTGCCTATTCACTTATGCCTTCCCACCTTTGCAACTGCTTCCATGATTGATGCAAAAAGTCAGAACCTCCACTGCTCAGATAATCCTCATAACACCACTGTGGCCCAGCAATCATGGTTCAGTGATCCCCTTGACCTGTTCATCAGTTAAATATTTGGAGCCCCAGAGACTTGTCTCCAACTCTCTTACACACTGATGGAATCTTTCTTGTTATTTATGGTCACTAATCAAGACCCTTGTGAACCATTGATTGAAGCTTCCTTTCAGAACCTCACACTGTGTTCCTACTCTCTTTAGCTTCTGCAAGACAAAGAAGTGAGATTCATGCCTTGTCTATTGGTACTAGCTGTCTCTAGTTTACAGCGGGCTGCACCCTCCCATTAGGGAGGTTGTGCACTTCAACAGCACATTGCACCCTTCTCTTAGGGAGGTAGAGCACTGCAATAACGGGTGATGCCCTCTTATTTGGAGGTTGATAACCACAAAAGTGGGTTGCTCCCTCCTATTAGGGAGGTTGAGCACTGCAACACATTTGATATTTGTGTTTCTGTCAGGGGCCCATTGTAATGACACAATATGTGACTCAGAGAGACATCAACCTTTGATAGATGGACCTCTCATTCTATGGTGAGTACAACTAAATTTCTGTTTTTCATCATTTTGGTGAGAGCATCAGCCTACCCAGCTATCTGACAAATTCAGCTATGCAGGATAAGTAATTGCTGCCATTAATATATAGTTTTGGGGGTATACTAACTTTAAGTATGAAATACTTACTGGACGTTATTGTTGAATGCCCACCTCCTACCCCATTCTGATGTCTTGTTAATTATTGTCTGTGAAAAAGATGACAGGTAATATCTACCTTCCATGCATGACCATACAGTATACTGAGTGGTGTGCAAAAGGTCATACTGGCTTTCTCGACTCTGTGGGAGGATGTATTCATATTGAACAACACAAACATAGGTTAGCTAGGCAATAGTAGCAGGTAAGTATTGCATAATTAAAATTTGTTTTACCCTCCCAAAACTACATATTAAATTGACAGGTGTTTTTATTTGGATCTCAAAAAATTTCACACAAAGCTTTGTGATGTTTTTCTCCAGGTCCTGAGGCCAACCTTTATCTAGTTGCTCTTACAATGTCCTTCTTGCTCAGTGGATCAACAGTGTTCATGTTCATTAGCATCGGAAGTTACTTTTGTTGTTCATGGTGCTGCTTAGTATGTTTAACCAGTTTTTCATTAAACTAGTCTAACTGAGAGCAAAGGACAGCTGAATTGTTTTTTATTAAACTTTAACTTAAAACATTCTTATCAAACAAAGTAACACTTAAACAAGACCATAACAGTTACTCAAATGGTTTGCCAAAATCATATTTAGTGAGGTTTTCCTTTTTATCTCAATTCAGCCAAATGATGGACAGTTTTTAATCAACTACGCAAAAGCCAACATGACCAGTATGACTTATAATACCTAAAACAATACATCCCACATTTGGCCTAAACTTTCCAGATTACAACAATAATCAATTAACACACTAAAATCAGCTGCATTACATGGGCACACATCATTGCACTGGTTACAACAATGGAACAGTTCCAGTACCCACAAGACTGGTTCTAACTGACTTCCAGCACATAAATAAGCAAAACAGTATTTCAGAATCACATATATGTTAAAGCCATGTGAGCACTAATTATTGTAACCCAGGCAATCTGTTCCCCATTCATAAATCAAATACTTTGAACACAAAGTTTGCAGCTTTTGATCTTCATAAGGGTAAGGGGCATGAGTATAAATATTAATAATTTACTAGTCTTTCAGTAACTTTAAATCAAATTTTTCTCAACAAATTAGTTTTTTTTTCTTTTTGACAAGTCCAGCGGGCACCTCACTCACTTAGAATACAGCAGGGGCCCAATCTGAAATCAGGAAAGCCCCATGGCATCAGGCTAGCAAAGTTTTTGAGCACTGGATAATAAGTGATATTTCTGAAAAATATTTTAACACATGTACTTCAAGAGATCTGAGTAAGTTACTTAATAAAATCCCTCATATTTGAACATGTTAACTATCCAATAGGAATAGTTCTGTTTTGTAGCACTATCTCTTAATCAGCTTTAACTGTATATATTATTATTTTCAGGTATGCATCAGTATGGAAAGGCTGTTTGACATTGTACACTGGAAAATCAGGAGGGATATTCAAAATTGGAGAGTAAGGATAAACCGTCAGCATGTCTTTAAAATCAAATAATGACTTCTTCTGAAACTTTTATTTGTAGTTTTTTTTCACAAACAATAAGGCATAGATTGTTCAGAAATGACTTTGGATTATTTGAACTTGTGCACGGTTGTTTCAGTTATGAATATGATTTTGTATGCTCCTGCCTGACCTATGGAGTGAGCGTAAAGGTTACCCATATCTGTCCATCCCATCCAATCCCATCCATCATTTAATGTTACCTATATCTGTCCATCCCATCAAATCCCATCCATCACAGAGTGTTACATGTATCTATCCATCTCATCCAATCCTGTGTATCAGTCTTATCTGTATCTGTCCATCCCATCCAGTCCCATAGGTTGGGGAGCCATCCTGCAGACTACCTTACAATTAATTTTCTACAACAGTATTGTGTTCTTTAATTAAAGGCTTATGTCTGAAGAGCATAAATGTGTGACAAACAATTTGATTAACTTTTAAATTTTCGAAAGCAGCATTATAATGGGGGAGAGCTGAATGTATGAATCATGCAGAAGGAGCTTGACACGCAGGCAAGGGCAAGCTTAAGGCCCGTACATTGATAATTGCCTGATCGCCCTATGTCCAACAGGGCAACTGATATTTTAGATGTTACTAAAATAATAAGAGGAAAATATTTGTAGCTGAAATGATGACATAAAGGAAATTTTACCCTTATATTGATTACAAGACTCGTTGCTGCAACAATCCTTCTTTACTAAAAGATAGGGCCTACTCTAAATGCATATCCACGTTCCTGCGAGTCAGCTATCTTGAACCGTTCCAGTCTGATGGATGCTTGCATATCAGATGTATGATACGGTAGGCATTCAATATATGTACAGTATTTTGCTACATATATTTGTGTAAAGGTTTGTAAATCAAACTGGCAGATGTTGTTTTTTATGGGTTTTCATTTTGTGTGTTGGATTTGATTGGGTTTTCATTGTTGAAGGAGGATAGGGAAGAAATGAAAAGTTAGAGAAGATGCCTAGAGAGGGAATATAAAATGGACAAAGATAGAACGCAGTTTTTTAAAAAAATAAAAAGGGGCCATATGACCTGATTTTGATGAGGATTACTGGCTACTTTTCAAGGATCACTGATTGTACTGATTAGAAATTTATATGAAAAAATTATAATCATTCTAATACAAAATTGGTGAAGTGTAATAGCTAGCGTAGCCAACTGACTCCTTGTGATCATGCTGAATGAACTTGTGTGACACCATGGAGATTCAGTTCAGTTGCCTCTATGTTGCTGACCTAGGTCAGACCAGTTCAGTTGCCTCTATGTTGCTGACCTAGGTCAAACCAGTTCAGTTGCCTCTATGTTGCTGACCTAGGTCAAACCAGTTCAGTTGCCTCTATGTTGCTGACCTAGGTCAAACCAGTTCAGTTGCCTCTATGTTGCTGACCTAGGTCAGACCAGTTCAGTTGCCTCTGCATTGCTGACCTAGGTTAGATCAGTTCAGTTGCCTCTGTATTGCTGACCTAGATCAGACCAGTTCAGTTGCCTCTGCATTGCTGACCTAGGTCAGATCAGTTCAGTTGCCTCTGTGTTGCTGACCTAGGTCAGACCAGTTCAGTTGCCTCTGTGTTACTGACCTAGGTCAGACCAGTTCAGTTGCCTCTGTGTTGCTGACCTAGGTCAGACCAGTTCAGTTGCCCCTGTGTTGCTGACCTAGGTCAGACCAGTTCAGTTGCCTCTGTATTGCTGACCTAGATCAGACCAGTTCAGTTGCCTCTGCATTGCTGACCTAGGTCAGACCAGTTCAGTTGCCTCTGTGTTGCTGACCTAGGTCAGACCAGTTCAGTGGCCTCTGTGTGTTTTATATAAAAGCTCTTAGCTCTTTTTTCCTTAGCATGATTTTATAGGATGAAAATGCAGTTAAAACCATCCAAACAATCATCAGTTGTTATTTTGAAGTTGATTTACATCCAGTTTTTCCTGCTAGGTATGTGTGTTCGTTTTGAATTCTAGTTCACTTTACTTTAAAATAAATCAGACTATTATTAATTGAGTTATGTATGCAACATTTTGGTATTTTTTCTTTCCTATTTGGTTTATTTCTAAATAGGGCAAGTAATTAAAAAATTTGATGGGCTCTGAGCATTTTGCTAAAACTTCCTTAATTGTAACAGTCCTGTTTTATTAATTCTTCCCCACATTCTTTGTTTATTTTCCAGATTCTGCATGCAGTTTTCAGAAGTTCCCAATATGAGTGAACCCAACCCTGAGCATATGCCCAAACCTGTAAGTTATGATTAAATCTTATAATTTAATACCAGTGTCATAAGGCACAGATCAATTATATAATATAATGAGCTATTTTGAGAGACCATGTGTTTTCAGAGAAAATATTTTGTTGGCAAAAGGGAGGCAATCTGTTATTACATGTTTTACTGAATACCTTCATTACCAGGTGATCTGTCAATACAGGTTTTACTTTATTCCCTTATTTCCAGGGGTGTCCTGTCAATGCTGTTTTTTCTGTATACTAGCAGAATAGACCAAATACAAATTTTGCTTTATACCCTCATTTCCAGGGTGGTCTGTCAGTACAGGTTTTTCTGTATACCTTCACTACATGGTGGTATCTCAATACATATTTTTACTATGTGTTTTCTCGGCATGGCTTGAGGAATTACTTGGATCATACAATAATTTTTGAAAATTTAACTGTCTAGTATTATTATTCATGTTTGACACTGTTTTAACTGTTCAGTCAGATACACAAAAAAGTATAGAGAAAGCAAACCTGAAGCTTTCGTCTTCACAATTAGGGCTTCATCAGCAGACTGATTTAATCTTTACTGACTGCTAACATAAGTCTGATAAGAAAGACATTTGTGGACCTATCTGTCATATTAGGTATGAAGGACAGGGTTAAAGTCAGTGCCATCATGATTATTGAGGAAATGGAAAGGACATTGAAAACAGGATTTAATGAACATCGAAGACCATGTTCAAGTTCATCTGAAGTATCACAGCACATCCACAATGTTTGCCCTGGACACACTGTAACTTGGAATTCAGTATAAATATTAGATTGAGAATAAACCTGGTTTGAGCATTGGGTTAAAGAATCTATCTACATCCATGAGCACAAGCTGACGCTGAACAGGGACAGGGGCCATTACAACCTGTCTATCAGTCTGTTGATAAAGTCCTTATCATTATGGTTCACATTATTGCTGTATCCATATTCATATGAGTTGTATCATTATGGTTCACATTATTGCTATATCCATAGTCATCCAGTTTGTATCATTATGGTTCCCATTATTGCTATATCCATGGTCATCCAGTTTGTATCATTATGGTTCACATTATTGTTATATCTATATTCATCTGAGTTGTATCATTATGGTTTACATTATTGTTATATCTATATTCATCTGAGTTGTATCATTATGGTTCCCATTATTTCTGTATCCATATTCATCTGAGATGTATCATTATGGATCATATTATTGCTATATCCATAGTCATCCAAGTTGTATCATTATGATTCACATTATTGCTATATCCAGAGTCATCCTGTTTGTATCATTATGATTCACATTATTTTATCTACATTCATCCAGGTTGTATCATTATGGTTAACATTTATTGCTGTATTCATCTGAGTTGTATCATTATGGTTCACATTATTGCTAATTCAGTACTTTTTATCCCTATGTTTAAACTGTCATGGACAAGTCAACTTTCCGCTTGGGTTTTGTTGTTCAGTCAACAGAAACTACTGTAACATGCTCTACAGCAAGTGTCCATTTCTTCAACAAATATGAGAAAGCATAATACTGTTTAATAGGCATTTAGTGTATCAAGTCCATGAAGAAAGATATGGCTACAATATGTTGATGTATTGGCACAAGACAACATTGATTCATCTTCATTCTTTAAGGGTTCACTTTGAGATTCTGGTAGTGTGGACTGTGATTACTTAATCAGAGATTGACTATCTGACAGGGGCCCGGGTAGCCAACTGGTCTACATTTTGAGATTGACTATCTGACATGGGCCCGGGTAGCCAGATGGTCTGCGTTTTGAAATTGACTATCTGACATGGGCCCGGGTAGCCAAATGGTCTACGTTTTGAGATTGACTATCTGACAGGGGCGCGGGTAGCCAAATGGTCTACATTTTGAGATTGACTATCTGACAGGGGCCCGGGTAGCCAAATGGTCTGCGTTTTGAGATTGACTATCTGACATGGGCCCGGGTAGCCAAATGGTCCACGTTTTGAAATTGACTATCTGACATGGGCCCGGGTAGCCAAATGGTCTACATTTTGAAATTGACTATCTGACAGGGGCCCGGGTAGCCAAATGGTCTGCGTTTTGAGATTGACTATCTGACAGGGGCCCGGGTAGCCAAATGGTCTGCGTTTTGAGATTGACTGTCTGACATGGGCCCGGGTAGCCAAATGGTCTACGTTTTGAGATTGACTATCTGACATGGGCCCGGGTAGCCAAATGGTCTGCGTTTTGAGATTGACTATCTGACAGGGACCCGTGTAGCCAAATGGTCTACGTTTTGAGATTGACTATCTGACATGGGCCCGGGTAGCCAAATGGTCTACGTTTTGAGATTGACTATCTGACAGGGGCCGGGGTAGCCAAATGGTCTGCGTTTTGAGATTGACTATCTGACATGGGCCCGGGTAGCCAAATGGTCTACGTTTTGAAATTGACTATCTGACATGGGCCCGGGTAGCCAAATGGTCTGCGTTTTAAGATTGACTATCTGACAGGGGCCTGGGTAGCCAAATGGTCTGCGTTTTGAGATTGACTATCTGACAGGGGCCCGGGTAGCCAACTGGTCTACGTTTTGAGATTGACTATTTGACATGGGCCTGGGTAGCCAAATGGTCTGTGTTTACAGATCACTGATATCTTACCTCTGTCCATGTCGGTTTCAATCTCGGCTCGGCCAACATGGGTATGTGTGAAGCTTGCCAGTAGCTTCCCCATAGGTTAATGGTTCTTTATATGTTCTCCACCATATATACTGGCCACCACATATAGCCTATCATCTGTTGAAAAATGTTGTTAAACCCAGAACAGCTCCAACATAGTGTACATTGTCAGCATGTGCACCAGTTCATGGTTGACAGTTCTAAGGACAACTACAAGGAAAGGGAGTGACATAAGAAATCAAAATACCAAGATTACTGGTGTTATGAACATTCATCTTGTACTGAGTCTTTGACCCACCTGATTGGTAACACTAGTAAATCTAGTAGAATGGAGGAAGCTGCGACTTCTCCTCCACCATCTACAGTCTCTGGAGTTACATGTGTGACATTTGGTATATAACAAGCAACAACAAAGTTGATTGGTTCTAGCCAATTTCTTCCCATCTTCCACTGTTTTAGTCGAAATGTTAAATATTTTGGGAAAACCGCTTCAGTGGCCTAGTGGTTAGAGCATCTGCCTTGGATCCGGGAAGTCGTGGGTTCGATCCCTGGCTGAGTCATACCAAAGACTTACAAAAATGGTACTAACAGCTACCTCGCTTGGCACTCAGCATTAAGAGGTTAGTGTTAGGACTAGTTGGCCTGGTATCAGGATAATGTGACTGGCTGGGACGTTATGCTACATGTCTGTGGCATGATGCCCCAGTGCTAGACATTACTATAAACTGTCACACTGCAGACATCGTAGAGATGTGACTGAAAAATTGTTAAAGCTACGTTAAAAAGTCCAAATCACACACACACTCACTCACATATACTTTGGGAGAAATTCCACCCAATTCTAGGCAGCCGGAGTGGCATAAGTCTCCCCGTATGGCCTTCAGACCTGCAAGTCTGGGTTCATAGGGTTTATAAATGACTTATTGAACTGTGCAATCTAGCGACAACTCGCTTTTGATGCCATCTTGGCTACTGATTGTACCTTCCAGCCATCTGGCTCTTGATACCATTTAATGACTATGGCATTCTTTGCATACCATCCAATGCCTCATCTGCCTAGCCTTGTTCTTACTTGTTCTTACTTCAGCAGTACAGCTGTCTTCACTGCCATCTGTGGATCCCACACAGTTTTTTATTTCAACAAGTTGTCCGTACCAGTTTGATGACTACATCAAACAGATACAGCTAACCATTTGCTCACAGCTTACCTTCTTGGATGGTACCGTGACAGTGTTAGAGACGATGGCCATGCCTGTCTGTCCCTCCAGAAATGTAATATATGGATATTGATCTTGATCCTGGCCAGGACAACCTGCACACTGAGTGTGGGTATAAGCATGATGATGCTTCATGCTTAGATCCCACTATGGAGTGGACTGAGTATATCTTTAAGAATTTATGGTGTGTTGCTGAACTCAGAATGCTCTGCACACCCAACTTCTACTCTGGCATACAGTGCAAGGCCTCAGTTGTTTTTGATGACAAGGAAATCAGCCCTTCCTAAAATCTTCCTCCACCATTGAGAAAAATATATGCAATTGTAGAGTCTATCTGCCATGATAAGTGACACATTCAATTACCAAGCCTTTCTTTTTTCCGAGAATCAGCTCCCAGCATTCTTTGCAATCTCTCTTGTATAAGACCCATTCTGACACCTTCTTCACGGATCTCCCAGCATTATACAGGATTATACATGAACTCAATCTGACTTTGCCTGCTCTTGTATAAAGACATTCTGCACACCACTTTAAAGCTCATTCACAATATAGTAGCCACATCTTTGTTGTTGTACTTGGCATCTCTACTGATTGTACATTCTGCCCTGACACTATGAACCTCCCTTTTATCGCCTCTGCTACTCAGTGTCAAGATAGATGAATTGCTGAAGCATGCAGCCCAAGGACCCCCCTTCCATCACTCTGTGCAGCAACCATCGCCCTATACATCATCTCTAATTCACCCTAAATGGTGTGCAGAACAGAGACAAGATGACAAGGGATCATTTGCTGCACAACCCAAAAGCCAGCGGCGATCCCAATCCTATACATGAAGACAATATGCTAATGATTTTTGAGGCATTCATATCAAGAGGATAGCCCATGCCTCCATTCTCTTGCGTTTGACATGTGTCCCCAACTGCCTGCTGACATCTGGTAGGTGCCCTGCTCTTGTTTTCTTTTAAGTGGCATTGGAAAATCTCTGAGTGATGAAAGTTATCATCACAGTCTTTCATTTTTGGAGCGACCATGTTCAGAACAATACAGTTTTCGTCATGTCAGACAACTTGGCAGTAATGACATTCGACATCAAAAGGGGCACTACCAAATCACTCCAGCTATACATTGTGGTCTGGCCATTCCACTGTTGGTGTGCACAACACAATGCCAACATCCTGATCAGACATTCCTGGCAGACTAAATGTATTGGCTGATTGTCTGTTAATGAGGGAACAGATTCCCCTTATAGAATAGTCTCTCCATCCATCAGCCTTTCTTCAGATTTCCCAGCTATGGGGGCATCTATGATTGATCTTTTTACAACCAGGTGGAATCACAATCTTTTTATAACAGGTGGAATCACAAACTGTTCACCTTCATCTCCCCAGTACCATATCGCCAGGCTTGGTTCATTGACACTCTTTCTCTCAGTTGGGAAGGGTCTGTGACCCTCAGTCTTATCTCTACCCATAATTCCTAAGATTATACAAAAATTAAGAAGTGCAAAATACTTAAGATTATCCTTCTCTGCTGGGACAAAATCTGGATCAATGATCTTCTTGATCTAGCGATAGATCTACCTAATAAGATCCTGTTAAGGCCGAATCTTCTCAGACAGCCTCAAACCCACGTTCTGTCATTTCCCAGACCATATTCACCTATATGCTTAGCTCTTATTTGGAGACCCTTGCAGCAGAAACAGTTCAACCCAAGAATTGCATGAGCTAGAAGGCCCTCTACTTTAAATGTGTACAAAGGGCAGTGGCATGTTTTCAGGGACTGTTGCTAAGTCTAAAGCTTTGTACCTTTGAGTGCTTCTGTCTCACAAGTAGCTATTTTCTTTGCCTCTGATTACAATTACTATTTAGAGCATGTTCCATCATCATGGCAGGGAGGATCTTGGTCATAACAAAAACCTCTCTGACTTGTCCGGCATTGTTTCCTCAAACAGATTCAGGCCTTTAGCCAGTATCGCATTGAAACTCCTTTCATACAAAACCTGTTGCCTGATAGTGTTTGCTTTGGCTTTCCGAGTCAGCAAATTACATGCCATCTCTGTTTCAATCAGACATCTTAGAGGTCTTTTTGACAAATCCTAATTTTTTGCTGTCAGTTGGCATTCAAAAAGTCATGATACAACCTATCTTCTGTATTGACACAATAGCCCATTTCATGCAGACTTCGGTGAACTTCGTAATTTGCTCGGAATTTTGATCACATGGCGGGTGGTCAGCTGACCATAATAGCCACTCGATAGGTGGTGGGCAAAATATGGCTGACGCTTCAGCATCAGCATCAACTTCTGTAACTACTTCAACGTCGTTTATCGAGTTCAAAAATGCATATTCAACAGTGATGCTGCTGCAGATATTGATGAAATTTAATATTGGAACCATCCTGTCTTATTTTCTGGAAACCAGGGCGGATTTCAAACCCATACGAGAGAGTAGCTTTGAGCTGTTTACATCTGTATATTATATATGTAAGTAAGGAAATGGTGTCGAAGTAAACAAATTTAATCCTGACAAATGGCGGATGCTTCAGCATCAGCATCAACTTCTGTAACTACTTCAACATCGTTTATCGAGTTCAAAAATGCATATTCAACAGTGATGCTGCTGCAGATATTGACGAAATTTAATATTGGAACCATCCTGTCTTATTTTCTGGAAACTAGGGCGGATTTTAAACCCATACAAGAGAGTAGCTTTGAGCTGTTTACATCTGGACATGTACATGTAAGTAAGGTAATGGTGTCAAAGTAAATTTAATCCTGACAATAAAAGAGCAAGTTGTTAAGACTATTTCTGTGCATCCGAAACATCACTATAATAAAATGCGTTTCATATGAGTTTATCAGATTTGTTTTTGAAAGTCTGTGGATAATTTACATGTAAATTTCAATCATTCTTTAATTTTATTTCTGAAATACTTCTAAACAACAATGTACGCCATTTTATTATGTACATGTACCCACCAGCTTTTGATTGGCTGGAGTATAAAGTAACTTGGGAGGTTATTCGGATAATTACAGAGCAACTTGGTTAAATTCGGTATGAAATGGGCTATACAAGAGGCTTTCAGACAGGACCTGGTACATTTGCTCAGACTATCTGAAGGGTCTGAGCCAGTTTGCAGAGCTCAAAGACTCGTCTTTCTCCTAGTTAAACCTGGCAAAGAGGACATAACCCTTTGAACCCCCTCATTTTGGTTTAAGTGGGTAATATGCACTGCCTACTGAGACACTAGCACATAGTCGCCTTATGAGATAAGAGTAATCTCTGCAATCCTTGCCTTGACTGTCATATCTCTATAAACGATATCACCGAGGCCATTGGTTGGCATGCAGTCAACTTTCCTGGGTTTTATCTACAAGATTTGGCTCAACAGTGACAAACTCTGGATCTAGAAGGTTTCAGTCTCTGTTGTTCAAGCAGCTACTAGACCCAATTAACAATCAGCGCAACTTAGACCCAATTAACAATCAGCACAACTTAGACCCAATTAACAATCAGTACAACTTAGACCCAATTAACAATCAGCACAACTTAGACCCAATTAACAATCAGCACAACTTAGACCCAATTAACAATCAGCACAACTTAGACCCAATTAACAATCAGCACAACTTAGACCCAATTAACAATCAGCACAACTACTGGAATGGCATCCTCCACCACTTTTCATTGGAATTGCTTGGAAATTTTATGTGGCAAGAACATCTCATTATTTTGTCTTCATAAACTTGACCATGTTGCTACCTGTGGTGCTCCTCACAAGTTAGGAGAGCGGGTTAACCTTCATGTGGGGAATCAAATCATCTTCCCTCAGAGGTTAACTGAGGTATAGGTAGGATTCTCAACATTCCCTCTGCTTATTACATATTCTTCTAACATTTATATGATTCTCAAAGGAGAAAGCAAGTTTTTCAGTAAATTGTTTCTCCTTGAATACTTAACTGATCACATTCCTTTAATAACCTCCTATCCCCCAACATTGCAAACACCCCATTACACAATGTTCTGCTTAATACTAGTGCCACATGTTGATGGCAAGGGAAGGTAGTGAGAAAGAGTTATTGCCTTTTGTCTATATAATATGGACAGAATAAACCAATTTTTGTTTTTGAGAGGGGTGGATTTGAGAGGTAGTAGGGCTTATATTCCAAACGTTAATATGATCAGGTAAGTATTCTGGAAGCAGAAATATTTCCTGAAAAATTTGCTCTTTTTTTTCACATATCTAGGAGCGACATCGTTATTTAGGACTTACCTCCTGCATTTTAACTTTTACCTTTCAAACTAAAACTGAATGGGTTGTTTTCAAGGTTTTCTGACCATTTGGTTACTTTCTTTGAGCTGGCACCAATTGGAGAAGAAAACTGAATTAACAGTTGTCAATTTTGAAAGAGAAACATGTAGTAAATAAATCTTATGTACCTTGTAGGAACAAAACAACAATAGAAAATCTCCTACAGAGCAGGGGGAAGCAAATCAAGCCAATCTCCAACAACAGCAGCAGCTGGGACAACCTCAGGGAGCTATGCCACCTCGACCACTAGTTCCAGCACAGGGCTCTAGACCTATAGGTAAATCCAAAGTCATTAATTCTTGCTTTGATATTCTCATTTTCATCACTCCACATTTTTCTGATTTGTGCATTGAGATGACTGTGACTGTTCTTGTCAAGAGACAGAAATGGGGACCTGTATTACACCAGTACTTTGAAACTGAATTGTGACTGTTCTTATCAAGACAGAAATGGGGACCTGTGTTATACCAGTACTTTGAAACTGATTTGTGACTATTCTTGTCAATAGACAGAAATGGTGACCCGTATTATACCAGTGCTTTGAAACTGAATTGTGACTGTTCTTATCAAGACAGAAATTGGGACCTGTGTTATACCAGTACTTTGAAACTGAATTGTGACTGTTCTTATCAAGATAGAAATGGGGACCTGTGTTATACCAGTACTTTGAAACTGAATTGTGACTGTTCATATCAAGACAGAAATGGGGACCTGTGTTATACCATTACTTTGAAACTGATTTGTGACTGTTCTTATCAAGATAGAAATGGAGACCTGTGTTATACCAGTACTTTGAAACTGATTTGTGACTATTCTTGTCAATAGACAGAAAAAGAGACCCATATTATACCAGTACTTTGATGTGTTTGACAACAGATCTTGAATTCCAATGTTTGATGTTACTTTTTCTATCAACAGATTTAAAAATCCAACTCATAACTCCAGTGTCAGACTTGACTTATTCTGTCAACAGATTTAAAAATCCAGCTCATAAATCCAATGTCAGACTTGATTTTTCTGTCAACAGATTTAGAATTCCAGCTCACAACTCCAGTGTCAGACTTGACTTATTCTGTCAGCAGATTTAAAAATCCAGCTCATAACTCCAGTGTCAGACTTGACTTTTTCTGTCAACAGATTTAGAATTCCAGCTCATAAATCCAATGTCAGACTTGATTTTTCTGTCAACAGATTTAGAATTCCAGCTCATAAATCCAATGTCAGACTTGATTTTTCGGTCAACAGATCCAGCTCATAACTCCAAAGTCAGATAAGGGGTGGGGGGGGGTATTCACCAGTATTTGGTTCTTTACATAATGTGATTGGCAGTTATGGATACCAATTTACAAATTATAATTAAGGTGGAGCTGTAATTTAATTTAGCTGTGTTCATTCAGAAGGCTTTTGGTTGTATTGCTATATAATAAACCAGCAGTCAGGTGTTGTATTTGGAGGTGGAGATGTCATCCCATAGACAATGGGACTTAACTCACTAACTTAAAACTGTCGTATATACCATGCAATATATGAATATTGTTAGCAAGTGATTTGCATGAGTGGTTGTGTTTTGACTTAACAAATGAACCTCGGCTTGAATTGTAAATTGCCTATTTGTTTTAACAGTATTTCAGCATAAAGACCAAACTGCCCAGGAAAACGTATTGAAGATTGTATGTAAATGTTCATTGGATATCGAATATTGTATGGGAATGTTCATTGGATATTGAAAATTGTATGGGAATGTTCATTGGATATTGAAGATTGTATGGGAATGTTCATTGGATATTGAAGATTGTATGGGAATGTTCATTGGATATCGAAGATTGTATGGGAATGTTCATTGGATATTGAAGATTGTATGGGAATGTTTATTGGATATTGAAGCTTGTATGGGAATGTTCATTGGATATTGAAGATTGTATGGGAATGTTCATTGGATATCGTAGATTGTATGGGAATGTTCATTGGATATCCAAGATTGTATGGGATGTTCATTAGATATTGAAGATTATATGGGAATGTTATTGAATATGAATAAATGAGTTGAAGGCTTGGAGCATTAGGCGTATATATAATATGCCTAATGCTCCAAGCCTTCAACTCATTTATAGTTCCATAATAATTCAGAGTTGAAGGCTTGGAGCATTAGGCATAGTTGAATGCTTGGAGCATTAGGCATAGTTGATTGCTTGGAGCATTAGGCATAGTTGAATGCTTGGAGCATTAGGCATATTATATTAGCTCCATAATAATTCTGAGTTGAAGGCTTGGAGCATTAGGCATATGATATTAGTTCCATAATAAATGAGTTGAAGGCTTGGAGCATTAGGCATAGTTGAAGGCTTGGAGCATTAGGCATAGTTGAAGGCTTGGAGCATTAGGCATAGTTGAAGGCTTAGAGCATTAGGCATAGTTGAAGGCTTGGAGCATTAGGCATAGATGAAGGCTTGGAGCATTAGGCATAGTTGAAGGCTTGGAGCATTAGGCATAGTTGAAGGCTTAGAGCATTAGGCATAGTTGAAGGCTTGGAGCATTAGGCATAGTTGAAGGCTTGGAGCATTAGGCATAGTTGAAGGCTTGGAGCATTAGGCATAGTTGAAGGCTTAGAGCATTAGGCATATTATATTAGTTCCATAATAATTCTGAATGGTGAATAATAGTACAAACAAATATATATCACACAACTAAGAAGACTTTTGCATCACTCATTAGCCTCACTGCATGATGTTGGTTCTTGGATTATAATTTGTCAGTTATCAAGATATAAAATGCAGTATTTTGGTTAAAATGTTATTCTAGTAATGTGTAAGATTTTCAAAAAGGTCAAAACAGGATCACACGATGAGTTGTAAATAAGTCACCTCGCAATCAGTTTGTAAATGAGTCACATGATGAGTTGTAAATAAGTCACCTTGCAAACAGTTTGTAAATGAGGCACATGATGAGTTGTAAATACATGTAAGTCACCTTGCAATCAGTTTGTAAATGAGACACATGATGAGTTGTAAATAAGTCACCTTGCAATCAGTTTGTAAATGAGTCACATGATGAGTTGTAAATAAGTCAACTTGCAATCAGTTTATCAGTTTGTAAATGAGTCACATGATGAGTTGTAAATAAGTCAACTTGCAATCAGTTTGTAAATGAGTCACATGATGGCTAGCAACAGGATAAAACTAAGTGAAAGAAATAAACTGCCTCAAATTGTAAAGTTGTATAAATTAGGATTCAGATATATGAAATGATGGTTTTATTATCAGTGAAAATTGTCCCACAAAGGAGGCTAGATTTTAATTAATATATGGGGTTTGAAGGTGGTCATAACATTATGTACACGCCTTTTAAACTAATATATAACTGATGTTATCACTATTACATATCATTGTTATAACTTGATTTTACATGTACAAGTCTTTAAATGATCTGTGTTTTGAAGGTAATGGCCAGCCATACAACCAGCAGAGGCCTCAACAGCCACAGTTTCCTGGGGGCAGAGGCATGGCCCCACAGTTCCCCCAGGGTCAAATCAGAGGGTCAGTGCAACCACCAGCTATTGGGAGAGGATCCCCTAATCTAGGTCAAGGTCAGATTCGCCCACAAGGTCAGGTGCTACAACAGAACAGAGTGAACAGGAGGTAGCAAAGAATGGGGATTAGAATTACCTCGCCTGTACTGAATGTGAAGAGTTACCTCCCCTAGCAAGTTCTTGAGACTGCTCAAACTTTGAAAATGCACCCGTCTTAACAAAACAGTATTTGAGCCAGGCATGACCAGTTCTTTCTTGCTAAACATTTATTTTGCCATTCAGCATTGGAGGATAAATGTTATGTTCTAATATTCCTACTGTGAGGTTGAAGAATATTATAAGAAATATATGCATAATTTAGCAGGCATTTCTGGAGACTAATACTTGTTTAAATCAATGGTGCAAATGTTTGCAACTTTTACCCTAGTTTTTGGACACCTCAGGATATTTATTAGCTCTACTGGTCATAGATTAGAAGAGCTTATGTGAAGGCCTGTCATCCATGGTCCATTCACAGTCCATCTGTCATATGTTAGCAGTTTGTTATCACTACTCCAAAATTACTGAGAGGAAACTTTGTACATACATTTATCCCATGAATGAAATGGTGCTGTTTGTAATCCAGTGTGGTTCCAACTGTGGCCGTCTTGAAAAATCTTGTTATGCTATTCTTCCTGAACAGATGGTTATATTGACATTGGGGTTTTCACCAAAATACTTCCTTGGAATTCTGTATGCTCTCGAATCAGTATGACCATTACAGAATGATGCTGATCCTACAGTCAGTATGACCATTACAAAATGATGCTGATCCTAAAATCAATATGACCATTACAGAATGATGCTGATCCTACAGTCAATATTACCATTACGGAGTGATGCTGATCCTTCAGTCAATATTACCATTACAGAATGATGCTGATCCTTCAGTCAATATTACCATTACAGAATGATGCTGATCCTACAGTCATTATGACAATTACAGAATGATGCTGATCCTACTGTCAATATGACCGTTACAGTGTGATGCTGATCCTACAGTCAGTATAACCATTACAGAGTGATGCTGATCCTACAGTCATTATGACCATTACAGAATGATGCTGATCCTACAGTCATTATGACCATTACAGAATGATGCTGATCCTTCAGTCAATATTACCATTACAGTGTGATGCTGATCCTACTGTCAATATTACCATTACAGAGTGATGCTGATCCTACAGTCATTATGACCATTACAGAATGATGCTGATCCTACAGTCATTATGACCATTACAGAATGATGCTGATCCTACTGTCAGTATGACCATTACAGTGTGATGCTGATCCTACAGTCAGTATAACCATTACAGAATGATGCTGATCCTACTGTCAGTATGACCATTACAGTGTGATGCTGATCCTACAGTCATTATGACCATTACAGAGTGATGCTGATCCTACAGTCATTATGACCATTACAGAATGATGCTGATCCTTCAGTCAATATTACCATTACAGTGTGATGCTGATCCTACTGTCAATATTACCATTACAGAGTGATGCTGATCCTACAGTCATTATGACCATTACAGAATGATGCTGATCCTACAGTCATTATGACCATTACAGAATGATGCTGATCCTACAGTCAGTATAACCATTACAGAATGATGCTGATCCTACTGTCAGTATGACCATTACAAAATGATGCTGATCCTACAGTCACAATATGACCATTACAGAGTGATGCTGATCCTACAGTCATTATAACCATTACAGAATGATGCTGATCCTACTGTCAGTATGACCATTACAGAATGATGCTGATCCTACAGTCACAATATGACCATTACAGAATGATGCTGATTCTACAGTCATTATGACCATTACAGAATGATGCTGATCCTACAGTCAGTATAACCATTACAGAATGATGCTGATCCTACTGTCAGTATGACCATTACAGAATGATGCTGATCCTACAGTCACAATATGACCATTACATTGTGATGCTGATTCTACAGTCAGTATAACCATTACAGAATGATGCTGATCCTACTGTCAGTATGACCATTACAGAATGATGCTGATCCTACAGTCACAATATGACCATTACAGAGTGATGCTGATCCTACAGTCAGTATAACCATTACAGAATGATGCTGATCCTATTGTCAGTATGACCATTACAGAATGATGCTGATCCTACAGTCAGTATGACCATTACAGAATGATGCTGATCCTACAGTCAGTATGACCATTACAGTAACCATCATAAAAAAGTTACTAAAACTACTTCTTCTGAACTGATGATCATATCAACATGGACTTCTAAAAAAATTCAAATTGGTCCTAAATGGGACTTTTACAAAAGGATTTCTGATGATGTGAAATTGGTCCTAAATGAAAATGGTGCTAATTTGACATCTGATGTCATGGCTTTGTGGCCATATTGCAAAGCTTGTTATTGTTAATTCTCCTGAACTGATAATTATAGTGACATCTGGAAGAGTTCCTAAGATATGTAGTTACCCCTCGATGAAAATGTAGCCACCAACCTCCAATATGGCCACCATGGTAAACATCTTGAAAATCCTGTTATGAGTACTTTTGATGAATTTCATATTGACATGGGGTTTTCACTTCTTATTATATGTTGTTGGTCCTAATGGAAATGATGCTAATGTTACCTCCCAAAATTTTAAAAATTTGTCAAATCTGCTTTTCCTGTACAGAGATCCTTCTGACATTTGTTAAAAATTCTTTTATCTTGAAAAATATATCTTGTTCCTTTGTCCCTGTATTAAAATGACACTGTTCTAACAGACCAGAATGGCTGCCAAGATGGCCATCCTGAAAATCTTGTCATGACTACTTGTATGCACAGCTATATTGACATGGGGTTTTCATTAAAACACCATAACATTATATAGTTTGTTCTGGATGAAAATGTTGCTTGTCTGACCTCCAACATGGCACCATAGTGGCCATCTCCGACCTGTTGTCACTACTCCTCTTGTATCAATAGGGGTATTGACATGGGGTTTTCACTCTTGTTGGAAAGGGGCTCAGACATGAGGTTTTCATTCTTGTTGGAAAGGGGCACAGACATGGAGTTTTCACTCTTGTTGGAAAGGGGCACAGACATGGAGTTTTCATTTCTCTTGGAAAGGGACACATTGGGTTTTCACTCCTGTTGAAATGGGGCATGGACATGGGATTTTCACCTCTCTTGTTAAAGTAGGGGTATTGACATGAGTTTTCACTCTTGTTGGAATGAGGCACAGACATGGGGTTCTCTTGTTGGAATGGGGCACAGACGTAGGTTTTTCACTCTGGTTTGAACAGGGCATAGACATCGGGTTTTCACTTCTCTTATTTGAATGTGGTACAGACATGGTGTTTTCACTCTTGTTTGAATGGGTCACAGACATGGTGTTTTCACTCTTGTTTGAATATGATTATTGACATGGGGTTAACACCAAAATATTTCTTGCATTTTTTTAATTGGTTTTGACTGAAAATGGCACAAAGTTAAACATGCACATAACTGCACTTTTGTTAAGGAGTTTGGAGTCAGGTCAAAGGTCATTGCTTGCAGTTGTGTACTTTATACATTTATAGTAAATTTTGTCCAGACTTTGTATTAAAGGGCATTCTAGTGAACAAGTTGATAGGCAGGACCCTGTGTTTATTTCAAGATCACAATTTGGTCTTGGTGGGTGGGGTAACCATACTGCCTTGTCACCTTGATAACACGAACAGGTATGAAGGTATTTTTATTAAACCCACTTCATGGATATACTTGAAGATACCTTGTATGATGCCACTTAAAAAATTCTTTTTTAGAAATAAATATTTAATTTATAGACTTAACCAAACCTAACTCAGAGGAATAAGGAATATTTTGACATTGAGACAAGTTTAGTGACTTCTATCCATAATATCTTGTTCAAGGTCAAACTGCATGACAGGGGAGTTTGTACTGCATTTACAAGTAGCTTGTGATAATATTAACTTGAATATGTTTAAACAAATATTTTTGTTATTAAATTTTGATGTGTTGGAGTTTTGCAAGTAATGGTTTTAATACTAAACATTTAAAAAGAATAAAAGTACCAAAGAAATTTACTTCTCATGGAATCCTGGAAATTCTCTATGGCCAGTAGAGCATCCATTAATGTTTGTGGACGTTCAGTGTCTGCAATTTTTTATAAACCTAATTTTTGTCACACTAAAATGGATCAGTTACAATTTGCATTAAGTATCAGAAGAAAATTTTATTTAATGCAATGACCAATAATTAAACAATGAAAATGACATATGATGTCTTTAATAGATTCTTAATTGTTGTAGGATTATCTGTAATGGTTTTATATCTTTTGTAGCTTGTCATCAGTAATTGTTGAAGGGAGTATAGATATTTGATGAATTGTTTAATAAACTGTACATGCACCTTTAAACATTAATTTTGAAATGCTCATAAATACCATGTGTATTGGATTCAATGCCATGTATATTGGATTCATTGCCATGTATATTAGATTAAATTCCATGTATATTGGATTCATTCCATGTATATTGGATTCATTGCCATGTATATTGGATTCAATTCCATATATATTGGACTCTGGGGCCCCGAGTGGCCAAGTGGTCTAAAGCGCTCTTCGTTACGGATCACTGCCATCTCACCTCTGTCTGTGTGGGTTCGAGTCTCAGATTCGGCTAATGTGGATATGTGAGAAAGCTTGCCAGTAGCTTCTCGTGGGTCGGTGGTTCTTTCCAGGGTTTTCCTGAGTTCTTCCTCCACCATTAATACTGGCCGCCATGTATAGCCTATCGTGTGCTGAAAAATGGCATTAAACCCTACAACAACAACAACATATATATTGGTCTCAATACCATGTATAATGGATTCAATGCCATGTATATTGGATTCATTGCCATGTATATTGGATTCAGTACCATGTATATTAGATTCAATTCCATGTATATTGGATTCATTGCCATGTATATTGGACTCAATTCCATGTATATTGGATTCAGTGCCATGTATATTGGATTCATTGCCATGTATATTGGACTCAATACCATGTATATTGGATTCAATGCCATGTATATTGGAATGAATATTCTATAAATCTTTCAACCTGAAACATGAGAAGGAAATGTTTGATGGACAACAGCTAATTCTGATATGCTGACCTGAAAATTCAATAGAAACAGACCCAGACATCATTGATACAGTGCTGAATGAACTATAGTGGCATATTGTCTGGTTTCATTTTCTGGAAATAAATCTGCCTGATATGTATGTATGTATGTATGTATGTACTTACATACATACGTATGTACGTATGTATGTATGTATGTATGTGTGTGTATTTATGTATGTATGTATGTATGTATGCATTTAAGTATGTATGTATGTATGTATGTATGTATGTATGCATTTAAGTATATATTTAGATGTCTGGATTGAAGGATCTTTTACTACATGTAAGGGCAAGCTAATAGTGGTAAATCTTTCAGAAACCTTAGATTAATAAAACAATATTATATGAAATGTCCTACATACAGTGAGGATTAGCACATGTACAATCAGATTACCAATAATTACTACACAAAATTGTACAGATATTGCCCATGATTGACATAAGCAATTTATTAGCTTTAATGTATAACTATGCAAAGTTAAAGACAATATATAAAATGAAACCTGATCTTCTTGTGCTCTTATTCCATTGCCTCACAATGTCATTTATTGATTACAACAAATAAAGTTTTTGAATTTACATGCCAAAATAAAGGAATAGGATTTTCAAACAGCATTTTTAGATAATATTTCATGGAATGTTTGTGTTTGTGACTGTTGGTTTTTATTATTAGCAGATTACTAAGGTGGTGACAGTGTACATTCAGCATTTCTCAGTAATTCATTTTTAAAAGTAATTGATCATCTATTAGCATGTAAATACATAAATCAGTTGTTATGGAATTTACATATTCTCATAACATGCTATTAAATTGAAGTTCTAATCAGATTTATAATTGCAAGAAATGGTCACATAAGCAAATAAAGGTATTGATCAATTTTAACTGAAATTTTAATATGTTTGAGTTGTCTGTGAAAAATCTTTATATCTGTACAAGTTTCAGACCTTCAGGCAAAATAAAATTGTTTGGACATAGTGGTTCCCCAAGTCTAATTAACTTATTGTGGGCTTGACAGAAAAATGAGCTGGGGTCATTGTCAGTGGACTTGACAAAAATGTGGGCCATGGGTTCTTGTTTACCCACTCAAATTTGAAGGTCTGAACAGTAGTATGTTCATTTGAGTCTATCCCACTCAAATTGGACAGTCTGTACAGTAGTATTTTTGCCATTAATGTCTAATTAGTAAAATATAAAACAAACAAAATGTATATCTGCATGCTGTGTACATCATGTTAAAGTTCATGGTTATCAACTCATTTGTTTATCTGACATCAGTTATTACCAGACTCTTCTTTTGTGATGGATTTTGTCAGAGAAAGAGAGCAGACTTTTGATTGCAATCCAGGTGTTTTGGAGTACAATTAAGATACATAAATGTTTTGCTTATAAAGTACAAATAAATAACAAATATTTAATATGTTTTCAGTGTTCTTTGGTCCTATGTACTGTTGATGCATGTATCCCTTTTCCTGTAGCAATTTTTTGCCAAAACAAGACATGAATGTCACAGAATTGTTGCCTTACATCAAATATGAAAAGTCTAGTGCATGTATAAACTTTCTGCTTATTCTTCTTTAAAAAGGTCACATAATCCATTGGATGAGTTAATATTTAATTATGTCCACCAATGGATGTAAAATAATTACCAGTCTACCCATGTATCACACCAATGCATTTCATATGACCAATACCAACTGTTGATTGTAATCCAGGTGTTTTGGAACAGATCAGTCTTGTGATGTGTTAATGTATCAACACATCAGTTTAAAGCTTATTAATTAAAATCAGTACAGCAGGCAGCTGTAATCACATTTCACATTTTACTGGCTTATGTTAAGTTTTTGTATTCATGTCATTACCAAATACACTATTGGCATCATATATACACACTGTTACACCTATAATCATGAAACGTGTTGATGTGATGCACCTTCATGTATAGTATACCTTTACCATAAAAATCAGTCACTGTGACCCATATTTTATGCTTCACTGACTTGTGTTCAGTCTTAAGCACTGTTCATTTTAGAATCATCAAACTTGATGATTGTACTACTAATATCATGTCCTTGCAACAATTTAAGGTCAGTGCAATCTACATTTCACATGTTAATGGCTTATCTTAATTTTTGGCATTGTGTTCATGACCCTGTAGGTTTTTTTCCTCCTGTATAATACTGCTGTACATCAAATCATGAAACATGGTGAGAGTATCCATTTTTTATGAGTACTACATCCATATCCTGAAGTAGTTGACTGATAACAAATTGTTTCATATTTCATTTACTTTTTTGGTTAAGGTTTGTGTTTTTTACATTCATGATGAATCATTTAACTATATATGTTTATTTGCACCACAGCAGTATAAAAAGGTCACTGTGATCTACGTTTCACATTTTTACTGACTTAGGTTAAATGCTTGCACTTAGCTCATAACCACATGTGCTATGTACATAATATCCTTTCTGGTATCATGACAGAAGGAGGTCATTGTGGCCCATATTTTATACTTGCTTGGGTTAAATTTTGTGCTTGATGTTCATTTGTCATGTAAAGTTGAAGCTAGAATTGTGAGAGTAATGACAAAAGAATAATATGCAGTTCTTTAACTAACTCATGTTTACTACCTCACTTCTATAAGAAGCACATAATGGCCCTTATTTCAGCTTTTGCTGACTTTGGTTTTTGTATTTAGGTCATGATCACTAAAGTTTTGGATCCTATCCTATGTAGAATCATGAGATTTAGCTGTACATGTATTTGGATAAGTTCTACATCTTTATTTCAAAATTGAGTTATGCAAGACCTATCATACATGCTTTGATGCCTTTATGGAAAATTTGTGTTTAATTTTCTTTTATGGGTGCTATTTATGTTCCAGTCATGAAACTTGATAATTATATATGTATGTTTAACTGTTGGTACTACACCCTTATAGCCAGTGAAGAATACTGTGACCTATATTTTATACTAACAGGAGTTAAGTATATTTTTGACCACATAGTGAAGTCAAGGCCTATCTTGATGAGCAAAAGGTAGAAACTTTGAAAAATGCCGCTCAAACAGCTGAGGATTATTCCTTGACTCACAAGGTTCCATTTTTCAGTAAGTCTTCCTCTCAAAAGCTTTTTAGAAGAAAAAAAAAGCAAATGATGGAATGCATTCTGTCTGTAGTGACTTTGGTTTGGAATTAAAAGTACTGGACAATCT
Source organism: Sinohyriopsis cumingii (assembly GCA_028554795.2). Taxonomy (NCBI): domain Eukaryota; kingdom Metazoa; phylum Mollusca; class Bivalvia; order Unionida; family Unionidae; genus Sinohyriopsis; species Sinohyriopsis cumingii. The sequence continues at coordinate 2,162,041 of CM068833.1, read as the reverse complement.
GGACCAGAAAATATCTCATCAACAACCACAGGAAAAGAGTAATTAAAACAGCCATTACCACTATGTTAATATGAGCACTTGTTTCCTGATGTTCCAAGACAAGCAAATAAAATGCACCATGATGTTGAGATTGTAGATTTTACAACAACATCTACAATGATACTTGGAATGAAACACAGAAACCATTCTCACTGATGCAAATTTGACAATTAATTTAGGTAAAAGTTTGTTTTGCCATGCCTGTGTTGTAATTTTGTAATAAAGTGTGGAAAGTTAAGGTCAAAGCTATCTATGAAAGAAGCAACTGATGTGGAATTTGCACATGGCTGGATATTATTGGAAATTTGGCTCAAATTCTGCCATAATTGCTGAACATCTGACAAATTTGTTGAATAAGAAATGCAAGTTTTATTGATCATGTCAAATGTCAGGATGCTTTTGATAAATTAAATCCATACTTAACATTTCACCAGTTCAAATTTCAGTCAGTTATTTAAAATGTATGTTGATGCAAATGATATTGGGGTTGGTGTAGTATTGATTCAAGATGACAAAAATGGTGTGCTATTTTTCTAAACAAAACTAAACAGGTACCAGAGAAACAATTCCACAGTTGAGAAGGAAGTTTGGCTTTGATATTAGCTTTGCAGCACTTTTGAAGTTTATATTAGCTCAGCTCCTCCAATTATTGTATTCAGCGATCACATCACCCTTACTTTCTTTAACAAAATGAAATCTAAAATCTAGAGATTGAGTTTTATGTTGCAGGAATACAACAGTGACATCAGACACATCAATGGAAAAGATAATCTGATTGCAGATGCACTCTCACATACATAGAAGTACTATATTGCTTTATTTTGCACTTATTTTGTGACATTCATTAAACATCTTCCTATGTGACTTTCATATTATAGAATCATATGTATATTTGAATAATATGTGAAAGAAAGCTTTATTGTATACATCTTTATTTTTCTTTATAAGGAGAGTTGTTATATTTATTTAATTTATATTCTGCTTGAGCTTTGTCCATAAAGGAGGATAGAGGTTTGGCATACCTGACTATTCTGATGTTTTTTTAATCATGTTTGTAAGTTATAAATAAGTTGTTTACTTATATTTGAGTTCAAGGTCTAGCCATATTTAAAAGCTTAAAATGTTATGGAAGCAAACTTGTGACCCACATCCTGGTCATTTTATTGTGTCGATTTTATATAAGATTGTGGTAAACAAAATTATTAATTCTGTTTTTAATTTTGTCTGTGAAATTATTTACTTTTGTGTTCAGATGTAATTTGGGAGGAAACATTAATTTAAATTATTCATCTGATTACAAAATGTTCATTGACATTATGGGCTAAAACACTGTTTTGGGATTATTGTAAATTCATTCAAGACATTTTGGATTATAACATTGTGATACATCAAGACTTTTGGTACATCAACTCATTCAAGACTATTTGTATATCAGCACATTCAAGACTATTGGAATGAATCCAGACTATTCTATAATTTTGAACTTGTGATAGAACATTTAGGATTATTTTGGTTTTGTTATACCATTCTGTAAATTTCTTTTAAATTTTCACTTTGTATTCTTGAGAAACAAACTGCTTGTTGAACTTTTTTTTAAATTTTGGTTTTGCTCATTTTTGTTCAGAGTTTAAGACCATAGAGTTGTAAAAATATGATAATGACACAGATCTCTATATATGAAAAAATTTCTGCACATGGTCAACAGTTCTTCTCTAGACAGATGCATAAACAGGTTCATTATCAAGGCCTAGTTTAAAACTAGTAAACACTTATTTATGGCTTTAAAAAAAATAGAATCTTCAGTCATGGACCAAATGTCAACACACACAATATATATATACAAAATGTATAGCTCTCCTTGGCTTTGGAAGGTGAGAAACTTTGTGACAAACTGTAATTGATATGAAAGACCCAACAAAAGCTTAAAACCATTTGAGGAGCTTTCTACTTCTTGGTTTTGTAGGAAAATTATAGTTTCTGCCCATGAAATATGGCAAGTGTTGCTGTTAATGGTACAAGGATATACTACAGTGTTACGTGTTTAGGCTCAAATAAACAGTAACAAAAGAAAGAGTGAAAACAACAAGCTTTGAAAAATTTAACAAATAATTTATTCGACATGAGTTTGTCCAGCTTCTTTACTAGAGTTTCTGAATTTTTGCTGATAAGCTTCAGGGACTAACTCATAACCCCTTAAGATGCATTCCTTAATGACATCATAGTTACAACTTTGGTGAACTGACAGTGAATTGTAAATATCACTAGCCTTACCAGTGAGTACACATTGTAATAATTGATGAAGGTCACATGATCATGTTTACATTACATACTCTCAACATGGCCCTGACAAAAACAAATCATTTTACTCTAAGAATAATTTTTTTTAAGAAGTTGTTTACCTCACCAAAAACATTTTACAAACCAAGGGTCACATATCCAATACAACCTCAATCTCACCCTTATTATTCCCGCAATAAAAATAAATAAAAAAAAGAACTTGTTCACGTGACTGTTACTAATTTTGCATTAAGGTTGGGAATTAGGTCAGCTTTTAAGTGTTTTACAAATGAACAGTGAAGGTCAAACTATTTTCTGGAAAAGTATCGAGTTTCTAGTAAACAAAACTACATTCTTTTGACATATAATGAAATTAAAAATAAAAGATTTTAAAACTTACAAACAATTAAATCAGATATAAATTAAATCAAATGTACATAACAACAGGGAAAACTGCTTGTGGAATAGCATGTAGACAGATAAATGATCCACTCTGTTAAGTGCAAGATTTTTCATTTCTGATTATATATTCATGTTTGATTCAGTTAGGGCAGAAGATGGTAGGGTAGTGTTTAACAATGTTTAAAGAAACCAGGTTGGGCATAACAAGTTTCTGGCAGTCTCTAAGTTTGTGGTAGTTGCTGAGAGAGTTAGGATTTTTGTGGCCATTGCTGTGTATCTACTGTGTCTGGAACATCATTTTCTATTAATTTCTGGGGAACTTTTTTGAAGTATCAGAACTTTTTTGATTTTGAAATAACTCTGTTAGGTACAACAGCAGAAAACAAGGGTTGTTTACCATGATAAAAGGGGAACAGGGCTGAAACTGAGGTAAGAAAAGTTAGGTTAGCAAATCATGACTAATCATGTAATGTTCACTACTTGCTTTAGGAATTATTTACAATATATACAAAGCTACCTTACCAAAACAATTGACTGTACCTCCAAAGATGTCTGTGTTCACATGAAAACAGCATTGTGTTCAGATTTATTGCTCTCAGAAGCTTGTCTTTTTAGTAGATATATGAATATATTTAATTATATGATGGGTAACTAATGGCATTGATATTATAAAAGGTTAAATGTTGAAATGAAAATTCTCCAGGTGTGAAGTAAGCCATATATCTAACCTAAATACATCTGAACAAAATGCATGCTCACTCTCTGGAAAATATTTTGTGTAAGATATATTTTAATTTTAAGATTTTCACTTTTGCAATGCTTTCCATAGGATAAAGCCATTGCAGCTTGATTGTTATGATTAGCATTATAACCATTATTGATATCATCATGATTACTTTGATATACATCCCTGTTATAATTGATATCACTACTCCTGACCAAAATGTCTAATTGAAATAAATAGGCATTGCTATGAATGGGACCATGATGGATGTCTTGAAATTCTTACTTTTACTCATCCCCATAATCTTAATCAATGGTCATATTTACAAAGGATTCAACATCTTGTTATCAACACTCAGCAATTGAGAGGAAGAAATGGTCTTATCTTACTTTCCTGGAAATTCATTTTGCCAGCAGAGCTTCAGTCCCTTCAAGGGACTCTTGTTTACATATTTGCATTTGACATAGCCCATTATAAACTGGCACCCTCCCCTTTGCTGCACTGCCAGACTGCTACACATTTGACATAGCCCATTATAAATTGGCACCCTCCCGTTTGCTGCACTGCCAAACTGCTCCACATTTGACATAGCCCATTATAAATTGGCACCCTCCCCTTTGCTGCACTGCCAAACTGCTACACATTTGATATAGTCCATTATAAACTGGCACCCTCCCCTTTGCTGCACTACCAAACTGCTACACATTTTTGACATAGCCCATTATAAACTGGCACCCTCCCCTTTGCTGCACTACCAAACTGCTACACATTTGACATAGCCCATTATAAAATGGCACCATCCCCTTTGCTGCACTGCCAGACTGCTACACATTTGACATAGCCCATTATAAACTGGCACCCTCCCCTTTGCTGCACTGCCAAACTGCTGCACATTTGACATAGCCCATTATAAAATGGCACCCTCCCCATTGCTGCGCTGCCAAACTGCTACACAAGTGTGAGTAGCAAACTAAGCAGATGACTGGGTACCAGTTTAAGCCCATAATCTGTCAATAAAATATTTGTTGCAAATGTTTTCTGAAATATTTTGTAATATTAGGTAGGGAGAGGTCACTGGATTTGTGGCATTAATTCTCAGAATTAATTGCTTAGGTGTATTATAATTTTAAGAAATAAATTATTACATCAGGAATAAGTTTTGAAAGTGATAAAGAGTCCAATTCAGTGTTGTTGTTGTTGTTGTAGACTTAATGCCATTTTTCAGCAAATGATAGGCAATACATGGTAGCCAGTATGGAGGAAAACCTTGGACATCCCCAGGCAGAACCACCTACTCATGGAAAGCTATCAGCAAGCTCTTTCATATACTCATGTTGGACAAAGCAGGCACTAGGACAGAGGTGAGATGTCAGTAATCTGTAAAGGCATACACCTTAGACCACTTGGCCAATTGGGGCCCCACAATTTAGTGGTGAAAATATGGAAAGTTCTCTTAGCATGATATGGACATAATTATAGATAGGAAATGCAGATCTTGGATCATCCAACAATCTCAAACCAGTTTCCAAAATATATTTAAAAAATCACTAACTAGCATAATCGAGGGGGGGGGGGTTATACACGCTGCCAGGTGTATAAATACTACATTTGCATTTTTTCAATGAATTCAGGCTTGCTTCCTTTTTCAAGATCTTTACTAAAAATAACCATCTACCATTTTTTGTTTTTTAAACTTAGTTGCAATCTGGTATTTTTATTTTGTGAAGAAAGGTGGCTTAGTACCATTTTAAACAAATTTAGAAAACTCTCAACTATGATTACTACTTTTTACATTTGTGGGAAAATGCTAGCTCGCCAACATTTTCAAAAAGTATAATCACTGTTATTTTTTTAATGCAGGCTTACCATGTTTAAAACAGTTTTATACAGGCACATGGTTAAGAAATGAAATCAGTAGTTTTATACATATTACACAAACAGGAAGTGAAAAGTAATCTTCATATAGACTAGAAGTTTAGTAACTGCATTAGCTTAATATAATCATAGGTATTGACATCTGTCTATAATATTTTGCATATATATTTGCATACCACCTTAGTACCTAAAGCTAACTGCATCTAAACCAGATCAAACATTCTAAATGATAAGTTTCAAACAAACATTTATACAAAAATAATATATTTAAGCTCAAAACAAAGCAGCTTAAGTCAGCTAGAAAGGTACTTGTCTTGTGCAAAGTACTTGCAGTGTAACACAATGAAGCTTGACAAACCTCCAAATATTGTAGACTTTTTTAATATATGCTCTTCAATAAGAGTTATATTGTGTTATCTATATCTCTGTTGTGTATTTAATTTGTGACCTGATTGTAGATTATATGGTTCATTTTGTAAACAACATACGTATTACATAGCTAACTTTTGTCCATAAGTGTAAACTAAACCTTAAGATAATTGTAAACATGTTTACTATGATCTGAGTTCAGAACATTGGTTGTCCTCATGGAAAACTCTGGTTAACCTAATGTCTGTCATGTTCTTCACTACAATTTAAGTAAAAGACATGACCTTGTTTACAACTTAGTATGTGCTTTAAATGAACTATAACCCTCATCCAGGTCCTCTTATTGTGTCTTAAGTTTATTTATATCAGAATTAATTATTCCAAACTTAACATTTGTCTTGTAGAATCAGTCTTTTAGTTGTGTTCAGATATAATATGAGAAGATTTATTTACTTAAATTATTTATTAGAATTGCAAATTACTCATTGACTTTAGGATTAAATCACTCTTATGGAATTATTGTGAATTAATTTAAGGATGTTTTGGATTATATTATTGTGATACATCAAGACTGTTAGCACATCAGCATATTTTTAACTTGGCCCATCAGCATATTCAAGATTGGAAATCATTCAGAACACTACTGGAATTCATTTGGATCAACATGTACTTTTTGACTTGTGATATAACTTTCAGGACTTTTTGGGATTTAATTCACAATGCTGTAAGTTCCTCACTTTCTAATGAAACATGCTTATTGAATCTTACTAAACTTGTTGGGTTTTTTCTTCTGTTTTTGTTACTTAGTTTAAGTTCATTTAGTCACAACAAATTAGATAAACAGATAAAAGTCCAAATGACCTACCATGTGTGCATATGAAGCAGCTCAGGTCTGTCAGAAGCATGCTGGGAAAAAGCAGGTCCCATTTATCACTTGCAGATAGAACTGCCTAAAACTAGCAAAAACACAAAATCAGAAGAGAATACAAATCATAAAGGAAAAATAGGTGTAAAGAAAATGTGGCCTTCCCCTGTGGGCAGTAAGTAGTTTCATTCCTATATTATATCCACAGGTTGAGAGATTTTATGCACTTATGAAAACATTTTGTAAAATAAAAATTATAAAATAGAATGAACCACTTGTATAATTTTATGAAATTAATTCCAATTTAAGAAACAGTTGTCCAGAAACTAAGTTTAGCACATTAAATTGGCTATTTCACCTTAAACAAGTTATAATATATTCAACAAATTTAATGAAATGAAAATATATTACACATAAAAAGTATCTTACATATAGACCATTTTTGATAAATTATGAATTGATGATAATTCAGTAAATCGTTTCAGAACAGAGTGTGATATGAAATTTTTGCAAACTCAGTTAAGTGCAGTATGGATGGTACCATCAGGATGTTGAATATTTTATTGGCATTTATGAGATAATAGTGTGTATGAGTTGGTAAAATCAAAATACAAAAATTTGTAAAATCAACATACCGGTTTCACATCATTTTTGAGATAAGAAAAAAGAGTGTAAGATATCATAACCATATAAACCATGAGCATTAGTTTAGATCTAACACAGCTTTATGTTCATGATTGCAGACATATTAATAAATAAAAAAATATTCGATATCGGTACTTGAAGAACTTAAAACTGCACATTCAAGCTTTGATAATCGATGTGAGCTAATGTGGTAATATCTTTGAAATGCAAATATAATTATAGAACTGGAACAGGTAAACACTGGAAAAAATGTCAGCTGAAGAAATAAATTCCTTATTATCAACTGCTGAAAAAGTAGGATGGACTTGTTTCTTTTTTCAGTATAGTAATTGACTAACAGAAGTAGGATGGACTTGTTTCTTTCTTGAGTATAGTAATGGACTAACAAAAGGAAGATGGACTTGTTTCTTCAGTATAGTAATAGACTCACAGAAGTAGGATGGACTTGTTTCTTTCCTCAGTATAGTAATGGACTAAAGAAGTAGGATGGACTTGTTTCTTTTTTCAGTATAGTATTGGATTAACAGAAGTAGGATGGACTCGTTTCTTACTTGAATATAGTAATGGACTAACAGAAGGAAGATGGACTTGTTTCTTTCTTCAGTATAGTAATGGACTCACAGAAGTCACAGAAGTAGGATGGACTTTTTTCTTTCTTCAGTATAGTAATGGACTAACAGAAGTAGGATGGACTTGTTTCATTCTTCAGTATAGTAATGGACTCGTAGAAGTAGGATGGACTGTCTAAATCAAATGAAAACATTAGGTAGTATGTGATATTTATTTTAGGTTTTCAAGTACGAAATAGGTTAACTATTACAAAGTCTGTATCCATCGTACCAGACAATGTACAATTGATTGAAAATTTTATTTTAATCCAGCAACAATGATTCAGATGAAAACAAATTTCAACAGTATATTTCAGATTAACAAAAGTTAGATTTGTTGTGATGAAATATTTTTCATTTTAATGTGATATGGAGATGAATATACAATAGCCATTTACAAAAACATTCTGATGCATTTTTTGTAGAAATAAATACTGATGTCAATACTGGCATAAAGATTTAAATATTAGCAACTGATAATCGGTCTATAAAATTTAAACAAGGTATAGATCATGTAAAATTCCAAACTCCAAGCTCCAGGCTCTAAAACTAATGAGCAGACAATCTGATAAGAAAGATTGAGAAAAGAGAACATGTTGTTTTAGCTTTAGATATGTTTGAATAAGAAGGCTTTTATAATCATGCCAGAGGATCAGTTATAATTTGCTTTTTAAAAAGAAACAAGAGCTTTTTCACTTCTATTTTTATCCTTGTTGGCTTTGTTTCTATACATTTGATAATAGTTACAAACAGCAAACCAATTACTGTAATAACAAGATAAATAACATAATCGGATATCATATAAATATTTTTCGAGCTGATTTGGCTAACTCAAAAAAATCATTTGAAATATTTGCACTCTTAATTTGAATATAGGAATTTGACTATAATACTTCTGTCTCCACCACTGTGACATTTCCGCCCAGTTAAATTTATTGCTAAAGCAATAATTTTTGAAAGTATATATATATATATATATATATATATATATATATATATATATATATATATATATATATATATATATATATATATATATATTGCTGCAAAAAAATACAGATTGGTACACTTTTTTCCTTAAGCAGCTGTTTTAATGTTTTGCCTAATGGGAGGATTTTTCTAACCTTTGCATGTTTCTTAACACATTAACTCCTGGTGAGGAGTTTACGTGGCAGGAGGTAGTAGCCTACTGCCGAGCTCTGTAGCGTCAAGGTCATGTATGATACACTAAAGTGGATGGTTTTATAGAAAGGTAGATAGATGTAGCTCATCAATGATATCAAATAATCTGGAATTTCTAGTTGCACTAAAAAATACAGAGGGAAAAACCTCATTTTTGGACCCGATTTTTTTCAACTCAAAATTCGCTCGTGGTCGGAATCCGATTTTGTGTCCGGATTTTAGACATTTTGGTTTCGATCTTAGGCAGATCGGCATGAACTGCAAACAGACAGATGAACCTTTGCAAAAAAGTAGGATAAGATGGGCATTTGGAACGAAGAGTGGTCTCGATACGAAAAGAATTTTTTTTTTAAATCCAACTTTTACCCTTCTGCTCATGCGCGAGCCAAATAGCCAAGAAAAACGATGTTTCTAACACAACTAGGCAGTATGTTATTGGAAGATCACCTGAAGTTGGTGTTTTATGATATATTCAGGAATAGCTTTCAAAATGTGTTTCCTACTCGAATTTCAGACGAAAACGACAAAAACCTCCAGGGATTAATGTGTTAATGACATTTCCCTCATATTTTTGTGTTTGTTATATGCACAACTATTTGTGCCCTTTGCTTTCAGTATTTTGTAGTGCTTTTAAATACATTTTCATACACATGTTTCTTTTGAAAAGTAATTGTTATATCTTATAGTGTGTGTGGGTGTGGGTGTGTGTGTGTGTGTGTGATTTGGATTTTTAACATAGCCTTAACAATTTTTCAATTATATTGTTACGATGTCTGCTCTATGGCAGTTTATATTGATGTCGCAGACATGTAGCATGATGTCCCATCCAGTCACATTATCCTGAAACCAGGCCAACCAGTCTTTACACTAATCTTGTAATTTTGAGCGCCAAGCAAGATAGCTGCTAGTACCGTTTTATATGTCTTTTGGTATGACTCAGCCGGTATTCCAACCCGCGACCTCCCGCACCGAGGTGGACGCTCTTAATCACTTAGGGCATCGTAATGACCGCGAATATTTGTAAATTATATGATCTACTGTCTATTTTACTGCTTTAATGGCATCAGCATATTCTAATAATTCTCTTCCTTCTACAGAAAATAATCTTGTAGGTAACTTGTTCTCATCTACTAAAGTTTCTGATTCTCCAGTTTGTTAAATGGTTTATTTGTGTTAGTTAATTACCTATTTTTCTGTGTTACATGCCTCTGTTCAGCTGTTGGTACAAAGTATGCCACGTGCCCCCTACGGAAATATTACTATCACTATTGAGAAGGACGGACAATTAAAAGATTAAATAGTTCCGAGTTCCCATTCATCAAAGCCGACGCTCTAGGTGTATAAAATATAAAAATGATCAGGTGAAAGGTATAACAAGTTAATAAACTATATCACTGTATTCAACAATCAGAGGACATTTTTTCAATGCAATTGCTTCCAATCCATACAAGACCTATTCAAATTGCTAGTTATTTCTCCTTGCCCTCCACGTCTTCTATTCTCTCTAATCTTCGGGTGGTGTCCTATCCCACCCAGAAAGCTTCATGTGGATTAGAAGGGACATACAATTTGGTCTCCTCACTCAATCAAATGAGAATCAACCCACTCTCACAGACCTTTCATCAGCATAATGGCAATTATTCATTAGGTCAACTCATACACTCACATCTAAATATTCCGTACACACTTGTTCTATAATAAAGGCTATAACAACAACAATAATATCACGACTTCTGATACTTTCACGCATATCCCTCATTCTCTGTATTGTAAACTCAACAAAATTCCTACGCATTTCCTACCTTAAAAATTATAAAAGAACATGCAAATATAAAAATGCCTAAGTATACGAGCAGAAGGCCAACAAAGCCTAACTCTGCACAATGCACAACTATACACGTTCAAATACAAACAAGTACAAGGTCTAACAATACTCTCTATTAAATTCAGTTATGAACCACGGTGCAACATCGTAGCAGATTACACCATCCACTTCGATTTTATCCTAACAACTACATACATCAATCTTGAATAATACTAAATTTGCTGTACGCTACATTACGACATGTTGATAAATTAGCTATACATGGAAGATTAAATTTCTACTAAATTAAATGCACATAAAAACGTATAAATCTTACGACACCTGGTTAAGAAAGTGAGAAAGGTTCGGGCGAAGATATTTTACCTCAGAAGCCTTTGTTCAAAATATCATCTGAAGTTATTAGAACTCCTTTCCCGCACTTTTACGAGTGCCCAGTTTGCTCTGGGAGTGCAGTCTAGTGTCCCCCAACTTCTCTAAGACATATTCTTTCCACGTCCAAACATGCACTGTTTCTTTCCCAATGAATGTAACAGAATAAAGTCTGGCTACGTGAGAAACCCGCCCCAAAATTCGAATGTCTTAGTTCTGATTGGATACCGGTGGTCTCTTTTAAATCTGTATGGGGTAGTAATACTAACATGTTATAATGTCGGGTTTCCGGTCTCTAAGCCCAAGCCAACCATGCAGCGAAATCAGCCCACTACAATACTAAGATCATGGAAAGTTTCAGCTGCAAAGAGCTCTTCGAGATTACTAACAAGCTAATGTCAAGGAACAAATGTACACCACTTCCAACTACCTTCTCTCCAGTCGACCTTCCGGACATGTTTGCAAATTTCTTCCGTGACAAAGTACAAACCATTAGAGATAAGCTTGACACCACAATTTCAATTGACTCGTCGTCACCATGCAGTTGGGATACAGAATTTCAGTGGCAACCATTAGCAGCATTTGAACCTGTCTCTATGGATTTAGCATGTACAATCACGATGAAGAGTCATGTGAACTTGATCCAATTCCAAAATCACTGCTGCTTGAGTGCTTAGATCCAGTATTGCCTTCACTAACTGATGTTATTAATACCTCTCTCTCATCCGTGGAATTCCCATCGTTTTTCAAAACTGCAATTGTAAAGCCTCTGCTGAAGAAACCAACACTAGACCATAACGATTTAAAGAACTACCGCCCAGTTTCTAATCTCCCATTCATATAAAAAAAATCTTAGAAAAGGTTGTTTTATCCCAACTTGTATCTCATCTAAATTCAAACAGTCTTTTTAGCAATGTACAATCTGCATATCGCCCTTGCCACAGTACTGAAACTACTCTTCTAAAAGTAATTAATGACATTCTCTCTGCTTTGGTTAGCGGAAAGATTACAGTCCTCACCCTCCTTGATTTGTCTGCAGCATTTGACACAATAGACCATGATATATTACTTCACCGTCTCCAGCCTGTATTTGGCATTCATGATACAGCCTTACTGTGGTTCAAGTCCTACTTGGTCAACAGGACACAAATTGTGTCTGCAAATGGAATACACTCCAGCCCAGTTAATCTATGTTGTGGTGTTACACAGGGTTCTGTTCTTGGACCCGTTCTCGTCATTATATACACTCAGCCGCTCTCAAGTGTCATAGACCATCAACCAGTGTTTCACCAATTGTACGCTGATGACACCCAAATATACAAATCTAGCCACCCAAATGAAGTTGATGCTACCATCCAAAGTGTAGAGAAGTGCATTTCTGATGTGAAATCATTGATGATATGTAACAAGCTGCAGATGAATGATGATAAAACTGAGGCCATTCTGATCATAACACAAAGACTTTTTCATTCACATTCTTTACCTAAAATAATAAATATCAGCAACACCAACATTAAATTCACACAGTCAGTACGAAACCTAGGTGTTACTCTGGACAGTACTCTCACATTGCACAAACAAGGCTGCATATCTTGAGCTGAGACGCATCAGCTCCATTCGCAAATATCTTTCAGTTGACGCCACTAAAACACTTGTGTGTTCATTAGTACTTTCAAGACTGGATTAATGTAATTCAATTCTGTCTGGGTCATCTCAATATCTACTCCAGAAACTTAGTTCAAAACACAGCTGCTCTGATCATACTTAGAGTACCACGATCAGAGCACACCTCCCCGCTGCTCTGTACCCTACACTGGCTATCCATTCGATCCAGAATCAAACACAAAATGTGTTCTCTTTGCTACGTTTCACTGACGGACTCTAGTCCAACATACCTATCCAACCTCACCCATGTGTACACACCAGCAAGATACTTACGCTACTCTTCTGACAATCGTATACTCATTATTCCCACTATGAAAACGAAGTTATATGGACAACGTTCTTTTGCATACCAGGGCCCAGCAAAGTGGAATGAATTGCCCACTGACCTTAGACACAAAGACACAGTGAGCCAATTCAAGAGTGCTCTCAAAACTCACTTATTTCGACTGCGAGAACAAACTTAAAGACCTAATAATGTTTCCTACCTTAAATATTTCAGCATGTTTTTTTAATTATGTTTTTCTAATTTCATGGTGTTTGTTTTTGGTAATCATATCATTATATATGTTTTTTATATTATAGGTGTTGTCTAATGTTGTAAAGCGCTTTGAGCTTCTAAAGATTAGGCGTTATACAAAGTCATTATTATTATTATTATTATTATTATTTAGTATTCCAATAGTTTTTAAAGGGCATGGGTCAACTTGACTAGGTTTTGTCTTTAAAAAAAAGCTTTCAGATAGAAAATATTATATACATGTATTACTATTTTAAAACATGATGAAACAGTATCCGTGTGATGATAACGTTAAATATTAGCGATAATTTTGTTAATAATGCGTTCAGCGATAACGATATAGCTCATGGTTAATTTCAGCTAATAATTACCGAGTATGGTAGACACAAGGAGATGAATGATACCAAGAGTACCAAGAGGAAAAAGTAAGCAGTATTGAAGTCCAAAATATTGATGATCTCAAGAAAATGTGTTAGACAAAAGCGAGGAGATAATAGGGAAAGCTAATTAGAAAAGATTAACATTATTCATAACATTTTTATATTAATAGAAAGCGCGCAAACGAACAAGATGAAAATGCGTTTTGAAACTATTGAAATCGACATAGGTGTAGATGGCACATTATCCATTTCGTTACAAAAACATATTGTGTAGTTGGTTGTTGTAATATTTACAATGATTAAAATGTTTGATTACATTAAATAATAAAAACGAAACAGCTTAATTCCGGATGTATTCTATTACCTTGAAACGTACGTGTAGAAAGTAGAAGTCACTGCTATAAATAATAATGAAGAAAGTATATGTTTGAAACAATACAACAGATTTAGCAACTCCTAGCAATAAATTACCCCAGCGTGCGTAACCCAAAATTACAAGGATTTAATAGATAGATACAGGCAACTACTGAATCTGATGCATTGTGTGGTCTTTTGAAACCTAAAAATGTTTACGTTTCCTAGGCCAAATCACTAACACCAAAAAGTACTTCATTTGGTTGTCACTCAGCAAATACATTACTTCAGTGGTGGTCACCCAGCAAATAAATTACTTCATTGGGAGTTGGTGCACTCTTTTAGACTCTGTTTTAAAAAAACAAACATTTTCATATTGAAGGATTCAGTACGACACAAATGCTTCATGTATACTGGCTAACTCTTTTAACGAAACTACAGAAGTGGACTTGAGTTCTTTTATGACTACACGACAATAGATAGAATGATTGATGTAGCTGCTAATATAACCTTAACCAATGTTATACACAATTTATATAGAATGATGCTACATAGAAAAACGAACATCACCACCACCCCAAATCATAGCCTGACTCTGGAAGGTATTTGAAATTAGCAATAGAATAATAACAAGAAATTCCAATCATAGTGTATTCATAGAGATACAAATAAATTTTAATGAAACAAAGAAATATTTTTTAGTGAACAAAAAATCACACGGATAATAACAATAGCATTGTAAACAACTGTAATGTAATCAACATTGTTCAAAATTGGATCTAAGAAGCACACGTGACATAGATTAAACTGAACAGGAAACATTGTCAAAAATGTTCAACAAGAAATAAATATGCAGAGAAACTGACATGAAAACGTAGATGCAAACAAAATGTATATTTATTCTGTGTCTAACGCATATGAAAAATTGAGAAAACCTGTTGAAAATGTAAATTATGTTTGATCGATCAACTGAGAGAGAGACAGGCTAATATAAGTCCGATATTTCTTGATTTATAATCTAACTTTTACCTTATTAATAAATTGATAATTGATAGCTAAATTGATAAATTAGCAGAGAGTGAATGCATTTCTGCAAAACTACTCAAAAGTGTGTAACATGCAATATAAATGGATTAATTGTTGATGAATATACAACAAGTGGAAAGAAAGGAAGACAAAAATGAAATAAAGCACTATAACGGGTAAACTCTTATTGAAAATAATAGATTCAAGGGGAAACCAATCTTCATCAAAGTTTGCATAAGTTGGTTGAAGATGTATTTACCTAATCTGGTGCATGTAACGTATAACCAGTCTAGACATACAAGCTATTAATCCTTTCTAGACAAAATACCATCACTATATAATTCAGGAAGTTTAGAGTAAGGCAAATAAATACAACTTGAAGTTAAAAAAGACTACCCTCCGAAAAATAAGAAAATAAGTCTCAGATTAAATAATTACCAATTAATCTAAAATGTTAGGTTTATGTTGACATTTTATTGAAAACATAAAACGCTTATGCAAAATATGTCTGAAGAAATATATTTGTACCTGAAGTTATGAAATAGTTTTATAAAGCTAAAAGATGAAAAGTTGTATAGCTAAAAGCTGAAATAGTTGTAAAGTTAAAATGGTTCTAAAGGTAAATGATGAAACAGTTTTAAAGTTAAAGATTAAACAGTTGTGAAGCTAAACAAAATATAAACCTTTTAATGAGGCATATATTCCCATTTCATTATAAGTTAGAATGAGGTGGGTGGGGGACCATATCGAGTCCAATCATATGAAAGTGTATTCAAGTCATCCACTAAATAACATTTGTCATGATAAGGTGAAGGGTAACATTATTTAATGTGATATTGTATATGTCATGATGGTACGATCTAATTAAATTCAAATGCTGGCAATTTATACTTTATCGTTTTTTTTTCTAATGTATTCGTGTGCATATCACCTTTTATATTCCTTTCCAGAGCACATTCGTTAATAGCCTTACCTTTGTTCCTTTCCACAGCATATTCCTTAATAGCCTTACCTTTGTTCCTTTCCACAGCACATTCCTTAATATTCTTACCTTTGTTCTTTTCCACAGCACATGGTTAATAGCCTTACCTTTGTTACTTTCCACAGCATATTCCTTAATAGCCTTACCTTTCCACAGCATATTCGTTAATAGCCTTACTTTTGTTCCTTTCCACAGCACATTCCTTAATAGCCTTACCTTTGGTCCTTTCCACAGCACATTCCTTAATAACCTTACCTTTCCACAGCTTATTCCTTAATAGTCTTATCTTTGTTCCTTTCCACAGCACATTCCTTAACAGCCTTTCATTTGTTCCTTTCCACAGCACATTCCTTAATAATCTTTCCTTTCCGCAGCACATTCCTTAATAGCCTTATCTTTGTTCCTTTCCACAGCACATGCGTTATTTGCCTTACCTTTGTTACTTTCCGCAGCACATTCCTTAATAACCTTACCTTTCCACAGCTTATTCCTTAATAGCTTTATCTTTGTTCCTTTCCACAGCACATTTCTTAACAGCCTTACCTTTGTTCCTTTCCGCAGCACATTCCTTAATAGCCTTTCCTTTCCACAGCACATTCCTTAATAGCCTTTCCTTTCCACAGCATATTCGTTAATAGCCTTTCATTTGTTCCTTTCCGCAGCACATTCCTTAATAGCCTTTCATTTGTTCCTTTCCACAGCACATTCCTTAATAGCCTTTCATTTGTTCCTTTCCGCAGCACATTCCTTACTAGCCTAACCTTTGTTCCTTTCCACAGCACATTCCTTAATAATCTTTCCTTTTCGCAGAACATTCCTTAATAACCTTACCTTTCCACAGCACATTCCCTAATAGCCTTGCCTTTATCCCTTTGCATAGCACATTCCTTAACAGTTTTACCTTTTTTCCTTTCCACAGCACATTAATTACTTAGTAGCCTTACCTTTGTTCCTTTCCACAGCACATTCCTTAACAGCCTTACCTTTGTTCCTTTCCACAGCACATTCCTTAACAGCCTTATCTTTGATACTTTCCGCAGCACATTCCTTAATAACCTTACCTTTCCACAGCACATTCCTTGATAGCCTTCTCTTTGTTCCTCTCCTTTACATCTGAACTGAATAAGAATAATGTGTTTCTATGACTGAAATTGTTTCGATCCGCATGCTATTTAATTTGTCTTTTTTTCTTTATTTATCTACAGGTTTAAATAATTTTGTCGTTTCTGAGGTCAGCTGTATAGAAAAAATAAACATGCATTCTTAATGACATCATCATAAAAAGTATTTGCTTCTACAAGAATCCATTGAGAACTAGTACCCATTATTAACATTTTCACTTTATCACCATATTGCTTGCTTTTTAGCTTCTTGTAGAAATAATGCATACATACATACATACATACATACATACATACATACATACATACATACATATTCAAAGAGTGGAATTCGTTTGGAATACTCTATACTTCTGGAATGTGATGGAACTTTTAGGACTATTTAGGCTTTAATTCACAATGCTGAAAGTTCTTTTTCAGTTTTCACTTTGTATTCTAGGGAAATAAATTATTTGTTGAATTTTACCAAACATATTGATTTTCACTCTTTTCTGTTACTTAGTGTAAGACTATAGAGTCATAACAGAAAATTGTGGACACTCATCTGGGATATAAATTTCCTTAAAATATTTCAGAAAACTTCAGTTTGTTTTTAAAATTTAAATTCACTTTGCTTCTGAATCATACGAGTACTTCCAAATCTCAGTCTGGCAGAACTTTTAGGAATCAAACTGTTGATAAGACTGATCAGAAATCCTTATATCTTCATAAATGCACTTACTGAAGAAATAAGAAATGGTTTTCTGATTGCTACAAATTGAAAAATAAGCAACAGAATAAAGACCAAGATATGTCAAATGCTCTTATTTCTAGGAGGTCTACGTCACGGTCATGTATTGAAAGCAATGCATTTGTTGGGTGTAATAAACCCAAGCCTGCTTCTATCTTAGAGAAATACGAACCAGTCATGTCGAAAGGTTCTGTAACACTTGATGATTCTTTGAAGCATATCCCAATTAAAATATTAAGGGATACAGGAGCTTTTCAGAGTCTTTTATTATCAGGTACTTTGTTTTTGTCTGAGAAGTCTTCTTCTAGTGATCGTGTTCTTATACAGGAAGTAGACTGCGGCTTTGTTAATGTTTCCCTCCGTTGTGTAAATTTGTTATCAGACTTACTCTCAGGACCCGTGACAGTTGGAACAGTATAGACTTTTTATCCATTGATGGTATTTGTTTATTTATAGGCAATGACCTGGCTGGAGGTAAAGTTGTGGTTAATCCACTTGCAACTGACAAGCCTTGTTTGGATCAGAATGTTGATCCTACTAATAATGAATTTCCTGATTTATACCGTGCTTGTGCAGTTACTATACTATGTCAAAAGTAGTTCTTGAGAATGATGTCGATCAGGAAATACTTTCCTTAGCTGATAAATATATTGGTCAGTTTTTATGAGGTCACAGTTGTTTCTGGTATTGATCAATCAAGAAGTATTAATGACATTGAACCTCTTATTACTACTCATTCTCTTTATTCTAATCAACGTGACAAAAGAGAATCACTTATTGTCGAACAGGATCAAGATCCTGATATCACCTGCTTGTTTCAGAGGATTATTAGTGAAACTGAAGCCACACAAATACCGATTTCTTATTTTGTTAAAAATGGGGTCGTTGTGAGGAAATGGAGAACATCCGAGGTGCCCGCTGGTGTCGACTGGTCAGTGAGCTATCAAATTGTTGTTCCAAATGTAGTATCAACAGGAAATTCTCAGTCTCTGCCCATGAAACTCACAAGGCTGGTCATTTATGGATCAGTAAGACTGACCACAAGATTCTTGAATCACTTTTATTGGCCCAAAGTTAAAAGTGGAGAACCAAGATGAGAGACGAATGTTAATTTCCAAAACATTCTAAGTTGTAAACATGGTCAGGTTTTTCATTAAAACCCCAGTAAATAACATGCCAAAGATCAGGTAGACCAGGAATTTCCGAGTGTAAAACCAATATCCTAAACTTAGATCAAAGTAAAGATATATCCTCCAAGTAATAATATAATCTACAATCATAGACAAAATGCAGCTATTTAATATGTTATTTACAAAATGACCATTACAATCTGTAACCAAGGACAAACACTAACACACACGCCAATTAAACATAACGACCAGAACTTTTATCATTGTCGCAAATGTTAAAAATATTAGTCGAGTTACAATGCCTTTCAGCTGGTTTGTTAATTTAAATTTTGTAGGACATAATTTTTCATGGATAGTTTAAAATAAAAGTAATTAATTTGTTCTTTTGCGTAAAATTTTGAGTTACGCTATTCACCTCCGTAGACTAATGGATCATATTCACCATTGACTACAAGCAGAATCCTGATAGAAAATGTTTACCTGTTTTATCTATCCATGATTAATTAGGATTCTATCTGTAATTTTTTTTTTTGCTCTGTATAACCATACTTTCTAATTCGCAGCTTGTTTCTATTATACGAATAGGATCATAAATTTTAATAAGGCATTACATATTAGTGGTTGAGTCACGTGCATGACCAACTGGGAGCGACTGTTATAGTATGTACCAAATTATGCTACTTTAAGTGTAAAATTGTATGAAAGTAAGAAAATGAAAATGAAAACGAAGACAGGCATACACTTGAACAAATTTGTTTCGTTTATTTTACATTTTATTTGGGATGTATTTAACGAATATCACAATATTCGCTCTTGCAAGAGAGTCCGTGCTGCCAGACTTCAGTAACCCATAGGAGCCTCATCAACATTTATGAACAATCATTTACGGTGTTATATGTTGACAGACTGAAACAAATTCCATTTCATTCCCATGACTAATGTATCTTTTACTCCTTTTTTCTTGTGTTGATCGAAATCAATATCAATAGTCAAAGTAGAGTTCGAACAAGTATCGAAGATGATAATAATAGCTGACTCATTATGTTAGCGGCAGAGTGGATTAGTCAATTAGTTCATCAAACAGGTGCATGATCCTCGTGCGCATGCTCACTAAAACATACACGACGCCATCTTGGAATTTGAATTTGAGAAAATTTTCTTTTCGAAGGTGTACAACAAACTAAAAGAACTTGCTCTGCACGGCAAAGTGACACTTTTAAAGCTGCTTATGGTTCGAGGGAGCCATACCTTTCGGTAAGAAGCTAAAATGATTTTAATAGTTAGCAGAGAGATTACAAAAGATCGTCCTAAAATAAGGTGCTTTGTTTCAGTAATTGGGTAGGTAATGTACAGGTCCATCTTGGGAAACAATTTATATCCGTACGTTTGTGAAATATCTAGATGTTCGTTTACAGTATATAGTGTCAAACAAAAATGTGTTTAAATTGGAAGTATCGCATATGTTTTTTTAAAATATTTTGCAGTCCACGTTTTTGTCAAAGCAATGAGGTACCGTCTTGGGGCACTGTTTGGGACCTTAATAACAAGACTGCATTCATTATATAAAATTCAAGGCTTTAAATTGTACATAGCGATACAGTTGTGTGTGTGTGTGTGTGTTAGCTGGTGAAGTTTAAACCGAGCGCATGTAATTGTATCTAGTCCTAAAATTAGACCTACTTGTAAGACCTCGACGCAAATATTTTTGTTTTGGGCGTCAGGGTCTTACAGCCTAACTAACGGCGCAGTGCAGCGTGTGTTGATATCGATTAACATCGTAACGCAAGTCAAATTTTCAGGAATATCTCACACAACTGGCAACCAATAATGACGCTAGTCTACAAAGTAAAGTCATCTTGTTTTAGTCGGACTTTACTTATCTTTTCTCTAATAAATTCAAATTCTCACAAAAGAAATGGACCTGATTTCAAGTTTTGTTGGCCTACATTTCAGCTGGTTAGAAAGCCATGAATGCCGAAATCGGGTTGAAATATTATTCCTTAAAGAAATGAATAAAAATATATTATGCCTATTGGAATTGTAAGTAACGTTTCAATTCATTCAAGAAATACATCCTGCAATTGAACATACTTTGGCATGCCTCGACTACCGTCACATTCAAGTGTATGTCAGTGGAGCATGAAAATGTGTCTATTTGCTAGCGCCAGATTTTGACTCAACCAGGATTTAAAAAAACCATAACAGTAAGTATACTAATTACATATAAATTTTGGGGCCCCGAGTGGTCTAAAGCGCTCTCCATTACAGATCACTGCCATGTCACCTCTGTATGCATGGGTTGGAGTCTCGGATTCGGCCAATGTGGGTATTTGAGAAAGCTTGCCAATAGCTTCTCGTGGGTCAGTGGTTCTTTCTGGGGTTTTCCTGGATTCTTCCTCCACCATTAAATTTGGCCGCCATGTATATCCTATCGTGTACTGAATAATGGCATTAAACCCCAAAACAACAACAACATATAAATTTGTGGAAGAGTGCCCATTTGGTCTGCCATGTGTGTGTGAGATATTCCTGAAACTTTGACTGCCCATATCAATGTCAGCCGATATCAAAACAATGCCGTATTATGGGTAGTAAGACATAGCACTAAAAAATAACATATGATATGTCCTACATGTAGGACTAGGCATCTTGGTCGTACTAAGTAACGGCACTGTAGTGTGTTTTGTTGTTGACTAACATCGTAATGAAAGTCAAATTTTCAGAAATATCTCCCAAAACTGGATGCCAATAATGATGCTTTTCTACAAATTAAAGTCATAATGTTTCAGTTAGGCTTTACTTACTATGGTGTCTTTTTTTCTAATACATTAAAATTCTTGCAAAAGAAATACATGTTTTAAAGTTTTGCTTGCCTACATTTAAGTTGGATGGATTGTGCTGGAAGCCAGGAATGCCGAAATCAGGTAAAGCTGAAGTATAATTCTATCGGGAAACAAATAAAAGTAAAATATTGAAGAAAATGTTTCGATAACTTCTTTTCCTTTAAGATTCTTTTCATCATATTAACCGATTTCATTATTCCTGGCTTCTATCACATTCCAGACAAGTGATATGTAGGCAAATGGAACTTGAAAATGTGTCCATTTGCTTGTGTGGAAATTTGAATTTAGTTGGAAAAAGACAGAGTAAGCAAAGTCCAACTAAAACATTACAACTTTAATTGTAGATAAGCGCGAATACAGGCTGCCAAGCGTGAGATATTCCTGAAAATGTGATTTGTCATTAAGATGTTGAATGACATCAGAACATGCTATACAGCGCTGTTATTTGGGCAGTAATGTTGTGACACCCAGAACATAAATATCAGCGATGAGGTCTTACATGTAGGACTAGTCCTGCAATCTACAGGGTTCCCACGCTACCTGAAAATTGGAAAAAGTCAGGAGAAATAATTTTTTTCAGACTAAAGTCCTTGAATTTTGCAAATATTGGCAAAAGTTGGGGAAACTTGGGAATTTTCCTCCAGAACTTGACACCCAAAACAAGTACGTAACTGAGTCAACGGAACTGATCGTGAGTTAAATCTATCGAGTTCTAACTAGAATATTGGGAGGTTGCAGTATGGATCATTTTGGTGCCTGCCATAAATAAATTTGTTGAGACAATCCAAACAGTCATTGGATTAGATTCATCTGGTAGACTTTTTGTTTCACAGACAGTTCGATATTCGTATATTTTTTTCTATATGGAAGGTATGAAAACCAGTTTAGCTTCACAAGAGGCCAACACGGTGGCGTTAAAGCATAGCCGCTTTGCGGATGGGCTAGTAAACTTAAACGTTGTTAAATTGAGTTAAACCTGCATGAAATCGATATGAAAATTATTTTGTTCAGAAATTGTGAGTATTAAAATCGTTATGTCTTTAATCTGCTGAAAGATGATAAAACTAATGCGTTTATGAAATTTGACCTGGTACTTGCAATTTCAGCTGTTAGTCACACGAGCACAGAGAATCTCACAACCGTCATTTTACAATGTGTAGATTTTTTTCTTCAAATGTTGTAGAAACAGATTAAGTCAAAGTCGTATACTGGTTGTAACAAAAATACAAAAGCCAAAGAACACAAAATTCTCCATTTATTCTGAGACCAACTTCCGGAGTTTTGTTGTTTCATGTGACTGCCACTTTGATGTGCTCTCTCACGCAGGGAGCATACAAAGCAGGGAACCAGACTATTCTGCTTGATGAATCAGACTGGCCAAGTTTCTTGTAGTTGTTCTCGAAATAAATATTTTGAGAATTATATGTTCTATCTGGCTTTTACAAAAAGTATCAGACTTTAATATGATTGAAATTTTGTACAATGACATTAAAAAGGAGTTGTTGATATCGCGTGACTATTGGATTTCCATTGCCATTGTGTGAAGTCATGTGACTGTTAATATAAATGGCAAGTACCGGGTCAGGTTTAATCTTTGCAGTTTCGTCTAGTCTATCAGCGAATTAAAGATATAACAATTATAATACTTGCCATTTTTTGAGAATATAAATAATTTTCCTATCAATTTCATGCAGCTGTGAGTCGATATAACATAGTTTAAATTTGCTAGGCCCACTGGTAAGCTGTCTTATGGTGGGGCAGATTCCAATTTTTTTATATATAATTCCTCTGAACCCACACTCCATCCTAAATGTCCAGATGTGAAAAATGGGGTTGGAATATTCGGAGGAAACCTGAATTAGAATATTTCAAATCTCTGAGCTGAATCGTGGTGCAAAACTATTACACAATGACATGTAGCTTGAAGCAGTGGTTTCAGATCTTAAATAGAACGCAGGAGAAATGGGAAATTGGCTTCCCTTTTTTTATATATTAAGAAATGATAAGAGCCCACGTATCATTCCGGTCTCACTTACCTGTTTTGGTTTTGGTGATAAATTCTGATTGGTCAGTGTCTGGGATTCCCATATAGTAAATGTTTATATGATACATTGATTCATTTGCATAATAATTGGATACATTCAGACTTTACGGTAGGTTCTTTACAAGAAAGGTGTTTTTTCTTATCTGTAAATGGAAATTTTTGAAGTTAGTGTTAGGACTGGTCGCCTGATGTCAGGTTAATGTGACTGGGTGGGGCATGATACTAAATATCTTGATTCTCCAGTGCTAGACATCACTTAAAACAGCCACACTGCAGACATTGTAGCAGTATGACTCAAAAATGGTGATAGCTACATTAAAAACCTAAATCATACATACATGCACACACAATCTGGATTTAAACGTTGCATGTGGTAATGTCACAAAGAAAGCTATGCATGATGATAAGCAAATTTGTACAACACTATATTGTGTTAATTAGACTCAGCATGATCTTTTTTTTGATCCATTTTATTAACTGGCTACCATTGTAAAAGTCCATAGTGATAGATAATTTTTGTCTGGAAGCTTCTCGATGGCGTTTAAGGGACAGAACATTCATTAATCGAGAGTGGATAGACTTTGGTTAAACAAAATTGCTATTAAATATTAAAACAATAATTTATATTTAACTGGATCTGCCAACCCTTATGATTTTGCCATAAGACTTAAGAAAATGAACCTTACTATACGGGCTTAAGGAATAAAAATACAGACATGGGAAATATGATTGTTGCTGTGAAATCTGGATAATTGGCTCATCCCTCATCAGGGTTTCATATTAGATATAGTGTAGTTAGTCAGGGAACTAGGCTAACTTTACAATATTACCTCACACGCTTTTTTAAAGATATTTTTTTTAAATGGTGTCCTGCAAGTGATACATGTTGAAGACGGATGAGAAAATAGACCTCTTAGATAGTGTTAATAATCAGCACAGAAGAATAAAAATTAATATTCAGATTATTCTGAATAAAGCAGGAAAGGACACAATTACATTTACTGAACATTATGTGTCGATTTGAGTATGTCTTGTGGCAGGAGATAAGATTGATGTAGTCATGTGAAAGTGAGAAAAAAATTCCAATAATTACATCAGGTTAAGAGATAGCAACAAGTCATTGAGCTGCATAGTGTTTGGAACCAAAGCTTGTGCAACTGTACTAGAGGTAAATATTTTCTACACATTCTATACAGACTTGTGAGTTGAACATACTGTTTACTGTTGCTCATCACTTTCAAATACGTTTTCCAACTTTATAATAGCAGTACATGATATTTTGTCATACCTTACTGAAAACTGGTCAAAATTTGCAAAATAAAATCAACTGCCTTCTTGTTAGGAGTTGGCAGGCCTGGACCTGTATGACTTATATAGCTTTTGTTCAAGTTATTTTGACTGGGTCTAATTATTACATATTTGTTTTTTTTCACCCCAGAAACTCTACGAAATAATGTCAGGGGAAAATAGCATGATGTTGATGTATATCAGTAACTTTGGCTTTGAAGTAAATTTGTACATGTAATAAGTGTAAATAATGTTTTATTTTGGGGATTTTCTTATAATGCAGTACTGACCATCACAGTGGATGTAGCTAGTGTCATGGTATATTTTTTAACTACTTGTGAATCTGGAGGGTTGGCAGCTCTGTATATGGCGATGTCAGGGGAGAGTGAGACACAAAAAAATGAGTACAGTTTGAGGCTAATGTCAGTCTGCATTTATACATTGTAGACCTACATCTGTTGATCTTATATTTTCAACATCTGAGAACATTTGGCTATATACATTGAACAGTTTACTTATTTTCTATTTATAGTAACTGTACATGACACATTTCAAAGAAAACAGATGGGTTTTTTGAATTTGAGACCACATGTCACAGTTTTATTATAGTTTGATACACACTTAAGTAGCAGACCAATCTATACTGAAAAAGCATGGTGCCAAATGTTAAGTGAAAGAGCTTTATCGATGTCACTCATGGATGTTACATGTTAAATGACTAAAAAATGTTTGATGAGAGGGATTTTGTTAAACTGAAGAACATGTTGCATCAGAAAAAGGTCAAGCACTTTACAAAGTTTGAAAGCAGAATTTGAATAATGTAATACAGCATTCAGAATTTGTGGATTTTATGACCTTTCAGTGAAAATTAAACATGGTGTTGACTAGTAACAATGATTGTTGTGCATAAATAATTTTTTTCATTTTGTTTTGTCTGTATTCTTGCACTAACCCACATGGATTTAGCTGATTTGTAACTGCAGTAGATCCAGGTAAGTAGAAGAAAAAAAAAAGTTTTTTATACAGTTTTCTGTAATCGCATGTAATGTATAGATTACTCTCTTTATGCTTAGATTGTGCATTTTTGCCACTCATTAGTAATAACTATGCTTATACCTCTCAAAGGGTTGGGAGGGTTGGCACCTATGAACTTACAACCAAAGCAGCCCAGGTTCACATTTAATATAATTGCCTTATGATTGGGTACCCGGATCGTTACAGTTGATGGGTACCCAGCTGACTTTTCCTAAAATTATGACATCTTTAATATAAAGCCATGCCAGATGAGCAGCACAGAAGTTAATACCTCCTAAACTGGTGATCAGACCTATTAAAATTACATGTCTGGTGAAAGGAAAGTTACGAAATAATTATATGGTGTTCTGCAGATGTTTGTAGTGTGACATTTTCTTGCCTTTCGAATGACATCACCAACTATACTAAATCTGAAATGCTGTCGATGCATCTTCCAGTTTGGATTGCACGCCTGACCCATTTTTAATTAGGACTCAATTTCAGGCAAGGTGCATCAATTACAATTTTAAAAAATATCTTTTAAAAAGGGTAATACTTGGTCTTTCAAAAAATATACAGTATATACTGAGAGGATCAAATGCCATTTAAACATTTTGTTGTGCATTTACTTGCCTTTAAATTATAACAAGGCCAGATTTGAGGTAATCCATCACAAGTTTTTTTGACATTTCAACAAAACTTTTTGTGGGTACATTTTAAAAACAATAGGAATTAGCCATCATTTGGTTGAGTGTAGCAGTTCAAAAGTTGTAGCTAGTCCACTTAGCATAGATAGACCAACAAGTAAATCTCCACTTTTGTTTAAAATATTTTTTGTTTTCATGACATCTCTGGTGGTGGTGTGATGCTGCCTTCCACGCATGCATCAGAATTTTTTTAAAATATGGCTAACAGACATGAATACACAGATTTATGTTCTGACAGGAATTACTACAGAAAATATGAGTGTACTGATGTATTTAATTTTATGGGTGAAGAGGAATTTTACTTACCATCCACATAACCTCTCCCTTGATAACTTGCTCACAGCGGGGTCCACAAACATAGACTGCACTATAAGCCAGGTGCGAGTTACCAAGGGACCTCCAAAAATTGAGGGAAAAAACCCGCTTTGACATTGACAAAACCATGGGGGGAGCCGCTTTAGGGAACTGGGCTGTTTATTGACTGAATCCTCATTTTACAATCACATTGTTAATAACGAGCTTTTTCTAATGAAGGTGTTACTTATTCTGTTTAAATAACATTTATTTTCACAATGTCCAACATATGAAAGATCGTTCCAACTGGTTTCAACAACCATCACGTGTACGCGAAAAAAATATGTATTACATCACTGCTTTTTGTTTTCTTGTTGAGTCTGGTTCCCATAGTGGTGTTTAATATTATCCTGCCAAATCGGGAGTCCCCATGGCAGGGAACTAGACTAACTGTTGATAACCGCCAAATAAGATTCCTTTTTTTAAAAACATGCAGCATTTATTTCTTGTGACATATGTCTATGTTGAAATTCAATTTTTGTGTTGTTTAGTTAGTACAATATTGATATCGTTATTTCATTGGAAGTAATAATGAAACTTCTTATCATCCTTGAGGATATCTCTAAGTGCCAGTTCAAGAATTCTCAGAAACTCGCTTGCCCACAATGGAACGTATCTGTAAATCAAGCTCTTTATTTTATGAAGTATTCATTTCGCTTGGCTGCCTTGTTAACTTTGATCATGAAAAAGTTGGTTAATTTATGTTCATTATAAGTGTTTGATTGATCAAATGAAGTGAGTTCACCCAACATACGACCGGGGCATATAGATTTTTAAGTTTGTTGGGTTTTTGTTCCTTTTAACTTTTCTTTTATTCCACCTCCTTTATTTGATTCAAAAGACATAACGTGATAATACAAACGAGGCCAGCTTTTAATTCATTTCAACAATACAGCAGATACTTCCGGAAGTCAGTTATCAAAACACGGTCAGCACTTAATTAAGTTTTCAGAGAAACGTTCGCGGACATAGCTGTTACGGTAGATTGACACATTTCACGTTTAATTTGAAGAGGACACATTGCATTTATGGTGGTTATACTTAAAAGGAACTAAAAGATAAGAACTAGAACACAAATTTCAATTGATAATTTTTTTTTTAAAATTTGTATTTATTAACCCTTTACCTCATAAAGCATAGTGACAAAGAGCAGCGCTCTATAAATAGAACACCTGTTATCTAGTCGACAGCATACACATAGGCTTGCCTGTGAACTGTTAAGCAATGTAGTGTATGTTACATTTAACAGCAGTTTTAACCATTTTACCTTTTTGGTACACATCTATTATATGTGGAAAAATTTAAGAGTAAAGTCTGATTGTTATAGCTGTGTAATTGTTTTTCACGGAAGAATTTTTTATGTGCTTTAAAATCGAGAGAGAACTCGTTCACTGTCATGTCAGTGAGGCCGCGTGACCAACTGTAGCTTGCCATTTCCCATACTCGAAATTTACATGTTTTTCATCTGTGTCTACATCACTAAGTCATCTGAATTTGATTATCAATAAAAACTAATTGCTGCCTACATCAATATCAGAACCTTTACCCAAGTTATTGAATCTTTCATAGTTGTGATTCTGATCGTGAAAACTTTGTAAGTACTGAATGAAATCCTGCCTGTGAACTGTTAAGCAATGTAGTATATGTTACGTTTAACAGCAATTTTAACTATTTTACATTTTTGGTACACATCTATTATATGTGGAAAATTTTAGAATA
The DNA here is from genome assembly GCA_028554795.2 of Sinohyriopsis cumingii. Lineage (NCBI taxonomy): Eukaryota > Metazoa > Mollusca > Bivalvia > Unionida > Unionidae > Sinohyriopsis > Sinohyriopsis cumingii. Next base: position 2,132,988 of record CM068833.1, on the reverse strand, counting down.
AAGTCTGATTGTTATAGCTGTGTAATTATTTTTCACGGAAGAATTTGTATGTGCTTTAAAATTGAGAGAGAACTCGTTCACCGTCATGTGAGTGAGGCCGCGTGACCAACTGTAGCTGTCATTTCCGATACTCAAAATTTACAAGGTTTTCGTCTGCATCTACATCACTAAGTTATCTGAATTTGATAATTTATAAAAACTAATTGCTGCCTACATCAATATCATAGCCTTTACCTAAGTTATTGAATCTTTCATGGTTGTGATTCTGATCGTGAAATCTTCGTATGGACTGAATGAAATCCGCGACTGCCAATTTGGAGAGTGAATATTATGACCCAGTTACTTTAAATAGCAGATAGCGACCAGTACATACATAGTGACCACGTGATCTGACGTAATTGTCATTAGCAGAAATGAATGTAGTATCTAATGGGGGGGTCCCCAAAGGTGACGCTATGAAAACTAGATCAAAATGGCTGATGTTTACAGCAGGCGTCAAAAGGAGCTTCCATACGAATGGAGTAGAGGCATCCAGAGATGCTTGCATGAGGTAAAGGGTTAAAGCAGAGGTGGGCAAACTTTCCAGTGCAAGTGCCGCATACACAAATTTACACCTTCTCGCAGGCCGCATAGTTCATTAAGTAAAATAATTAATATTTGAAATAGCAAAAACAAAAGGTTTTTCTAAATAACATAATTAATTTTCAGTTGTTAATATGTTGTTAAAAGAAGCACATTTATTTGATAAACAGAACATAAACAGAGTCAGTGCGAATGATGACTTATTCCTAGGCTGCATCAAAACCCTTGGTGGGCTGTATGAAAGCCCTGGGTTAAAGTAATGCCTCTACTTGGTGTAAGTGACATTTTCATTGATAGAAATTTCCTTACGTATTGTTAATTGCGGTATACAAGGAATGTCGTTTTGAAAGAAAATGTAAAAAATTGTATGACCTATTTTTAAATTTGATATTTCATAGTGTTGACCTAAATTTCCAGGTCCTATCTACCGTTTTCGATGATAAAATGAGTGATGCATCAGAGTTTCTGCTACCAATTTTGATTGTGATTTTCTTCAAGTTCAACAAATAGGGATCAATTTTTGGGGTATTTTCTGGTTTTAGAAAATGGGATCCACACTTGACCCCATGTTATATAAGGGGGTTCGTGGTTTTATCAGGGCGCGAGTTATCGAGGGAGTGGTGTACATAACTCAGTCAAAATAAATATATTAATTAATAACGAGTGGCTGAAAATCCAGCACTAATTTGTCCAAAAGATCAATTATGAGATCATAGTGCCTTATCTTGTTGATCTCCACTACCAGAAATGAGAAATGTTTTTTTTAAAAAATGCAGAATATGCACAGCATACAGTACTCAGTCCAGATGTCAGAGTAAGCAGATTATGATATAACAATGTACTGTTAACACATTAACCCCTGAGCCAAACAGCTAGGCAGTCCCCTGCAGATTACCTGCAGAGATCACCTAGAGCAGTGTTAGCCTTTCCAGTACCTGTATCCCTGAGACTAGCTGACAAGCAATTGGATTGCAGATTTTTATAGAGGGGGCTACTTGCAATAAAATTGTTATTATTTTATTTGTATTCATTTAATTCAGCTGAAATTTGGCACGGCAGTTCTCAATAAACTTACATACATAATGGTATAAATTTCATGCTACATGCAGAAATAAAACTAGTGCATGATGGTGAAAACAAATGATGTACTTGCCAATTTGCTTCTCTTGCCGTGAATAATCCATAAAATCCATTATGAATTCACACAGAATTATTAACACCATCAACACATGAAATAATTATATTTTATGTACACAGAAATTCCACTTGTCTCATTTAAACTAAACATCCTGTGAATACTGTACACAAATGGGCATATTTTACTTGCTCTTTACTTACCTTTCTTCCTTAGAACTCTCACTGAAATTTTTAAAACTAATAAAACACTTAACAAACCTTGAACTATGGATGCTCATGTTAACAACGTATATTTCCCAAACATTTATTTAACGATTATTCAAAAGAAAAAGAAGCTCCACGAAATCAAATGCATTTGCATCAGGGTCTAAATCCGTTGTTGGTCCTTTGTATTGCCGCTTGTCAATGTGTGTTTTATCATTTACGATCATCGATCAGCTCCACTTTGATTTTCTTCTTCTTCAACATTCTCATTCTCGTCACTACCGCTGTTATTTTCAGTAGCTTTTTCGATGTCACTATCAATCTCGTCTGATTAAAATCCAGAAAATTCTCCATCAGAATCTGTCAAGTAAAAGTCTGCTCCCAGTTGCTGATTCTCGTCAGTTTGCATCATTTTCAGATGTATATATTTTCACTGTTTCTGCTGCCATCTAAGTCAAATTTTTTCCCTCCGTTCAGCAGTGTTCACTCTATGTAACCTACAATTTTATTGGTTAAACTGCTTGTATAATTAGGAAATGGCTTCAAATCAACCAATGGTTTGCACCGATTTAACTCGTCGTGCAGGAGAAAGGCCTTGATAAATACTGCCTCGCAAACTCTGCGCTCGGGATACAATCTATGTAAACTCAGCCACGTTAGCGAGGCACGCGGGAGATCAGGGAGGAAAAGTACGACGAGTATACTTGTCGCCAGGTTAATGTGTTAACATATTAACCCCTGGAGGTTTTTGTCATTTTCGCCTGAAAATCGAGTAGGAAACACATTTTGAAAGTTATTTCTGAATAGATCCGAAAACACCAAATCCCCGGTGATCTTTCAATAACATATTGCCTAGTTGTGTTAGAAACATCGTTTTTCATTGGCTATTTGACTCTCGCTCGAGCAGACGGTTAAAAGTTGGATTTTTTTTTTTTGTTAAATGGAGCCATTATTTTTGTATTGAGACCACTCTTTATTCCAAATGCCCATCTTATCCTACTTTTTCCAAAGGCTCATCTGTCTGTTTGCAGTTCATACCAGTTTGCCTTTAAACATTCAGTGTTGTAGGAAAAAAATAGATGTATATTTTGTCGCCAATAAGGAATATAAATCACAATTTGCGACTTTGGCAAAGCCCAGCATGATCCCTGATTAAACTTTATACACGAAATTTTTTGTACTTTTAAGAAGAATAATCTTTTTCCAAGCATGAGAAAAATATGTGTATATGAAATTGCAGGAGCCATAAACATTTTTCACTTTTTTTCATACTTGTAAGAAAGAAAGAAAAAAATTCATGTATGAGAAAAGTACATGTATATGAAATTTCAGTATCCACACCACAAGCATGTTATATCTGAATTTGTTTTATAACGGAACGTGCTATAGCAACCTGTCACACTGTATATCCATGTGGAATAATACAGCTTACCTTACATCACCATTACATAGCTACATACTGCTGATACAGCAACCAGTCAAATGCAATTTGCTGATTTTCTCATTTGACAGATCGCATTACTTTGGATATGTTTGGATATGTCTTTTTTTTTATCAAAAGAAAACAACAGGGTTTGGATGAAATTGTCTGCAAAAGCAATGAAAAATTATTCGGCAATCTCCGTAAACAATCGGTAGTTTCCGCATGCCAAAACCGGATATGACATACAATTATCCCTTTTATTCAACCTAGCCATTTAGTTGTTTAATTTTCCTACGTAAATGTCTCTGTGATATATAGTACGGTCGTGCTTTTGTATAGCAAATATGGTGCACTGTATTGCATACAGATGTAACCAAAAGAGTGATTATGGGAAAAGGGGTTCCTTCTTTTTCCGAAAGACCATGTTTACCAGAAAGAAAGTGGATATAATCTGTGGGTTTGAATAGGGGAGGGTTGGGAAAGTTGTATCATTTATGCTGGATTATTGTGAATTTGGCCCAAAGACAATTTGGCCAAACTTAACAATAGTTTGTACATTCTTTTTCTTCAGCAAACAAGTAGATGCTATGTAAGATATGTTTTGTGAAAAGCTATTTTGATATTCTTTGAAAGAAAATAATCATACTTCGTAACGTACTTATTTATGAGAGAAAACAAACTGACATATCTTGCTTGTTCTAATTAAAATATTTATATCATTTTTTTTAATGCTATAAATACATGTATCTGCACAACAACAGTGTCAGTTTAAGTGTTCAGTCAAATTATCAGTATTGATTTATAAAACAATAATACTTAACAGATAATATTCTACAGAATATATATATACATTTTTTAAGAGTAGTGTACATTAGATATTATAACAAACATACTTAATTTTAGGCTTCAGGTTGTAACACTGCTACATACAATACACACTTGATTACACACGAGAGAGAGAATAATGTTGAGCATTTTGTCAGTATTTAGTTGCTGCAATATGAAGCTCTTACCAGTTAATTTTATTGTTTATAATTTTCAAGTTGTCTTAGTGTGTGCGCATGTAAATTGAAAGCATGTCATTACTGATCAATATTGTTAATCATATCTCCTCCATTATTCCGTACAAATTAGAAAGAAAATACTTTTGTGTTGAATTTGTGCCCCCCCCCCCCCCCAACATAGTGCAGTAGAAATTGAAAAACATACACTTGTTTGAAAATAAAGTGAAAGAAATTAACCTTGCCTTGTTATCATATATTTCTTCTTTTTTCGTCATGTGTCAAGGAGCAAATTTATGGCGATCTATGAAGAACACATTAGTTGAGACCAGAGAACAATTAATTAGATTTTTGGGGACAGGCCTGTATCAAATCACCATACTGCCATTATCGGTAATGTCTTTTCGAGGGGAGAATTTCATTCTTAATTAAGCATTCATTTTTTTCAGCCAACAGAAGACTGGTGGAAACAAAAGCTAACTTTGATTCCATAGTGTAAATGTCAGGATTGAAAGATTGCAGAATTCTGTTACTCAAACTACAAGATTAAGTTGACCGCGACTTTGGCACCTCTGGAAAAAGGCAGCAAATATATTTGATTCTGATTGGTTACACTAAATAATTGGCATGTTTCCAACACTAAATTTTAATTGCTTGAAGGTACCTGCCAGTTATGCATGATAAGTTACTGATTGCAAACTGGCCAAGATTGTATTGTATCCAGGTTAACTATAAGATGGTATCTCACAAATAAAAAAGCATTGTAAAATACATTCAATGCAAGTGCAAATGATAATCTTTTTGGTAGCATGGGTTACAAAAGTATTATTGAAGCAAGTTGTTATTATGTATACTATTTGCCCTGCAAACATCAATTATGATTACATATGGCAAAGAAATAGAAGTTCCGACAGAGCGCAATAAACTCATTGTTTACACTTACGGACAGGTTATCAGATACATAGGTTATTTTACTACAAAGCAAACCAACCCCAGAAACTGACTTTGGTATCTTTTTAGTGTGCTGATTTTTTCTTACGAAGTCGGCCAACAGAAGAAAGTCAAGTTTCATACCTTTGGATTCTTTAAGTGTGATGATTTCTATTTTTTTTTTTTAATAAAGTCTGCTGTCACGGGGAAGCTAGCATTGATTCTTTTTACCTGTATTAATAGGAATTTTCAAAATAAATTGGAACGGTCTAGTGCATCGTGCACGCATACCGATATATGGCTGAACAGCAAATTAGTTTACATTTCATCTAAATATTCCCTATCCATAGTTTGTAGTGTTTTATTTTTTGACAACAAGAAGCGTGCACTTCGTCTTGTATGGATAAATGTACGTAATTTCTGTTTGGCATCCTCTATAAGTGGGAAATCGTAACTAAGTAACAGCGTTGTATACTTCTATTTCGAGTAATTAAATTGTTTCTTCTTTACACTTGATAATTTTTTTGTTCTTTTTGTGCATTTATAATTACTTTTAATCATGTAATGCAGATCTGATGTAAAGAGGAAAATGTTGGAGTATGGCCGGTGACCTTTAAGCATTATGTAGAATTAAAAAAAGGAGTATATAATACAAAGGTTACTGCATTTGTATGGGAAGATATGAACTCGTTTTGTTGGATGGAAATACTTCACTCCCAAGTTCGTGCCGTATTTCCGTTAGAAAAACTCGTTCATATTTTCCTATACAAGCGCAGTAACCTATAATTACTGTCATTTCATCAGTTCATAAAGAAAATAGACACTTGTGTTGATAAGGTGCTTGTCATTAATTTCATTGCAATGACTCGATCTGCTGATGAGTATCACTGTTGAGTAAATACAATAAAACAGGTCATTTAAATCTGTGTTGATCAAGCTGGATTAGTTTGTTTGAGGCATTTTTATTGGCTAATAATTTAAATATGACCACTTACGGTAGTTTTTCAGGTTGTGAATGAATAAATTGAGTTGGATTCAAGCTTTCAGTATACCCAAAGGGCGTGAATGGCCAGATAATGTTTGAACAATGATTTAAGTATGAAAATAGTGCTTAACTTTTTTTAAGACAAGATAGACACTACCACTTTCAACAAGTTGAGAACATCTTGCCTGTAAAACTAATAACATTTGTTTAAAACTTAGGTAATCACCAGTGAATCAAAAATTACAATCGTAAAGATACTGCTGTGTTTATCAAAAGAGGCAAAAGTGGTAAAATTAACATTGGGTTTGTTCAATACATCTGTTGTGACTAACACCTGCACCCTGTCACATAATGGTCAAATAGATAGGAATGGATTTCAGTGGATAAAATTATATTTGTTTTTTTTAAAACTAAATGATCAGAATTTAAAACATTTATTTCAAGTGTTTTTTTGTATATATTTAAAATAGAAAACCTTTTCAGTTTTCATTCCAAAAGTGGTAAAAGTGGAGCCCAATGGTATCTATCAGGTCAAAAAGTAGGTTAGCTTAAAAAAAAGGTAATAAATACCCTTACCAGCTTTCTTGTTATTCAAGAAATTTAAACCTATATGATTATCACAGGCACTTCGTGTATTTATTAATTTCTGCATTTGGCTCACAGTATAGTAACATCTGCAATGGTGCATCTCATTCTGTTCCAGATATCGTAAGAAACAAGAAAAATACCTTGTCGCTGTTTATTTTGTATCAGGACCTTGTGCTCATTTATTAGTGAAACACTATTTATTACTTGGTTATATATCAGTCTTTCAGGAACTGCAAATTAAATGCAGCATTTCGTCTGTTTGCTCAAGATTTTATTAAGAAAATTAGAACTTCTACAAAGCGTAATGGTCAATTCAGTATACAAAAAAAACAGCTTGATTTAGATTTGAGCCTTGGGCATCAGGCTAAGAGATTGTTTTGGGCACTGCATTTGCCCTGCATGACAAATTGCCGTGGTCATAGCATTTGTAGAGTTGGCTAACTGTTGGACATGGAAAGGTGCAGTTAAAAATTGAGTTATTCCTGTGGCAAGTTTACATTGGGTTTGTCACTGGGCAATCTCTGCTTGCTTAATGGAGGCTATTTTGACATCTTTGTTCTAATTATTGAATGTAATGAATGTTAAATAAAGTGGATTAAAGTTGGTTCATTTCACGAGTCTACATGTCTGAAAAAAATGGTAAAACTTAAAGTGACACTTTCGGGATGGGGTACATGGGAGGGAGATGTCTTGAAAATAGGTGAGTCAGCAACACATATATGCAGCAGATATTCTTTTTAGACAGCATATACTTTCATCAGATTAATATTTTTGTCACAAATTGCATAATTGGTGATTGACTTTAGTCTAGCATACATGCCTCCATCAGTGTTCATTTTGTGTACATATGTAGGGACATTTAGAAAAATATGGGTCGCATATTCTTGCTCCTTTTTTGTTTATTCTATAAAATTTGAAGGTGTATCATTATCATTTTCCCCTGCAATGGGTGGTCTATACCAGGATTTGAATTCCTTGTACTTGAGTAATGTTATTCTTTTGGAATTTATTTTCTTTAAGTCCATTTTTGTTCCTCCATGTACTCTACTTTGGAAATGAATGCAGAAAGTATTTTTTGCTGAAAATCATCTAGTACATTTTTTATTTGTGATCATTGACCAGGTAATCTTGATTGGTGCCCAAGCTACCTGTAATCAATAAAAACACTTCTGTCAGCCAATAAAATTGACCATACTGCTTCTGGGGTCTTTCTCAGGAACTGACCATTTAATTTTCAGGTGGGAGCTAGGACTGCCTGGGATTTCCAGTTAAAGTTGTGATCTTACCCCCCCCCCCCCAAAAAAAAACAATATATTGGTGATAAATAGGTTGTATTTCTTGTCCTATTGATCAGAGCCTCCACCCACCTTTTTTCAAGTAATTGGCTACTTGTCAGATTGAATCATGTATTTTAAAATTCATGGTTCACAATATTTAAACGAATTTTATAAGCCTTGCTGTCGTTGAAGAGACTATTAAAAAAAATAAAAATAGTTTGACTAATTGATAGCTCATAAATTTGTTGTACTTAGTTGGGATCAGCATAAAATGAAGCCACTGTGATGAGCTGTATTCTTGTACAAGCTTCCTTTCTGACTGAATAGTGAGTTTCTTTGTGGATGGTTCCATTTCTTGGAAGGTGTACTGCAGTTCTGTCATAATGTGTATCTGCCAGGCGATATGTATTTCATTCTGTCTCGTCAGGCTAGATTGAACACTGTTAACTTGACCTACGCTTAGACCCAAAGTATAAACAGGATCTGTACGACAAGTCTGTTAGTCATATGTGCATGTATTAACTAACACCTGGGAAGGAAAGGAAGATGTATGTTATGTTAATAACATCCCGTGCATGAGGAAAGCTTTTATTCTTGTGATGTTAATGTAAATCTCCACTCAGCTTTACAACAATCAGACAGGTCGTTCTTTACATTCCTTTGAGATTCACCTGAGCTTACCTGTTATATGTGTTGCTAGTCATCTTGGGCAGCACTTGGCACAGGACTTCAATTGTAGTTTGTAGGTTGTCATACCTGCCAACTTGATGCTACATTAAATATACGAGTGACTAATACACAACAGTAATAGTACTAAATAACGTCTGCATTGGATTCAGATTTGTGTCGGTACTAGAGTTCTTTTGGAATATCGGTTGTTGATACATTATGCCCCCGATTCTTGTAGCCATGTGACGGAAATATACAACTAAGCGATTACGTACCAAAATAAAATCCCCAAAAACATCAGGTAAGTTCATTTCGTTAACTGTCATGTATAATCTCTGTACTTGTCGATGTTTATTTTGTATGCTAGAACTGTTCTGTGGGCATCATTCAGAAGAAGACTATATAACCTCCGTATTTGCCACCCAATCTTCTATTTAGATGTTATTCTTGGAGCATAATTTAGAATTGTATAAATCTAGTGTTAAGTGAAAAGATCAGCACAATATTCATTGTTGGGTCTACAAAAATAATAGTATATACTGGCGGTGATTGAGAAGGGCATGTCATTATTTAAAGATGTTCATCCAGTTGAACCAGTCATTTTAATCAGATACAGTTTTATATACACTGTAACAAGTCGGATTGACACGATGGGTTTCTAACACACTTGCCTAGCAAAGAAGCCAGATTAAAAATTGTTAAAGCTCTGAAACTTTATCACATTTTGCATTTAATGGCCTCTTTGAAAAGGGTATATGTTGATCAAACAAAGAATATAATTTCATTATAATATTATTAAGCAATTACAAGTTAATTAGTCATTTATGTTTTATGTAGATATCTCGAATCCTGCAGAATTGTAATTATAGTGTAAACTTCGGATTACTGTTTCGAAAAGTTTCATACGAAATTAAAGTTTTAAAATTACAATTTTAAACGTTGATCTCCTGGTCATGATAATGTGCCCAGTGTATCAGCTAGTGGCATCTGAAGGTCAACAGACCATAGGGGTTATATTATATCTGCCTGTGGCAGTGACAGCTGACAGGTACCTGACAACTAGGGGGGGCATCTCAAAATTAATTTCCGTTGAATAGTGTTAGGTCATATCAATAAATGCATCTTATTGATGACAAGGTTTATACCTTTTGTGGCTCAGGCCCAGTTGGTTAAATTGTTATATATATATATATATATATATATATATATATATATATGCAACCCATGGATTGGGATTAGTCTGTTTTACCAACTAAATTTATGCAGCTCTCTTTAAACGTGTTTACAGATACATGTACTAACATTACCTTATGCATTTGGCTGAAATTTTGTTGTTCCCTTTCTCAACTTCCTGAACACACTTAATCCTTACATTTTGCATCATTCTCACATTACTGCACTTCAGTACATAATGCAAGGCCACGATTGGCTGAGTGGTCTAAGTTGCTCACTGTTATAGCTCATTGCCATCTCACCTTTGTGTGGGTTTGAGTCTTGGGTTCGGCCAATGTGGATATGTGAAAGCTTACCAGTAGCTTCTTGTTGGTCGGTGTTTCTTTCTGGGGTTTTCCCCATTTCTTCTCCACCATATATTCTGGCCACCATGTATGGCCTATCTTGTGCTGAAAAAGGTGTTAAACCATATAACAACAACAGTACATAATACATCTCATACTATACACTGATTTGGTTGACTGGTAATCAGTTATGGACCACTACAGCTTTGTAATGAAGGTAATCTGTGTTGATTACCGTATCTGATTCATTTTTGCCTTAACATGTATAGTCAGCAGAGATTCTGTTCCCATTTATCCTTGTACAAATTTGGTAATTCACACCCTAGACCATTTAATAAACCAAGTCAGTCAGAGACCAGAAGAGTTGATGGGATTTTCTCTTGTCCATCGTCTTCTATCACCTGTTTAGTTAATTATTGCTACACCTTCTAAACTACCTGGAAGATTGCCATGTAACGTTTTACACATGCTCATTCTATGGTCTAGTTGGGCCTTAATAAAAATGGTGCTACTTATATATCCAAAATGGATACCACCGTGGCCATCTTGAAAATCTTATTTTCATGATGTGTTGTTTACCTAAATTAAAATGGTGCCGGATATGATGTCCAGGATTGCTGCCATGGCAGCCATTTTGAATATCTTGTTACCGCTGTTCCTCCTGAATGGATGGTCATATTAATGTGGAGTTTTCTTATGATCTTTCGTTAGTTCTAATTGAAAACAGCGCTATCTGTTGTCCTGGAAATCTTATGGTTAATATTTCTTCATCAGTGGTCAGATCAATAGGGGGTTTAACTAAAAGACTTTTCATTATGTCAGGTTGGTCCTAAATCAAAATGGTGTTGATCTGAATTCCAGATGTTCCTCTGATCAGCAGGTTGTTTTGACATGTGGTTTTAAAAAAACTATAAAAAAAACCAAAAAACAATAAGGCTACCACAGGAGCTCTCATGAAAATTTTGTTATTGCAACTATTCAGCATTGAGTTTTTTATTGATATGCTTTAATTATACCATGTTGGATACCAAGTTGGTCCTGAATTAAAACGATCCAGTCAATCATTAAAAATGGCTTCAATGATGGCCTTCGTGAATATGTTGTCACAAGTCCCCTGAATGAATAATCATTATGACGTGGGGTTTTGACCAAGACTTCTGCCAATCTTACATCCAATATGCCCTGCACATCAGCTGATGTTAAAATCTTTTTTTTTTGCTGAAGAATATCAGAAAGGATTTCAACACTGCTGTTAAGAGTAAGAAATGACCGATCTTAAAGTAATGGAAATAATTTTTACCCAGTAGAACATCAGTCCCATGAAGGGATTCAAGTTCCAGAAAGCAGTGTTATGGCCCATGGTGGAAATTTTTGTTGTCACCTTTGCCAGAGAATGGCAAGAATATTTGGAGAGAAAAAACTTTTTTTTATTAATTGCATTTTATTATATTCTCTTACCTGTTTTATTTGGTATGTTCCTAGTTTTTAGCTGGTAGTTACCTTACATTTGTACAAACATGTATAATTACAACATAGCTAGTAGGAACAGAATTTAGTACAAGATTGCACTAGCATACAAAACTGGTCACTTAGGCTCCCATGACAACTTGTGCAGGGATTATATATTACCCATATTTAATAAAAACATTAGGATTATATGAATTTGTCAGATTTTAAAACATTTTCATTACACTGACAGCATTCATTTATAACATGTAAATTAAATATCGCGATTACATATAATTTGAAATGTACACTATTTTGTCTACTTTTATGCTGGTTTACCTTGTTCTATTTAAATTGTCCTTTAAAGCATTGCACATTTTGTGAAATAGTTAGTCTGTTTTGAGATGACCCCTACAAAATAAATCATCGGAGCTGACAGGCCTATTAAGAGAGACAAGTGCGCTGCTTGGGGTTCCAGACAGGTTACAAATGGTTAATCATGCTTTAATTGCAGTGTCACTTAGCAGATTTTATTCATTTTAATTCATTTCATGTTTTGTTTTAAAAAAAATTTAATGGGATCCTTACTTGTGAAGCATTGTTGAAAGATAAAGAAGGTTCAAGTGTAAATATTTGAAAAACAGACATTTGTTATCAGCATTTATTTTCATTCTTGATTTGGCAATAAATTCTATACCTATACGTCTGCAAGTTCCCCCCTTTACTATATGCCTGTTTCCTATTGCACTGGTTTTGAAATTAGGGTAGGTGGGGTTGGGTTGGGTTGTTGTTTTATTTTAAACATATATATTCAGTGATTTTTTTTACCATGGGAGAGGTCAGCGATGAGAAATGGATGGTTGGTCGATTAGAAACACTTTTTTGTGTTTAAACTTGCATAATTTTAAGACCCTTGTTCTACAGATAAATTCTAAAATTGTCACTGTTTGTAATAAAGGGCACACAAGTAACTAACCAAACTAGTTGATATTTGCTTGTGGGTCAGTGATAAAGTGGTTATACAACTATGCTATCATGGAAGAGAAGTCATTTCTGCATTTAAATGAAACTATACATTCAGGTTTTATTACATCAACACTCTGCACAGTGATTATAAGAATGTTGATAAACACAAGTTTGTTGCTGCTTGTCCACATAAACTACTCAAGAGTATTGCCATAAAACTACATAGACACACACATTCATCCCATGGTTTAGTTGTTTCTAAATGAGAATGTGCCACTCAGACATCCAGTATCACCAATGTGGCAGTCTTGAAAAGCTTGTTATCGCTACTCCTGAATAGATGGTAATGTTCACTAAAAACATCTTAAATGAGAACATGCCATTTGGACATCCAGTATGACCAGTGTGTGGCTGTCTTGAAAAGCTTGTTATCACAGCTTCTGAAGAGATGGTAATGTTCACTAAAAAAAACCCATCTTAAATGAGAATGTGCCACTCGGACATCCAGTATGACCAGTGTGTGGCTGTCTTGAAAAGCTTGCTATCGCTACTCCTGAATAGATGGTAATGTTCACTAAAAAAACATCTTGTGTCTAATTGACCTTGATTGAAAATGGTTCTGATCTGATGTACAGTATGGCCACCACAGCTGTTTTGTGTGAAAACCTCGCGTGGATATGACCATCCATTACAGAGGTCTGTTTTTTGCGATTTAAAGCATTTCTTGAGCATGTGATAGGCTATACATGGCAGCCAGTGTATAGAGTGGGGTAAGGACCTGGAAAGACCCTGAAAAGGGCAACAGACCTGTATGCTACTGGCAGCTTTCTAACATAACCACTTTATTAAAGCCCAGATTTTGATATGCACAGACAGGTGAAGTGGAGTTATCAGCATGGGGTTTTCTCAGAAAGACATATGATTTTAAGTTGGTCATAACTGAAAATGTTGCCAATCCAACTTCTGATATGCCTGCCACACTGGACATCATAATCAACATTGTGCATTCACAGAAAGAGTTTGTGATGTCTGGTTGGAACTAAATAGAAATGGGTGCGGGTCTGATATCCAGTACACATCTAATCATAAAATCTTGTTGCTGAAGAATGTCAAGGATGGTTTCAACACTGTAGTTGCAATGAAGAAATGGTCTTATCTTGAATTCCTGGAAATTCTTTTCAGCCAGTAGAGCCCTGCAAGAGACACTTGTTTTATACTTGCTGGAGAGAATTATTTGCACTTCAGAGAATGCTTTTTTATTAAAAGAAAATGGGGAAAAATGTGAAAAATGTTCTGTGTGCAGTGCACATGGTGGCAATTGTCGAAAGTTCATTAAAGGGTTTTGGGAATGGATTGAATTCTGGACTTGACTATGACATGTCACAGCTAATGCACAGAAAAACTTGTACTCTTAATATTGGCAATTTCAGATGTCTTTTTTTTTGTTTGGAGCATTTAAATATTTCAATCTTGTGAAAAACCAGTTGACCTCGATATGTTTTTTGGTTACATTTTCCTTCTTTCTTAAATCATTCTGGTTGGTTCTCTACGATCTGCTAATAATTGATTCAAAGTTGAAAATATGACTGCAACATTTTGAAATGTTAACCAGAAAGGTGCTACAGTCATAACCTATGATTTTAATTGTTAGTTCCTTTCATATTAAATAAATGTAGCTTTAGGTTTTCTTTATTATAAAATTGTCATAATTTATGTTTCTGTCATATTTCTATCAAAAAGATTCCAACAAAAGAAAATTTTCAAAGATCTTCAATAGGGAACTACAAATATTGTCTTCATAATTTGAAATATTGGCATGAATATATTTCTAGCTACGTTGATATGCATATTGATAAATATAAGTAGTAGTCTTGCATCATCTCCCTGAAGCTCTGAGTGTTTTTGCCAATACTACATAAAACAAAGACAAAGGAGTCCCTAAATCAAGCATGATTTGTAATATATACAAACACAGCACAATACACAAGTACAGTAGTTGTACAAGACACAGTATAGCTAGAAACATGAGCATGCAGTTGCATAGCATTTTAAAAGACAGGCAAACATTAGCTGTAGTCATCATCAGGGTGTGTGTATTATTTTCAGTCTTTACCATACTAGAATAGTGTTAATGATCTGAATGAATTAAAATTTGATTGCTGTCTAAATTCTTATTGTAACTAGTTCTATAGAATGGCAGATGTATATCTTCATTATTCTCTCCGTTTGTTCATACCCACTACCAATTTTAAAAACAAAAGGTATGAAGGATATAAAAACTATGTCCTTTCATTCCTTGATTTATTATTTCTAACCTGATTGTCATCGGGGCGTCCCAAACACTGTGAACTTGTTGGCATTTAGATAGAAACGGGAGTTTCTTAGAAATGTAGTCACCACATTTGTTTGCATGAGACTGTTTTCAAGCAACAGATGTGATGTAGTTCACGTCTTTGAAAATCTAATAATTCTTTAAATTGGGGATTTACATATCTTTGAACATGTGTTAATTTGTTTTAGAAATATTAAAACTCGACATTGCAAATATTGGATTTAAAAAAAATAGTGAGCAGTCAGCTTGTTTACATTGGAAACTTCTGTTTGCTTTGAAACACCAATAGTTCGCAATGGGAGGTTATGCGAATACTATAAAAGGTTTTTTTTTTCTCCAAATGTTAAGGTTTTATTTCTTGGGACATCTAAAATATTTGAATATCAAAAATTGTCTTTATTATGCATCATCCTCATAAGGTACAGGGACATCACATCCAGTACTCTGTATCCCCAACAACAACCTCATTGATAACCATTGATTTGGATGGAAGACAGTTTGCTGTTTTACAAATAAACAGGACCAAAATGTGGCTATGGTTGATCAGTGGACTTGTTTTTGGGGGCTGATTGCAAGGAGAGGTTTTACTGTGTGTAGCCTAGGTTTGATTTTGTTTGGTATGCACTGTTTAATAGGATTGTTTAGAAGCACTCCCCCATTGAGAACCTCTATTGCCTTCTTGTAGTCTGGGCATGCCTAGACTATCTCTCAACTCTCCTTTGAGAGTAAGCTGGGTCAGGTTTGGCAGGTGTCAGACAGGGGTTCAAGGAGGGAAAATGTTGTAGATTGATTACACCTCTACCACAAAATGTATATGTATCTTACTGCATTGTGACTCCATACAAATATTATCATGTGATTTTAGTTTTTCATAAAAAAAAACTTTTATTAATTTTGCAAAGTATTCAAAATCTAACAATACTAGATACCCCTCTCAGAGCCTCTTATACCTGAATCAGGTAATTGGAATTCTTTCTCTGGGTTATCTTGGGTTTTTATTTTCCCTACAGACAGTTTGTCAATGTGTCACTCTGTGTGGTTTGAATCAATGTGAACATAAGGGGCTTTACAAAATGGAATATTTTTCATCAGTTCATTAGTGCAATTACCCTGTCAGATTTGCTGTTGGAGGCAAACAAGATATTGCCACGCTTACAATGAAATGACATATTTTTCTGTGTTTTCATTACCTTGTAAGAGAAGATTTCAGAATTAAGTTTCATTTATAGGTGGATTTAAAGAGGTGTCAAGAGTTCTGACAGGTTAAACCTTTACATATTTTTAGAATTGTGGAATTGTTTAAAATGTTTAAAAGAATGTCAAAATTTGAATCCTTTTGATGCACGTGTGAAACAAAGGCGCATTTTACTTGTCAAATTTTTTTTTGCATGTGTACTTCTGTGAAATTGTTTTTGTTTTTTTTATTACAATAAGTGATTTTTTATATGTGAAATATACAAAATATAGGCCAGCTACTTAAAGGAACTGTGATATTTGAAAACTACCACATATGTTGAAAAGGCATTTACATAGTGAGGGACATTGGGAAATGTGTTTATCATTCCTTTTTTGTATTTAATTTAAACCTGATGTTATTCTTTGGGTTTTGTCCCGAGTTCATACACATCCTGTGTTATTCCATTCCACTACAATTCCATCCATAAGAAATTTCTGTGAAACATTGGGTTTGCCACCCCCAGTACTTGAACAAATTGTACATCTGTAAGAATCTCCTTGATATTGCAATTAGGGTAAGGTCCTTTCGATTTTTTTAGGTCAAAGGTCCAGGTTACTTACATGTATTGAAAGAAGAACTATGATATTCATGTGATACCATTATTTCTGTTTATCAGACTTTGACCAAACTGATGACTTGCACTTAAAAGTAAGGAAGAAGTCTATCAGTATTTTGTCAGAAGGAAAATGGGTGAGGTCACTGAGACTGAAAAAATAAAAATTGGATTTTGCACAGAAAATAGTTATCAACATAGAGAACTTGTGGTAGGGACAGTTGAGAAATGTCAAGCTGTTGTGTCAAACTCTTTACACCAGCTCACCACTATCACCACTGGAAAAGTAATAAAGAATGCATCATCGGCACAACTTAACTCCCACATGGTTGTCAGGCTGAATGTATATACACCTTTAAAGAGATTGCCTATTTGTGGAAAATAAATGTATGTGTGCAAGACTTTAAAATTCATATTGCTTTTGGCAAGGTAATAATAACACATTAAGCAATTATCCAGATGCTTATAATTTTTTAGAAAGGAAGAAATCTGACTCTTAGTGGGATTTGAAAATTATGAAAGGCAACTCATTCTATGAAATTCACCTGTATATGAGCATTAAAGTAATACAAGGAAAGTTTGCTGTCAGTGTATTTTATGTAATTTGGGAGAGAAGGGGGAAAGTGAAGTCTTTGTAGGAATATGCTCTTTTAAATGTGCCATTAGAAAAAATATACCACCTCCTGTGTTCAGCATTGAGTATGCATTTAAAGTAGCTTTAGCTTTGTTAGTCATGTACTAGAGAGCTTATGGGATGGTCCACTGTCTGTTCATCATCCATTGTTTATATGACATTAGTCATTTGTCAGTTATGACAGGTTTATTATAGATACTCCTAAACTACATGGAGAATTACCTTGAAACTTTGCACACACATTCATTCCATTATTTAGATGAAAATTATGTGGTTAGGACGTCAGATATGGCCAGCAGTGATGGCTATCTTGAAAATCTTTTATGGCTACTCCAACTGAATGGATGATTATGTCAGCATGGGAGTTTTCACTAAAAGACTTCTAATGATGTCTAGTTGGTCTTAATTAAAGTCCAGTATGGCCACCAAGGTGACCATCTTGAAAATCTCGTTATTGCTACTTTTTCTGAATGGGATGGTCATATCGGCATGAGGTTTTAACTAAAAGACTTCTCATAATATCTGGTTGGTCCTAAATGACAATGGTGCTTATCCAGCATCAAAGTTTGCCCCCATGGAAGCCAGATTGAAAATAATGTTACAGATACTCTTGAATGCTTTCAACACTGCACAGTTAAAAGTAAAAAATGGGCTTCATTTTAATTGCTGTAAGTTCTGTTTGCCCAGTACAGCAGCAGTCCCTATGAGGGGCTCTTGTTTTTGGTGCAAGTAATTAGCCATGTAAAAAAGTCAATGCCAAATTAATGAATACCTGTTAGGTGATAGTTCAACATGGCTGTCATGCATATTGGCATTTTTATGACTCTTTAGCAAAGAAAAATGCCTAATGTCAGCCTCTGGTAAAGATTACAGTTGATCATTTGAATAAGACTGACATGAAAATTCATGTTTACTTCAAATTTGAAATTTCATATAGTTGATCACCATATTTGACATTTTTATGCTGACTGGAAAAAATAAAACTTGCTAGTCTTTGCCTATTAAAAACTTTGTTGTTATGACAGTTTGAAAAGCAATAAAAATATCATATTTACAAGATATGGGGTGGTACAAGGTCTGTGCATGTCTTGCAAGCTACCTGTCAGTGATTAGAACTGAGTGAGGCTGTCATCAAGTTTGACACTTTTATGTAGTTTTTAATAGAGAATAAAATACCCACAAGGAGAAATCTAGATTCATATGCATTGTATCCATTTAGATGAGCTGGTATATATATATATATATATATATATATATATATATATATATATATATATATATATATATATATATATATGGCAAATGTAAGGTGGATTATACAAGTGACTTCCATGTGTGACAAGTTCATTGGTTGATTACCTCAACACCTAAACAAGACTATTAGAAAATTTGACATTTTAATGCCATCCTCAAATAAAAATAAAATTGAACCAAGAGGTGACTGACGACCAGTGAAATAGTGTGTATCTGTGGACATTGTGCTGTGATTTTGGTTTAATTTTCATCAGATTGCCCCTTTTAGCTTCTGGCAGATTTACATTGTTTACTTGATTGCTGACAGCTCTTGGGTGGCACTTATAAAGTGGCCTGTACTGAATGTGACATTACATTGTTTAATACCTGGGAATATGTGTTATGTAGGTATTTGTACTTGATTTCTAACTTGGGAACTCCAGACAGTTTGTTTTGGTAAGGATTACTGCATTTAGGTTTGATGCAAGCTGGGTTGTTTTCCGTTTGCAAATGACTGTAAGTATTATTTTTCCAATGGCAACAGTAAAATGGCCATCATTCAGTGTGTCTAAACTTTTGGCTGTCAAATACAGTTTATATGCACAATAATACATCATCACTGTCATAGTGGCTAATTTGAAAATCTTGTCACAAGAATATCGGATCATTTCAATCAATGTTCTGCAGGAGGAAAGAAAAACTTGCTTTATCTAGAATTCATAATATTACTACTGTATAGTAATTAAAAAAGCCATAATTGTCAGAAAAAAAATATTATTTTTTATCTTCATGGTAATTTTTAACATGCAATACATGTACAATAATCAGTAAGAAGATTGAACTGGATAATCAGCATTTATTTATTAAAACCCAAGTTAATAATATATACAACTTTTTAAATGATCCCTAAAACAATATTGGGGGAAAAGAAGACAATAAAACCATGGCAGGAAATTCATTGTGAATTGTTGTTAATGAACACTTATGATCTGTGTGCTTACTCAGTCACTGCCTTAGATTTTTGTGCTTTATTGGATTTGATGTCCAGCAACACAGCATCAGTTGGGATTGACAGGTTTACCTTGTGCCATTTCTTAGTCCTGGGAATACAACTGAGGTTATTCCCAAACAGATAGGTCTGGTTTTGATGGGAAACCAGCTTTGTTGGACTACAGACAAAGTATAATAGACCATCAAGTTGTTTCTGCCCCTTTTATGCTTTACCTGATATTGCTAGTGGCAGCCACAGTATTATCAGATAAATAAATATGTTAAGAGCACTTTATGGTCTAATAGTATGGTTGCAAAGTTGTTGTTGTAGTTGTTGTAGGGTTTAACGCCATTTTTCAGCACGCGATAGGCTATACATGGCGGCCAGTATTAATGGTGGAGGAAGAAACCGGGAAATCCCCGGAAAGAACCACCGACCCTCGAGAAGCTACTGGCAAGCTTTCTCACATATCCACATTGGCTGAATCCGAGACTCGAACCCACACAGACAGAGGTGAGATGGCAGTGATCCGTAACGGAGAGCGCTTTAGACCACTCGGCCACTTGGGGCCCCTGGTTGCAAAGTAACATTACATGGTGGGGGGGGGGGGTGCAGGTCATCTTGGAACATTATTAACTCTTTGGGGCATGTTACAAGCGGACAGTTCATATATAATTAATGAAATGAAATTTGAATAACAATTTCCAAATAATCATAAATTAGATTTCAGTGTAACACATTTCACTTCCTGCCACACTGGTGGTGTAGCTTTCAGATCCAAATCACCGACCCATTGGCTGCATTACATAAATACCATGGATCTTTAAAGTCACAACCAAGTGTTTATGCTTTTTGAAAACAAAACAATATGCGTGTCTAGCAGGTAGCCATTATGTGCTACAGAGGATAAACCAGGGTACATGTTACTAGCACCATTCTAGTTTGTAGTGCCTAAATTCCCATTATGATTAATTATTGCTCCATTAAAAGGAGCTTTTACAGACATACATAGTCAATTCAGAAGTTTGGATTTAGTATATTTAAAAAAAAAAAAAACTGCAAAACCCAGATAGTCATAAAATGTCTTTTGAAAGTGCTTCAGTGTAGTGGTTGAATATGCCATTTGTCATTTAGTGTCAGTCTATGATGCTTGTACGTGAATAATAAGTAATTTGGCTTTTCTTTTAAAATTAAACTTACACCAAGTCATCATGGTCACCGTTGTGCAGGCCTGTTGTTTATCAAGTTAATCTCTTTATATATGTGAATTAGGTGTTTTAGTTTTGTCTTTAAATGAATTTATTTTGCTGCTAGACTGGTTATTTCTGTCTTCATTCATTCATTGGTACATAAATCTTCCATATTTACTTAAAGCCTGATAAAAGACGCTAATTCTTACATAGGATGAGTGTTATGATAGTTAACTTTGCTACATTTGAAATTTGTGGACAGTATAAATAATTATTACCTTACCAATTATACACTTCATATGTTAAATTACATGTACAAATCTTCAAAAATAATTTTAAATGTTTCGTGATAGATATATATCTTTATTCCTATACAAAATTGTTTTTGACGAGAGCAATGAATAACAAGAAAATTGCATGTACAGCAGTTGTGGATATTTTCATTTCTTAAACCAACTGCATTTTGAGCTTGAAAAATATTATTCTTGTACAAACCTGTTATGAGAGACCACCTGTATTGAGAGACTACTTTTTGTTTGTAGAACAGGTGGTCTCACAAGATAGGTGTTGCTGTTAAGTATTTTCTAAAAGTGGCATCTGATGAATTAAAACATGGCAAATGAAAAGGACAAAAAAGCCTTTTTAAACTTTTAACCTTTAACCAACACGTAAATAGAAACGGAATATTCAGATTCATTGGGGAGGGATGGAAAGGCAACAGTTGCATTTATTGGACATCATGTGTCGTTTTGAGTGTCTTGTGGGAGGAGAGATGATTGCTGTCTCCACATAAAATTCAAAATAAACCTAAAGGTTCGGAGAAAAGCAAAAAGTCTTGGTGCTCCATGGGGTTTAAATCTGAAGCTGCTAAAGGTAAAGACTGTATTTTACCAACTTTTTAGGTGAAAATGATTGCCTTTGCTGCATTAGCCTTAGATCACACTTCTTAACTATTTAAATGCATGTTTTCCAAGTCGACAAAGCAGTCATGATAAACTACATCTTCATGAAATTCAGTACATAAAAATTACTATATTACTTAATATTAATCAACTCACCAAACACGCATCAGCCTTTTCCATCGGTAAAAGTTGGTCTTAAATCTCATTTCTCTTACAGTGGGCTATATACATAATCCGTCTAATTTTTTCCATGACTAGTTGATAGAACATGTTATTTATTACAATAAAAACTTGCAGACTTGGAAAAGGATGTTGATGGGCTTATCTGGGTTTTCAAAATTGGTCTGTTTGGTACCAGTCATATCGAGACATGTTGCAGTAGTCATTTTTATAGCAGTATATTGCAATACAATATATATATATATATATACACACACACACACACACACATTTTTTTCTCCAAATTGTTAAAATGGCAACAAGAAAGTTTCCATAATCTTGGGCAAAAACTTAATTCATCGCACCTTTGATGGATTGATTGTAGGTCAGTAAACGAAAAAAAATTCATCGTTTCAGGGGCATTCCCACCCCCACCCCACCCCCCAATTTATAGATGTCCCTGAGTATTACACGGTATATAAATATTGGATGCAGTATTTTTATTAGGTAGCTGTTAACAACCACTCAAATGCACAAGGAAGGATGTCAAGACTTTTCATTTCTTTGGCAAGTATGATAGTAAAGAACTTTAAACATGATGAAGATAATTTTCTCTGGTATCTTGTAAGAATTTCATCTTGTAATTTCAGAGCCAGCAAGTCTGACAAAACCAACAGCTATGAGTGCCTACCAGATGAATAGTAGTGGTCCTACCAGAGCAAGTAAGTAGCACCAAATTTATTTCCATCTGATTTTTGTTACACCTGTAATGTCTTGTTGAAGGAAAAATATGGCAGGCTATTTGCTACCATAAGATTTTATAGAAATTGTATTCTTATCATCAAGATATTGTCTTCATACTATTGAGAGAAGTTGACTTAAGATACCAGGCGTTGATCATGTTTTTACATTTTACACTACCAATTACTGATTGGAGGAGGGAATATTTACCCTGAAGTAGGTGCTAGTACCAGGAAAAGAGATAGTAAGGCAATATTTTTTGTGTGCAAAACTACATTTTCAAATTTAATCTGCAGTTACAATTTGCAATAACAAATTTTAAACATTAAGCCTTCCCCACCAACAAAGATATGTTTCCAGTCAGTCAACCATCCCTGTTTCTCATTCCTGACTGTAGCATTTTTTTTATTCATATGGCTTAAAACAAATTACAAATAATCCCATTTTATAAATTTATTAAAACCAATGCAACACTTTTTCTTCTTCTTTACCTTTGCTTATATCATTGAATAAGAATTGTTGTTAAAGTAAAAAGGAGTAAATGGTTTATTATGTGGATCCGCACTACTCAGAACTTCACTATACGTACCAAGAGTGTGTCTTTATATGTAATTTTAATTTTTTTCTTATAAATTTATAGTTTATTCAGGCAATACATTTTCTGTACATTCACAGTGCTTCTTGATGAGTACAAATAATTGATTCTCCCAGCAGTGGCAGTCATCAAAACTTGTAGTCTGGCTTTAATCTGGTTATTGCTGCTACTCCGTAACTACTTGGAGGATTGACATGAAACTTTATACATGCACTGTCTTCCCTAGGTCTAGTGGGTCCTTAATAAAAATCTTATGCTGAAAAATGGCGTTAAACCCTATAACAACAATAACAACAATAAACATGATGCTGCTCAGACATGTACAATAGCCACCACAGTGGCCATCTTGAAAATCTTGTGACTTAGCCTCCCCATATATCAGTTTATTGTTTTAACTGAAATACTCCTTATGAAGTCTAGTTGGTCCAAGATAGAAATGATGCCAAACTGACAATCAATATCGCCAGCATGGCTACCATCTTGAAAATATTGTTATTGTAACTCCTGAATAGAAAGCCATTTTGATGTGGGGTTTTACCAAAAGACTTCCAGTTGGTCATAAATAAAAATGGCTGCAATCTGACATCTAATTTGGCCATCTTGGAAATATTGTCATCCTGAATGGAAGGTCATATCAACATGATTTTTTACAAAAAGACTTGCAATAGAAGCTCTTAAAATTTAAGAAAACTTCTACTGGGTACCCATTGTTAAATGTATACATACCTGAATTAAGTCAAATTTGTGTCAAATCAGTATTTTATAAATATCACTACCTGATGTCTTCTGGTATAAAGTCCAATAATTCATCCTCATTTTCTGATAAAAGTTCAGAAATCCCTCCATCGTCCAGTAAATTGTCATCTGACTCCCTTTCCTTGGCCTCATTGTCATATGTGGATGCTGTTTTAGAGACAGAGCTTGAGCTTTCTCTGTAACAATTTGATCACACAATTTGTGAAATTTATTCGAGGTGTGCGGCAAGATCAAGTATTCACCTTCTGTTACTTGTTACCACACTCATCCAAATCAGAGTTGTCACATGGGTAAACAAGCTATGGCATTAAGGTCAGTTATTTATTGGAAGAGGCAGACCTCTGCTTGGCACTGAAAAAAACATGTATTTGTTCAGTCAAAACATATCGTCGGCTTGAAAACAAAATGAATGCTGCTTTTACAAGCACTGGCAGAAAACTTGTTTATGGTAATTGGGTACCCTATGGATCATAGGGTTATTACTCTGGTTTGTATCAATGAGCAAGTACCTGGTTACCCATTGGCATCTTTAATGATGTCTACTTTGTTCTAAATGAAAATGGCGCTGATCTGATATTCAATATAGCCATGATAATGGCCAATTTAAATCTCTTGTCACTACCTTTCCTGAAGTAATGGTCATATGATCATGGGATTGTCACTAAAAGACTTGTAATGTTTTGTTTGTCCTAAATTAAAATGTTGCTGATCTGGCATCCAGTATATGGCCATCTTGAAAATCTTGCTTTTTGATACAATTGTGTAATGTAAAGTCATTCTGGCATGAGGTTCTTCACAAGAGTTATTATGGTTTCTAGTTGGTTCTAATGAAAATCACTAACTCTAAATATGACCTCTGTGGTGGCTATTTTGAAAATATTGATATCTCTACTCCTCTCAAATGGATGTCTATATCAACAATTGGGTTTTCACCAACAGACATACTGATACAAAGTTGGTCCTCAACATGGCAGCCATGGCAACTGTTTTCTTAAGTCTTGTAAGTACATGTACTCCCTCTGAATGGATGATCATTATGATATGGGGCTTTGCACCAAAAGTCTTCTGATGATGTCTGCCACTTTGTCCTAAATGAAAATGGTGCCAATCTGACAAACAATATGTCCATCACAGCGGCTGATTTGAAACTCTTATTTCTGAAAAATAACTGAAATGGTTTCAGCACTGCATTCAAGTTTTTAAAAAAATGGTCAAATCTTGAATGGCTGGAAATTTTGTTCAGCAGTTGTCATTCAATTTGAGTCACTCTTGTTATTCCTTCACTTTGTACAGGGATGTGATTTCCTTTGCCCATCCATCCATTTGTCTATTATGACAGATTTTAAACTCCTGGGTAGAAACTGTTGCTTTTGGGATAACCATTTGCAAGAGGGTTGATGTCCTTAGCTTCCCCCCCTCTGATATGTGGAGGGGCTGGATGGTGTCAGATGTTGGGGGTACACAAATGTGAAAATTTAAATTGAATAAATTTCAGTGGATGATGTGTGTGTGTGTGAGCAATGGGGGATTTAGAGTAAGTTTTGAGATTGGCAAGTCCTAACAACTAGCTCATCATTTATTTATAGTACCTATTTAGGGCTCTATCACTGTGGATCTATGTTTTTCAGTGGCCTCTGGGGAAGGTTCCAGCTATATGGACATTTCTAACATGCCAATGGACAAACAACAGCAGACCATGATGTGGCAACAGAACCAGTACATGGGTGATTCTGGCATCCATTCTGGGGCTACAACACAGGTACAGAAAGTTTCCATTTCATCAAAACTTGTATCAGATAAAAAATTGTGGAGCATCACTCCAATCTGCTTCATATTATCTTATGCATAAAGATGGTTTATCACTAAAATGATTGAAAGTGACATAACTTTTAAAATTTAATTGGGGGAAAGATCATCCATGTTCCTGCAATTTATTGTACATATTGAGCGACTTTTTATTTTATTGTTTGTTTTTATTAAATTAGGTTCATCAGATCATCTTTCTTGTCTTTTCTCCACAAACTCAATTCTATAGCTATAAACTTTGAATACAAGCACCTTTATGATGGAGTATTGAGAAATTTTGGAGGTACAGTAGTCCCCCTCTTGAAGGCTCCCCGATGAGTGACCACCCGCTTCTTATGGCCAGAATCCATTTGCACTGACGAGTTTGTGTTCAAAATGGTCAACACTCTAACGCAACCAGCGGCCAGCATATTAGTACAAAAATGTAAAATGTTTCCCTTACAAGCAGCCACTTTTTGTTTTAAATGTGTCCAGAACCAATAATTGATATCGTGATGTAAGGTAGGTAATCAGATTATCTCAGCCGTCGATACATGTCTCCCAATGTCAGGTTTCCGTTACTGAAAGAAGTGTTGACTGAAGTACATGTAACACTAAGATTAATATTATATCATTATCGATAAAAGCCAACATTTACAGGAAATGAGCTCAACAATGTTATGATAGAATTTTGAGCTTCACACATATGTCTAGTTCTTCTCTTTGATGATTACAACTGGACGTAATTGTCAAGATCATAACATGGTCAGAATAGGCTAAAACTAGATAGTGTGGATTACCACACTCAGAGAAATTAATCTTGAACAAAACAGGGTACCAGACAAAGACTGAAAAATCATGTGACAATACATTTATTGCTTTACGAAGAAGGCATTTTGTCCATTCTACAAAGGTTTCGTCTGCATAATACTACCATTAGCACATTAAAATAAATCATTACCAAACACTGACATGTTATCACGTAAACGGAGATGTATAATTTTAGAAGAAAGTTGGTTATTCTACTCAACGACATTAGGTGGGTTGGAGAGGGAGGACTTGCCAAACAATTTTATGTAGAAAAGACTCAAATAAAACAGTTTTATGTTGAAAAGACTTGAATAAACAATGTTATAACTGATAAGGAGATTATTCAGCAGCAGTAGGAAAATTTAGTCCCCCTATGGAAAGGCCACCCATCTTATAAGGCCACTTTCCTGGTGCAGAAGGGGTGGGTGTATAAGAGGGGGACCACTGTATTCTGATAGAATTGTTTTCTGGTGTAGTTTAGTAAATTGATCCATTGATCAGCCATTTTAGTAATGTCTGAAGTGCAACATCATTTTGTCTTGTTGAAACAAAAGATAATTGATTTCTTTAGCAAATTCAGTTAAGACAGAAAGATCATCTTCTGCTCGAGACAAAACTCAGGAGGTTTGCTGCTTACCAAATATAGTGCAGAAAGCAGTGATACAGAAATAATTGTCATTTTGTAGTTAACTTTCATTTAGGCCTTGCAGAAAATCTGATATAGCATGAAAACCATTTCCCAAATCTATTCAAACTTGCCATAATAGTAGCCATTCTGCCAATATAAAAAGCAGATTGTTGGAGCGGATTCAGATTGTTCTAGGCACCTGACCTATGGGCACCCCGAGTGGCCAAGTGGTCTAAAGCACTCTCCGTTACAGATCACTGCCATCTCATCTCTGTCTGCTTGGGTTTGAGTCTAGGATTCGGCTAATGTGGGTATGTGAGAAAGCTTTCCAGTAGCTTCTTGTGGGTTGGTGGTTCTTCCTGGGGTTTTCCCAGGTTCTTCCTCCACCATTAATACTGGCTGCCATGCATAGCATATCATGTGCTGAAAAATGGCATTAAACCCCACAAGAACAACAAGAACCTGACCTATGATATAATTCATGGATTTATCCTATAAACAGATTGAAATGTCAAGCATTATTGAATGTTAAGGATATTTTATGACATGAAGGTGGACAAAAAGTTAATTTATTTGTGACATATTCCACTCGGTATAATTGTATCTTACACTGGATTTTTTCTTTATTTATCTATCCATCTACTTTGTCTTGTTTATTTTTCTAAAGTGCAACTGACAAGTCACCCCTTCAGATGCATCTGACTTGCAAAATACACCCTGATTTTTAGGAGGATCTAAGAGAAATTTGCAGTCCATAAAAGAGGGATGCCCACTTATAGTCCAGTCGACTTGTAATTATGTATATTCTGTAATGATGATTATGCCTTCTCCAGTTAGATTTAAGTTCAGAAATTCTGCACACCATTTAGTTGAACGGAAAGGCATATGTATTTCAAGGCTTTGAACTCTTTAAGGATTGAAGACATTCTTTCAGTTAATTTGAACTTATTTCCAGGGCTGACACTAATTCGTTTTTTTTAAATTTTTAATTATTTCTTTCAGGCTCCCTCAATTAGTAGCAAGCATGGTGCAGAGGATATTGACAATGCTGGGGATAACATGGACACCTCACGGATGATGTTTGATGCCTGGGGTGACCAGGGAATGGGTCAGGGATTCACACAGGAACAGGTTGATGGTATGAACCAACATTTTCCTTTATTCTAATACCCCCATTTGCACAAACTGTTTAGCTGCCACCTTTTGTAGTTTACCCAATTGCTGTACAATTTACTCTTATATGGTGTTTCAGAATAATGTAAATTCATTTATTCTTATATATATTGATTTTCAAGGAGTATTTAAAATCTCTCACTGATACATTTATGTCATGGATATGCATAAGATGTCTGGTGGCCTTTTATGTTAAGTTGGTAATCTGTACCTTTAATCAGCCTTTATTGAAACTGTACAAACATTCTTATTTTTATTCTTAAAAAGATTGGGGGAAAAATATCCAGCTTGATGTTTAAAATTGAAGTTTATGTTAGGAAGTTTGGACTGTAACTGTAAACCTTGTATATCTCATTCATTAGATATAAACCAGCAGTTGAACCAGACTCGGTCACAACGAGTGCGTGCAGCCATGTTCCCTGAGACCCTGGATGAGGGGATGCAGATCCCATCAACCCAGATCCACCCTGACCAACCAACTGCAGTTCAAAGACTGGCTGAACCATCACAGATGCTGAAATTTGCCGTTGTGAATCTCATAAACTACCAGGTATGCAGACTGAGTTACCTTTGATCAAAGCGACATATTTCTCAACAACACCAAAACCTGGACAAGTTGTTCTTGTCATACTGAGCATGGTTATTATGATCCACCAGTGTTTTCAAGAGATTGAGGACTTTTATTAATATGTGTGTTTGCACTAGTAGGAGAAACACATTTTATTTATCTTCTTGGCCAACTTGTTTGATGAAGTAAACAACACAGAGGATTATTGATTCAGATAGGATATATTGAAATCCATACTATATGTAGAATGTCAAATATTGTGATTTACGTTCTTAATATATTTTTAAAATGGAACGGGTAAAAAAACACATTAAAAATATATCTGTCTGAGAAAAAATAGAAAAATTCATGACATGGAAAATGAAACTCGGCAAATACTTACCTTAAAAGGATGTTTGTAACTTGCTTTCTTGTAGGATGATGCTGATCTTGCCACACGAGCCATCCCAGAATTAACCAAGCTTCTAAATGATGAGGATCAAGTTGTAGTCAGTCAGGCAGCCATGATGGTTCACCAGCTCTCCAAGAAAGAGGCTAGTCGTCACGCAATAATGAATTCTCCCCAGATGGTAGCAGCACTTGTACGTGCAATGAGTAATACTAATGATGCCGAAACCACACGATGTGCTGCAGGCACTCTGCACAACTTGTCTCATCACAGGCAGGGATTGCTGGCAATATTCAAATCGGGAGGAATCCCAGCTCTTGTTAAACTTTTGAGGTCAGTTTTTTTCATTCATTTTACAGACCTGCCAACCCTCAGTATTTTTGATGTGAATTTCACGACTCGAGATAATGATTCATGGATTCACATCGAATGCAAAAAGATCATAAATTCCCTAATTCTCAATTGGCTTAAATCGTGGATAAAATAAATGTTATCCCATTAAGTGCAAGTCAAAATAGCAGCAGTGGTCACTCATACCCATAATGGTCCTGTATTGCTAGTCGCAATGTTAGTAGAACTATATTCAGTTATTACAGTTTGCCCTGGAGCAATCATTGTAAAGTATATAATCGATATTTAGAACAGAAGTTTTACAAGCACTCAAAGTAAACCAGGGCCCAACCTTTTTTTTTACATGGCACATGTACATACTCATAGCAACTGAATTTTTTAAAAACAATTGCCAAATGAAGACGGCTTTTCAATTGTAGGAATGTTTGAGATATTGAAGGATTAGTATGTATCATAATTTGCTTGAGTTCTTATTTGCCCGCTCTTGCACTGAAACCACTAATTATTAATTGTTCAACGTTTCTTTTTGTGAATTAATACCATTTCATAATTAACCTACAGAACAGCTAAAATGTGTTCACCTCCATGGAGAAAGATGTGTATTCCACAAAAAGTGAAACATAGATAGGACTACACCAAAAATTGGCCTTGCATTTTGATACAGTGTTATGCCATGAATTTTAGAATTGAGAATGTGCACAGAGGCTCATATTGTTGCTTACAATTTACCTCTCATACATGTAATATATAATAATATTATATAGTACATGTATGACAGATAAATTGTGAGCGATGACACAATCCCCTGTATGCATGTGGCAGAACGATGTGAAAAAGTACACAGCTTGCAAAAAGCAAATATATATTGGAAAAATGAAGAGCACCCAGGAGATCTCATCTCTGGATTACTTTAAGCCACCCACTCGAGTCCTGCAAGCTACCAATGCTGAAGCATTGTTTGTGAGTTTTCTTGTTAATATAACCTGCCTTTCTCAGTTGGAGATCAACAACAGTGACAGTGAAGGAGAATGTCCTATTGTAAGGAAAAATAAGACAAACTTTACCACCTCCTTAGGTGCTGAAAATTTGCAACAATTTTAGTCACAAAGATAAACTGAAGGCAAGAAGCTGTTTTGAAAACAAATTTACCATAGCCCAGTTGAGGAAGCTCAAGTCTGCCACAGCATCATGTCATGACAAATAGGGTGAAGTAGTTGTATATCAGTCAATTTGGCTACAAATAAATTTGTACATGTAATCAGTATAAATAATGTTTTAGTTGTATTTCAGGATTTTCATACAATACACTGCTAACCATCAAAATGGATGGAGCTGGTGTCATGGTAAAATTTTCACTAAATTTGTTCAGAATTCACTAATTCTTATCAATCTTTTCACTGATTATGAATCTAGATGGTTGAAAGCTCTTATTTTATACAGTTTTCTAACCATGTTTTGAATTTTTAATTAGGAGTCAGTACTATAGTATGATTAGTCGTTAATGCAGTACAGAGTTTTGCTTTTAATATAATTTATTTTCTACTTACAACCACATAAAACAAAACTGATGCATCTTATTAGGGCTGTTATATGATATTAATTGTTAGGTGGGAGTTTTCCTCTTAAGTAGTTGAGGTACCTTTTTTCTGTGAAAGATTCTATATTTTTTTTAATTATCTGCAGCTCTCCCATCGAGTCCGTGCTGTTCTATGCTATCACAACCCTGCACAATCTGCTTTTGCATCAGGATGGTTCCAAGATGGCGGTGCGCCTGGCAGGTGGGCTGCAGAAAATGGTAGCCTTGCTCCAGAGAAACAATGTCAAATTTCTGGCAATCACCACCGACTGTCTGCAGATATTGGCATATGGAAACCAAGAGAGCAAAGTAAGCAGTCCAGTCCACTGGTATCAATCACTATTTATTCAGAACACTTCATTCCTCTTTGATCTAGTTCCTGTGTTCTTTCTTTTGTAAACATTGGAACTTGTATTAAATGTGTCATATAGGGGGTTATCAAGTAACCAAATAAAAAGGGAAAAGCATGGGTGTAAGAACAGATTTTTGTTTTCTACCAGAAGATTCATGCCAACCATTACATGTGATCATAATGCTTTTTTTCACTGAGATGTCTTATGCTCACCTGTATATGGATTATGTTTTTTTGGTCTATTAAAAAACTTAAAGCAGTAAAAGTTTTGTTTGCCATTTATGTTATCTTTTTAATTCCACTCATAAAAATTTGAGAATATTCTAAAATGATTGCTGCATAAGAATATCATAAGAGCTAATTTGTCCATCATAGATCTACATGTACTTTCCTAATTGTTTTATTTATAGCAACTATGTATGACCCATTTCCAAGAAAACTGACAGGTTTATTTAATCTGAAACTTTAATCACAGATTCATTACATTTATAGTCAAGTTAGTTAGTGAACAAGTCAACTTTTAAAGAAAATGGTGCTAGATATTAAGCTTTCACCGTTTGATTTGTGGATGAAAATTCTTAGAGCAGATGGGTCTTTATAAACTTCAAAACATGTCTGACAAATCAACGCTGCTTTGCAAATTTGTGAAGAAGACTGAGAGTGATTAAATGTAGCACTTGGATGAGCACTTCATCATGCCTGTTACAGAATTTATGGACGTAATGCACATTCAGCAAATATTAGACATGTTGACTAGTTAAAGTGAGTGTTGAATATAAACAATTTTTCTCTATGCTTTGTGTTTGCATTCTGGTTCTAATCCACATGGATTTTGACCTTTTGTGACAAAAAATTTGACCTGCAGATCCCGGCAAGTAGTAAAAGTAAATGTATATTTTTCATACAGTGTACTGTAATTATGGCATGTAATATATTAGCTATGATGTCATATTCTGAATAAACTAGCGGTACTAATATTAGTACCAGTAATGTATGGATTACACTTTTAATGTTTAGATTATGCTTTTTTTTGGCATATATGCAAAAGCCCTTTCTTTTTTGCAAAAATGGGTCAGAATTGGGTAGAAGTCAGGAATTTTCAAAAGATGCTTCATATTGATTAGTTGCAGAAAAATCACACTAAAAGTTCAATTAAACTGATAGACATACAGTATTGAGGTTGATTGCTGGAATTTTTTCAGTAGCTGCAAATTCATAAATCAGTCACTGTATAAAGTTATATATGCAACTCCTGGTTTGTTTGGTACCATGTCTACTGAATTTAATTACATAGTGACTTTCAAGACAAGTGTCCAGACATTTCTCTCTTAGCACTGAGCTGTCTGTTAAACAGTTAAACAGCCTGATCACCTGTAATGTCAATCACTTCAAAATAAATGTGCAAAAGGATACTACACAAACATGAAATTAAGACAAGAATACCAAAAAAATGAGTATATGGGAGCAGTTTCAAGCAATAATTAATATAGGTTTCAGTTAGAAATGCTTTGAGCTCAATGTAGAAATGTAATTTTGCAGCTTAAATCTAGTCAGAATTGTTGCTGATGAACAAGAAATCTAGAGCAGTATTGCATACAATGGCATCACTAACTGAACTAGTTAAATAGTCTGTTCCATATGACTTATGATTTTTTTTTTAACACTGGTCACAAATGATAGTGCTTATGAATCCTCAGTTTGTTAATTTTGTATTAAATTTAAATGAGATAGTTTCATGTAAATATTTCTAATGTTTGCAAAATGATAGTTCTAGCTACATTTCCTTTCTCACATGGGAGGGGTACTTAATGGTTTTGTGCATTCTGGCTGTTGGTGACACTTTCTTGTATGCAAGATAGCTGAAAGAAAAGATACAAAGCAAACCAAATTTGTGATCCTAAGACCTGGTAACATTCTGCTGACTGACCACCAACCCCAGTACATGGTATATTTCTCCTGGAATTGTCAGTTTTACACAGTCACTGTACATTTTCCTTATGTTGCTATCTTTCTTCATTGAAGAATGCTTTAAAATGTATATGAAATAAAAGTCAGTAAATATATTTGTAAATATGCATTATTTGTTAGTGTTATTTATTTAGATCTAAACATTATCACAGGTTCAAAATCAAAATATGTGTGATTCATGCTATCAGTACAAAATCGGAAGTTCAGACTTGTGTAACGTATTGTTCATTTGGAAAATTATGCACCGGGTTCATGTTTACGAATATTCTTGAAATATTTCTGCCAAAAATAGCAAATTTTAACAAAGATCTGCAAGTAAGTAATGGTAAAAACCACCTTTTAAACTTCATTGTGTCTTGCAGCTGATCATCCTAGCCAGTGGAGGTCCAGGAGAACTTGTCAGAATCATGCGATCGTACACATATGAGAAACTTTTGTGGACAACTTCCAGAGTTCTCAAAGTTCTTTCTGTCTGTCCTAGCAGTAAACCAAGCATTGTGGAAGCAGGTGAGTTATCTGACTTCCTTGTCGAGTGTTTTCTGGTATTGAATTCGGACATGATGGAAATAAATTCAAAATCAATTTTGCTTACTGTGGCCAAAGGATGTTTCTGAATTGCAGGCATATTGACGACAGTGGTCCCCCTCTTGTACAACCACCCCTTTCCGCACTGGAAAAGTGAACCTCCTAGATGGGGATTATATGTTTGAGATACATGTGTATGTAGTAAGAAAGCTACATGTCACTTCAAAGCATTTAATGTCTTTACTATAAGTATTTATTTAAAAGTAGTATTAATTATTACAAGATTTTCTGGTCTTGAGAACAGACTTATTTCAAGTTGATATACATTATGATTTTTTATTAATGACATAAGCATGAAACACCAGTGGGATATTGTTGGCATGCGCTTTGCAAAACCATTAAAAAATTGTCATTTAAATCTTGGTACATACATTACTTGGCATTTAAAATAATTCCCTTTCCATGTACTCCATTTTCCATCCTTGTCTGTTACGATGTTGTTTATTTGACTCTTCCTGGTGTAAAATTTTTCAGCAAGAACTTATAACCTCTCTCCATTGTCGTCAAGTTGAATAATTGTAACTTTTTTCTAAAGAATTAATTCTTCATTGATGTGATGACATGTTTAAGAGTTTGACAATTTATTCCTGTGTTGCTAATTGTCCAATACTGCAATTTAATTATGCAGATGAAACTTTTGGCGAGTTTTTGACAAAATGATACTTGTATTGTCATGTGATTTTTCGGTCATTGTTTCATTCAAGGTTACTTTCTCAGTTTGTTAATCCATGAAATCTGTATTAGCCTATGATGACCATGTTATGATCTTGATAACTACATCCGGTCATAATCATCAAAGGAAAAAGCTCAACCGCTGTGTGAAGCACCAGACTCTATCACAACATTGCTGACCCCATTTCCTGTAAATGTAGGCATTATTGATATAACATCAACCTTATTGGTACTTCAGCCAACACTTTGTTCAGTAATGAAACCCTGACATTGGGAAACAGACATCAGTA
Organism: Sinohyriopsis cumingii; assembly: GCA_028554795.2. Lineage (NCBI taxonomy): Eukaryota > Metazoa > Mollusca > Bivalvia > Unionida > Unionidae > Sinohyriopsis > Sinohyriopsis cumingii. Next base: position 2,097,794 of record CM068833.1, on the reverse strand, counting down.
AAGATAATCAGATAAACTTACTGAACCATTTGAATTAGATATTAGTTCTGGAAACATTAAAATAAAATGTGACTGATCGCAAGTGGTAAATTTGACAGATTTGAACTAATATGCTGGCTGCTGGTTGTGTTAGAGTGTTGGCCTGTCTTGACAGGTACTTTTGAACACAAACTCTTCAGTGCCAAGGGATTCTGGCCATAAAAAGTGGGTGGCTGCTGGTCATGGGGGACCTTCATGAAGGGGGACACTTTATATTGCAATGTTGCTAAGCAAAGTGCTTAACTTTGATCATTGAAAAAAATATTAACAGCTGAAGTCAGAAAATGTTTGACCTTATTATGTTCCAATATAAAATACTGTGATGGGACATTGGCATTTAAGATCGTACTGGAAGAGATTATTTGTAACACTAGGGAGTTTTGGTCAGTTTTTGCAGTATGTGGTCAGAAAAATAGGTGATCTCAGAATCGACGTACCTACCAGGCATGTAAGAAGGTACCATCATCCATTTTCAGGGTTTTCTGTCTCTAATACTATATGGGTGGAGAGTGAGTTGCACCCTCTCTAAAGGAACTAGCAATACCCTTTCATTACCACTAGGATGGATTGAGTCACACCCTCCCTTTGAGAAAGAGCAGCTTCATCTCGCGTAACAGATCAGAAAGGGATGATAGCATGTCACCCACTGCTCCCAAAAAGGGGAGAGTAGCACCCTTTCAGTCCCAAGTACCCTTTGCTTGTTTCACAGTCCAGTCCCTAGAGGGTGGGAATATTGAGATCCAAATCTGTCCATTCTGAGGATGGTTCTTACTACAGATCCGAGTCGCAGTTCCTTATGCAGTGAACAGCCGCCAGGTACTAGTTGCTAGTCAGTGGGTATCAGGCATTTGTCACTGGGTATCTACAAATGGGTACCGGGTATGGGTCTTCAGAACCTGTATGGTATGAAGATAGGTATTGGGATGAGTCTCAACCTCTTATCAGACCACATTTTCATTCTGTATGTGATTGGGAAAGGGCTTAGAGAAGCCATAATAGGACTGGGGATTGAATAAGCATTTCTTCTTTCCCTTTTGTTCCCCTTAAGCCATATGGGATGTGGGACCTTCCTCCACGGGGGTATGATTGACTTCTTCCCTTCACGCAGCCTGGGACTTGGACAATAGGCTGCATTGTAGTGAGTTAATGCATAAAAGCCGTCAACCTACTGTATCCCATGAGGCTGGATCTCACAAGAAGGAGAACTGATCTTCCCCAAAACTCTTTGGGCAGACAGAAAGGAACTTTCTCAGGTAAGAATGCAGGACATAAAGGACAATGAGTTTAACTCTGAGCAGACCAAGGCGGCTCCCCCACCCCTTGGGTCTCACATCCACACCAACCATTATGCCTTACGTGTAAGTGTATTCAGATTAAGTGTTTTCGGTATATCCCCCTCCAAAAAAATGAATAATTTGTTTTCTCATTTTTATTAACATCCCATTAATCCCACAGACCGTATTCTAGAAAAGATGGATTCTATGTAACTACGACATAAGAGTACGCTTGTCTGTAGACTTGCATACACTTTCCTTACAGTTATATTCTATTTATAGCAGTTGCCCTATTTCCAAGAAATATGCTGGTTCTACTTTCAAACTTTTGACCTCGGTTTCTTTTTATAGCAGTTGCATGGCTTAGAAGAGAACAGACTGGTTTTCTAACTTGTAATCTTTGCTTGCAGATTCTTTGTTCAAATTGACAACTGGTACAGAGCCAGTCTGTAGGTATTTGGCACTAAAAGTCAGGTTGGATTTATTCTAATCGATGCGTGTGTGTTAGAGCAAAAATGGTTTTCAAATAATTTCACAGATGGATTAGAAAAGATGAAAAATTGATTTAGAGATGAATACATGAACAACATATTACAGCATTCCATTCTAGGGCAGCTTCATGCCCCTTACAGGCTGTGTGGAAAACATTTTAATATTGGTCATAGTCGTAAAAGAAAGAAACCTTGAATTAGCTTGTTTTCCTAACTCCAGTACTATGGTAACTTCTTTTTTTTTTTTCTCAGCAGAACTAAATTGTTGTTGTTGTTGTTATTTTTGTGGGGTTTAATGCCATTTTTCAGCACAAGATAGGCTATACATGGCAGCCACTATTAATGGTGGAGGAAGAGCCCGGGAAAACCCCGGAAAGAACCACCGACACACACGAAGCTACTGGCAAGCTTTCTCACATGCCCACATTGGCCGAACCCGAGACTTGGACCCACACAGACAGAGGTGAGATGGCAGTGATCCGTAATGGTGAGCGCTTTCGGCCACTCAGGGCCCTGAACTAAATTGTGGACACGAATTTTACAAATGCAGAGGCGTTATGTACCAATTTCTTTTAAGAACAGGGGCTACCCCTAGTGGTAGAATACATTGGTCCTTTGTTCAAACGGATGTTTCCTGCAGAAAATATGCATGTGCAAGAACAAAATCATCTAATATTGTTAGGTGTTTAGCAGGAGATACTTTACTTAAAATTGCAGAAGCCATGAAAATTGGGCCATTTAGTATTGCAACAGACAGGAGTAGTGATTATGATGACAAAAAGTTGTACCCGGTCCGTGTAAGAGACTTTGACAACGAAAAGGGCAAAGTCAGAGTGTCTTTCATTACCAGAATTAACAGTATATTCCACTGGAGAAAACAATTTTTTTATTTGCTTGATAATATTTTGCATAAATATGTTGGCAGAACTGTATGGGGGTGTTCAGCTGAAGCTGCATCAGTGATGACATGAATTTGTAAAGGAGTTGCGTACTATATTTTGAAAATATGATATCAGGTTGTCTCTGTCATTTGATGCACCATGCTGCAGGAAAGGCTGCTGATAAATTAGAAGAACTCCTGAAGTATCAGGTTGGCACTCTACCTGACAATGTACTTCATGGGAGCAGACTTGATTTTTTCATCTTATTTGCCAGCTAAAAGACACAATAACTGGAAGATATAAATTTCCTCTTCTTTGTCGGGTTATGAAAGGAATATTGGTTCTTTACCATTCTAATGCTGACTGTGAGAGATTGTTCAGCATTGTTAACAAAAGTAAAACTGAATTTAGATCCAGGCTCTGTAATACCCAGCACTTAGTGCTCTACTGGTGCACAAAACATTTATAGTACAAAGCTGGTACAAAGTGTTTTGAAATGCAATATGAGAGTCTGTTGCTTTTTAAAGCTCAGAGTGTTGTATACGAAAAATTGAATTGATGTTAAAAGTCCTGCGGGGTAAATGAATAATTTTGTACATATGCTATTGAATTTTTATCATGTTATATGTGGATTACTCTTTTTCTGCTCAGATTACTCTTTTTGGATTACACTTTTTCCTTGCCAGGGGTTGGCATGTATGGTCTCATCAGTGAAGGAGGAAGAGGAATCTTGGTCATTTGATAGGGCAGTGAATGAGGTGAAATGAAGCAAAACAAATTCCAAGAATTACGTCAAGTTGAGAGATAGCAACAAGCCATTGAGCTGCATAAGGTTTGGAACTGATGGTGTATGTGTACTTTACAAGCTTTCCAATGAACATAATGTTTACCATTGATGCATCAGTTTGGAATACCCAACTTTTTTAATACACTTTTTCCAACTTGACAATAGCAGTACATGATATTTTGTTGCACCTTACTGAACACTGGGGGGCCCCGAGTGGCCGAGTGGTCTAAAGCGTTCTTCGTTACGGATCACTGCCATCTCACCGCTGTCTGCGTGGGTTCGAGTCTCGGATTCGGCTAATGTGGGTATGTGAGAAAGCTTGCCAGTAGCTTCTCGTGGGTCGGTGGTTCTTTCCCAGGTTTTCCCGGGTTCTTCCTCCACCATTAATACTGGCCGCCATGTATAGCCAATCGCGTGCTGAAAAATGGCGTTAAACCCAACAACAACAACAACAACAACTGAACACTGGTCAGACTTATGGAAAAATATCAGCTGCCTTACTTAGACGATCTTGCTAGTAGGTTTGGCAGGTCTGCAAACCTTCAGGTTCTGGCGACTTGAAACTTCTCTCTAGTTTAGAGAAATTATCTTGATCCTGCTCACGACAAGGTCTTTTGCTTCATCCTCATTCAGTTACAATAAAGAGTTTGGAAAGATGCAGTAGACAAACCTCCAGCCTTCTATTTGCGAATTTTCCTGGTCACCCAAAAAGGTGGAAAGTCATGCTACTTAACAACCTTTACCCCTTAAAGAAATTTCTGCTGACTGAGACATTAAAAATAGAGACCACAATCTCAGTCATCTCCATCAATCTTAAGGATGCATACATTCACATCCCCATCTTTAATTCACACAGGAAGTACCTCAGATATTTTTAAAATGTTGAAGTCGTCTAATTCTGAGCTCTGCCTTTGGCACAGCCTCTAGCCCCAGACCTTTTATCAGGTTCATTGGTTATACCAATCCTCCAATATTTCAGTGACTGGTTGATTCACAGTGGCAGTCTAGAAATCCTCAGATGAGACTTCTCTTGCTGTTGATCCAGAGTGACCATGCTTGGTCTCCTCCTAAACCTTGAGAAATCCAAGTTAAAACCTTCTCAGGAGTGTGTCTTCATGGGATTAACTCGCTGTTAGTCCAGGTTCCTCTGAACAGAACAGACAAGATTCTATCCCTCTTGGAGACACTCAGAGTAAAGAGTTGTCTTTTTCTCTCTCTGCTGGAAACCTTTATCTGCTTTTTCTCTTAGGCAGGCTTCACTTGCATCCTGTCATTTCTACTTTTCTCAGCTTGGAAACCTCACAAGGCACCTCTGAATACAACAGTTTCTCTGGATTGGGATTTCCACCACCATCAAAGTTGTTGGGCAAATCAGGACCAGCTTCTGTTGGTAGTTCCCATGCACCTCTGAAATTGGTTCCAACTAGATGATAGATGCATTATATTCAGGGTGGGTGGGGTCACCTAGAGGTGGATGGTCTGATTCTTCAAGGTTTATGGTCTCTGGAAGAATCTGCTCTCCACATGAACAATTTGGAGGTGAAGGCAGTGTTGTTAGGCCCACAAAGTTCTCCAGAGACAAGGATGCAAACATGATCCTTCACTCTGAAGGTTTGGAACCTCCTTTGCTGGACAGCTTCAGAGTGGGAGGATAGCCCTTCGAGTGTACCACATTCCAGTCAGGATGAATTTCTGGCAAACAGTCCATCCAGGAAGGGGAGGATAGTTTTAAAAAGAGTGGTCTATCGACCAATCTGTAGCGGATTCCCTGCTCCATCCATGGGGAATTCCCCTGGTGGACTTGTTTGCCACCAAGTTGAACCACAAGCTGCTGTTTTATGTGTCCCCAATCTCCAAGCAGAGGACCTGGGCAGTGTATGCCTTCAGCCTGCACTAAAGGTGGCAAAGTGAGTATATCCTACAGCAATTTTATGCTCTTCAGGGTGAGTATTCCTTGTAATTGTTGTTATTTGACAGTTTGGGATCATCACTCCTCCCACCTGACAAATTCAATTATGCAGTAATAGCAGGTAAGATACTACTGATATTAAAATGGGGGGTGTGTTAAAACTAATTTTGATGATGTAATACTTACCAACTGCTCCATTTATTTTCCCCTTCTTCTTCCCCCACACTTATGTCCCTCATGGAATGCTCCATCAAATATTTGAGAGCTTGTATTCTGTTCTGGTAGTTTCTGGCTCTCTCTAATGGGAGGACGGAATTTAGCAGCAGGCAAGTATTTGCATCATTAAAATTAGTTTCATCCCCCCCCCAATCTACATTCTTATACTACATACACTGATTTGATTTGAGCTGTAAGGCCAAGTAAACTTTCCATCTGTGGTGAAATATGGCCACTGTTACTAACATTTTGAACATCTTTCTTTCAAACACTCGCAAGAATTGGACCAAACAGAAAGCATCCCAACATTAATAGCCTTCAGGTTTGTGTACACAGGGGTCAGCTTTGCCATTACGTATGGCACCTGTTGTTGAAAATAGAAAATAGAAACCTTTTAATTACTGTTTGTGAAAAACTGCTGAGTAATTTGGCAGAGTATTCAGATGTTGAGGGGTTTCATGCTAGTACAAATGGTACGGATCTGCCAGCAAATATAGCAGCTGTTTTTAAAATGTTGGAAACCTTTTACAAAATTCTCAACAACCACTTGACAAAACTTGACTAAATTTGACACTAAGCATCCTAGCATGAAGTCCTTTCAGATTTGTTCAGCTGATGCTGATGTCATCAGATACATATTCAATGCTTGAAATAGAAAAACCTCAAATACTTTTAAAAAAACTACTCAGAATTTGACTGACTTTGGGAGTAAGCTTTTTGCTATTACAATTCTAAGTCCTAAATGTGTAACAGAAAAACAAATCAGCAATTTCAGTAAAATCAAGAAGCAATTTATTTCTCTACCTTACATAACAGTATGCTTGTTTATTGTAGGCCTTCATTAAATTCGAATATTTAACAACAGAAAAATGTTAGAGGAGGGAGATCATTTTCAACTTTAAGAAATGTCAGATCAGACAAAGGACAAATCAAGTAATGTACTTTACAAGTTTTAAAAAAGTGAATGATTTTGAGTTGATGCAGAAAGTTAGACATGTAGAATAGTGGGATCATTTTCAACTTTAAGAAATGTCAGATCAGACAAAGGACAAATCAAGTAATGTACTTCACAAGTTAAAAAAAAATGAATGATTTTGAGTTGATGCAGAAAGTTAGACATGTAGAATAGTTATTTTGTTAGTTGCATGTACAGTCTGTGAATGTTTTGTTTTTGTGTTCTGATATTAATCTACATTATTTTGCCCTTTGTGACAAAAACTTTAACTGGTTCCAGGTCCAGGATAGAAGCATACATAAGTGTAAATTTTGTATACTTTTTATTGTAATTATAGCATGTACTATAGGGATTACATATTTTATGCTCAGATTACTCCTTACTGCCACTTAAGTTACACCTATACCTCTCTAGGGGTTGTCAGATATGCTTTCAATGCTGCACAAATAATCCTGATGTGCCATGATACATGTATGAAGGTGAAAAACAAGGGAATTCTTGAAACGGTTGTTTTCATAACACATCAAATTAACAGTAATGGACATTTCTACAGAAAGAAGACTACTGCTCTTGCATTAAGTTTTTAGGCAGATATTTCAGTTGATAAATCTTAGGCCTACATGGACCTATTGTTGTGATATTGCAGGTGGTATGCAGGCCCTAGCCATGCACCTGGGTCATCAGAGCCAGAGACTGGTCCAGAACTGTCTGTGGACACTCAGGAACCTCTCAGATGCTGCCACTAAAGTTGTAAGTTACAAGTTAATAACCACAGTATTGCAACGTGTGGGCTTAGATTCTACTATTGCTAGTATTTATGTATGATTTGTTGCCAGTGTTAAATACAGTCTGATGGAAAAGAATTGTCAAAAAGTCATACATCATTGTTAAAATTATTGGTTCATTTTATTTATAAATTTATAGATATTTATCAGTTATAGAAGATGCATGTTCTTGGTCATTACACATCAGTCTTTATGCAGTTGGTTACGGAATATTTATAAAATTTGTGATATGCAGAATTGTTTTAGATGCTTCAAGTTAAGTGTAACTGTAGGATGCATTTAATGAGGAAACGATCAAGTGTGATAAAAGTGGTCTAGTTGACTGGGTAAGGGAGCTGCAGTGTCTCTGGTATGTGTGCTAGACTCATGACCAGAAGGGTGCAGATTTGAATCCTACCATTGGATCAGCTTGGGTCAGCCAACCATGGCATGTTGTTGTCTTGGCACTAAATAAGCTACTTGTTACTGTAGGTATTATCTCGGCACTAGATAAGCTATCTGTATTGTCTTGGTACTGAATAAGCTAATTGTGTTACTGTGTCATAAGTATTGTCTTGGTACTAAATAAGCTAATTGTGTTACTGTGACATCTGTATTGTCTTGGTACTAAATAAGCTGATTGTGTTATTGTAACATCTGTATTTTCTTGGTACTGAATAAGCTAATTGTGTTACTGTGTCATAAGTATTGTCTTGGTACTAAATAAGCTAATTGTGTTACTGTGACATCTGTATTGTCTTGGTACTAAATAAGCTGATTGTGTTATTGTAACATCTGTATTGTCTTGGTACTGAATAAGCTAATTGTGTTACTGTGTCATAAGTATTGTCTTGGTACTAAATAAGCTAATTGTGTTACTGTGACATCTGTATTGTCTTGGTACTAAATAAGCTGATTGTGTTATTGTAACATCTGTATTGTCTTGGTACTGAATAAGCTAATTGTGTTACTGTGACATCTGTATTGTCTTGGTACTAAATAAGCTAATTGTGTTAATGTTACATCTGTGTTGTCTTGGTACTAAAAAAGCTAATTGTGTTACTGTGTCATAACTATTGTCTCAGTTCTGTTTAAATGGGCATAAAAGTGCATTTTTTGTGATGGAACTGTTCAGAGACATTTTGAAGTTTTTAAAATTTTAATTTATTAAAAGGGAGAAAGAATGTTTTTTCCCTGTGGTTTTAGGAGGATAGCGAATAAAATTTCAAGCATCATAGTCAGAGGTCATGAAGTTAGCTTTGTCTACAAATACGTGTTTAATAAAACCATGTGACAGTCATTTGAAACAGTATTAGATGAGTTGATTTACCATGCCACTTTAAATATAGTCAATTTCTGCTTATTATTGGTCAAAAGAAGCCCACATTTGATCATTTGAAGATGTGATTTACTTGATATTGAGAAGTGTAATCCAGAAGTTGAGAGAAATTAGTGTAACAAGGGGCGACATTTTCTCAACTCTAAATAAACTAGAAATTGTCAATATCGAGAGTTAAACAGAAATGTGGACAAGCAGGTATTATCACCTACAATTTTCATTGTACAGTTGAACCCGGTTATGTCGCCGGCCTAGGGGTTTGCCAAAAAGCGTCGAGATAACCGATGATCGAGATAAACAAAAACCAATATGGCGGCAATATATTAACATGTGCTTGAAATTTCTTTATGTACATGATGTGCGTTAATAAATGAGAATGTACATGCACGTGTTTTTGGAGGTTTTTTTACACAACAGCGTTGCCGCGATTTGTTTGATGAAGTGATCGGCATGCTATAAAAATGTACATACATGTTTGCTAACAACAAAAGGCATATGTGCACCAACTAACAGCAGAGATTTACCAGTATACAATACAAACCACCGTCAATTCTCGATACAAACCTTTATTATATTCTCCATCATTGCAAACACAAAGATCGCTCACAAAATCACAAAAAAACGTGCGGGGTGTAGTTCGTTTTTACAAAAAGCTAACCAGTGTCAAACTTAAATTCGCGAGTCATTTCACTCTGACACAGCTCTAAAAAGTATCATACACGCGGTTACTATGGTTTCTTTACAAAGTCTATAATGCTTTGTTGCTTTTTGCCTTTAACAGTCTGCTTGAAAACAAATGCTTCAATATTATTTATGCTGTCTAAAACAGTTTCATCTCCTACAAAAGAACCATACCGTCAAATTTTCTGTAGCATTTCTACCACCTCACCAAAAAAATCGCCAGATGGGACATTTTTGTCGCCAATAAGGGAAAAAAATCGCATTTTGCGACATTGGCGAAGCCCAGGACGATCCCAGGCCCTGCATTGGATTGGTACACGTGGTAATTACTGAACACTTACCCAATTGTTTTTACAACTAGGAATGAAAATCGTGAAACATGAATATCGACCGCAATAATCGTCCTTCAATATCACACACTGTACCGTTTGTTCGTGTTAAAAAATACTTAGATAAGACGCCCACTAATATAAGACACACCCTGGGTGAGGGGTACGTAAAACTTTGCATAAGACGCGTCTTATATACGCGAAAATACGGTAGTGAGATGGTGAAGTGGCATCGATAACTAACATTTTCAAAAGCCGGCAATTGGTCATGGGGATCGAGATAACCGACGTTAAGTGGCAGATTTGTCCCTCTTTTGTGCTCGAGATATTAGGGTTCGGCGACATAAAAGAATCGACATAACCGATGAGAAAATGCTAAGACAAAGAGAGAATTTGGCGGTTCCACTTCAAAAACATCGACTTAATAGGGTTGGCGAGTTAACCGAGGTCGAGATAAGTGGGTTCGACTGTACATATAATCACCATTTTGTAAAGCATTTAGAGGTTTTTGTTTTTTTCATGTTCTTATTCTTTCTGCTTAAGGAAAGCATGGAAGGTCTCCTGCAAATGTTAGTTCAGCTTCTGGCCTCCAATGACATAAATGTCGTGACCTGTGCTGCAGGCATTTTATCGAACCTGACATGCAATAACCTGCGTAACAAGGTGGTGGTGTGTCAGGTGGGTGGAATTGAGGCACTGGTCCGCACCATCCTACAGGCTGGAGACAGAGAGGACATCACTGAACCTGCTGTAAGTATATATGAAATGTTCATCTCTTTTTATTGCCATATAAAACTAACAAAGCTACAAATTATTGCCTTTGTTTGATGTAGAAATTTTCTTTTCATATTGTTTCTGCTTTCAAAATGGAAGAGAGATTTTTTTTCAAATTGAAGAGATTAATTTTACATACTACTCCTTCACTGTTACCTGCAAAAGAGGAGGTATTCTAACATGGACAAGGACGAGATAGAACCTTTTTATACAAGAAGTTTGTGAACTTGGATGCTGTGCATACTTGCATGCAAATCTGAGTACTTTGGGTATGTTTATGGACTTCTAGTTCTTTTCTATATCTGTTGAAAAATGTCGTGTATCAAAGAAGTGTTACAGATTTTTGAGCACACTGACTAATTCAGTTCCTTTAGACACATTTATATTTTGCAAAATTAACATCCTTTCTTGATAAACTGGTAAAACATATACATTATATTAAAGATTTGTCCAAGAGTAAACTTAGAAAATGATGAAAGTGATATGCTGCCTCAATCATTTTTTTGGAGGAAAATTACTTTCGATGCCTAATATGAAAATTATTTTATCCAGTAGTATCTATGTGGCAACAGTGTTAAAATGAGAATGGTTTTAGGGTCAGGCCTTCTATTGTACATACAGTTTACTAGTTATGATGTTGTAGCATCAAACTGTGTACCTTGAAATGGAGAAAATAAAACTATTGACCAAGATGACTTGGGGGTGGGGGGAATCAATCCATGTAGAGCTATGTTGGACAAAGTTAGCAAGCGTATACAAGGTAACATGTCTGTTATACTAACTGTACTTTTACCACTGTGACAGATGACATGATGCTATCGCATTACTTCACTCTCCAAACAGAGCTTGCTATAGCATATTTGGATATTGCATGTTGTTCAGGGCACAGACCATATTTACTAAGCTGTATAAAGTTTTCAAAAGAAGGATGCAGTGTCCTTATATGGTAGACAGAAAACGAGTCGGAAAACAAGTAGTTTGAACCAGTATGGTGGATGATCTAGCAGAAAATTCTGGATAAAGAAAAATGCTATTTTACTCGTGTTACTACAGTGAAATTTGTTAATACTGGTATTAAAAAGAAGACTTTGATTTGTTTAAGGATATAGATGTAGTATCTTCAAACTTTTCACAGTGTTGAAACTTTTTGATAACCTGCTGAAAAAGCACCAGATGTGAATCGCAACCAGTTATTTGATACAGATAGGAACGTAATAGAACTGCACCCATGAAATAGGGGTACTAATATTAGTACTAACGATTTAACAAAATTGTTCAGAAACAAAATATATCAGTTTTTTCTGGTAATTATTTTCAGTCAGTGAGTGACCTTCATTCTTTTAAATACAAATTAATATTGCACCTGACATGGACTGGTCTTGTAGCTAATTAGAAATAAAACAAATTCTTAATTATTCATAACCAACTCCAGTTTTCCTCAAAACATCTTGTACCAAATATATAACCAGCAAGGCCACAAAACACAAGAATATTTTCCAGTTAGAGAAACAACATCCCCCTTGTGTATGGAAATAAAAATCCTTCAAGATGCATAGTAAGTACTAAATGAAAATGGAAGTGTTTTGGCATACAGTATGGACTCCATTGCATCCATGTGAAAATCCAATCTTAATGCTACTTCTCATAAGTCTTATTGACACAGGGTTTTTGCCAGAATTGTGATGTCTAGTTGATACTGAATGAAAAGTGATGTTAATCTGTGATCAGATATAGCTGCCACAATGGAAATCTTGAAAATCTTGTCACTATATCACCTGAATAGATTGTCATATCAGCATGTGGTTTTCACCAAAGTCTTCTAATGGTGTCAAGTTTGGTCCTACTTGCTGTCTTTCCATCGCTCTTAGTTGACACCCTATTTTTCCCTCCTTTTACCAAAACATTGCTTCAATCAAATTTTGTTTTTCCATTTTAATGTTGCATGAATGGCCATAACAAAGCAAATTTAGTTATAATCTTTGATGATGATAAATTTAGTTATAATCTTTGATGATGTTTATGGTTTATGTGCCTGTTTAGGTCATTTCACTGTATATTTGAGACATATCATGTTAGAAAAGCACAACAGAAACTAAAACTGTTAGGATCACTTAGATTACATTAATAAAATTATGACTAGGTAAGATATTTGATCAACTGGCACAGAATAATGTATTTTATTTTTAAGTTTCTAAAAATGACAGTCCAAAGCCTTGTTGAAGCAACCTCATATGGATATTATATGAATGAAAAAGATGTCAGAGAGGGATTGTTTTAAGCTTTCAGATGTGTCAGATAGGTAAAGGGCTAATTAGTAGTGCTTTACAAATTTAGAAAGAAAAATATGAGAATGATGTAATAGAGCATTCAGGTTAAGTGCATTGTGAATTCATAGTGGCAGTTTGTGGAATTGAGTTTACAATCACTCTGCAAAAGTTATGAATGTAGACTAGTTAAAGTGAAGATAATGATTGTTTGGATGTGGAGGCAAACCCTCCCATCTGCTGGGGGTGCCCTAGTCCCCCCCGTCCCTGACCAGTTTTGTTACTATTGTAACTCATCAGAGGGAATAATAAGGGGTTGATTCGCATGTTCAACTGTTCACTGTATTGCATCAGTGTGTGGTTTTTATACCCCTTTCTTGCCAGTGCAGATGGTGTAGCTACTTGTAAGGTCTTGTGACTTGTATTGTCGCGCCTCATAAATGTAGCATCTGGGTTCCAAAATAAACCATTGTCTTGTAGTCGTGTGTTTTGATGCATTTTAAATTTGATTTAAAGAGGGGTATAAAAAAGAAGAAATGACTAGCAAACCCTAAGAACATTTATTTCGGTCTTCATAAACTTTGTTCTCTTTATAAGTCCACAAAGTTTATTTTTGCAAAGCAAAACTTATAACTGCCATGCTATTATATAACTCATCTCTATTCATGAAGTCAGCTGTACAATTGAATGCATTATTGATAACAGTCCTTGAGGTTATCAGTGTGGTTTACATACGGTTGGTGTATAATTTCATCCACTTTAACACAGTTCCACAAGGTATACTTTCTTATTCTATATATTGATATGTGCTTCAGATGATTATTGGAGTTAAGATGTCTTCAGCTACCACCCATTTTGAAGAATTATTTTCAAGCTCCATTTGACTTGATCTTGTATTCATTAAACTGGTCTGTTCATTTGTCAGTAATGTCCAATATATTGATTGGGTAAAGGGTTCCTCGATAACATATTGTTCCTGTGTTAAAAATGCAGGGATATTTACTCCTGTCAGTATCGACCAGTCATGTTCATTAATCCAATTTTTCCAGATGTTAACTTTCTTGTGGAGTTAGACAAAGAGCATTTCAGTACATGATGAGATAGATCTTCTTTTATTTTAAAGATCTTTCCGCAGTTAATGGAAGCAATGCTTACATGCTGTTCATGATCAGCAGAGATGCTCCCAGGGAGTGTGATCATGTGAATAACGCACAATTTTTATGAAAAGCAGTGATGTGGAAGAACTCCTGCAACTTAATTTCAAGTCGCACATATGAAAATATACTATGCACAATATACAACTTTCATTTGGTCTTTCATACTCAAAGTGTTGTAGAAACTGTAAAAATATTATAGTGCTTGTCACAATGTGTGTTTTTTTTTTGTAAGTGTTTACACATCTGGTTTCTTAGCTTGAGGTGAATGGTTGTTAAACCAAATTTGATTGGCACATTTGGTCCCCTAACAAGCATTGTGTTGAAGTTTAAACATCAAGGAAGTTTTACAAATGCGTGTTTATAATACAGGCTATCTAGAAAACCGAAAACAGCAGATTCACAGCTTTGTTCATCTTTAGATAATGATTTAGATTGGCAAATACTGGCTGATCATAGTAATGAAGGGAATTTTTTTTAAAGTCAGGAAGTATATCAGATATAGGAACTGAGAAAGTGTTATAGTGTTAATGGAGATACCAGTGAGTGATTTTAAACCAAAAAATAGTGCTAAATACAAATCCATTGTACCAAAACAGATGGCATGCCAGTCAACCCCTTATTAAAGCAGCATTTCAAAATTAAAGTTAGAAAAGGTAGACAAATAAGCCAAATTAAAAGACTGACAGTTTAAAAGTAGAATGCACTTTTCATTTCTTGTCAGAATTTAGCACTGTGTGATCATGTGCTGCAAAGCAATATAGTCCTAGCATAAAAGTTAATAAATCATAAAGTATTTGATCGAAATAACTGTTTGAACAAGTAGACTATGGCATTAATGAACTTAAATTCCAATGTCAGCATTATGGAATTGTAAATTTGGCATAATAGTCAGTAGAGTGCTAATTCAGGAAAGTTTGGCAGAGCTTATGTTTGTGAAAAATCGACTTTTGGAACAGATTTATCCAAAAGGCAAGACCCATGAGCTTTGAAAGCGAGTTCTCATTACAGAGCAATATTCATACACATATATGAAACAGAATAAGCTGGGAAACAAGAAACAGATTAATGCTTATGCAACTAGAGGCAACAGCTTTTAAAGGTTTTTAATTCAACAAGGGTCTTGCAGAGTGGATCAGGAAGAGAGAGAGATGAATATTGAAAATCATTTTGTAAATATTGTACTACAGCCATTTCCTCCTCCCCCTTATTTTTGTGGCATGGTGAGAAATCCACCCTTATGATAAAAAGAGCATCTCTTTCAAACCATGCTTTTCCACCATCATAATCAAGATTTCCCATTTTACAACTGGAAGTAACTGTGTGATAGCAGTAATAATGGTGTTAGGTTCAGGTCTGCTACAGCATATAATTGACATCTTATTCTTATTTATTTGTTACGATAACCACTTCACCAAAACACTGACTTTCATTCTCTTAAATATGATATTTAATATTCCACCACACATGGTCTGGTTTCCGAGCTCATAAAATAATAGTTGTTGTGATCTGAATTGTGCAGAATGGTTTGATCATGGAGTTAATATTTTAAAAGATTAAGTGCTTGGTAATTATATACATCAGAATTCTATCCAATTAAGTATGGGTTCATCTAACATCATAATCTGTTCTGTATCAGGTATGTGCCTTGAGACATCTAACCAGCCGTCACCTGGAGGCTGAAATGGCCCAGAATGCTGTGCGTCTACACTATGGGTTGCCTGTTCTAGTCAAGCTTCTCCATCCCCCGAGCCGCTGGCCACTTATCAAGGCTGTCGTTGGACTGATCCGCAACCTGGCTTTGTGCCCATCTAATCATGCGCCCCTGAGGGAACATGGAGCACTACCCCGAATTGTACAGCTCATGATCAGAGCACACCAGGATACACAGAGGGTAGGGAGCAGATTACTTGCTAAATAATATTTTTAACAGACAAATTAAATCTGTGTAGGTCATGGTTTTAAATATGCCTTATATTTTATGAGATGCAGAAATGGTGATCCAGTAATTTTCTTGATTGTGTACGAGATTCATATGGATTAATAATAATTGATGAATTACTAGTTAATTCATTTATTACATGCTTATAAGGTATATTGAATATGTTGAGAATGCATCAGTTACAGAAAAGTTATTTTTAACAACTTGTTTATATAAGCTGCATCTCTATAGAACTGTCGGTAGTTACCTCTTGGATAGGAATGAGAATTTTGAGAATTTTTAAAACTTTTTTTCTTTCTTCCAACATCAATTTTATCATGAGATATGATTGTTGTGAAAAGCTTGTAACTCATCACATTTCTGTATCTTGCTTTCATATTAGTGAAAGGTGCTTACCATGATTTCTTTCAATCTCAGCAGAGAGCCTCAATCACCTCCAATGGACAGGGCTCGGGCTATGTAGATGGTGTTAGAATGGAGGAGATTGTGGAGGGAACAGTAGGGGCACTCCACATTCTTGCTCGTGAGACCCACAACAGAGCCGTAATACGTGACCTCAACTGCATACCACTCTTTGTCCAGGCAAGTTTTGCAGCTATAACTTCTTCAAGAGAGCATTTTTCCTCTGATTTAAGAGGAACTTGCTTCTTGTGTTGCAAATCAAGTTGTATATTCCATCATATTTTTGCCATGTTTATAGATATACCATTTAAAGCAGTGGAGGCATTTCTATTGATAGAGTTAGAACTTAACAATCAAAGAAACCACCTGTATATAAGAAACAAGATCTAGAATCAATGGGCCCATCAACATAAACATTTATCAGACCCAAAAATCAGCTTTTAGCTGGTCCAGGTAGTGATCTGTATGCATTAGTTCATCTGTCAGGGTTCCCACGCTACTGGGAAATTGGGAAATAGTCGGGAGAAATGATAATTTTTTCCCCCAACTGAAAAGTCCTTGAATTTTGAAGATATTGACGAAAGTCGGGGGAAAACCCCAGGAATTATCCTCCACAACGTGATGCCCAAAACAATTACGTAATTGAGTCGTAACTGAACTGATTGTGAGTTAAATTTATCAAGTTCTAACCAGAATATTAGGAGGTTACAGTATGGATCATTTGGGTGCTTGCCATAAATATATTTGTTGAGACAATCAAAGCGCTCAGTGGATTAGATTCATCTAGTAGACTTTTTGTTTCACAGACAGCTCGATATCCGTATTCTTTTTTTATGAAGGTATGAAAACCAGTCTAGCATTACAAGAGGCCATCATGGCGGCGTTAAAGCAAAGCCGCTTAGCAGACGGGATAGCAAACTTAAATATTGTTAAATCGAGTTATACCTGCATGAAATCAATATGAAAATTATTTATTTATTCATAAATTGCGAGAGTATTAAAATCGTTATGTCTTTAATCTGCTGAAAGACAATGATAGCATGTCGCACGAGCACACAGAATCTCACAACCGTCATTTTCAAATACTGTAGAAAAAATATTAAATGGAAGTTGTATACTGGTTGTAATAAAAATACAAAAATGAAAGAGCACAAAATTTATATTTATTCCGAGACTAACTTCATAGTTTTGTTGTATCACGTGACTACCACATTGACATGTGCTGTATCACGCAGGGACCATGCGAAGTAGGGAACCAAACTACTCTGCTTGATGAATCAGACTGGCCAAGTTTCTTGTAGTTGTTCTCAAAATATGTTGAAAAAAATGTTCTTTCTGGTTTTCACAAAAGGTATCAGACTTTCATTTAATATAATTGAAATTTTGTACAGCAACATTCAAAAGGAGTTGTTGATATCACGTGACTGTTGGACTAACGATGTCATTGTTTGAGATTTGTGAAGTCATGTGACTATTAATGCAAATGGTGAGTACTGGGTCAGGATTCATTTATGTCACCCTAACATAGTTTAAATTTGCTAGTCCTGCTGGTAAGCTTATGGTGGCGGCAGATTCCAAATTTTTTTATATGTAATTGCCCTGAACCCACACTCCATCCTAAATGTCCAAGTGGGAAAAAGGGGGTTGGAATATTTGGCGGAAACCCAGATTAGAAAATTTTTGAATCTCTGAACTGAACTTTGGTGCGAAACTATTACACATTGACATGTAGCTTGAAGCTTCGGTTTCATATCTTAAATGGTACGCAAGAGAAATTGCAAATTGTTGTCCCTTATTTTATATATTAAGAAACCATAAGAGCCCATGTATCAATACAGGTTTGGGGACTGGTTTATTGAACTACAAGAAGACAAGTTGATTTTACAGAAAATTCAGTCCTTGTTTATACAAGAATATATAATTTTGAAGGGGGTTTTTTTGTCAAAATTTAAATCAGCCCTTTTGTAAATGTCTTTAAATGATGGAATTTTTAACCAAATCGACTTAAGAAGTTTAGGTTGGTTGAAAAATCTTGTTTGAGATTTTATTGGCACATAATTTCAGGGTTAAACTTCTTTTGTTACAAGATAAGATTATAATAATTTGCATTTACTGGGTTTTTTTCATACTCTGATAGGAAATGTTTACTTTGTGTAACATGCACACATATTACTCTAGAATTCTTTAGAATTAAAGGTTTGAAAGGAAACAAAATAATTTATGCTCATTATGTTGTTTCCATGTAGCAACATAATGCAGATCAGTAAAGTTAGAATTTTTATTCTGTTCATTGAATGGCTTTTAATGCCAATTTATGGGAAAATAGTCCAGTTGTTTCTTGTGACTCATTTTGTGGTTTTCTACATGATTATCTTTTCTGACATATATGTTTTGGAGAGTCTTTAAAGAGAAATATTTTCAGATACTGAAAATGCATGTTTTATAAACCAAAATGTTCTTTAATTCCATTAAGTAATGGTCATTTGTTAACCATTAAAAAATTAATTTAACCTGGAAAAGACCTGGAAATTTATATTTAGAAAAGCATGGGAACCATGGTCTGTACTTAATATAAATCACTCCCAGTAGTTAATTCTAAGTATTTGCACATTTTGATTTTGGAACAAGTGAATAAAAAACACTTGTCCTGGAAGAGTTGGATTTGCTTGGGGATGAGCAGTGGCCTCATATGACCTGTTTTGCTGAAGTTTGCTGTGTAGTTAGCTGTCATGGAGCTTCTATAATGGTCCGGAGTCCATCATCCAGCTATTTGTTAACACAAGTTTGTCTTTGCTGCTTTACTACTTTGAGGATTGCCATGAAACTTGCACATTCTCCCATGGATGGGTTGGTCCAAACTGTAAATTGTGCCCATGGATAGACAGTATAGTGGCCATCTTGAAAATCTTGTTGCTATGCTTACTGTCTTTTCATCATACTTCCACAATGTCCACCTTCTACAGTTACCAATCCGTGTGGATAGGCTTGCACTTGGGGTAAAGAAGAATGGTATAAATTTAAGTTTCAAATACTCATACGTAAGGTCACTTTATTGAAAGAAGAACAAGAAGGACGGGTAGGCCTGATATCATTCACCAGACTTACATAACTTAACAGTTAACCATTTCATTAACTAGGCTTATGTAGTGGTGTTAGAATGCATCATATGTAAACTTTCTCCCGAATGTTTAAATAATTCTGTTTTTTATGAACAAATAGCATTAGCTACAATCTCATTGAATAAACTGTCAGATGATACCACTGGAATTTTTCAACTACTTTTGTTTCCATTTCCAGGCCATTTTATGTGACGCTTTATCCATATGAATGCCTTGCACCATAATAATAACACCAAGTCCCCACCCAACCATCCCTGTATTTCCAATCAAAATTTACAAACCCCAGATTAAAATCGACCATTAGAAGTTAAAACAATAATATAAATATAATTGCACACAACTTCCTACACTCAACACTCATCTTTTTGCTGAAGAAAGGGTATGGCAGGCTTTACAAGCCAGTTTACATAAAATATTGCATTTCACTTTGATAGTGTGTTCCAACAGCTGTTATCAAAGGCCAGGGTAATATGGCAAGCATGGGATCTCACTAAAAATAATAATAATAATAATGAGGACTTTGTATAGCACCTAATCTTTAGAAGCTCTAATGATGTTCTAAAAATAGTTAGATTTCTGAATTTCTGTTATTACCATTACACATTATTACTCAATAAAAGGATGTATTGAAAACTATGTAGATGATATTACATCCCCATATTGATGACTTTATACTGCTGGAACTTGCCTTTCTGCAGACATAATTTCACAGGCAGCCTTATTTTGGATACCATCATTGATGCCTGTACCTAACTCTTGTGCTGTCATTGAAGACAAGTTGGTAGACAAGGATCCTGATTTTATTCATACTATGATTCAACCTAGTTATCAATTGAAGCATCATATTTGTTGCCCCACCTCTGGATGTGGTCTGTATAGATCTGGATCATCTAGACATTTGACGGCATTGTCCTATTCATTATTGATTATCCTTGTTATTAATTCAATAAAATTGAATACATTTTATGTAGGATCATATAAAATTGTATGTTTTTCTTAATTTTTGGGGTTTTGATTATATAGATAACCTTATTAAGGATTGATAATCTCTCCTTCTGGCATCGTGTTATTGGTTACATTGTGTCTTCTTGCACGATGAAATGTAGGATCAGTAGTATTTTTAGGTTACTGGTTCTATGGGCTTGCAGGATTTGTTGGTGAGTTTTGTACACTGTACATTATCATATTACATTGTTCTTCATTCATTTAGGGGGATGAGCAGTGTCAAGACCTTTTTCACAGCAAGTTGTGGAATCTGTTTATCATGATCTCGACACAGCCTAATAACCAAATTAGCATAGTCTTGACACAGCCTAATAAGACTTTCTAAGCAAAGACATTTGTCCCTTTAGGATTGCAATTCCAGCCTTCATAATGTTTTAGTAATATTATCCCAAATTTAACATGTAAACTTGCATGTAAGTAAAGTCCAACTACAAACTTGACAGACCAAGATCTACTGTCACATAATGCACTAGCAGATCTTTATCCATGCAGTTTGTTATGAATAATAAGTACAGCAAACCTTAGATTCTGATCTGCCAGCAGTGAGCATTGGCAGATCAGGATCTATGTTGTTGGCAGTTCAGCTCGATCTGTAAATTAGCATTAAATGTATCTTAAAATGAATGTTATTTTCCCACTGTAGTTGCTGTACTCTCCAATTGAGAACATTCAGCGTGTTGCAGCAGGAGTTTTGTGTGAACTGGCAGCTGATAAGGAGGGGGCTGAGCGAATAGAACAGGAGGGGGCCACTGCTCCACTCACAGAACTTTTACACTCCAGAAACGAGGGAGTTGGTAAGGACATGAACCTGCTTCATCTCTATGGCATACCATAATATTGGGTGATAATTCAACTCCAGGATACAGGCTGAATGAGCCATTTTTAAACCCTCTGAGTTCTTAACATGTCCTTAGCAGTAGTAATTCCTCATTTAGTAACTTTGACAGCCTTGCCTAAAGACTAAGACTGTATGACCCCTCAATGATAGATCTATTTTGGACGAGCAAGTTTTTATTTGGTGCTGCAGTTAGAAGACCTGGATCTAGATGTGAATGTTTTTAAAATGCAGTGAATTAATCTTAATTAATAATAAAAGTTTAATAAATGGAAATGTGTATTTGCCTTTTCATTGATTGGCCTGGAGTTGATGTCAAAGCTATTTTCAGTTGTGGTAACCAGGGAAAGTTCATGAAGACAATTCATCAGGATGTGCTTGAATGTGTCACCTTGCCTTTATGGTACCATCAAAAGTCTGTGATGTTTCACAAGTAGATATGATCACAATACTGAAGAATGCAAGTGACTCTGTACATTCATACAGCCTTGGCATAAACAAAGTGCAACAGCAGGGTTCTTCATACTTGTTATGTTTTGATCTGAAATAAATCAGCATCATCCATACTTGTTGAAAATGAATTACATCCTAGACCTTCATGTTGATAAAATGCCATAAATACTGGGAAATACTATAGTTCCCCTATTCCTAAAACCTTGGGATTCAGGGAAAAATTGGAGAAAATGATCAGGGGACCCCAGAAATTTTAATGAACAAGTTAAAAATGATAATAAAATTAATCAGATTAATATATGTGGAGATGTTCTTTATGAGCAGTGTTCTTTGTGTGGAGGTATCTACTTGGATATCTTTCACTTTACTTTTAGAAATATTAAATGTTGACACAAGTGATTAAAAATAATCCAGAATTTGAATTGACCTGCTATTGTTTGTTACAGTGAGAGCTGGTGTAAATTTTACACAGACATGTAAACAAAATTGTTGACACATGCATATTCACTCTCTTCCACCGCTCACCCCACACCACCATTGCTATTGGAATTAAAGATTTAATTAGGCTTCTTCCAGCTAGACTTGCATAGTGCTGTGTTCTATGGTGAGATGCAGGCATCACGTTTCCAGTGGTGGTATCAATGTTTACATTGGTGTTGGCACAGTGACATGAAAATACCAGTCAGTGGGTTACATTTTGTATCTTCTGTCAGAAAAGTGATTTAAATCTGATGCTGTGATTTCCATGTCGCAGTACCTTTCCCGACATTGATTTTTTTCTCTCACCTATTTTTAAAGGAGGTAAAAATACTAATTCGCTTTTATTCCATCACATCATTTTAACATGCTTTACTTGCAAACGCTCAAATCCTGTCTAGCATTATGCAATTAAAGTGCATCATATTATATTACATCGTTAAGATCGTCACGTGACAACCTGAGACAACTTGATCGAGAAAAGAAAACTAACAGTGGCAGATTCGCAAGATTTCTGTCACATGGGTGAGAAACATCATTGCTCGAACAAAGGTGAGACACGGGATTCTGCAGAATACTTGTACATTGACTTCATGATTAAAATTGTTCCCATAGCAATACATTCTTCCATTAAACAATCAGTACCATGTCTTTTCACAAACTGCCTCCCAGATTCATTGATGTAGGAAAATGTTGGCTTTAACATACTTGGGTATAAAAGGTGTCACATTAAATAATTTATAATTATCTCAAATGATTGTACTTGATCTCAAGGTAATTGTTAGTTTACGTCACTTTATGTCTGGACAAGATACAGATAGGCATTTGAACTTGAATTTTATGAGTATGTTGGTGTTTTGACATTATTTTGTATGTGAACACAATACTGATTGCTTTTTATATGGTTTATTTCAGCTACATATGCTGCAGCAGTGTTATTCCGCATGTCTGAAGATAAGCCCCAGGACTACAAGAAGAGATTGTCTGTAGAACTGACCAGCTCCCTCTTCAGAGGGGATCAAAACATGGCTTGGTCAGATGTAAGTAACAGTCAGAATTCTGCATGTCCTAGACAGAACAGGGTAGTTTAGATACATTTGAGCAATATCCTGGATAACTTAATGGTATCTAGTAGTATAATGGATGCAACGAGGGCATCTCAAGTAATGTTTAGTATTTATACCAAACATAATTCATAATGAATTCTTCTCCATAGTGTATTATTCCCTATATAGGATACTGTTTTATGTGTATTGCTAGATAAGTGGTATAGTGCCAGTCAGGTATCTGACCTGCATACCTGACTGAACCTCAACTAGAATGTGCACCCCAACAGTGGAGCTCACTCCTGTTGATTGTATCAGTTCCAGTGTTGCAAGACATAAGTATTTTGACAAGAACTGCTTGAAGAAACTGCACAAGAACATACCAAAAAAAATCTTGATCTTTTTAAGGGAATAAAGTTATCGTACAGATTTTTTTACCTTATTTTAAGGATTTTACATGTGTTGCCTTTATTAATTTTTTTATTATATGTTGTATGTAAGTTCTGTCTACTTTTGTTTTATATTTTATCTTGAACTAATTTTCCATTTTTATTTTAACTTAACCTTTTGTAGGCATTACATAGCTACTTTAGTGTTGAGGTGCCATAAAACACTGCTACATAAACACAGATGTGCATTGGTTTTCTTGTTGTTAGTTTTACTGGTTGTATACCACAAGAGCTTATGGGATGGTCTTTTGTCCATCCCTTCGTTACAAGTTTGTTATTACTACTTCTCCTAAACTACTTTGAGGATTGTCTTGACTCACATATTCATCACATGGTCCTAAATGAAACTCGTACATCCAATATGGCTGTCACCATGACTATCTTAAAAAATCTTGTTATAGCTGCTCTTTCTGAATGGATGGTCGTATCAATATCGAGTTTTCACTACTAATGGGTTTCTTACAATTTGTGGTTGTTTCTAAAGATGGTGCTGATTTGACAGCCAGTATGAAAACAGTGTTATTGCAATTCCTTCAGAATGGATGGTCATATTCACATTGGATTTTCACTGAAAGACTCGTTATGGTATATAGCAGGTCTTAAATGGTGCTGATCTGACATCCATTATGGCAGCCATCTTGAAAATCTTGATATTATTCTTTTTGATTGGATGGTGACATCATCTTGGAGTTTTCAACCATGGCAGCCATCTTAAAAATGTTTTTGATCACAACTCGGCTTGAACAGAAAGTCATTTTTAAATGAGATTTTCACCAAAAGACTTATTATGATGTCCATTTAGTCTTAAAGAAAATAGTGACAATCTGACTTCCAGTATAGCCACCACAGCTGAAAATGTTATTCTTACTACTTCTGAATCGTAAGTCTTATCTACACTCTCAAAATGTATGGCTATCTCAACATGGGATTTTTAGCAGTAGACTTTTCATGACATTTACTTGGTCCTAAATAAAAAAGGTGCCAGTTGTACATCCAGAGTGTCTTTAAAATCATGTTACTACTCCTCCAGAATGGATCACCATTATGACATGAGGATTTTACCAGAAGACTTCTAATGGTGTCCACTTTGTTCCTGCCAAGCTGATATCCAGCACCACAACAGTTAATTTGAAAATCTCTTTATTGCTAAAGATCATCCGATCACACTTGACATTTAAAAGGAAGAATTGGTCTAATCTTGAATTCATGGAAATTCTTTTCTCCCATTTATCTGGCAAACTGATGTTTATCTCTTGATCTGATACAAATGATAAATCAGTTCATAATTTTGAAGTAATGTTTTATTTTAGCCTCCTGGATTTGACGATGTTGGTGGTTTTCCTGACGATGGATATCGTGACCAGATGTATCAGGCACATGACAGTCAGAGTCAGCATGACATGAGTCGCAGTGGATATGACCCTCAGGTTCCTGTCGACTCCATGCAAGGCCTTGACATTGGCAGTCACCATGGCAGCCACTACGGACCAATGGACAACATGCCTGATTTTGGACACCAAGGTGGAGACCTGAACTTTGAGAATCTGGAGTCCAGTCTCCCACATGGTCAGGAGACGGGTAATCAGGGAATGACCCAGTGGTTTGATACAGATCTGTAAATACTGCACACTTGAATGGATCACTACAAACTTTCTTGGAATGAGAAGACTTTTGTATATAACATTTCAGTTTTTATAACATGATAATTTGTTTTGCACTGCCTGGGAACTATTTCTTTTCCCCCAGAAACAGGCATGGAAAACTAGAATACAGTTACATGATTGAATTTCAGGAAGCTAAGCTGTTAATATTTTTGTAATTTTAACTTTTAGAATCACATCTTTTATAAAGAAAATACTTTTTTTATTTGTTGACAGTTTGTATCAGTTGAAGTCTTGTGCTGGTAGCACTGTCCTGATGCCATCATTGAATTGGATTGTTGAGTCTTTCAGAAAATAGGGAGCAAGTTTCATCATAAAGTTTTCATTTCATTACCTAAACAATACTTGTTTGTTTTTATCTTCAGTAATAAAATTTTTTGTATGTCTTGGAAAGCTATAATAATAATCTTGTTGAATCACCTGTTTGGTATGGTCAAGACAGCTTACCCAGACTGCAGATGTTATTGAAGCACATTTTTTGCCAATCCTAAATCAGATCATCTCAAGCATTGGCTGCCAAACAAACATTTTGATAGTTACAGTTTGGTACAGTTATCGTAAGAAATAGTGTTCATTTTACATTTCATGCAAGTTTAACTACCTAACCTGGAACCAACATTTATTGAACGTTTCAAGTCATCAGAAGTCATTTCTTTCTTTCATCCATATACATTTATAGATTGTTGTTCTGTTCAGTTGTTGATGAGAATTCTCCTGTAAGGATGGACTTTTGAATGAACTTTGTGTGCACTGCAGTTTTCTGACCAAATAAATGGTCTTTTGAACATATTCCCAATTTTGCATCCAAAATTAGTCTTGGAAGTTAAATAAATTATTAATGAACAGATCTTGGCATGTTTATTTGATTTATTCATTCATTTACTCAAAGTATTAATATGTAGCAGTGCATTCAGCCCAAACAGTTATTGTAGATTTCAGACCCATGTAAGATTGTTTTCAATTTTGGAATGAACTTGTCTTTTAAAAACGATTTTTGTAGAAACTTCTTTGTCCATCTTGGAAATGTGTTGAGAATTAACAGTCACAAAGCAAGACACTTGTAAACAGCTGAATACTGCATCTCTAATTTTCTTTCATAAATTAAAATTTATCATTGTCTGTTTAAATATACTTAACACTAACCAGGTAGACATGCCTTCATGTTTTTGGTGTCATTGTAGTTCTTACTATTGCTCTTTGCTAATTATTTCAATATTGACTGTGTGTGGATCTTGGCCACAGTCCACACTGTGCCTAGAATTTACTATAAATGAAACAAAATGGAGAAATAACCTTTTAATAAAGGTTGTATTGAATTCAGTTAAATTGTCTTTGTTGTATATACACTTGAACAGATATTTCAGGACCAAATCCATCTACACCTGTCTTCTGCAATTTGCTTAAATTTAGAAACATACACGTTTGCGTCTTGTCAAAATATGCAGACTTTTTACACATTGTAAATATAGTAATAGTCTTGATATCTCACTGTAATGTAGTCTTTTAGTGGTCACACAGTTTGCCACATTTTAGTAGATTTTTTTTTTATAGCTATTTACTCATTATCTTTTACCATACAGTAATAGTGAAAATTTGTATGTATTTAGCCATGGCCACATTGGTTTTATGTAGGAATTATTTCTCCATTTTCATACACGTTTATTAGAATAAAGATTACAGTTTTTATACTCCTTTGTTAGTTGTTTTTGCCTCCCCATATTAAATTACACAGCCAGTTTAATGTATGCTGCAAAATTATTTATCTTCAGAAGAATTTGATTCAGATTTTTTTTTAAAATATAATGTACAATAACAAAAAGAAAATGATCATTTTTGTAAATAACACACCTAAGTACACAAATGTTTTTTTTCTGCAAGTGCAACTCTTTCACAGTGAAATCATAAACTCACCTTGGATGGATACTAGTTCAACCCACATTATAAACTCCCCATTGATGGGATACTAGTCCATCCAATAATAATCTTCCATTGGATGAGATACTAGTCCATCCCATTATATACTCCCCTTGGATGGGATACTAGCTGATATAAAATCCCCTATGGATGTAACAATAGTTGTCTCATAAAATACACTTAAATGGATACTAGTCCATCCCATTATTAACTACCCGATACTAGGCGATCTTATTAAATGTGGTATAGTCCATCTCAGTATAAAATACTCTTGGATGGATACTAGTACAACCCATTATAAACTCCCTATGGATGGGATACTAGTCCAACCCATTACAAACTTTTCAGTTGAATATGATGTTTATTGTCGTCGCTCATTCCAAATACTGAACTTTTAATTACGTATAGCAGTTTGATATTTTGTTACACCTTACTGAAAACTGGTCAAACTTGAGGAAAAAAATCAGCTACCTTACTGAGATGGACTTGTCAGGGTTGGCAGGTCTGAAGATCAGTTTGGTGTAGAACAAAATGAGACGGAAAGAAAAAACCTAATGGTGTGGCATATGAGAATCCCACAACTGAGTTCATAAGAAGCAAAAACAAGACAAACCAAACCAGATCCTTGCATAATTGGCTTTCAATTGTACAGATGATGCTGATCTGCAGTTAAATGTGGCTGGTTATAAAAATTTGAAAAAACTTTGAAATTTATCTCAAAAACTTTTGAATTCACTTGATTTAATTATAAACATGCCATTAATGTGATTCTTTCTTGGCCTGGCACTCACACCCAAAGTCACTTGATTGTTCATATGAATGGAATTACAGATGAATCACCATTATGCCAAGCAAATAAACAATTGAGTGAATTTGGTTTAAAATGTTATGTTGAGACAGAGTCATTAATCATTATTATGAGGTGTGTTTTGAACAACTGAGTAAATTTGGGTCAGAATGCCATGTTGAGTCAATCACTATTATGATGTGCAATGAACTGATGTGAATTTGGATCAGAATACCATGTTGAGTTAATCACAATTTTGATCTGCAATGAACTGATGTGAATTTGGGTCAGAATACCATGTTGAGTCAATACTATTTTGATGTGCAATGAACTGATGTGAATTTGGGTCAGAATGCCATATGGAGACAGAATCACAATTATGATGTGCATTTAAACAATTGAGTGAATTTGAGTCAAAATGCCATGCTGAGACAATCACATGTAAATTTGGGCCAGAGTTCCACAATGAGAGAGAATTATGTGCATACGAACAGTGAAGTGAATTAGGGCCAGAAGGCCAAGCTGAGACAGAATCACCACTACATCTTAATATGAATAAGTGAATTTATGCCAGAATGACACACAGATTCACCATTACGATGTGTAAATGGGCCAGAATGACGCACTGAGATGGAATCACCATTATGATGCGTAAATGGGCCAGAATGACAAACTGAGACAGAATATTTTGCATATGAACAGATAAGTGAATTTGGGGCTGAATTCCATATGGAGAATCGCCGTTGTGCTTTGCACAGGTGGAAATTTCATCTGCAGCAACTAAGTGAAATAGGGCAAAAGTTGCTGCAGATAACTGAGGAAAAATCATGATGATTTGCATATGATGAAATTTTATCCATAAAAATGAGTGAACTCAACTGATGACAAGATAACAAGCCAGAATTGACAGTATGAATGAATGATAAAATTGTTCTGGCAGAATTGCCAGTATGATTATAGCAGAGAGTTGGTGGTTCATTTTGAATATCAGCTTGTTCAAGGTTTCAGACTTGACCACACAAATCCCCACCTCATGCATTTAAAATGATTCATGGAAAATTAAATTTCCATGTAAAGGTTTTTTAATTTTTTTTATAGTGGCATCTATACTGGATGGCTGATCTGTATAAAATAAAACATCTAGAAGTCTGGATGCTTTCTATCAAATTTGGTACATTTCTGTTCTGCTGCTTCTGAGAAGTTTTTAATGTTTTTTTATTATTAGGTTTTAGCCAATAGATAGACATGTGTACAAAAATGTAAACACCTTCTTGCCAGGATAATTTGACAAATGTGATACAAATATTTTCAGTGATTATTAGCTGGAGGACTTCACAAGCTTCAAAACACATTCGTCCCAAGGTGTAGGTTGTGCTAAATGAAATGGTCTCCTTGGTGGCCAAGTGGTCCAAGTTGCTCAGATCACTGACATATCACCCCTGTCTGCACAGGTTTGAATCTGGGGCTCTGCCAATGTAGGTAGGTCAGAAAGCTTGCCAGTAACTTCTATGGGTCAGTCATTCTTTATGGGTTTTTTCTCCACCAAAATACACCAGCCATCATGTATAGCCACTCCTGTGCTGAAAAATGGTGTTAAACCCATAACAACCAACATAAATGAAAATGGTGCTACGACATCAACTGTCGCTGCCAGATGAGCCATCTTGAAAATCTTATTATTTTTCATGAATGGATGGTCAACATCGGTTTTTCACTGAAAGACTTATGATTTTTATATATATGGTTATATATGAAAATGG
Source organism: Sinohyriopsis cumingii (assembly GCA_028554795.2). Classification (NCBI taxonomy): domain Eukaryota; kingdom Metazoa; phylum Mollusca; class Bivalvia; order Unionida; family Unionidae; genus Sinohyriopsis; species Sinohyriopsis cumingii. The sequence goes on along the minus strand of CM068833.1, from coordinate 2,068,087 downwards.
TTGTTGTTGTTGAGTTTAATTATAGTGGCGTGCACACAATTGTGCATGTGCCATTTTTTTCTGACTGCACCGCAGCCTGCCAGTTGTTCCTGGGGAAGGGAATGGTGCCATCTCCCCTAGGTATGAAAATGGTTCTGATTGAATGTTCAGTGGGATCACCAGAGGCCAGTTTTTGAAAATTTTGTTTTCACTATTCCAAAGAAGTGGATGGTCATATAAACATGGTTTTCACCAAAATAGTTCTTCTGTTTGAAAATTGTGTCAATCTGAGAAAAGATTGTTGACCTTTTACAATGTCTAGTTGGTTCTAAATTAAAATGGTCCTGATCTGACATCCGATTTGGCTGCCATGGCAGTCATATTGAGAACTTGTTATTGCTACTCCTCTTTAACAGAAAATCACAATGGCTTGGGATTTTTTTACCAGAAGACCCTAGATCCTACATGAAAACTGTTTCCCAAGCATCTAATATGTCCAGTACTGTCCATTTTTAAAATCTTTTTACTCCTAGTCACATCAACATTTGGTTTTGACTAGAAGACTTCTTGTCATTTATAGTTACTAATGACAATGACCACCATGACAGTCATCTTGAAAATCTTGACACTGCTACTTATCCTAAACGGAAAGTTGTATTGAAGATTAAAGATGGTATCTAGTTGGTCATTAATTAAAATGGTGCTGATCTGACCTCAGTGGGTGTGTGTGATTTTTAACGTAGACTAGTCCCAACACTTATCTCTTCATGCTGAGCACCAAGCGAGGCAGCGGCAAGTATAATTTTTTATAAGTTTTTGGTATGACTCGGCCAGGGTGCGAACCGGCGACCTCCCGCATACGAGGTGGACACTAACCACCACAATGAACATATCGAAAATCTCATTCTCCTGAATGGATGGTTATATTGGGAATGGGTTTTCACCAAAGGTGATGTCCAGTTTCTCAAACATAAAAATGGTGCCAATTGTAGATCCAATATGGCTGCTACAAACCTGGTTTCAACAAAGTAGAGTAAAAAAGAAACAAATTGTCTTGAAATTGACGGAAATTCTTTTTGGTCAGTACAGCATCAGTCCCCTTAAGTGATTCTTCTTAAGAATTTGTTAAATGTTCATCTGTTTTTAGTAATGGCCCTTTTATCATGGCTGATCATACACATTTGAACAAGTCTGAAAGGCCTTCACACCAGAATGCTTTCTTTAAAATATAGTTAAATTCTGTGGGGGGTTTTCTAAGTCATTTACAGTTTTTTTTAATTTTTATTTAGTGACATTTGCCATATATGTTGGGGGATAAGCATTTGTTAAAAAATTTAAGAGGCCTTTATGTCAGGATGGTCCTGCTAACTAGTATGGTCTTTTAGAACAAGACAAGAATAGCAATTGTTGAAGAACAGACAATGCATGATGCACCATAATCTCTTATGGCTTGATGGCCAGCCAACAAAACTAATTATAAGCAACGCTACTGTGGCTCAATGAAAATGATCAAATAAATACTTCATCTCTAACTGGCAATGTTAAATATATCATTAAACTTGACAACATCAAAAAAAACGAAAGCCAACAATTTATTTCCACAAGTTGTAAAATGCAATTATATAATGACAGATAATATCACATAACAGGAATCCTTATTTTGAAACTCAAAGTACATTAAAAATTTAATAATTGGCTACCAGCTGTCAAAATAAAAAGTACTTGGTAAAGATTTCAAAAGTACAGAAGATAACAATATACAGAATTTTGTTTGGACAAATTGAAGACTTTAATGCAGACTTCATACTTGTCAACTGCTGACTTGGAATTTATTGAAATGTGTGAACAATAAACAATACTGTCGCTCTCTGAAGCTAATCATGGACAATAACTAACATAGTCTGAAACCTCAATCAGTACATCATGAAACTTCTAATTTCTACCTTAGTGATTTAAACTTCTAATCCTTGCAATTCTTAGATACCAAGTATGTTGCTTGGGACTATTTTCAATTTGTGTACACTCAATGAAATGGCACTGCCTTCAAAAAGATTGTAATTACCATCTGAAAAACTAGTCTGGTTGGTCAGGAGGGTGTCTGACTTCCATGCTGGAGTTTGAAATTCAGGGGTAGTTTGCCTCTGCTTTTTAGATCTGTCTTTTTAAGCCATAAACAGATGACAAGTGCCAATGTTATTAAATGCTGGTGTGCCACACTAAACAGCTAACGACTGCCAATGTTATTAAATGTTGGTGTGCCACATTAAATAGATGACAAATGCCAAAATTGAATGTTATTAAATGGTGTGCCACATTAAACAGATGACAACTGCCAAAAATGAATGTTATTAAATACTGGTGTGCCACATTAAACAGCTGACAACTGCCAAAAATGAATGTTATTAAATACTGGTGTGCCAAATTAAACAGATGACAAATGCCAAAAATGAATGTTATTAAATACTGGTGTGCCACATTAAACAGCTGACAACTGCCAATGTTATTAAATGCTGGTGTGACACATCAAACAGCTGACAACTGCCACTGTTATTAAATACTAGCGTGCCACCTTAAACAGCTAACAACTGCTGTTGTTATTAAATACTGGTGTACCATATTAAACAGCTTACAACTGCCACTGTTATTAACTGCTGGTTTGCCACATGAAAGAAATCCTAAATATTATAGTATATTATAATAATATTATAATTATTGAATCCTCAAAATGTAAATGTTAATATATATGTCTCTCTTGTTAAAAATGTATCATTGCTGTTACAAAGTTATCAGCCCAGTGAACAATAATCTGGAGTTAAAATGTGACTTTTTCACCTCTCCCACACTAGAGTCCCCCCCACCCAAAAAATAAACTGAAGTCCTATGAAAGTGTCTCTTTTTTTTTTTACTGAACAGTGGAAACTGACACCCAAACAAAAAACTATATTTATAGTATTTACAAGCAATTTAAGACAACTGTACACTTGATGTATATACTCATTTATAAATGGAGTCCAACTACAAACTGCACAGGCCTAGATCTGCCATTGCATAATGCAACAGTAGACCTAGGTTTATGCAGTTTGTTAGAAGTACCCAGTAGAATAAACATCATAGACCCTGATCTGCTGTCACATTATGTGGCAGATCAAGGTTTATTCAGTTCTGCTGCTGGACTCTACTTACAAATGAGTATATACCGTACTTAGCTTTTTTTTCTTAGTACTTTGAATCCATTTAAATATTTAAACTCTCTCACGATTGTTCCTTGGGCAATTTGAATAAGTACAGATGGTAAAATTTTCTGCTTTTTGTTGTTGTAGGGTTTAACGCCATTTTTCAGCACACGATAGGCTATACATGGCGGCCAGTATTAATGGTGGAGGAAGAACCCGGGATAATCCCGGAAAGAACCACCGACCCACGAGAAGCTTCTGGCAAGCTTTCTCACATACCCACATTGGCTGAATCCGAGACTCGAACCCACGCAGACAGAGGTGAGATGGCAGTGATCTGTAACGGAGAGTGCTTTAAACCACACGGCCACTCGGGGCCCCAAAATTTTCTGCAAAATTGTCAGTATTTAAAAATTTATCCTAATCTAAAAGGTAATACTCACAAGCAAACTTAGAATTCAGTATCATGAATTATTAATAAAACTTCTTTTAAAAAGAACTGAAAAAGGCCACTGTAAAGATAGCCAATAATTTTTTTATAAGCATCTACAAAACAACATAGTTCAAGAAAATTTAGTAAAGTGATAAAAAAAATGTACACATGTGTATGAACAACTTGGCCATTTTCTCAGTGCCATTAGTAGCAAGGCAAACATGCTGCATACAGTAGGGGTCCATCCATTTAGTATGTATGCAAAAATCTGGCAATGCTTGGCCCCCTCCCTGTACACATGCATACTTTTTTACACCAACCCCCACCTGCCTATGTACGCTTGATGCAGCTCTCCCCCACCCGAATTCTACAGAATGGTCTATATTTAATCCACACAGAAACCATAAAGGATTAATAACATTAATGTGTTTAATAAAACAGATAGTCCACCGATGTTGAATGTCTGGCTGCATCAAAGAAATAAGCTGTGTAACTTTAAACAGTTTGTCTAGAGACCACTAAAATTCAAATGCAGACTGAACCCAGTCGAACGGCTTTAGTTTTTGTTGTTGTTGTTGTTTTAGGGTTTAACGCCATTTTTCAGCACATGATAGGCTATACATGGCGGCCAGTATTAATGGTGGAGGAAGAACCTGGGAAAATCCCCAGAAAGAACCACCGACCCTCGAGAAGCTATTGGCACCTAGTACAGTAGTTTAGTATTAGACAAATTATTATCGAGGTTTCACCCCCACCCCCCCTGCATACATACATTATCAGTAGACTCCCTAATAGGCAAGCGTATGCATTTGGGTTACCCCACTCCCCCTTCATGCGTACATACTAAATGGCCGGCCCCTAGGGTTAATTCTTTGGGGGTAGGGTGGGATAAAGGCTACATCATCACTACATGTGCAATCGAAACGTATTTTTTACAAAATATTAAACATTCATCAAGATCTCATGAAAGTATTAACAAATGTCAAACAAAAAGCAGCATGAAATTAAAAAATGGATCAAATGGACTGTGAAAATAATCCACTATTCAACTGTATGAAACTGCTCTCAATATTTGCCATAATGAGGACAACTAAATGCTGTTACCCTGGCCCAAAATGTTGGGGTTTATTTTATTGTGGAAAGTATTTAAACCCATTTTCTTTGAAATCTATTTTGCTGAAAGCAAAAATATATGTAACCACAACCTATCAATTGATTCATAGAGAGTTTCTGTATGAATAGATTTAAATACCATGTTGTCAAGTGTGAAGTAGGAAAGCGAGGTAAGTAAAGACTTGTTTGTATTCTACAGACTCGTTTGTACTTTAAAGACATGTATGTACTGTACAGACCAATTTGTATTTTCTTAAGACTTTTTGCATTGTACAGACCCCTATGTACTGTACATACATATCTGTATTGTGTGTGTTTTGGTTTTTTTTTTAACATAGCTTTAACAATTTTGATCATATTACTATGATATCTGCAGTGTGACAAATGATAGTGATGTTTAGCACTAGGGCATCATGCCACAGATGTAGCATCATTTTCCACCCAGGCTTATTAACCTGACACCAGGCTGACCAGTCTTAACACTAACCTTTTAATGCTGAGCACCAAGCAAGGCATCTGCTATGTTTGTTTTGTGAAGACCTGTGTGTATTGTACATACCTGTAGGTATTGTACATACCTGTACAAAATGTGCAGACCTGTGTGTATTGTACATACCTGTACATATAATGCAAACCTATATTATTTTACATACCTGTATACATTGAACATATTTTACGGATATCTGTCTCATCTATTTAATTTACAGTATAGTATTTATTTATGTCATTTGGGTTTGTGACATGCTTATTTTAATTCAGTAGCTGGCTAGAGTACACATGTGCTGTGTTGTACGATTCTCATTCATAAAAAGGGCAATTGATATGTCAATAATGAACTTTCTAATCTATTCAAATCTAAACAGATAATATGTCAATCCAAAATATCCTCAAATATAAATTAAGCTCAAACCAAAAACTATGTCAGTCAAGTACACCATGCATTAGTTTAAATGTAGGTCATGAAACATGAAACCAGGAATGCATTTGTCCTGAAGAGTAATCACCCTAATTGTTGATTGGTTCAATAATTTGAGATGCTCAGAACACAGCTTTTTGAGTTATTTTAAATCAATATGATTCAATTATTCCAGAATCTTTTAGTGAATCAGATTCTGATTTGATGCATATATATATATATATATATATATATATATATATATATATATATATATATATATATATATATATATATATACTGTGAATATGCACCATGCATTGTATTCCTCAGTCTATGCCACTTTTTGTAACAGCTGTTGCAAAGAAATAGTGATTTATTTATAATATGTGTTCATTGGAATAGCAGAGTGGAAAACCTTTCATTTCAACAGTCTGTACCTACTGGTTTTTGCGAATTTCTTTAATGACTGGAATATTTATATAATTCTATTGGATCATGTAAAACTTTCAAGGACTTCAGTGATACTCTATTTATATTCACAAGATGACCTTGAAGTAAAAACATTTGGATTTAAAATTCTTCAGTACATCAATACATTAGAACATTGATTTGGAATGCCTTTGGACAAGTGTCCTGATTAGTGTCAATTGACAGTACAATTTTAGGATAATATTCTAGGAATTAATATACTGTAAATTAATTTTAATTCTTTCCCTTTCTTTGAGTTTATATTTTTTTTTAACAAATTTACATTTTGGAAACCTGAATACTTGCTGGGTTTACCTTGTCTTGTTACATAAGTTTAAGCCCCTTGATATAACAATACCTGACCTCTATGTATTGCACAGACCTGTATTTAATGTGCAGGCATGCACTGGTTCCACTTTACAGTAATACATATTTATTATATGCTCATTTTTTTCTCCGTTAACTTTACATTGTCAGAATCATGCAATATTACCCAATACTGAACTCACGTGCAAATACACACATTACATTCACGTGCATAAAGGAACTTCTATTGTAAACAAACAATGGACGCAGACGCTAGCACTTTTGATTTGTAAACAAATCATGTACACTCACATAGAAGGTGCTTTACGTTGTGGTTGTTTAAATTTGTTTCTGAATGAAGTAAAGCAGATGTTACGTGGACAGCCACATACCAGCTGCTTTGGCACATTCTGCATTAACTTTTTTGAAACAATGTTTCAGATTTAGGCTAGCTATACAACGGATGCAAGAAAGGGTCCTTACAAACAACATACAAATAACATACAAGTGACAAGTCATATACTGTCTTCCTTACCTGGTGATAAGAATGGCAAAAAAATATACTTACAGTTTTACATCCTGAATTTCCTCAAAATGTACTTTCTTAGTTCTGCAAATCTGAATTACATGAGCCATGTCATAGGTTCTTAATCTTGATTAAACTTTTTGAAATTGTACTGTAATTTCGAACATAAGTGCAATTACATCCTCCTTATTACCCTCAAAATGAAATAAGCATTAAATTCCATAGTGTCTTTTTGATAATTGCAATTGAAAGACTTCATATTGTTCCCACATTATGATTTAAAACATTCAATGACTGAAACAGAAACACATCTGCAGATGTCAACACGCTTCTCTCTTGCTTCTTTAATCTGATGTATTTCATGTGGAAATGTCACATATAAATCCAGTCCATAATCACGAAATTTTGAAGAATCGAAAAAATACCACAATCTATTCATTCTAGATCAAATGGAAAAGTTGTTGCAATGCGCTTTCATTCACAATAGGACTCCAAATTTCAATTTTAACTAGACATGCCATTTTCTTTTGAAAGCTATGTTGAGTGCGCAACTAAGTTCAAATTTATCTGGGCGGAGTTATGTGTGCAGTAATAATGTTGTGTAATGATGAATTTGTGCTTGTGTATTTAGTTTGGAATATGGCATACATTCAGTTCATTCAATTACTTTGTTTCTTGTAGTGTATTTTGTTAATATAGTTAAGCATTAGGTAGAATAAAGCACTTTCTAAAACAGACAGCTGATAAAAATGCCTGCTCCCATGTGCTAGAAAAATTAATCTGAACTAGTCCAAGTACACTAACTTCAAAATGAAATAAGTAAATTATAAAATATGATAGTACATGATTACCACTTATAGACAAAAACCAATATTCACACACTATATTGTCATGGAAAAATTGAAGGAAAATAATTAAAATCTAAAAGCAAGCAACATAAAAGACATAGCTTAACAACACACAGGCATGTACATGGCTTTTCATACAAGTCATACAATAATATGACCAACCCAGCCAGGACATATTAATAAAGTCATACATACATGATCACCAAAAAACTATTACTGGTTGCAAATGTATATACATACAAGAAATATGAAAAACTAAAATATGCATAAACAAGAATAAAGCAGATGGCACATGATATGTAGGTTCCTATAAATGACCTTGACCTCTGCACTTAGGGCTCGAGTCTATGATAAGGTGTGATCCTGGGTAAAGCTTCATGAAAATATTTGTAGGTATTAAAAAGTAAGGATAAGGAGTGGACTTGGGTCACTCATTTATATTGTTAAGTTGTTATGACCTTCATGTTAAGGCATGGTTTTGTATGTGACATATTGCCTAATCATAAAATAGAACTTGTCATGGGTGTGATTATGGCATTAATACACCATCAAGTCATGAAATATATGTGGGCATGAGGCATGGGTGTGATTATGGTATTAATACACCATCCTCGTGAGATATGTGTGAGCATGAGGCTATGATTCTGGTAAGCAATTCATGATCAAGTCTGTAAATACTCATGGGCATGAGGCAGGGTTGTGTGATTATGGTATGCAGTGTACCAACAAGTCATACTTGGACAAAGCCTTATGAAAATCTCTCCCAACTATTGCAATGTTATAGGCTGGACCAACAGCAAAAAATTTCCACTGGTAGCTATCAATAGTCAACAAATGGTTTTGTGTGGGATGTATCAAATAAAACATGAGGTGTCATTCCTTTTCATGGATGACTCACCTTGTGTTAACTGGATACCTACCAACATGTACTTGATGACCTAGGAATGCCCCCAGCAGAAGACACAAGATGCTAATCCATGCAAGAAGTAAATTAGGGTGAGTACTGTCAAAACAGCCTTTGTACACCTGGAACTAGCATGGTGTACTAAAACTGTGTACTAGCCCCAAACACTTATTTCAACATGGATGATGCTTGGTTACGTTTTGTGTGGTTTAATGCTACTTTTCAGCCATGATAGGCTATACATGGCGGCCAGCATATTTGGTGGAGGAAGAACCACTGACCTACAGGAAGCAACTGGCAGGCTTTCTGACATGCCTACATTGATCTAGCAAAGGCTCAAACTAACAAGGACAGAAATGAGATGTGTGAGTAATCTTTAAACAAAAGAACCTTACACCACTCAGCAGTCCCAGGCTGAAAACCAATACACCACTCAGTCCCAGGCTGATACCCAATATACCACTCAGTCCCAGGTTGATACCCAATACACACTCAGTCCCAGGCTGATATCCAATGCATCATTCAATCTCAGGCTGATATCCAATGCACCACTCAGTTTCAGGCTGATACCCAATACACCACTCAGTCTCAGGCTGATACCCAATACACCACTCAGTCCCAGGCACCCAATATGGATAACCTTACACCACTCAGTTCCAGGCACCAAATACGGATAACCTTACACCACTCAGTCCCAGGCACCAAATATGGATAACCTTAAACCACTCAGTCCCAGGCACCCAATACAGATAACCTTACACCACTCAGTCCCAGGCACCCAATACAGATAACAAAAGTGATAGGACATGAGACTAAAACTGGCAAATCAGAAAAGTTTTGTGTTGGGCAACTCAACAAATAATCCAGAATTGTGCTTTGAACTCATAACTGATGACATACTCAGTCCTGAAATTTCAATAACTGTTCAGATTGTGGAAACAACTGAAAGTAGAATCTTCTGTAGAGAATTCTCACCTGATGTCAGAGCTGTACACCAGGCAGTTGATGTAGAAATACATGGACAGAACTCATCCAAGTAAGTAAGATCTAAAAATGATGAGGGAATCTGAATGCCAGTTTTGTCATCTATAGATTCAGGTAGTAAAGTTGATGTCTCCTGGACTACCCGTAAAGTAGTTATAGAAGAATATTAATGATGGTGTCCCACTACACTTGCAGCACATATGAGTCAGATCCCATTACATCTAACATGTCATTAAGTAGAGTCTCTTGGATGGCAGACACTTTAGTGTGAGGAAAGAGACAGCCCTTGAAAACAGATGCCCCAAGATCAATACCACATGCCAGAAGTGTTCTGAGGTACTATGACAGTCATGAGTGATCCATAAGGGTGTCTATATAAACTGAACGTCTTCCACAGGAAGTGCCTAGCAATGGTTAAACTGACTGATGAAAGTGCCTGTATTGACAGCTTTGTCTTCCACAGAAATTTCTAGCAGCACCATGTGAGTTAGACTAACCCATGGTCATCATGCTCAGGGAGAGCATGGCAGCACAATGCGGGCGTGGAACTGGTCAAGATTGTTTTCTGGTTGCTGATACTGTATGACTGATTCTGGTCATGGCCCACTGCAATATGAACAAGTCCGGTCATGTGGGAACATGGCCATCATGATTGGCTTGATGTAGTCCAGTTTTTGCAGTTGGGACGGGATAATGATCCACATATCTGGTCCATAATTCTGATATGCAAGTCTGTACTGATATTTGTTGCTGCTCCCCATTTCACTACCCAGGAATGATGTTGTGCAAACCCTTTGTTTGCAAGCAATGTTTTCATCCCTTTAGCTATGACTGACTTCCATCCATAATAGGTAAGCCTGACATGTATTGCAGGAACAAAAACCAGAGAAAATTATACATGTTGAGTGGTTGTCAGACAGGTCCTGCCCATAGTCCAAATCTGCTAGACAAAATAGAGCAAACCCTACATACATTTAGTTTAGTGAGTGTCCTGCTTTGAACACATAACTGTGTAGTGTTACTCACTATGACAAACACCTGTTGAGATGTGCACATGACCAGTACAGGTACAAAAACATCCTTAGTATTAATAATTAGAAGTGGATGCGAAAGAAATAATTTGAGTCACAAACAACCAGTAGGCATGTGAATCTGACTGCTTGTCCAGGTAAAATCAATTGAGCATTATAGAACTTAAAATTACCAATTGAAAGGATGAAATTGAATTCTAGTATCAGCTTACCCATATGAAGGCCAATCATTTAAATGCCTATGCAGATAAAAATCACTCAAGCATACAGTAGCACTGCATGAGGTGGAGGCTACTGAGTAAACCAGGCAAGAAGGCTCTTAATGCTGGCCTGTACAGGAAGATTCAGTGAAGTTAGGTGCCCAGATGCTAAATGTATTGGTATAGAAAACTTACCTGTATGTATCCAGTTGTAGCAGAAATTATACACAGGTTAAGAGTTTTCTATAGCCCACTGCAGACTTGCACATATATAAATTAAAACTATACCCCAGATATTGTGAAGCTGCATAGGCTACCCATGCAAGTATGTAAATACTATCAAGTGATGGCAGTGTTGTAATTGTAACGGCAGAAACTTTTCATCAGCGCAAAAAAGAAATGGTGGAAATACAAAATATACTTCCTTTTGAAAAGAAGACTCCTCCAACTTGTAAGTGTAGAACTTCCAGAAACTTGGCAGAGGATTTTGAGAGGTTCCTCTTGGCGAGAATATGCTACATGGCATGAGCGGAAGTAGTAATTGGGATATTCATGGTATTTTATGCCAATCATTGTACAAAGGGGAGATCACTCTGCCTGATTGCAATCTAGGTTGGCATATAATTTTTAGCTTTTTAGCTAAAAGCTTTTAACCTGGGAGGGCTGCATTTGCAAGTTAGTAGTAGTTCTCCGAAGGTATTATGATTGGGTAACATATTCAAAGAAGAACCCTATGTTGATATGGCAAGATTTTCAAGATGGCTGCTGTGGTGGTTAGTCTGGATATCAGATCAACACCATTTTCATATAAGACCAACTGTGTATCATAATAAAGCCTTCTGGTGAGAACCTTACATCAATATAACTTTCTGTTCATGAAGAGTTTTGAAAAGATTTTTATGATGGATGCTTTGGTGACCATATTGGATGTCAGAATGGCATCATTTTCATTTTAGGGTTGGCAAGACTTTCAGTGAAAATCCAATGTTGATAAGGAGAAGTGGTGTCAAGAAGATTTTCAAGGTGGCAGGCATAGTGACCATATTGGACATCAGACGGACATAATTTTTATTTAGAACCAAACTAGACATCATAAGTAGTTTAGTGAAAACTCCATGCTGATCTGACCGTCCTTTCAGAAGGAGTAGTTATAACAATATTTTCAAGATAGCCACTGTGACAGCTTTTTTTTGATGTTCCAGCAGCACCATTTTCATTTAGGATCAACTAGACCAAAAGAAGAATGCTGCCCCAAGCAGTTCAGAAGAAGTAGCAATACCAACAAACTTGTGCTAACAGACGGACAATCATCGGATGACAGACAGCAGACCTTAACATATGCTCTTCTGGTCTATCAAAAGAAAAGCTAACAAAAACTGAATGTGTTAAAATATAAATTAGTTACTAGTACTTTTCTTTAGTATTAAAATAATTTGTTAACACACACACACACAAATGCACTTTTAACAGCTGGACACGTTTTGAAGATAATGATAAAACCATAAGACGAATTCCCATAATTTTGATAAAATGCATATTGTCTATGTAAATTATAATTTCTAACTCTGACACTCAACACATCAATTCAGAATAAATTACAGCAAGGGGAATCATCAGATTTATTTTATATGAAGAACAAAAGTTCAAGAAAACAAACAACAAACATGTTAAACATTTTACCAAAACTAAAAATTCTGAATGTACAAAAACCATATATAAAACTGTCAAAATTCTAAGGCATGCATAGTTAAGTAGATATCGTGAAATAGGCCTGATCTTAAATTTGTCTTTTATTCACACATGCTGAATTTTAATCACCTAAAGAATCACAATTCTTCATAATTTAGATTTCTTACCGACATAAAACCATGATTTATACAATCAACATAGAATCATTATTATGCCTGGACAAATTAATTATCAAATAAAATGCATACATAAAACAAGTTTTTCTTAAGACACAGTCTTGCCTACCAAAAGCACTATGTGGCCGTGTTTCAGCCAGGTTTGAGGACACAGGGGTCAATTGGCCACCTTTATATTCAAGCATGTGCTAATGTTATGATCATATTGGGCCAACATTATAATAAAATGAGAGATATCATGTATGTGGTGTATTTAACTGTTATTTGCATGAAAACTGAATACATTAACAAAAGATTCTCCTCTTTGATGCCATATTCTAACAGCATGGAAGAAGTTATGTCCTAAATTTCATGCCCCCTCAATAATAAAAATTGAAGTATAAGCAAAGTTATATCTGGCAATTGATTTTTGAATGATTTTGTTCTTTGAGTCCCATATTTTGAAAGTTTTATTTTATGTTTCACTTTTGAATTGGTGTTTGTGGGATGTACCAGCTTGTTTACTTGAAGTCATTTGTACTACTTTCATGGTCTAAGAGTGATAATTCAGTAAAGAAATCAGTTATTCATTGTTTTCCTATCTACCTCTTAGCAATGGTGCAACATCAAGATCATCGTATCATGTGACTGAAGGCAGTTGATCTACAAAGATCATAGAACCTAAATAAGTTTCATTTCATCAAAGATATTAATAAAACATGGTTGGAAATTATTTCTAAATATTAATAGAATTTGTCTCATTTTGTCATTGAGGCTAACAATATGCTCAGCTTAATCCAAACTATGTTATGGAATATACCAATTAAACATGACCCAGAGTATTGCCAGTCGTGAGATTAGGTGTGGTTTGGTTTTGTGGGGTTTAATGCCATGATCAGCTATATATGGTGGCCAGTATGTTTTTGGTGAAAGAGCTCAGGAAGAAACTACCAACCCATGGGAAGCTACTGGCATGTTTTCTCTCATAAAACACAGAGACTCAAATCTTGCTGACAATGGTGAGAAGAGTGAGTGATAAGTAACAGTGAGAGCCTTAGATCAACTAAGTCACCCAGAACACCATAAGATTTGGAAAATGAAGGAAAACAGACAGGGAGAGTATAAAAACCAGTGCAGCTGGAAAACATTACTTGATGGATCTTGTTCAACTTCATAAAAACAGTCTTTGAGCAATTCAGACAATGAATGACTGATTGGCACAACTGTATCAACTTAAGAGTAATAAATGTGCCCTGTTCATCGTAAATGAACCAATTTTGGCACATTGAATCTCCATATTTTCTAGCTTGGTATCAATTTTCAGACCTGCCAACCCTGACGAGTCCATCTCAGTAAGGCAATAGATTTTTTTATGTAAGATTGACCAGTTTTCAGTAATGTGTAACAAAATATCAATAACTGCTATTGTAAAGCTGGAAAACGTAATTAAAAGTTTGACGCATTGACGATAAACATTTTCTGTTCAACTGAAAAGTTTGTAAAGTACGCGTAGACTTTATTTACCAATAGTACAGTTACACAAACTCTAGTTCCTAACCCTATGCAGCTCAATAGCTCATTGCTATATCTCAACTTAACATAATTCTTGGAATTCTTTTCCGTTTCACATGACGACGGCAATCATATCCTGTAACGAAACATAGTCAAATTGGCACATGATGTCCAATAAATGTAACTGTGTCCTTTCTAGCTTTTATTCACATGAATCTGAATACTCCTTTTTATTCTTCTGTGTTGATTATTAACACTTTTCTAGAAGCTTATTTTCCCTTTCGTCTTAAGCATGCATCGCTTTCTGGATGCCATTTAAAAAAATTATATAATCAACAATTTAATCATGCAGACGTTTCACATAAACAAATAGGTGCATTTTAAAGCATCTGGGGTGCTACTGTAAAGTTACCCTGGTTCCCTAATTTCACTAATTCTAAGATGAAACCCAGATCCAAATAAAACACTGATGAACCAATTATTTGGATTTTTTGGCAACGATCATTTTTCCATAGTTTTTGCTAGTATGCTGTATGTATTTTACAGGTAATTTTTGCAAGACTTATGGCAATGTCGTAAGAGTTGGCAGGTCTGAATTTTGTACAAATCCTGCAATGGCACTTCCTGGCTGAAACAATGATGATAAATGCAATATGGCTTTAATAAAACTGAAACACATTAACTTGATGCCAGCAGAGAAGCATTATCTGTATGTCACTATCTGATAAAGAAAACGGATGCTGGAAAATATCTTGTGAAAGACTCAGACAGGGGATATCATCTACTTGAAGTGTTGGTCCTTTCTTTACTGTCCTTTACTCTGTACAACTTTCTTTAGAAGAGCATTTATTAGATCTAGACTCTCATCTTGAACTATCACAATATCAAACTTCCTCTTGTACAGTTCCAAGCTCTCAACCACCTGTGAAAACAAAAGTACAATGAATTTTACACCTAGTACATGTTTAACAGTATGGTTTTCTAGACTTTGGTTAAAATATGTGTTTCTGAATTAACCATATAGTGCTGGAACCCTTATTTTCTGATTAGACTCACATGACCTTGATATTTGACCTTTAGATCCCAACAATATTTTTTATATATTTTGAAAGGAAGCCAGCCAAAATATTGGAATAAGGAATTAACTCTGTAATGTTATTGTGCAAAAGTTATTTTTCTTTGAGTCACAATTAGCATGACCTTTGGACCCCTAAATCAACAGGCCTTTTCCTTACCTCTAGTGAGAACGCTCTGGTGGCCTAGTGGTTGGAGCATCTACCTCGGATGCAGGAGGTCGTGGGTTCGATCCCCGGCTAAGTCATACCAAAGACTTACAAAAATGGTACTAACAGCTGCCTCGCTTGGCGCTCAGCATTAAGAGGTTAGTGTTAGGACTGGTCAGCCTGGTGTCAGGATAATGTGACTGGGTGGGACATGATGCTACATGTCTGTAGCATGATGCCCCAGTGCCAGACATCACTATAAACTGTCACACTGCAGACATCATAGTGATTTGACTGAAAAATTGTTAAAGATATGTTAAAAAATCCAAATTATACACACACACACACACACACTTACCTCGAGTGTAAGATTTCCATACAATGATCAATATACATATTTGTCAACTAGGTAGTAAGCAAAAACCATTTTTTTTCTTCTGTCATTGTGATCTTGACCTTTAAACTTTGTAAGCCCAAAATCAATAGGAATATATATATTTATTGCATATCTTGCTTTGCTCCCACTTCTCCTTGCTCAGCTCTCCCTGTTCTGTTCAAAAGGAGAAGTCACTTCTTCCTAAAAATTAAAGTACAGCTTAACCCATGTTTATTGTATTGTGGTCTAGCAGTAACTATTTTTGACTTCTCAGACTTGAGTGTATTGTAGTCTTACAACACTGAGCTTAAATGAGCTACTTTTGATTAATCAGACTGTAGTGTATTGTAGTCTTACAATACTGAGCTTAAATGAGCTACTTTTGATTAATCAGACTGTAGTGTATTGTAGTCTTACAATACTGAGCTTAAATGAGCTACTTTTGATTAATCAGACTGTAGTGTATTGTAGTCTTACAATACTGAGCTTAAATGAGCTACTTTTGATTAATCAGACTGTAGTGTATTGTAGTCTTACAATACTGAGCTTAAATGAGCTACTTTTGATTAATCAGACTGTAGTGTATTGTGGTCTTTAAGGTGACAGAAACAGGAGAACCCCTAGAAAACGTTTGACCTTCGCATTGTAGACTACTGATCCTTGCATGTACTGGAACCAAAGACTGAATCCATAACAACAAAAGAGCAAAGTAAATGTATGACTGCTGCATCTTTCAAGTTACTTGATAAGCAAAAAAACCATGGATAACTTACCTTTGTATTTAAGAATCCTATCTTCAGTTTGTTTTTCATATGCTCCGCTCCATCAGCCATATGTAAATCACCTAAGGAGTCCCCAATCAGAACGATGTTAACTCTGTCCTTGAGGTTCTCAAAGTAGTCAGACTGGTGGATAACATTCTCATTCTTGTTGAAGACATGTATTATATCATTCTTAAAACCAACCATTTTACCCTAAAAAAGAAAGAGATATAATTATGTTTTTTGTGGTCTGAATGAAGGGAGGGGGAAAATAATTTTTAACATTTCTTTACCCTGTTAACCCACCAAAATTGATTCAGAAAATAAATCTAAAGATATAAAGAATGAAGGACGAGATTTACATGGGTCTTTGTATGACCTATTAACCACAGTAACTTTTGTCATCACCATGTGTTCATTCAATATAGAATTTATCCAATAGCAGAGACAATCAAAACATTATACCATTATGGTAACATAGACACATAAATAATTGCTAAAGTATCACTAATTTCTGTGAGGTACAATTTTCATTTTGCCCTGAACCATAAATTTAAAGACTCAATGAAACATTAGCCATATTTCAAAAAGCCCCCTCCCCTATCATATTTATTGCTGTTTCATTTTAGAGATCAGAAAAGTTAATTTGATAAATCAACATTATTTCCATACTGGATGATAAACATTAACTTTTTGATTGTTTTATTTTAACCCTTTAAAAAAGTTACAAAAAAGTGTGAAATGTGTTATTTATTTTTTTTGTACATGTTCCTATACAGTATTCATTAGCTATAACTTCCAATCACTGTTTTAAATCTGTGTTCTGAGATAAGTAAGAATAGAGAGAAACCAGAAAAAGCATTAGATATTCAAACACAATTACTAAAGATTAAAGAAACAATAAGAAATGATACCATAAATGAAGATTAGATTCAATACTTATTGAACTGATTTTCCTTTCAGGTGAAACTGTTATTGAAAAGTTTAATTCTTGTGAAAGCATGTTTCATTTTATCCATGCATGGTTTATCCCAATGAACAACATAATTATAAAATACTAAAACTATTACATGAGGAACAATTACTAATGAAACACTAAGTATACACATTAATGAACGCAGAGTAATGGAGCTCACACACCACTGATTTTTGGACAAAACTACTGAATAAACATTGCATCAATCAAGTCAGCTGGTACACACAAAGGTATGTAAGGTAAATAACCCTGAAACTGTTGAATTAAACAAATCTAGCATTCTCAAAGCTGTAATACAAAATTAGGTCTGTTGAATTAAATAAATAGCATTCTCAAAGCTGTAATACAAAATTAGGTCTGTGAATTAAACAAATCTAGCATTCTCAAAGCTGTAATACAAAATTAGGTCTGTTGAATTAAACAAATCTAGCACACCATTAATACTGGCCACCATGTATAGCCTATCTTGTGCTGAAAAATGGCGTTAAGCCCTACAACAACAACAACAACAACAACAAATCTAGCATTCTCAAAGCTGTAATACAAAATTAGGTCTGTTGAATTAAATAAATCTAGCATTCTCAAAGCCTTAATACAAAATTAGGTCTGTTGAATTAAACAAATCTAGCATTCTCAAAGCTACAAAAAATTAGGTCTGTTCAATTAAACAAATCTAGCATTCTCAAAGCTGTAATACAAAATTAGGTCTGTTCAATTAAACAAATCTAGCATTCTCAAAGCTGTAATACAAAATTAGGTCTGTTCAATTAAACAAATCTAGCATTCTCAAAGCCTTAATACAAAATTAGGTCTGTTGAATTAAACAAATCTAGCATTCTCAAAGCTACAACATTAGGTCTGTTGAATTAAACAAATCTAGCATTCTCAAAGCTGTAATACAAAATTAGGTCTGTTCAGTTAAACAAATCTAGCATTCTCAAAGCTGTAATACAAAATTAGGTCTGTTCAATTAAACAAATCTAGCATTCTCAAAGCTGTAATACAAAATTAGGTCTGTTCAATTAAACAAATCTAGCATTCTCAAAGCCTTAATACAAAATTAGGTCTGTTGAATTAAACAAATCTAGCATTCTCAAAGCTACAACATTAGGTCTGTTGAATTAAACAAATCTAGCATTCTCAAAGCTGTAATACAAAATTAGGTCTGTTCAGTTAAACAAATCTAGCATTCTCAAAGCTGTAATACAAAATTAGGTCTGTTCAATTAAACAAATCTAGCATTCTCAAAGCTGTAATACAAAATTAGGTCTGTTCAATTAAACAAATCTAGCATTCTCAAAGCTGCAATACAAAATTAGGTCTGTTCAATTAAACAAATCTAGCATCCTCAAAGCTACAAAATTCGGTCTGTTGAATTAAACAAATCTAGCATCCTCAAAGCTACAAAATTAGGTCTGTTGAATTAAACACATCTAGCATTCTCAAGGCCTTACAAAATTTGTCTGATCTTTCACACATTTTCATGTCAGCCACAATTATCCTTCAGAAAGAATCTGCCTCATTTATGAGGTTTGAAGTAAAGCCATGTGGCTGAAGTTGGTTCATTCATGAGGCAGGTTTATACAAGGAGTAATTCCATTGTTTTTCAATTTAATTAGCATCTCTGCATTTTGATGGGCATATCAAATGTTGACACTCCTATTATCTGCATCGAGGAAGGGGGAGCTGTTAATGTGTATGATTCATGTGGAATGATGACATTATTCAAACTGAAATGTATATAAGCTGATGTTTACCTCTGAAGACAATAGTGTTAATGCCATGGTCATTAGAAAGTAATTGATGGTGCAACTTTATGGACAGTGGTTTAAGTAAGAAAACAAGCACCTGTACTTTAATAACTGATCAGTAGCTTAGTGATGTTAGCTGCACTGGTTCCCTTTGATGCTAAGTGTAAATAAGATATCACTGACAGGTGTTTGATTTGTGTTGTTGGCTGCATTGGTTCCCTTTGATGCTGAGTGTAAATAAGATATCACTGACAGGTGTTTGATTTGTGTTGTTGGCTGCATTGGTTCCCTTTGATGCTAAGTGTAAATAAGATATCATTGACAGGTGTTTGATTTGTGTTGTTGGCTGCATTGGTTCCCTTTGATGCTAAGTGTAAATAAGATATCATTGACAGGTGTTTGATTTGTGTTGTTGGCTGCATTGGTTCCCTTTGATGCTAAGTGTAAATAAGATATTGACAGGTGTTTGATTTGTGTTGTTGGCTGCATTGGTTCCCTCTGATGCTGAGTGTAAATAAGATATCATTGACAGGTGTTTGATTTGTGTTGTTGGACGCATTGGTTCCCTTTGATGCTGAGTGTAAATAAAATATCATTGACAGGTGTTTGATTTGTGTTGTTGGCTGCATTGGTTCCCTTTGATGCTGAGTGTAAATAAAATATCATTTACGTGTGTTTGATTTGTGTTGTTGGCTGCATTGGTTCCCTTTTTGATGCTGAGTGTAAATAAGATATCATTGACAGGTGTTTGATTTGCACTCATACAGGTGGTAGTACTATTTAAACCATTGAAGTGGCCATCATTCACTGTCTTCATAGTTTTGTTCTTTTCTGTTCTTTATATTTGCGTATTTCTAGAGGTTACTAAATGAAATTAAATAAAGAAACATGCAAAACTTGACAGGTTAAACCACAAATTTAAGTACCCATGAAAATATCTCTTTTTTTCTTCAAAACCACAAAAATTGAGACCACTAAAATAAATACATCAGTATTGTAAAATTAATCCATCAAGCCAACTTCTTTAATGGACTAAAGGCAATGTGAAAGATACAAATAAAGGAATGTGCATATTGTTACTGGAATGGCACGCTCTACAGAAGTACTGTGGGCTGTTTCTTCATGTTGAGGTTTTTCTTAATGTGAACTCTTATTATGCAAATACCGTAAGCATATAGGTATAACCTCATATAGGTATAACCTCATGAAGCAGTTTACAATTATCGAGGACCAGAAACATATAGGTATAACCTCATGAAGCAGTTTACAGTTATCGAGGACCAGAAACATATAGGTATAACCTCATGAAGCAGTTTACAGTTATCGGGGACCAGAAACATATAGGTATAACCTCATGAAGCAGTTTACAGTTATCGGGGACCAGAAACATATAGGTATAACCTCATGAAGCAGTTTACAGTTATTGAGGACCAGAAACATATAGGTATAACCTCATGAAGCAGTTTACAATTATCGAGGACCAGAAACATATAGGTATAACCTCATGAAGCAGTTTACAATTATCGAGGACCAGAAACATATAGGTATAACCTCATGAAGCAGTTTACAATTATCGAGGACCAGAAACATATAGGTATAACCTCATGAAGCAGTTTACAATTATCGAGGACCAGAAACATATAGGTATAACCTCATGAAGCAGTTTACAGTTATCGAGGACCAGAAACATATAGGTATAACCTCATGAAGCAGTTTACAATTATCGAGGACCAGAAACATATAGGTATAACCTCATGAAGCAGTTTACAATTATCGAGGACCAGAAACATATAGGTATAACCTCATGAAGCAGTTTACAATTAGCAAGGACCAGAAACATATAGGTATAACCCTCATGAAGCAGTTTACAATTATCGAGGACCAGAAACATATAGGTATAACCTCATGAACCAGTTTACAGTTACAGAGGACCAGAAACATATAGGTATAACCTCATGAAGCAGTTTGATATGATTTATATTTTCTGTTTTGCTGTGTAAACACTGTTTTGAAGCATTGTTAAGTTTTGATTTGATTTACATTTTCTTTATTCGTAAGCCAGATTTAATGACCAGGTGATATTTTCCAATCTGTATGTCAGTGTATGTGGGTCAATAAACCCTTAACTTGTGAAGGCAGCAATGACTTTGTCTTAAAACTGACAATCAAGCCGCATATTTGATACTTCTTTAATGCCAAGTAGAGTCCTACAACTTCCTGTGCGTGTTCTACCTTAATCCCTAAGCACCTTCATTGTTTTCCAGCAAGTAAACCCTCTGATTTTTATAACCTTAAAATGGGAGGATTTACATATAGTCAACTTAAATTCAAGTATCATGAAAGGGCCTCTATTACAAAAATAGGATAGTACAGATGGTTAAGTATTCATGCATAGGCATCTGTTTACAATATTAGGACCAAAGGGCATCCTCACAAAATTACGAGAGCAAAGGGGGTAAGTACTCATGTAAGGGTCTCTATATACAAAATTAGGACAGTACAGATGGTAATTACTCATGTAAGGGCCTCTATATACAAAATTTGGACAGTACAGATGGTAATTACTCATGTAAGGGCCTCTATATACAAAATTAGGACAGTACAGATGGTAATTACTCATGTAAGGGCCTCTCTATACAAAAATAGAAAGTACAGATACAGTAGGATTGCTATTACTACCAAAACAGTGAAACTTATGTATCGATGTTTGTCAACTATAAAAACAGTGATACTTAACATATAAAACTGCTTGTAAGTTGATGTTATTTATGGAAAATTTTATCTGTATTTTATACTTATATCTGTATGTTTGTCAAGTAAGTGATGCCTGTGTCTGGATGTATGTTGAGTAAGTGATACTAATGTCTGGATGTATGTCAAGTAAGTGATACTAATGTCTGGATGTATGTCAAGTAAGTGATACTTATGTCTGGATGAATGTCAAGTAAGTGATACTTATGTCTGGATGTATGTCAAGTGATAGTGATGTCTGGATGTATGTCAAGTAAGTGACACTAATGTCTGGATGTATGTCAAGTAAGTGATACTTATGTCTGGATGTTTGTCAAGTAAGTGATACTTCTGGATGTATGTCAAATAAGTGATACTTATGTCTGGATGTATGTCAAGTAAGTGATACTAATATCTGGATGTATGTCAAGTAAGTGATACTTACGTCTGGATGTATGTCAAGTAAGTGATACTTATGTCTGGATGTTTATCACTGTAGTCAAGATCAACTATTGAACTGTAGCAAGAGAACTTAATCATGATTTCGGAACTAAAAATACAAACTGATCACTATGTTACCTCCTTATCAAAGTCCATGTAGTTAGAAACGATGTGCATGTTATCATATAAAGTTGACTGTTGATGGATGATCTCCTCTATGACATCTCCAACCCCTGCAGAAAAAATCAGCAGTGGAATGGAAGCTCGATGGCATTCATCAAATAACCAATCACAACCATCTCTGAAAAAAACAAATCCAACAATATATCATCCCCATTCATTCCTACAACTTTCTGTATAGAATGCTGTCATTTATGTTACTGGGTATTTATCTTTAACTAATGCCAGGTGGGGCTACTTTTGTTCCCAGAGAAACATGCTGTAAGGGCATACTAAAATAATAACATGGGCAATCGCCAATAACCAAATAATAGCATGGACAATGACCAGTAACTAAATAATTGCATGCGCAATGGCCAAATAATAGCATGGGCAATGACCAGTAACCAAATAATAGCATGGGAAATGACCAGTAACCAAATAATAGCATGGGCAATGGTCAGTAACCAAATAATAGCATAGGCAATGGCCAATAACCAAATAATAGCATGGGCAATGGCCAATAACCAAATAATAGCATGGGCAATGACCAGTAACCAAATAATAGCATGGGCAATGGCCAATAACCAAATAATAGCATAGGCAATGGCCAATAACCAAATAATAGCATGGGAAAAGATAGGTAACCAAATAATAGCATGGGAAAAGATAGGTAACCAAATAATAGCATGGGCAAAGACCAATAACCAAATAATAGCATGGGCAATGGCCAGTAACTAAATAATAGCATGGGCAAAGACCAATAGCCAAATAATAGCATGGGCAATAGCCAGTAACTAAATAATAGCATGGGCAAAGACCAATAACCAAATAATAGCATGGGCAATGGCCAGTAACTAAATAATAGCATGGGCAAAGACCAATAACCAAATAATAGCATGGGCAATGGCCAGTAACCAAAAAATAGCATGGGCAAAGACCAGAAACCAAAAAATAGCATGGGCAAAGACCAGTAACCAAATAATAGCATGGGCAAAGACCAATAACCAAATAATAGCATGGGCAATAGCCAGTAACTAAATAATAGCATGGGCAATGACCAGTAACCTAATAATAGCATGGGCAATGGCCAATAACCACATCATCACTGTAGTAACATCTTCATTGACAATTAAATTAAATAAAGGAAATCATTTAAGCTGCCACTCATTAAGAGTCCATCACTATACTGACCAAATAGAATGTGCAGGAATTCAAGATCAGACCGCATCTTCCTTTTAACTGCGATGTGTTGAAACCCTACTGGTTATTTCTAAGCAATAACAAACTTTTTAGATTAACCACTGTGGTGGACATATTGGATGTAAAATCAGTACCATTTTTGTTTAGGACCAACATGACATCATCAGAAGTCTTTGAGTGAAAATCATCCATTCATCAGAGGTAGCTACAAAAAGATATTAAAGATGGCCACCAGATCAGTATCATTTTCATTATGCCCAACTGGAAACCATTAGAAGTTGTCTGGTGAAAACCCTATGCCCAACTAAAAACCATTAGAAGTCATTTGGTAAAAACTCTATGCCCAACTGGAAACCATTAGAAATCGTCTGGTGAAAACCCTATGCCCAACTGGAAACCATTAGAAGTCATCTGGTGAAAACCCTATGCCCATCAAGAAACCATTAGAAGTCATCTGGTGAAAACCCTATGCCCAACTAGAAACCATTAGAAGTCGTCTGGTGAAAACCCTATGCCCAACTAGAAACCATTAGAAGTCATCTGGTGAAAACCCTATGCCCATCAAGAAACCATTAGAAGTCATCTGGTGAAAACCCTATGCCCAACTAGAAACCATCAGAAGTCGTCTGGTGAAAACCCTATGCCCAACTGGAAACCATTAGAAGTCGTCTGGTGAAAACCCTATGCCCATCAAGAAACCATTAGAAGTCGTCTGGTGAAAACCCTATGCCCATCAAGAAACCATTAGAAGTCATCTGGTGAAAACCCTATGCCCAACTGGAAACCATTAGAAGTCGTCTGGTGAAAACCCTATGCCCAACTGGAAACTATTAGAAGTCATCTGGTGAAAACCCTATGCCCAACTAGAAACCATTAGAAGTCGTCTGGTGAAAACCCTATGCCCATCAAGAAACCATTAGAAGTCATCTGGTGAAAACCCTATGCCCAACTAGAAACCATTAGAAGTCGTCTGGTAAAAACTCTATGCCCAACTGGAAACCATTAGAAGTCGTCTGGTGAAAACCCTATGCCCAACTAGAAACCATTAGAAGTCGTCTGGTGAAAACCCTATGCCCAACTAGAAACCATTAGAAATCGTCTGGTGAAAACCCTATGCCCACCAAGAAACCATCAGAAATCATCTGGTGAAAACCCTATGCCCATCTAGAAACCATCAGAAATTGTCTGGTGAAAACCCTATGCCCAACTAGAAACCATTAGAAGCCGTTTGGTGAAAACCCTATGCCCATCAAGAAACCATTAGAAGTCATCTGGTGAAAACCCTATGCCCAACTAGAAACCATTAGAAGTCGTCTGGTGAAAACCCTATACCCATCTAGAAACCATTAGAAATCGTCTGGTGAAAACCCTATGCCCAACTAGAAACCATTAGAAGCCGTCTGGTGAAAAGCCTATGCCCAACTAGAAACCATTAGAAATCATCTGGTGAAAACCGTATGCCCAACTAGAAACCATTAGAAGCTGTCTGGTGAAAACCCTAAGCCCAACTAGAAACCATTAGAAATCATCTGGTGAAAACCCTATGCCCAACTAGAAACCATTAGAAGCCGTCTGGTGAAAACCCTATGCCCATCAAGAAACCATTAGAAGTCATCTGGTGAAAACCCTATGCCCAACTAGAAACCATTAGAAGTCGTCTGGTGAAAACCCTATGCCCATCAAGAAACCATTAGAAGTCATCTGGTGAAAACCCTATGCCCAACTAGAAAGCATTAGAAGTTGTCTGGTGAAAACCCTATGCCCAACTAGAAACCATTAGAAGTCGTCTGGTGAAAACCCTATGCCCATCAAGAAACCATTAGAAGTCATCTGGTGAAAACCCATGCCCAACTAGAAACCATTAGAAGTCGTCTCGTGAAAGCCCTATGCCCAACTGGAAACCATTAGAAGTCGTCTGGTGAAAACCCAATGCCCATCAAGAAACCATCAGAAGTCACCTGGTGAAAACCCTATGCTCAACTAGAAACCATTAGAAGTCATCTGGTGAAAATCCTATGCCCAACTGGAAACCATTAGAAGTCATCTGGTGAAAACCCTATGCCCAACTGGAAACCATTAGAAGTCATCTGGTGAAAACCCTATGCCCAACTAGAAACCATTAGAGGTCATGTGGTGAAAACCCTATGCCCATCAAGAAACTGTTAGAAGTCATCTGGTGAAAACCGTATGCCCAACTAGAAACCATTAGAAGTTGTCTGGTGAAAACCCTATGCCCATCTAGAAACCATTAGAAATCGTCTGGTGAAAACCCTATGCCCAACTAGAAACCATTAGAACCTGTCTGGTGAAAACCCTATGCCCATCAAGAAACCATTAGAAATCATCTGGTGAAAACCCTATGCCCATCTAGAAACCATTAGAAATCGTCTGGTGAAAACCCTATGCCCAACTAGAAACCATTAGAAGCCGTCTGGTGAAAACCCTATGCCCATCAAGAAACCATTAGAAATCATCTGGTGAAAACCCTATGCCCAACTGGAAACCATTAGAAGTCATCTGGTGAAAACCCTATGCCCAACTAGAAACCATTAGAAGTTGTCTGGTGAAAAACCCTATGCCCATCTAGAAACCATTAGAAATCGTCTGGTGAAAACCCTATGCCCAACTAGAAACCATTAGAAGTTGTCTGGTGAAAACCCTATGCCCATCTAGAACCATTAGAAGCTGTCTGGTGAAAACCCTATGCCCAACTAGAAACCATTAGAAATCGTCTGGTGAAAACCCTATGCCCATCTAGAAACCATCAGAAATCGTCTGGTGAAAACCCTATGCCCATCTAGAAACCATTAGAAGTCGTCTGGTGAAAACCCTATGCCCATCTAGAAACCATTAGAAGTCATCTGGTGAAAACCCTATGCCCAACTAGAAACCATCAAAAGTCATCTGGTGAAAACCCCATGTTGATGAGACTTTCCATTCTGGACAAGTAATAACAGCAGAACATTTTGAAGATGACCACCATGGTGGGGATACTGGATGCCAGATTGGCACCATTGTCATACAGGACCACCAGCCAGACATAACAAGATTGGCAACATCGTCATTTAGGACAACCAGCTAGACAAAACAAGATTGGCAACATCGTCATTTAGGACAACCAGCTAGACATAACAAGATTGGCAACATCGTCATTTAGGACATCCAGCTAGACATAACAAGATTGGCAACATCATCATTTAGGACAACCAGCCAGACATAACAAGATTGGCAACATTGTCATTTAGGACAACCAGCTAGACAAAACAAGATCAGTACCATCATCAACTAGGACCACAGCTGGATAACAAAAAAACATTTGGTGAAAAGCTTATCCATCTACGAAAAGTAACAATAACAAGATTTTCAAAATGGCCACTGGATTATTTACTAGAATTTTTTATAGTACATTGAGTGAAATGAAATAAGTACTTTTGCTATAATGAAAACCTTGCTGGGAACAAATGTACATCACTGCTAAAATGTGCGATAACTGCCTGCATTCATTGCTCGACAAACATGCCCCAGCCACCAAGTGCAGAGTATCGATTCAAAAGTATTCTCCATGGTATAGGCGTTGGCTTTCCAACAGACTCACTATTCATAAGCAAATCTATCAAGCCGTTAAGAAGAATGTCACATATATAGTCTATGCAGCGAAATCAGCCCACTACACTACTAAGATCATGGAAAGTTCCAGCTGCAAAGAGCTCTTCCAGATTATTAACAAGCTAATGCCGAAGGAACAAATGTACACCACTTCCAACTACCTTCTCTCTAGTCGACCTTCTGGACCTATTTGCAAATTTCTCTGTGACAAAGTACAAACCATTAGAGATAAGCTTGACAACACAATCTCAACTGACTCGTCGTCACCATAGAGTTGGGATACAGAATTTCAGTGTCAACCATTAGCAGCATTTGAACCTGTCTCTATGGATTTAGCATGTACAATCACGATGAAGAGTCAAGTGAACTTGATCCAATTCCAAAATCACTGCTTCTTGAGTGGTTAGATCCAATATTGCCTTCACTAACTGATGTTATTAATACCTCTCTCTCATCCAGGGAATTTCCATCATTTTTCAAAACTGCTATTGTAAAGCCTCTACTGAAGAAACCAACACTCGACCATAACGATTTAAAGAACAACTGCCCAGTTTCTAATTTCCCATTCATATAAAGAATCTTAGAAAAGGTTGTTCTATCCCAGCATGTATCTCATCTGAATTCAAACAGTCTTTTTAGCAACGTACAATCTGCATATCACCCTTGCCACAGTACTGAAACTACTCTTCTAAGAGTAGTTAATGACATTCTCTCTGCTTTGGATAGCGGAAAGATTACAGTCCTCACCCTCCTTGATTTGTCAGCAGCAATTGTCACAATATCCATCATGTATTTGTCATTCATGACACAGCCTTACTGTGGTTCACGTCCTACTTGGGCAACAGGACACAAATTGTATCTGCAAATGGAATACACTCCAGCCCAGTTTTTATTTTCCACAGGGTTCTGTTCTTGGACCTGTTCTCTTCATTCTATACACTCAGCCACTCTCAAGTGTCATATATCATCATCCATTGTCTCACCAATTGTACGCTGACGACACCCAAATATACAAATCCAGCCACCCAACTGAAGTTGATGCTACCATCCAAGGTGTAGAGAGATGCATTTCTGATGTGAAATCATGGATGACATGTAACAAGCTGCAGATAAATGATGATAAAACTGAGGCCATTCTGATCACAACACAAAGACGTTCTCATTCACATCCTTTACCTCAAACAATAAATATCAGCAACACCAACACTGAATTCACAGTCAATACGAAACCTCGGTGTCACTCTGGACAGTACTCTCACACTGCACGAACGTGTCATGAACATATGCAAGGCTGCATATTTTAAGCTGAGACACATCAGCTCCATTCACAAATATCTTTCAGTTGATGCCACTAAAACACTTGTGTGTTCATTAGCACTAACACAGCTGCTCAGATCATACTTAGAGTACTACAATCAGAGCACACCTCCCTGCCGCTCTGTTCCCTACACTGGCTATCCATTCAATCCAGAATCAAACAAACAATTTGTTCTCTGTGCTACGTTTCACTAACGGACTCCAGTCCAACATATCTATCTGACCTCACCCATGTATACACACCAGCAAGATACTTACATTCCTCTTCTGACAATTGTATATACATTATTCCCATTACAAAATGAAGTCACACAGACAAAGTTCTTTTGTATACCAGGGCCCAGCAACGTGCAATGAATTGCCCATGAACTTAGACACAAAGACACAGTGAACACATTCGAGAGTGCTCTCAAAACTCCCTTATTTCGACTGCAAGAACAAACTTAAAGACCTAATAATGTTTCCTACCTTAAATATTTTCACCCCAGAAGAACCACTGACCCATGAGAAGCTACTGGCAAGCTTTCTCACACACCACGTTAGCTGAATCTGAGACCAACCTATGCAGACAGAGGTGAGATGGCAGTGATCCGGAAATGTGAGTGCTTTAGACCACTTGGCCACCTGGGGCCACTTTGTAGAACTTAAAAATGTTAATAATATTACTGTAATATTTTGGCAGCCACTCCAAGATCATGTCTTATCTGAATCTGTGTTATAATGAAACATGTTATAGCAGGCTTTCATAAAACATACATAATAGGGATCCTGAAATTCTAATGCCAGTCATTTTTCCACCTAATATTATTTGGCAACCAGATGTTATGTTTGTAAACATTAATAAAAAACATTCCATGACGGTATAGTAAGTTGTATCAAAAACAGAAAATTTGTAGACTTAAGTGTTAAATATATTTTGGATTTGCTGCTGCTTCAGATTTTGTGATATTCCATTCCATGCTTTACCAAACAACAACACACCAACTGTCTGAAAATCTATAGACTTCTTCCAAACTCAAAGTTCAAGCTCTTCACAAAGTATAAAGAAAAATAGTCCAGAATGAAAGTTACTATGCAAAAATTGTTTCTTTCAGCCATAGTGCTGACTTTTTTTTACCCCTAACTCAATCCATCCTTCTTACCCAACATATGCAAGTCATCCACAAACTTTGGCGAAGGCACATGGTCAATAACTGAACATTTTGTGCAGATGCCACTTTTGATCTTTCAGTCACAGTGACCTTGACTTTTGACTTTGTGACCACAAAATCTGTAGGCTTATTCCTTACCCAAAGTGCAAGCCATCCACAGTTTTGTTCAGGTCTACAATGCAAAATTAAAGTCTTTGTGGAAACCATTTTTTTCCTTTCAATCAGTGACCTTTACTTTGATCTCCTTACCCCAAGATTTGGCAGGATTCTTCCTTACTCCCAAGTGCCAGCCAGTCACAAAAACATGGCTACTGAAGATGGTGGAGAACTATTTACTTTGACCTCTTTACCCCAAAATTTGGTAGGATTTTACCTTACTCCAAAGTGCAAACCAGCCACAAAAACATGGATACTGAAGATGGTGGAGAACTATTTTTCTTCTGTCACATTAATTTAAAACTTTCACTTTTGACCCTGAAATCAATAAAGCTCCTCCTTAACCCTAGTTCAAATGATGCACACAGTCTGGCAACTCCAGATGGCAGAGAACTGGATTTGCTGTGCAGAAACCACTTTCTTCTTTCAGTCAGTTACCCTGACCATTACCTTTTGACCAGGAAGTCAATAAGATTCCGCCTCATCCTATGAGAGAACTAGATTCATGTGTCCTCCTTTAGTCACGGTGACATTTATCTGTGACCTTTATTCAGTTTTAAATCAACAGGATACTTCCTTACCCCAAATGGAAGCCATACATATATGTAGCTGGTGGACAACTCAAGTTAATTTGCAAAAACAATAATTGGTAACTGAGGGACATATGGATGAATTGACATCATAACATTATAGCAGTGAGGGACATATGGATGGATTGACATCATAACATTATAGCTGTGAGGGACATATGGATGAATTGACATCATAACATTATAGCTGTGAGGGACATATGGATGGATTGACATCATAACATTATAGCTGTGAGGGACATATGGATGGATTGACATCATAACATTGCTGTGAGGGACACATGGATGGATTGACATCATAACATTATAGCTGTGAGGGACATATGGATGGATTGACATCATAACATTATAGCTGTGAGGGACATATGGATGAATTGACATCATAACATTATAGCTGTGAGGGACATATGGATGGATTGACATCATAACATTATAGCTGTGAGGGACATATGGATGGATTGACATCATAACATTATAGCTGTGAGGGACATATGGATGGATTGACATCATAACATTGCTGTGAGGGACACATGGATGGATTGACATCATAACATTATAGCTGTGAGGGACATATGGATGGATTGACATCATAACATTATAGCTGTGAGGGACATATGGATGGATTGACATCATAACATTGCTGTGAGGGACATATGGATGGATTGACATCATAACATTATAGCTGTGAGGGACATATGGATGGATTGACATCATAACATTGCTGTGAGGGACATATGGATGGATTGACATCATAACATAATAGTTGTGAGGACATATGGATGAACTGACATCATAACATTATAGCTGTGAGGGACATATGGATGGATTGACATCATAATATTATAGCTGTGAGGGACATAAGGATGGATTGACATCATAACATAATAGCTGTGAGGGACATAAGGATGGATTGACATCATAACATTATAGCTGTGACGGACATATGGATGAATTGACATCATAACATAATAGCTGTGAAGGACATAAGGATGGATTGACATCATAACATTATAGCTGTGAGGGACATATGGATGAATTGACATCATAACATTATAACTGTGAAGGACATAAGGATGGACTGACATCATAACATTATAGCTGTGAGGGACATATGGATGAATTGACATCATAACATTATAGCTGTGAAGGACATAAGGATGGATTGACATCATAACATTATAGCTGTGAGGGACATATGGATGGATTGACATCATAACATTAAAGCTGTGAAGGACACATTATAGCTGTGAGGGACACATGGATGGATTGACATAATAACATTATAGCTGTGAGGGACATATCGATGAATTGACATCATAACATTATAGCTGTGAGGGACATATGGATGGATTGACATCATAACATTATAGCTGTGAAGGACACATTATAGCTGTGAGGGACACATGGATGGATTGACATAATAACATTATAGCTGTGAGGAACATATGGATGGATTGACATCATAACATTGCTGTGAGGGACATATGGATGGATTGACATCATAACATTATAGCTGTGAAGGACACATTATAGCTGTGAGGGACACATGGATGGATTGACATAATAACATTATAGCTGTGAGGAACATATGGATGGATTGACATCATAACATTGCTGTGAGGGACATATGGATGGATTGACATCATAACATTATAGCTGTAAAGGACACATTATAGCTGTGAGGGACACATGGCTGGATTGACATAATAACATTATAGCTGTGAGGGACATATGGATCGATTGACATCATAACATTATAGCTGTAAAGGACACATTATAGCTGTGAGGGACACATGGCTGGATTGACATAATAACATTATAGCTGTGAGGGACACATGGATGGACTGACATCATAACATAATAGCTGTGAGGGACATATGGATGGATTGACATAATAACATTATAGCTGTGAGGGACATAAGGATGGATTGACATCATAACATTATAGCTGTGAGGGACATATGGATGGATTGACATCATAACATTATAGCTGTGAGGGACATGGATGAATTGACATCATAACATTATAGCTGTGAGGGTCATATGGGTGGACTGACATGATAACATTATAGCTGTGAGGGACATAAGGATGGACTGACATCATAACATTATAGCTGTGAGGGACATGGATGAATTGACATCATAACATTATAGCTGTGAGGGTCATATGGGTGGACTGACATGATAACATTATAGCTGTGAGGGACATAAGGATGGACTGACATCATAACATTATAGCTGTGAGGGACATATGGATGAACTGACATCATAACATTATAGCTGTGAGGGACATATGGATGGATTGACATCATAACATTATAGCTGTGAGGGACATATGGATGAATTGACATCATAACATTATAGCTGTGAAGGACACATTATAGCTGTGAGGGACACATGGATGGATTGACATAATAACATTATAGCTGTGAGGGACATATGAATGGATTGACATCATAACATTGCTGTGAGGGACATATGGATGGATTGACATCATAACATTGCTGTGAGGGACATATGGATGGATTGACATCATAACATTATAGCTGTGAAGGACACATTATAGCTGTGAGGGACACATGGATGGATTGACATAATAACATTATAGCTGTGAGGGACATATGGATGAATTGACATCATAACATAATAGCTGTGAGGGACATATGGATGGACTGACATCATAACATTATAGCTGTGAGGGACATATGGATGGACTGACATCATAACATAATAGCTGTGAGGGACATATGGATGAATTGACATCATAACATAATAGCTGTGAGGGACATATGGATGGACTGACATCATAACATTATAGCTGTGAGGGACATATGGATGGACTGACATCATAACATAATAGCTGTGAGGGACATATGGATGGATTGACATCATAACATTATAGCTGTGAGGGACATATGGATGGATTGACATAATAACATTATAGCTGTGAGGGACATACGGATGGATTGACATCATAACATTATAGCTGTGAGGGACATAAGAATGGATTGACATCATAACATAGCTGTGAGGGATATATGGATGGATTGACATAATAACATTATAACTGTGAGGGACATAAGGATGGATTGGCATCATAACATTATAGCTGTGAGGGACATATGGATGGATTGGCATCATAACATTATAGCTGTGAGGGACATGGATGAATTGACATCATAACATTATAGCTGTGAGGGATATATGGATGGATTGACATAATAACATTATAACTGTGAGGGACATAAGGATGGATTGGCATCATAACATTATAGCTGTGAGGGACATATGGATGGATTGGCATCATAACATTATAGCTGTGAGGGATATATGGATGGATTGACATAATAACATTATAACTGTGAGGGACATATGGATGGATTGACATCATAACATTATAACTGTGAGGGACATATGGATGGATTGACATCATAACATTATAGCTGTGAGGGACATATGGATGGATTGGCATCATAACATTATAGCTGTGAGGGATATATGGATGGATTGACATAATAACATTATAACTGTGAGGGACATATGGATGGATTGACATCATAACATTATAACTGTGAGGGACATATGGATGGATTGACATCATAACATTATAGCTGTGAGGGACATATGGATGGATTGGCATCATAACATTATAGCTGTGAGGGACATGGATGAATTGACATCATAACATTATAGCTGTGAGGGTCATATGGGTGGACTGACATAACATTATAGCTGTGAGGGACATAAGGATGGACTGACATCATAACATAGCTGTGAGGGACATAAGGATGGATTGACATCATAACATTATAGCTGTGAGGGACATATGGATGAACTGACATCATAGCATTATAGCTGTGAGGGACATAAGGATGAATTGATATCATAACATTATAGCTGTGAGGGACATATGGATGAACTGACATCATAACATTATAGCTGTGAGGGACATAAGGATGGATTGATATCATAACATTATAGCTGTGGGGGACATATGGATGAACTGACATCATAACATTATAGCTGTGAGGGACATAAGGATGGATTGATATCATAACATTATAGCTGTGAGGGACATATGGATGAACTGACATCATAACATTATAGCTGTGAGGGACATAAGGATGGATTGATATCATAACATTATAGCTGTAAGGGACATATG
The DNA here is from genome assembly GCA_028554795.2 of Sinohyriopsis cumingii. Taxonomy (NCBI): domain Eukaryota; kingdom Metazoa; phylum Mollusca; class Bivalvia; order Unionida; family Unionidae; genus Sinohyriopsis; species Sinohyriopsis cumingii. The sequence continues at coordinate 2,033,263 of CM068833.1, read as the reverse complement.
GATGAACTGACATCATAACATTATAGCTGTGAGGGACATAAGGATGGATTGATATCATAACATTATAGCTGTGAGGGACATATGGATGAATTGACATCATAACATTATAGCTGTGAGGGACATATGGATGAATTGACATCATAACATTATAGCTGTGAGGGACATATGGATGGATTGGCATCATAACATTATAGCTGTGAAGGACATAAGGATGGATTGACATCATAACATAGCTGTGAGGGACATAAGGATGAATTGACATCATAATATTATAGCTGTGAGGGACATATGGATGGATTGACATCATAACATTATAGCTGTGAGGGACATATGGATGAATTGACATCATAACATTATAGCTGTGAAGGACATAAGGATGGATTGACATCATAACATTGCTGTGAGGGACATATGGATGGATTGACATCATAACATTATAGCTGTGAAGGACACATTATAGCTGTGAGGGACACATGGATGGATTGACATCATAACATTATAGCTGTGAGGGACATATGGATGAACTGACATCATAACATTATAGCTGTGAAGGACACATTATAGCTGTGAGGGACATAAGGATGGATTGACATCATAACATTATAGCTGTGAGGGACATAAGGATGGATTGACATCATAACATTATAGCTGTGAGGGACATATGGATGGATTGACATCATAACATTATAGCTGTGAGGGACATAAGGATGGATTGACATCATAACATTATAGCTGTGAAGGACACATTATAGCTGATAAGGACACATGGATGGATTGACATAATAACATTACAGCTGTGCCTAAGGTGGGCATAAACATGGTAGATGGTATGAAGGACTATTATTCGTAGTATATTTTTGTAAGGTTTTGGCAAGACCAGGAGATAAACTTTCACAACTCTTTTCACTTGTGCTTTGTGGCTATAGAGTGCTTAAATTGGGAAAACATAATGACAACACAACTGTATGGGATAACTATGGGCATCTTATGTTCAGTGTCTGACATTTCAAGTTAGTAAATGGTCATTTGAATTCACTTGCTGGTTATCATTTGAACACATCTGTCATCATATGAGCTCATTTATTAGTCATGTCCAGTGAATACAACCATTATATATATAATCATACTCCTGAATGTGTAACACTAACCTCAACCTGGCTGTAGAGCTGGCAACCATTTTCTGCACTGCCTCCTTGGTGATGTGACATGTGTTGAGGAGTTCATGGGCCTTTGTCCACCTATTCAGCAATTACAAAAATCTAGATATATTTGCACTGAACAAGTATTTTGGACTTTTATATTTCAATTGGCATTATTTGTCATGGTGTTCCTTGGTACTTTACTCATGAGTAGTAAAATAAATGATGGTTAACAGCCACTACTAGAGCAATTTATTATGTACTTAAGTGTGAAATTGAGACTTATTGGCAAAATAATTTTCACATTTTTTTCATTCATACATTTTTGTATGTGAAAAATATAACCTTATATTTTTACCTGTGAAAAACATATCTCCTTATATTTTTAGATGTGAAAATATAAGATTACCCATCATGCAATGTGATGCTAGATTGTGTCACTGTGCTTACAAAAGTTGTATAGTGTTATGAGTCTATGCTCTTAAAATAAGTAACAAAAAAGAGTGCATAGCAACAAGCTTCGTAAAATTCAAGAAGTAATTTATTTCCCTAGAATATAAAGTGAAAATGAAAATAATTCACTTATGGTATTACAAATTAAATCACAAAATAATCCAAGAATTATAGACACAAGTCCAAATAACCTGAAGTTCTGAGTAAAATTTAGTAGAAATCCATATAAGGTCCAATGCAAAGTGGTGATGTCCCTGTGATGGCATGCAATGTGTCAACAGTTGAATCATAATAACACAATTCAAGAATATATCCTTTTACTTGTATTTCACAATAAATCACAATAAATTAATTTAGGGCACTTTATATTTCCAGGGAAGAATATTTTGAATTAACTTTACTCAAATCAAAATACTGCACAATAATGACAGAACTTGATTCTGCCAGATATCAATGCAGTGGCCCCAAGTGGCCGAGTGGTCTAAAGCGCTCTCCATTATGGATCACTGCCATCTCACCTCTGTCTGCGTGGGTTCGAGTCTCAGATTCAGCTAATGTGGGTATGTGAGAAAGCCTGCCAGTAGCTTCTCGTGGGTTGGTGGTTCTTTCCGGGGTTTTCCCAGGTTCTTCCTCCACCATTAATACTGGCCGCCAAGTATAGCCTATCGTGTGCTGAAAAGTGGCGTTAAACCCTACGACAACAACAACAGCTATCAATGCAAGAATGAATAATCTTTCCAGTGACAAGATTAGATGTCCTCTACTTGACCTTGGGTCACAATTAACATTTAAATAAACATTACCTAAAGGAAAATAACAGAATGTTCTTAATGTTTACAAAGTAAAACATCAGTTACAGTTACTATTTGAAAGTCTGTTAAGCAAAACTATACTATATAACCTGGACATTAGGTACACCAGGTAAATTGTAGGGGAATCCCAATAACCTAGACTCAGACCCAAAAAGACATATTTACTTTCATTAATATTGATCCTGATACATAGAGACCCATATACAAAGAGAATAGTTTAGCTATGTATCAGTTGTTTACAGAATAAAATTTAAAAAAATAAAATAAATCACTAATTCAGGTCAAGTAAAAAAATGAACTTGATTTTGGACAAGGTCAAGTCCAACATACAATGTTACATTACAAAAGCATATAATGAAATTAAAAATAAACTAAGAAACAAGCAATGTAAATCAAATATATAAAACAACATGCTACAACAAAAATGAGTACTTTCTGAGCTAGAATAAATACATAGTAACTGCTTTACATTTCAGACATGGAAAATAATCTTTGATATAGACATTTAACCTGATGCCATTTGCATCTCTCTGAAGTTATTTCCCCTTACAATCTTGACAACAATCACAAACCTTGCATTGCTGAATTGGGTATGCACTGTTTTCAGATAGGATCAAAAAGTTTACAAAATGAAAAAAATTTAATTTACTGCAACAGATCTATGAAAGTGAGGTGAAAATAATCTAAACTTTAATTCTGGAGCAAGTTTGGTATAAAATAAAAAGATAATTTTCTTTTCCTACATTAATACTGTGTGTATATTTCATCTTTGCCACTTTGTTAAAATATCATTTTCACTTATTGGACTTCAAGGGTAAATAGTAAAAACAAGAGCCAGATTTCCCCCCTTTTTATATATTTTGTAATTCATTCATTACACATTCAGAAGCTGGTACTGTCTAGTCTGCCAAAATTTGTTTTCCTTAGTTTAATAAAAGCTAAAGATAGTGTACTTTAGACTAATTCGGGAGGACTTCTCAAGCAAATGGAAGCAGCCATTTTGGTAAGTTGTGTGCATAGATCATGCCCAATTTCCACAAGCACAATATTCAAAGACATTTCAGCCACAGTACAACATGAAAGTAACATAGAGGTATACCAACATTTTCTCCAATGTGCATGTTACAGATGTAAATAACTTTACCTCATACCTGTCACTCTCTCAGAAGTTCATACTTATCTGAAGAGTGAAAATCCCATTTTGATATGACCATTCACTGAGGTGGAGTAGTGATGTTTTCGAAATGGCTGTTGTGTTGTCCATAACAGATGCAAGGCAATCCCATTTTAATTCTGGGCTAACTAGACACAAGAAGTCATCTGTGAAAATCGCATGTTGATATGAACAAGCTTTTGAAGAAGGCTACCATGAAAGCCAGCTTGGATGTCAGATTGGCACCCTTTTATTATTACTTTCTGTCAGAAGACTATCATTCTCTTTTGGAGAAGCAGTTTAAATTTTCAAAATGGCTGCCATAGCATCAACTTAGTTACATATGAGCACCATTTTTATTTATGATGTGAAAAGCCAGTGTTGATAGGATTATCCTTTCAGGAGTAGCAATAACAAGATTTTCAAGATGCCACTCATGTGGCCATACTGGATTCTGAGCAGCACAATTTTCATTTAGGACCATCTAGACATTGGGGTGTAAAGCTTCATGGCAACCCTTGTAGTAGCAATAACAAACTTGTGTTGACATATGGACAGAGAGATGCCAGACATCAAAGAGCACATGAAAAATGACAACAGGTTATGACCAGTAGAGCTGAAAACAATCCTTCATAGTTTTATCAAAAGCTACTCTGCTGTTTGAAGAAGCCATGATAAATGTGATCAATATTGACAAATTCTAAATGGATGATGAACAATACACGAGTTACAAATACATACCACTCTACCTCAAATGGTCTTCAAAAAGGTAAGAAAATTAGTATCGTCTTCACAAAAACCATGGTGCATGTATACTCAAACATATTTGTAATAGCTAACTCCCTTTTAGTTTGACCAAATCACATCTGTAATATCCTGCATGAATGACAAACAGTTCAATATTCATACACTTAATACACTACTTATAATTCTATCATATATGGTGTCTTTTCTACTCACCATTCTATAATATATGGTGTCTTTTCTACTTACCATTCTATAATGGACAGTGTCTTTTCTACCTACCATTCTATTATATATGGTGTCTTTTCTAATTACCATTCTATCATATATGGTGTCTTTTGTTCAATTGTCATTTCTGGATCCGTTTCAATTGAAAAATACTTGTCCCTCAACTTCAAGGCCTGCAAAAGTAGAAAATTTTAATCGAACGAATTACAATTTGTACTGTATATGTAGCTACAGAGAAATCTGTCAGGTGATGCATACACATAATGGGTGGGTGGCTGAATGGTCTAAGGTGATCATCCTCACAAATCAAATACATCTTACCTCTGCCTGCCTAGGTTCAAAAATTACAGCTTGACCAACAAGGGTATGTGAGAAAGCTTGCAGGTAGCTTTTTGTGGGTTGGTAGTTTTCTCCATGGGTTGGTGGTTCTCCCTGGGGATTCTTATAGGCTCTTTATTTATCAATAATACTGGCTATCATATATGCTTATCACGTACTGAAAATGGTGTTAAACCCCCAAAATCACAATCACCTTTACATAAACCTGTCTCAGTAGACACCTTCATATAAACTGGTCAGAGCAGACACTGCCACATAAACCGGTCAGAAAACACACCTTCACATAAACCTGTCTCTGCAGACACCTTTAAAAAAACCTATCCAAGCAGTCACCTTGACATAAAGTATAACAATAATGAACTTCCTGTATTAAGTTATCTCATATATCTAACTTATGTAAAGGACAAAAGGACAAATTTGTGTGATCTTTTGAGTGTCCTGAATAGACAGCGCTCATAGTATGAAGAGTCACCCAATCAAACTCTTGTTTCTAATTACATCTGCTAATAATTAAGTTTATCTTGAATAAGAAACAGACAAGACAGTTCACCTTATCAAATGGCCAGCCTAGCAGTTTATAACATGGTAAGTGTGCCTTGACTGCAAATGACTGAAAAGAATGTGATCCTGTATTGATTATTTCTGCAAGAAACACCACTTCTAGTTGTACAAGTCTGCTTTCTTCCAATAATAACAAAAATGTCCTGAGCTGCCATCCAAATTTAAGAAATCTGTTTAAATCAGAATACACTGCCTAATAACATTACCATTAGTAATTTATTTCCCCTGAATCCAGTAATCACAGAAAGACTCAAAAATTAGTTTTTCCCACTGATATAAAATAAAGACTATACATATAGTATGTACAGGAGGTACAGTTTAGAATATTTTTTTATAATTACATGTACCTGCATCTGTCATTACTGGATGGCTACATGTACCTCCCTCTGTCATTACTGGATGGCTACATGTACCTCCCTCTGTCATTACTGTATGGCTACATGTACCTCCCTCTGTCATTACTGGATGGCTACATGTACCTCCCTCTGTCATTACTGGATGGCTACATGTACCTCCCTCTGTCATTACTGGATGGCTAACCATATATTGGATATTCTTCAATTTAAGCTTCATCTCACATTTATAGGAAGGTATGGAAGGGCTTATCGAATTTCATGTAATTTTTCGTAAATGGAAAAATAATTATCAATTTCAGTGTATGAAAAATTATATGTATAATAAATAATTATCATTTTGTGGTACTGACCGTGTACAAAAAATAAAGGGATCCTACTGAACAAGTTCTACAGAACGCACACTACTCAACAATCCAACAGTACAAATGGACAAATATTTTCTGTCTCATTCTGTTCTCAACTCAAGAATCCAATTACTATAAAAATAAAAGTACTCAAAATGATTTTTTTTCTTCGAGAGAGAGAGAGAGAGAGAAAGAGAGAGAGGATTATGTTTCAGTGTGCAAGCCTGTCTGCATTTAGAGCATATGTAGCTATTATGTTGTGTAATGTTGGCAAAATGATTAAGATGGCCTGAACATGTATGAGTATTTATTGGTAAATTGTACACAGTAATTAGACCAACAAGTAGGTCTCTGCTTTTGTTATGTCTGCTGTCAGTAAAAAAAGCAGAGATCTACTTGTAGGTCTATGCAATGATCTGAGTCCATGTTGTCAAGAAACAATGTGCAACTTGTATTCTTACAGCAACAACCTCATTTTCAAATTACGATAAAGAATATAAAGGACTTAAAACATGCTTTAGTTAATGTGCATGAGCGTGTGGGTGGGTGGGAGGGAAAGAGAAATTTTGTCAGTGTACAAGACCATATTTATTCAGGGCAGTTTTAACTGTAGCTTTTGCAAAGAGAAAAAAGACTATTTCCAGTTACCTGATAATCGTCATAATCCTCATGTATTAGGACACAACTATATTCCATTATCAATAAACACCTCTAAATCAACAATTCATTCTTGTTTTTATTACAATATACATTGTTAAAATAACCACATGGCTATGCAGTGTTATGGTTATTCCAGTTGAAACCAGATAGAAGGCAAGATTTGAAATACATATACATGTTCAGGTCAAATCAGCCAGGCTGCGAGTAGGGAAATGAGGATACATTTATATAATTATTAGTTTGATAACATTTGTTTGTGTGTGTGTGATTTGGATTTTTAACGTAGCTTTAACAATTTGTCAGTCATATCGCTACGATGTCTGCAGTGTGACAGTTTATAGCGATGTCTAGCACTGGGGCAACATGCCGCAGACATGTAGCATGATGTCCCACCCAGTCACATTATCCTGACACCAGGCCGACCAGACCTGACACTAACCTCTTAATGCTGAGCGCCAAGCGAGGCAGATGTTAGTACCATTTTTGTAAGTCTTTGGTATGACTTGGCTGGGGATTGAACCCAAAACCTCCCACATCTGAGGCGGATGCTCTAACCACTAGGCCACCACAGCGGTGAGGATACATTTAAATAATTATTAGTTTGATAACTGGATTGTGTACAAAAAATTAAAAGGTACAAAAAAATACATGAAATACAGTACTCATAATGTGATTATGTCAGCATTCTCTGAGAAGCATAATTTACAATAAAAATGTAGCTTTATGAAAGCTAAAACTTTTTTTTTACCATATAATACAAACCTACATATTATCATTGCATTACTATATCTCTTCCTGGCACTAGTGTCCAAACCTAAGGACATTATTCCCTCCTACAATTAGTAACTAAGGGGATCTAGAATAAAAAAAAAAACAGAATAATCCCAATATGATACCTCAGTCAACTTCTGACAATCAAAATATCTTCCTTTTTTGACTTGGTCTGCTACTGAATGAAACCAAAGCTGAGAGGGAGAAGAAAGCTGTGCATTAATAGCGGGAAAATATTACATATTATCAGCCCACCCCACCCCAAAAGACTACATTTTATTAGCAGGAAAATATTACATATTATCAGCCCACCCCAAAAAAGACTACATCTTAATAGCAGGAAAATATTACATATTATCAGGACCCCTCCCTCAAAAGACTACATTTTAACAGTTGGAAAAAATTACATTATCAGCCCACCCCCAAAAAACTACATTTTAATAGTAGGAAAATATTACATAGTATCAGCACCCCCCCCCAAAAAAACTACATCTTAATAGCAGGAAAATATTACACATTATCAGCCCACCCCAAAAAAGACTACATCTTAATAGCAGGAAAATATTACATATTTTTAGCACACCCAAAATAGACATCTTAATAGCAGGAAAATATTACATATTATCAGCCCACCCCAAAAAAGACTACATCTTAATAGCAGGAAAATATTACATATTATTAGCACACCCAAAAAAGACTACATCTTAATAGCAGGAAAATATTACATATTTTATCGACCTAGTGCTGTGTTATCACCAGAAAACTGCTTTCAGTATGTCATCTAAAGGAGAATGATTCAAAAGGACCATGATGCAACACTAGCCCTGACCACATGGGGTTTGATTTTCATGAAAGAGAAATCTCTTGCAATTAGAAAATGATAAGCTTTTTTTACAAGTCCAAACAATCCAGTTCAAGATGATGACTGCTGAAATATCTGAAGTACGTTTTATGGGGAGAAAATGATGATCATGGCCTTTCTTTTTCTGCTTCATCTAGCTATACAGAATCAAAAAGCTATATCCAGCAAAGGAATTTATCTTGATCAATCCTAGCACAGATATGACTGAAACTGTGCATTTCAATAAGAACATCAGCTACTGAAGGTAACTCATTCTTAGCCAGAAACCCAAGGTGAAAAAACAGAGAGACCTTTTCACTGATAAAGCATGAATTTGACTCCTTCCCCTTGTTAAGGAGAGTAAGACTGTGTGAAAGGTAAAATTCCTAAAGAAGCTTTACTCAAAGATTTATAAGGAGATTTATAAAGTGTCAAAAGAACACATCAGAGGTTCCACCTAAGCACTAATGAAAATCTGAAACTGCAGTTCAATGGGGAGCAAACAATCACTGCATCTCCTCTGGCACTAATTACACAAAATTTGTCCGGTTGCATCATAAACCTTGAAGGCTGATGGTCTAGTGGAGTGATGAATTTGTCAAACTATCCTAAACACTGGTCATGACAGTAAGACCCTTTCATATGAACCAGGTGTGAAGGTGGTGATTTGATCCAACTTCAGACTGAAAAAATCCATTACCCATGCCATCTGGTCTTGCCCTGGAGAGACATAAAAGATGAAACTTGTTGTTCAGTATGAACAAATCCAATATTGAACTGCCCTACAGTTAATAAAGTCTCTCTGCAACAAGCTCTGCTTCCATGAGGACATCTGTCTCCTGTCTGAACAATATCTCTGCAACATTCCTCTTGTCTGAAATGTGGCTGACTCTGAGAGTGATTTCCAATGCTGTTCAATGCGGCAGGTTCCAAACTTCCATGCAGGCAGATGGGGTATGAGTGCTCTTTTGCAACTGAGGTAAACTATGTCTGACATGTTCTCTGTAACAACCAAGCTGTAGCAATGTGTTATGCAATTGATACATGATTGAAGTGCTAGAAAAACAGCCCTCATTTCTAGATTAAGGAGGGAAAATTGTCTTGAGACCACAGGCCCTGCTGACTACTCCCTTGGGCTCTAGGTGAGCCCTCCAGCCTGAATCAGAAGCACTGGTACAAAGGAAGTAATGAGGTTCCAGAATGAGAATTGGAACTCAGGTCACAAACATGGCCTGATTCTCCATCAGCTCAGATGGCGATGAAACTTGGAGGCAAAGGGAATCTGGGCAGACAACTTGAGACAAGGGGGGAGTCCTCATGTGGTTTCCAGTTCCCTGAAGCAAGAACTAGAGAGGCCATATATGAATCCTTCATAGAGGAACTAAGTCCAATGGCACATTCTGAGTCCCCAGAAGAGCGGTAGAGATATCCAGACAATGATGCCTTGTCTAGCTAAAAAAAAGCAAGCATTTGTAAGATTGTGTTGGGAGCAACATTCCCTCTAAGCTGCGCGCGCGCAGTCATGCAGCTGCTCAGACATCCCCGCACAGCTGAATTGTTCTCCACGGAGCAGATCAAAATTACCAAATATTCAATCCAACATTAAAGCTAAAATTACCGTAATGCTTGCACAATGCAGTGCGCATAGCATGCACATCTACCATTCGCTTAGAGGGAACGTTGGCTGGGAGGTATACGAATATTCCTTGATAGGTGAGGCAATTCATCCCCACTTCTATCTTCAACTGACTGTGGATTTGGCCATGATGAATCACCGTCTCTCAACAGAGAGACAATCCCATCAAATGGGCACATCTACAGACATTGTGTACTATCCAGTCATTGAATGTTATAGGATGGGAATGCTTAAGGACCTTAAATGGACTGCTATTACACACATCACCCTGGTGAAAACTTCTGGAGCATAAGCTAGTCTAAAAGAAAGAGACAGATATTGAATATCTCCTGTCCAAGACAAAACTATAGAAATTTTCTGTTGGCTGTGAAGATAGGGATGTGAAGATAAGTATCCTGAAGGTCTATGGAGACTGCCCACTCATTCAGCCTAGTGGCTTTTCTGGCTTAAGCAGCTGTCTCCATCCTGAATCACTCCTGAAGAAGGATTTTTTTTCAAAGGGGAAAGATCAGTGGTTAGTCAAAACTCTCCCCTCTCTTTGAAAGTAAGAAAATCTGGGAATAAAATCCCAGACTTTGTATGCTCTTCACCCTCTCTACTGCACCCTTCATTAAAAGGGAGCACATCTCTTCCAACAGAGATACCAACTGAATATGGACAACATAGGTCATTGAAAGTGCTGGAGGGTTTGGAAGTACTGCCCATAACCCTCTTATTGTGGAAAGGATACATGCATTACAGCCCATAACCCTCTTACTGTGGAAAGGATACATGCATTACAGCCCATAACAATCTTGTAGTGGAAAGATACACATGTTACAGCCCACAACCCTTTTATTGTGGAACAGATACATGTAATACAGCCAATAACCCTCTTACTGTGGAAAGAATACATTCATTACAGCCCATAACCCTCTTATTGAGGAAAGGATACACACATTACAGCCCATAACCCTCTAATTGTGGAAAGAATACATACATTACAGCCCATAACCCTCTTATTGTGGAAAGGATACACACATTACAGCCCATAACCCTCTTATTGCGGAAAGGATGGAAACCATGCCTCAGTAAACTGGCACCTACTGAAATACTGGGACGGAGGGTGGACAGTTTATGAGAGTATGTGACACCACAGGGATGACTGCTTCCAAGCTTGAAGATGAACAGGTCCCATTCATGAGAATAGTGAGCCCTTCTGGGCAATGGAAATAATTTCTGAGTCAGCTCTTTTACCATCAATTAGTGAAGGAACAACAGCAGATCCTACCAGGGCCGTGTCCCAGTAAGTCTCTTCAAACTGGAGGGGATTGTAGCCTCTGAAGATCCTGGAAAGATTGGGACATAGACCTGCTGGAATGAGGTGGTAACTTCATTTAATGCCACTTGAAATGTCCAAATCTCATCCTCCTCCATCACCCAACCCCTCATTCATTCAAGGTGGAGCTAATGCATCAACATCCAACCTTTATCTTGGTCCCCATTCAGGGATGCTATGGCAATGGTCCTCATATCAAGGATAAAACTGCACTCCTAATGAGGCAGCACAACTGTGGGATAGTTCCTAGCAGCATCTGAATACAGTGAAGCTTTTAAATTAGTAGTATGGAGAAGCATATAGTGTTTCCTTACTAAAGACAATTCGGAGTTAGTACAATGAAAGTTTCAAGTCAATGCTGTGATGAGGTTATGGGTTTGGGGACATCTGGACAACTACCATGAGACCCACAAGATTTAGTTCCCTTTTCACTGAGGCTGAATCATGAAGATACAAGCCAAAGAATGTCAACTATGCATGCCAGCTGACAGCCTCAATAACATATTGGAATGTGATGCTCCCTGAAACAAATCAAATATTTCCACAAGGTCTATCTGATTCTGTGACATCTCTGAATATGCTGAGCAAATCATCCACTTCAACCAAAAGGCCAAAGCTTGGTAAGTCACATCTTACATTTTTTTCTCCTTTCACTTGGAGGAAAGATATTGCTGGTCATGGCCGATGCTTTATTCACATCCAAGGTAGCACTCCAAAATGGGTCTTCAGATCTCAAGGAAGCCAGCTAAGACAGGAAGATAATGACCACCTTCTGATTAAAGCAATGGGCTATAAATACTGGTTGCATTATTAGAACCACTAAACCATCTAACAGAACTAAAGATAGTTCAGGTCAACTGAATGGTACGCATTTCACTCACCCTGCAAGCCAGAACTAAGGCTAGATAATCTAACACTGAGAAGACAAACAAGTTTCATAACAATTTAGACAATTCTAGGAAACATAAAAATAGTTCTTTCAGAAATTCATATATCACCTAAGTACTGACAGGTATCAATTGGCATTCTCCAACTTTAGCACCTTATGGTTATCAATTTGCCTTCACCTAATCCACTGATCTAAGGAACTAAAGTCCAAATTCAAAATAAGAAGTTAGAGACAAATTCAAATACACAGTATCCTGCTCTAGTTGTCTAGAGGTGATAGTTGCTGACAGCCAAGTCAGAGAAAATTTTAGATGAGGCAGGGTAATAGGGACATGCACCACCTTACTCACAACTGACTCAGTGTTGGGATGAAGTGTAATAGGGATATGCACCACCTTACTCACAAATGACTCAGTGTTGGGATGAAGGGTAATAGGGATATGCACCACCTTACTCACAAATGACTCAGTGTTAGGATGAAGGCTCAGAACTTCAATATCAAAAGATTTAAATCTCAAACATCTTTTCTTTCATTCAGTTGTTTCTGCAGAACCATGGATTAGGTCCATTTCTGCTGACTTAGCAGACAATGCAGTGTTCAGACAAAGCATATTTAATGTTTCTGAAAAATACTGCACAAGTGTCCTTCTGAGACCTTGAACTGTTTACATTTGGTGCATGTAGTCACAACTGCAACCATAATGAAAAATGAAATATTATCAACACTAAGTAATACAATGAACAAGAAAAAAGGTGTAAACTACCTACAAATGCAGCAAAGCTGTAACGAAAATCCAAACAGTACCCAATGTGTACATCTCTCTCTCTCTCAATATATATATATATATATATATATACATAGATATATATATATATATATATATATATATATATATATATATATATATATATATATATATATATATATATATATATATATATATATATATATATATATGAAGTTATCATTAGAAAATAATGCTAACACCAAAGTAATGACAAAGTCTTTGATGGTGGATAATATATGCAAAATTACTGAAGAAAAACAATAAGCAAAGTTACCAATGATTGAAGATATTTAAATCCACTTTGCAGATGGAAGGTTATTTTTTTTAAAAAAGATTTTGAGAAGTATGCTGCCTGTATTGAGTTAAAGCTTTAACTGACAAGTACCCAGCTAAATATACTAACTGTAGACTCTACATTCTATAGATATGGAAGAGTGACGAGTACCCAGCTAAATATACTAACTGTGGACTCTACATTCTATAGATATGGAAGAGTGACGAGTACCCAGCTAAATATACTAAATGTAGACTCTACATTCTATAGATATGGAAGAGTGATGAGTACCCAGCTAAATATACTAATTGTAGACTCTACATTCTATAGATATGGAAGAGTGATGAGTACCCAGCTAAATATACTAACTGTAGACTCTACATTCTATAGATATGGAAGAGTGATGAGTACCCAGCTAAATATACTAACTGTAGACTCTACATTCTATAGATATGGAAGAGTGATGAGTACCCAGCTAAATACACTAACTGTAGACTCTACATTCTACAGATATGGAAGAGTGATGAGTACCCAGCTAAATATACTAACTGTAGACTCTACATTCTATAGATATGGAAGAGTGATGAGTACCCAGCTAAATATACTAACTGTAGACTCTACATTTTATAGATATGGAAGAGTGATGAGTACCCAGCTAAATATACTAACTGTAGACTCTACATTTTATAGATATGGAAGAGTGATGAGTACCCAGCTAAATATACTAACTGTAGACTCTACATTCTATAGATATGGAAGAGTGATGAGTACCCAGCTAAATATACTAATTGTAGACTCTACATTTTATAGATATGGAAGAGTGATGAGTACCCAGCTAAATATACTAATTGCAGACTCTACATTCTATAGATATGGAAGAGTGATGAGTACCCAGCTAAATATACTAATTGCAGACTCTACATTCTATAGATATGGAAGAGTGATGAGTACCCAGCTAAATATACTAACTGTAGACTCTACATTCTATAGATATGGAAGAGTGATGAGTACCCAGCTAAATATACTAATTGTAGACTCTACATTTTATAGATATGGAAGAGTGATGAGTACCCAGCTAAATATACTAATTGCAGACTCTACATTCTATAGATATGGAAGAGTGATGAGTACCCAGCTGAATATACTAATTGCAGACTCTACATTCTATAGATATGGAAGAGTGATGAGTACCCAGCTAAATATACTAATTGTAGACTCTACATTCTATAGAAGAGACAAATATTTTCATCATTCTGAAAAAGGCTGGATTCAAAAGACTGAAATTCATTTGTAATGTGATTGGATAATGTATTTGATGGAGAAATGTAACGGAGTGACATACATCAAAGTTATATACAATCCTGACAAACTCTGAACATTCCTTAATAACAATGTAGATAACAAGACAGTATAATTCATCCACTATAACTGCTACAACACTTCTACTTCTTTCATTTTTATTAAATATTTAATTAATATCATTTTCCAGATCAATTTTGTTTCACACACACAACTTTATTCTACATGTAGATGGGTTAAGACAGTATGCAATCCACAATCACATCGATATAGCAAGGTTAAGTTAACCAGGTAATTATGGATACTGTCATGGATGATTAACCAGGTAATTATGGGTACCGTGATGGATGATTAACCAGGTAATTATGGGTACTGTGATGGATGATTAACCAGGTAATTATGGATACTGTGATGGACAATTAACCAGGTAATTATGGGTACTGTGATGGATGATTAACCAGGTAATTATGAGTACTGTGATGGATGATTAACCAGGTAATTATGAGTACTGTGATGGATGATTAACCAGGTAATTATGGGTACTGTGATGAATGATTAACCAGGTAATTATGGGTACTGTGATGGATGGTTAACCAGGTAATTATGGGTACTGTGATGGATGATTAACCAGGTAATTATGGATACTGTGATGGATGATTAAAAAGGTAATTATGGATACTGTGATGGATAATTAACCAAGTAATTATGGGTACTGTGATGGATGATTAACCAGGTAATTATGAGTACTGTGATGGATGATTAACCAGGTAATTATGAGTACTGTGATGGATGATTAACCAGGTAATTATGGGTACTGTGATGGATGATTAACCAGGTAATTATGAGTACTATGATGGATGATTAACCAGGTAATTATGAGTACTGTGATGGATGATTAACCAGGTAATTATGGGTACTGTGATGGATGATTAACCAGGTAATTATGAGTACTGTGATGGATGATTAACCAGGTAATTATGGGTACTATGTTGGATGATTAACCTGACAATCTTCTCTTTTAATAGGCACCACTATAATGCAGAACAGACACAGAAAATGAATCTCAGGCATTCCATTAATATTTGTTTCCAGTGCTGTTGACTAAGCATGTTATAAAGTTGAGCAGTATTCTGAAAAGAGTTGTTATAAATAAACATCAATTTTGAAGAGATGACAGATAATAAAGGACGATACCACATGATCACTTGTCCTTATGGCCAGTTGATCTATTAAATACATAAATATTAAATGCAGAGAGAGAGAGAGAGAGAGAGAGAGAGAGAGAGAGAGAGAGAGAGAGAGACCTCTTCTTTGTAGAAATCTGGCAGCACACCACCCTCTTCCAGAACATCTGTAAAAATAATTAAATTTTTTTTTTTTTTTTCATTTCAGAAATGGTATGAATAAGATCCATTTTTGACACAATTTAAACAGTTTGTGAAAAAACCATGATATACTGACCATATGGTATATAAGCTAGAAAGAAGCAATTCAAGTAAATCCACCAGTGTACAAGTGTGATCCCACTGCAACTGTACAGATCTAGAGCTGCCATTGGATAATACACTGACAGATCTGGATGTATATAGTTTGTAAGGACTAATCAGAAGAACAAACAACACAGACCCTGATCTGTCAATGCAATATGCCAGATCAGTGTCTCTGTTGCTTGCAGTTAAAACAAACTTGCATGGTACCACTCAAAAGGCATTCACAATATACAAATGATAATTCATTTAACTTGTAAATTCAGTTTTTTTTATCATGAATATAATTCCATAACAATAAGTCTAGCATATGGCTATCTGATTTCTGATGGAAAAAGTTCTGATCTACTTTTATATATGCAGATATATGGGAATTAACCCCAATGTGCAACAAGTTCATTCACAATATGTAACAGTTATTTCCCTTATTCTAAAGTGGTTGAGGGAGCCTTGTGCTACTAAATTTAAATAATTTGTCCTAAAACTTTTTCAACTTTTTTATTAAGATGTAATAACCATTTTTACAAATATAATCCTACATCTTTACCCACTCAAAACTCAAATCCTGATTTAATGTATTATTTAAATTACTTGCACACATTTTCGTATCAGGTCATGCTGTCTGTCCTAAGAATCACATGAGAAACTAAGTTGGATATCACAGCCAATAAATACACAAGTTAATTTTTATAAATGCTGCATTAGACATGCTTTACAATAATAACAACAGTCCCACCTGGTGATATCACTCACATGACTTAACATAACTTAATAGTTGGCCATTTCACTAAGCTGGCTTTGTACCGATTTTACAAGTCCAAAGATAAAGCTATAATTAACAAAAATTAGTAAATCTGTCAAATGTGATAAATATATTAGAATTCTCTGCAAATAAGTTGATCTTCAGTTTTTCACAAGAAAATATATTCAGACTGGAATAAAATCAATATCAGAAAAAAACAATTACTTGCAAACAAATATCTATCATTGTTCAAAGAAATTATGATCTTTAACACAGCACAAGTTTCTGCTAGCCTAAAGCAGTATATTTTTTATGACAATATTTACATTTTATATTTTCCCTACTTATAAATTTCAAATTATTCATTATAATTCTTAAAGTGTATTATTTTGCAAATTGTTAAAAATGTTCTACTGAAATGTATGAATATTGGTCAAAATGTTTTTTTATGTTTTTTTATCGGGTTTGCAGAATTTTTTGCCAAGAGAAAGAATTGTCTGAAATTCAAACCCATGATCCTCAATATCAAGAGTTACTTCCCTTGCTTTCCTCAAAAAAAAGAAGATATATGTTTTGAAGGAAGAAAAAGACATGATTACACTGTGTACAGTCCGACAACTATTTCTAATTGTGCTTAATTTCAATAATGTTGATCTTGCTAATAATAACCAAATTTCCTAAAAGTAGTTTTGAGGGTGGTAACACGTTGAGCTAAACAGATGTAATATCACCTCATGAATATTCTTGGATACTGAACTCATACAAGGTCTTGGTCCCATGGATATTCTTGGATATTGAACTCATACAAGGTCTTGATCCTATGGATATTCTTGGATACTGAACTCATACAAGGTCTTGATCCTATGAATATTCTTGGATACTGAACTCATACAAGGTCTTGATCCTATGGATATTCTTGGATACTGAACTCATACAAGGTCTTGATCCTATGGATATTCTTGGATACTGAACTCATACAAGGTCTTGATCCTATGGATATTCTTGGATACTGAACTCATACAAGGTCTTGATCCTATGGATATTCTTGGATACTGAACTCATACAAGGTCTTGATCCTATGGATATTCTTGAATACTGAACTCATACAAGGTCTTGATCCTATGAATATTCTTGGATACTGAACTCAAAAAAGATCTTGATCCTATGAATATTCTTGGATACTGAACTCATACAAGATCTTGGTCCTATGAATATTCTTGGATATTGAACTCATACAAGGTCTTGATCCTATGAATATTCTTGGATACTGAACTCATACAAGGTCTTGATCCTATGAATATTCTTGGATACTGAACTCATACAAGATCTTGATCCTATGAATATTCTTGGATACTGAACTCAAAAAAGATCTTGATCCTATGAATATTCTTGGATATTGAACTCATACAAGATCTTGATCCTATGAATATTCTTGGATATTGAACTCATACAAGATCTTGATCCTGCGAATATTCTTGGATATTGAACTCCTACAAGACCTTGATCCTATGAATATTCTTGGATATTGAACTCATACAAGATCTTGATCCTATGAGCCTGATCAGGAATATGTCCTCCAGAGTGGTACCAAAGTACAGTCAATCAGATGCAAGATCACCTCATTAATGTATGAATCATGCGCATTAACAAACTCATCCAAATGTTTGACATAAATCAATATTCCAAGTCTGATTAATACTGGATCTGAAGTATGACTTCCAGAGCAACAAGATTACCTCATCAATGTGTGTAGATAAACTCATAACAAAGTTCAAAGATTTTTATGATACAAGTAAAATTCCTAAGTTTGATCAAATTCATATCACAAATCTAGCATTCGGTGTGTCAGCAAGTTCTGACAATGATCTCATTATTAAGTACTAGTCTTGCTCATCATCTAATATAAGCACATATCCTAAGTTGAATGAAAATCAGAAAAGAGATACCATTTCCAGAGTAGTAACAAGATCAGGCACCTCACTGATATGGACAACTTACTCACTGAACTTGTCCAAGTTCTTGATGGTATAAGCATATATTCCAAGTCTGATCAAAGTCAGGTCAGAAAAATAGTCCTCAGTTTAGTAGCAAGCTTAGCCAGTTGAATCATATTAATATGAGTGGATCTCACTCATTCTTGATCTTGCCAGAAATCTTGATGATATTTCATGTCTAATCAAAGTCAGATCAGAAATATGACATCAAGAGTGAAAACAAACTATGCCAACCAGAAACAAGGTTACTTCAAGAGTGGACAAGCTCAACAAATAAGATGCAAAATTACCTCAAGAGTGTAAACAAGCTCAACGAATGAGATGCAAAATTACCTCAAGAGTGGAAACAAGCTTAACGACTGAGATGCAAAATTACCTCAAGCGAGGAAACAAGCTCAATGAATGATATGCAAAATTACCTCAAGAGTGAAAACAATCTCAACAAATGAGATGCAAAATTACCTCAAGAGCGGAAACAAGCTCAAAGGAATGAGATGCAAAATAACCTCAAGAGTGGAAACAAGCTCAAAAAATGAGATGCAAAATTATCTCGAGTGGAAACAAGCTCAAGGAATGAGATGGAAAATAACCTCAAGAGTGGAAACAATCTTAATGAATCAGATGCAAAATTACCTCAAGAGTGGAAACAAGCTTAACGAATGAGATGCAAAATAACCTCAAGAGTGGAAACAAGCTTAATGAATGAAATGCAAAATTACCTCAAGAGTGGAAACAAGCTTAACGACTGAGATGCAAAATAACCTCAAGAGTGGAAACAAGCTCAACAAATGAGATGCAAAATTACCTCAAGAGTGGAAACAAGCTCAACAAATGAGATGCAAATTAACATCAAGAGTGGAAACAAGTTCAACAAATGAGATGCAAAATTACCTCAAGAGTGGAAACAAGCTTAATGACTGAGATGCAAAATAACCTCAAGAGTGGAAACAAGCTCAAGGAATGAAATGCAAAATAACCTCAAGAGTGGAAACAAGCTCAAGGAATGAGATGCAAAATTACCTCAGGAGTGGAAACAAGCTCAACAAATCAGATGCAAAATAACGTCAAGAGTGGAAACAAGCTCAACGAATGAGATGCAAAATAACGTCAAGAGTGTAAACAAGCTCAAGGAATGAGATGCAAAATTACCTCAAGAGTGGAAACAAGCTTAACGACTGAGATGCAAAATAACCTCAAGAGTGGAAACAAGCTCAAGGAATGAGATGCAAAATAACCTCAAGAGTGGAAACAAGCTCAACAAATGAGATGCAAAATAATGTCAAGAGTGGAAACAAGCTCAACGAATGAGATGAAAAATAACGTCAAGAGTGTAAACAAGCTCAAGGAATGAGATGCAAAATTACCTCAAGAGTGGAAACAAGCTTAACGACTGAGATGCAAAATAACCTCAAGAGCGGAAACAAGCTCAAGGAATGAGATGTAAAATAAACTCAAGAGTGGAAACAAGCTCAAGGAATGAGATGCAAAATAACCTCAAGAGTGGAAACAAGCTCAACAAATGAGATGCAAAATAACCTCAAGAGTGGAAACAAGCTCAACAAATGAGATGCAAAATAACGTAAATGAGATGCAAAATTACCTCAAGAGTGGAAACGAGCTTAACGGCTGAGATGCAAAATAACCTCAAAAGTGGAAACAAGCTCAAGGAATGAGATGCAAAATAAACTCAAGAGTGGAAACAAGCTCAAGGAATGAGATGCAAAATAACCTCAACAGTGGAAACAAGCTCAAGGAATGAGATGCAAAATTACCTCAAGAGTGGAACAAGCTCAACGAATGAGAGGCAAAATAAACGTCAAGAGTGTAAACAAGCTCAACGAATGAGATGCAAAATTACCTCAAGAGTGGAAACAAGCTTAATGACTGAGATGCAAAATAACCTCAAGAGTGGAAACAAGCTCAAGGAATGAGATGCAAAATAACCTCAAGAGTGGAAACAAGCTCAAGGAATGAGATGCAAAATAACCTCAAGAGTGGAAACAAGTTGAAAGAATGAGATGCAAAATTACCTCAAGAGTGGAAACAAGGTCAAGGAATGAGATACAAAATTACCTCAAGAGTGGAAACAAGCTCAAGGAATGAGATGCAAAATTACCTCAAGAGTGGAAACAAGGTCAAGGAATGAGATACAAAATTACCTCAAGAGTGGAAACAAACTCAAGGAATGAGATGCAAAATTACCTCAATAGTGGAAACAACCTCAAGGAATGAGATGCAAAATTACCTCATTAATAGGTCAGGATCTAGCTCATTATCATTTTTTTCTGAGATCTTGAGGATGTAACAGGTCAGCTAATAAATAGGAAACATGAGAGTGCTCAAGAAGATGAATAGTTTAATAAATTTCAATAATGGTATAATAAAATTTGCTATTGAGTTAATGTATATTTTATTTTATTTTTAGATTTCTTTAAACCTATTGAAAAATTGAGTCATGTCTCAACAAGTCAACTTGACTTGTTACCATGAAAAACACCAAACAAACTCCATATTAAGATAAACCTGTCTGATCTGAGTGAACTTTGTGTAAACTGCTCCAATCATGCATGCAAAAATATTGTCACAGTTGGGAAGTCTCACTAATCATCACAGAGTGTATTCTATAAGACATAGGTCACAGCTGAAATACCAACATACACCAACTAAACATTGAAACCTAGGTGGCAAAGTAGTTAACATGTTTGCTTTGCTTCATCACACACCCAGGTACAATCCATGGTTATGATATATGCAAGAGTAAATGGTTGTCCATCAAATGTTATCTGGTTTCCACCACCTCCCAAGTACCTTATTCCAACAAGTGTCATTTACAACACATCATATGTGTCACCAAACCTTGAGCAAACAATATTAAGTTTAAATTCTGTACTAACCATTCAAATTTACACACTATGGCATATAAATAAATCTAATGTTAAAGCTCTGTGTCTGTGAGATCTGAGGTTCTTCTCCCAATGTTGATGATTCCTAAAGTAGTTTTCACACCTTCGTGGTCAGTGTTGATAATTCCTGGAGTAATTTTCACCCATTCATGCTCAGTGTTGACAATTCCAACAGTAGTTTTCACACCTTTCTGGTCAGTGTTGATAATTCCTACAGTAGTTTATACCCATTCATGCTCGGTGTTGATAATTCCTAGTTTTGACCCACTCATGGTCAGTGTTGGTAAAACAAATTAGATTTCACCCATTCATGGTCAGTGTTGATAATTTCTAGTTTTCACCCATTTATGGTCAGTGTTGATACTTCTAAGACTAGTTTTCACCCATTTATGGTCAGTGTTGATACTTCCAAGACTAGTTTTCACCCATTCATGCTCATTGTTGATAATTACTAGACTAGTTTTCAGCCATTCATGGTCAGTGTTGATAATTCCTAGTTTTCACCCATTTATGGTCAGTGTTGATACTTCCTAGTTTTCACCCATTTATGGTCAGTGTTGATACTTCCTAGACTAGTTTTCAGCCATTCATGGTCAGTGTTGATACTTCCTAGACTAGTTTTCAGCCATTCATGGTCAGTGTTGATACTTCCTTGACTAGTTTTCACCCATTCATGGTCAGTTTGAGATTCCTAGTACTTTGATTTCTTTCAACTCCTTGACTACTCAGTGCAACTCACTGGACTTGAATAAGCTGTCAAAAGTAATTGTACTGTAGCCCCCCTTCTAAAAATGTCAGATGCCACACTATGATGATAGGTCATATTGTCCTGCATCATAATTGAGCATTTTTACCACCTGTCTCCATCACCAAATGTCACCCTTCTTTTATGGCTAAGTTTTCATTGCTGATGCAATGGTCTCACTGCTCTTTTCATATGATAAAAATTTTGCTCAACTCCTCCAAAACACGAGTGTTGTGGAATTTACTTGCAGATTTGTTAAAACTGAAGCAAGACTACCACAAGGAGCATTTCGCTGGGCTTTTTATTTGTGAGTTCTTAAACCAACTTCAAAGTATACTGAACTCCAAGCATAGAAACTTGAACCAACTTCAAAGTATACTAAAAATCCATGCATAGAAACCTGAACCAACTTCAAAGTATACTGAACTCCATGCATAGAAACCTGAACCAACTTCAAAGTATACTGAACTCCATGCATAGAAACCAGAACCAACTTCAAAGTATACTGAACTCCATGCATAGAGGTGCATTTCTGATGTGAAATCATGGATGACATGTAACAAGCTGCAGATGAATGATGATAAAACTGAAGCCATTCTCATCACAACACAAAGACTTTCTCATTCACATCCTTTACCTCAAACAATAAATATCAGCAATGCCAACATTAAATTCACACAATCAGTACAAAACCTAGGTGTCACTCTGGACAGTACTCTCACATTACACCAACATGTCATGAACATATGCAAGCCTGCATATCTTGAGCTGAGACGCATCAGCTCAATTCGCAAATATCTTTCAGTGGATGCCACTAAAACACTTGTGTGTTCATTAGTACTTTCAAGACTGGACTATTGAAACTCAATTCTGTTGGGTTCATCTCAATATCTGCTACAGAAACTTCAAAAAGTTCAAAACACAGCTTCTCGGATCATACTTAGAGAAGCACAATCAGAGCACACCTCCCCGCTGCTCTGTACCCTACACTGGCTATCCATTCAATCCAGAATCAAACAAAAAATTTGTTCTCTGTGCTACGTTTCACTGTCGGACTCTAGTCCAACATACCTATCTGACCTCACCCACATGTACACACCAGCAAGATATTTACGCTCCTCTTCTGACAATTGTATACTCATTATTCCCACTATGAAAACAAAGTCATATGGACAGTGTTCTTTTGCATACCAGTGCCCAGCAACATGGAATGAATTGCCCACTGAACTTAGACACAAAGACACAGTAATCACATTCAAGAGGGCTCTCAAAACTCACTTATTTCGACTGCAAGAACAAACTTAAAGACCTAATAATGTTTCCTAAATTAAATATTCTCAGTATGTTTTTTTAATGTTTTCTAATTTCATGGTGTTTGTTTTTGTAATCATAGCATTATATGTTTTTTATCTTATAGGTGTTGTCTAATGTTGTAAAACGCTTAGAGCTTCTAAAGATTAGGCGTTATACAAAGTCCTCATAATTATTATTATTATTATTATTATTATAGAAACCTGAACCAACTTCAAAGTATACTGAACTCCATGCACAGAAATCTTAACCAACTTCAAAGTATACCAAACTCCATGCATAGAAACCTGAACTAACTTCAAAGTATACTGAACTCCATGCATAGAAACCTGAACTAACTTCAAAGTATACTGAACTCCATGCATAGAAACCTGAACCAACTTCAAAGTATACTGAACTCCATGCACAGAAACCTGAACCAACTTCAAAGTATACTGAACTCCATGCATAGAAACCTGAACCAACTTCATAGTATACTGAACTCTCTGAACTTGAACCAACTTTATAGTATACTGAACTCCATGTATCAAAACTATTGTATTGAAATTTATTTCTGCCTGGATCTTTCCAGTGAAAAATATTTTGTGGAGAAAATGACAAAAAAACCTGTCTGCATATGAGTGGCATTTAGCTCTTTATTTGTAACCTTTTAAAATGGATTGATTATTTTCTGAGATTTTCCTGCCCCGTTTTAATGTAAAAAATTCACAATGACAACTACTAAAATGAGTGAAGCACTGAGTCAAAGTATCTAAGTGTAGAACAGAAAAGGATTCATTTAGCAACCAAATATTGTGAAACGACTTTTATCTCTCTTCATCCAGAATAAAAAAACAGAATTGTTGGAACATATTAAGAGCATGTAGAAAATTAAAAATGTATTATGTTCAAAAGTCATTATGAACAGTTCTTGCATATGTTTACATTAAAATGATTAAAATACTGATGAAATAAAAGAAAAAATTGTTTAAATAAATACCTAAACAGTTAAAAAAAGTAAAATTTTTATACTACATACAGTATACCCTCCTTGTCCCTACACCAACTTTCCCTCCTTCCTACTAATAAAATGAGATCTTCCTTTTCTACCCACCCCAAAATAATGATAACACTTCATTTTCTCCTCACTCCTAAAACGAGACCACTTCCTTTTCTCCCCAACCAAAAAATGGCCATTTTCTTTTCTCAGAACTTATAAAACCATGACACTTCCTTTTCTATCTACCCATAAAATAAGGCAACTTGATTTTTCAAAACCTATAAGATAAGGACACTTCCTTTTATCCCTACCCATAAAAATAAGACCACTTCATTTTCTACCTATCCATAAGACTTAATTTTCTCCCAACAAATAAAATAAGGCCACTTCATTATCTCCATATCCTTAAAATGAGGCCAATCTTTTACTACAAACACACCTAATGATTCCATATTACTAAATAAAACTATCCTCTCTTACCACATTTATCTAGCAATGGCCCTAATAGGCAGGTTTCACAGTAATGGACTCTCATTTTCAGTTGAGTGGAGAATGAACAGAGCTGTAGAAAAGTAACATTAATGCTAGTGGTTATGTTGGAATAGTTAAGTTCAATTTTTGGGGATAGGATATGAATCATATTTCCTTACTGATTTATATTCCAGATCAATGGTGGCAAACACTATTTTACAATTTATATCAAGTTGGTGGCAAAACTTTTGTAAACAGACTGTGTTATGAAAATTAATTTAAACATAGTAACTATGGAGCTGTTAAATAATGGGAATGGCTAGTTAGATGGTGTTTTTCCACAACAATCTGGTTAATTATTAGCTGGGGGGAGATGAATGCAGATTTAAGTGTTGTCAAACAAAGTCGCCTTGTTTTCTGTTTTTCATTGTTGGACGTACTGTGACACGTAGCACAGATTTGGCCTCTGTGAGTGTACTTTGATAACGTCCTGTCAAAATCAGCCACGACCTGAAAGTACAGTAACATAAAAATAAGTTATATCCAGCATGCTTATCTAACTTAGGTGTAACTACATACCTGTTGTACCAGTCTAATGATGTCAGTAATTTACTGATGCACAGTCCATAGCTGTCAGTCATATATCTATTGTATAATAAAAAAAATCATACCTTCATCAGCGTAATACCTTCGACAGTATGACTGTAAAATGGGTCTGTGTTTCTACAGAAGGGATCCTATTGTTTCCACAGAAAGGATCCTACTGTTTCCACAGAAAGGGTCCTAATGTTTCCACAGAGGGTTGTCCTATTGTTTGATTGGTTTTCAAGCTAGTTGCTTGTAACAAACACAAATTCATAAAAATCAGGACCTCACAAAAAAACTGTATGTAGATGTATTATATGTGTGTAAAGTACTCTCTATTTTTCTTCATGTTTCCCTAATTTTGCCAAGAATAATGTCATTGTTCTGACATGTCTCTCATGAGAAATGGGATCCTGTTTTCTTTGCAAATGGATCATATCACACAGGGTTATTAAATTTGTGTTGGTCACAAGATCCATGAAAACTAAGAATAAAAGATGACAGTATTCCATCACCTCCAAGTACTCTTTAGTTTAGTTAATACTGAAAACAAACACTCTTGTCTCTTGTAGCTCACCAGACACTTGTTTCTAAATAATAACCAATGTTGCCAGTACATTACTGCAATGGCGTTCCTCAGTTGAAACATAAATCAGCTATGAAGAAAAAAACGACAGTGGGGAAATTACTCGTGAAGATTTAAAATTTTACTTTATTTATTCCAAAAATGAAAATAATTATTTTATGATCCAGAAATCAACCTCTTGGCACAAAAAATAGTATTTTTTAAAAGAGCCATTCCAACCTATTAGCTATGTGAAGACTAATGTTTGAGACTGAATCTTGGGAAGTGCAGAAGGATTTATCTCAAGAAAATGATTTTCTGGATGATATCACTACAGCTATTTTGAACAAGCCATCTGTCACAAAGAAACAAGATGTATTAATTAATATAGCACAGATCATTACACCATGGACCTCAAGGAGGAATTATACAAAAGAGTAACTATACTACTTATCCCATAAGGTTATCATATATATTCACTTACTAGATGAGCCCTACTACAAACTGATGAGACCAAGATCTTCCATTGCATAATGCAACAATATCTCTAATCTCTGCAGTTTGTTAGGAGCAATCTGTAAAACCAACAATACAGACCCTGATCTGACGGTGCATTATAAAATGGCAGATCAGAGAATATGCTGTTTGCAGTTGGAATCGACTTGTAAGCAATTACACATGCTTTGATCAACTGCATCATTGAATTCATGGAAATTAAATGCTGGATGAGTTACAATTTTATATAATTAATGATGGATTAGATGGACTATTGTTAGTATGGGGTGAGTGTATAACATTATTGATTTGGAAAAAAAATAGTATAATGCCTTCTGGAGTAAGAACCATGGTGTCATGGTGCAAAAATCAAAGAATGAAGCAGAGAAGCATATGGCAAACAAAAAACTCTGACATGCTGGTACAGAAAGACACTGACGGCAACAAACACAAGTATTGTAAACTCAGAAAACTTCATCAGAGAGGTTTCTTACCCGATTTTTATTTTTTTAATGCAAAAAAAAATGCATTATTTAACCAGTCCAAAAATGTAGATCTTGGCTACCACTGACCAAAGAAAGCCTAAAAACATTTTGTTTCTATACCAAGAGCAATGAATATCCATCCCTCATTTTCTGATGTTACAATCCCTTTTCTCTGGTTCTACAAACTGCTAGATGCAAATGATGGATTGAAATGTCAGAAAATACACCCAGGTAAATATCTAGTTTCCATCCAAACACGAATAATAGATGCAGTGTCAGAATTTTCAGAGGTGGGGAAGAGGGATTGCTTTTGAGGTGTGAATTTAATTTGCCAACAAAAATGCAACTATAATGAGGGTCAAGCTAGAATTCAAAATTAGGTCCAAGTGACTTATCTTTTTGATCAGAATAGAGAAAAGTGGGAGCAAAGAACACACACACACACACACACACACATATATATATATATATATATATATATATATATATATATATATATATATATATATATATATACATATACACACACACACACACACACATATTATGTATATTTAAGTGACATTGTCTGTTAGATAATTTATTTCATGATATGCTGTGGGTTATGTAAAACTGTAATGTTGTAGCTGACCTTGTCCAAAATCTGGGACAGATTTTTAAACAACATTGTTTACTTTTTTCTGACTGAAGGATAAGAAATTAAGATCACTATCTTGGTCTGAGTCAATGACATTGTGTTTACCATGTTCTTTATTAAAATGTCGGTAACAGACCTTCTAACTATGACTAAGATTTTATTTTGTAAACATCTGGAACCTTCCTGAATGATATTTTCCATTAGGTAATGATTTGTTTATTTTATGAAATGCTGTGACCTAGGTCAGGTCGAAGTATACAATCTTGTTTACTGGAAAAATTATTTATGTCTGCAATAACATCCGAAGCAGAAATCAGTCTTACTGATGTGTCCAGTGTTTCATCTGGGCTGGAATATTTTTATTGAAATTATTTATTCACTGGCCATTCAAAGTGCTCATATAAAATTATATAAGGCACCTCTACGCTTTCAGCATTTGATTTCTTTTGGAATACCACTAAAATTTATTCTGAACTTTAATTATTAGGACATGTTTTAGAAATTCTATATTATTTTCTTTTGGTCTTCACTTTTTCACTTTGTATTTAAGGGAAATAAATGTTGAATTTTATAAAACTTGCTGGCTTTCACTATTTTCTGTTACTTTAAGACCACAGAGTCATAACAGTGTGTCTATGTGTTTTGTGTTTTATTTCTATTATTTGAACTGTGTCCTCTATTTCTCATATTTATATTTACATTAACATTAATTTCAATCAATACTTTATGCTGAAAATTCTGTGTTCAATGTATATTATAAACAAATTTTGTAAGTACATGAATGTATCATATTCATATGCAGTGTATGTTTGGATGGAGAGATAGATTCAGTGTATTTTGGTCATATGACTTTTGTAGACACAGTGATGTCTGCTATTATTATCCCTTGACAGGTTGCCTTATGACTTTATGCAGAAAATAACACAAGAAGGCAGCTAAAATTGTCAAAAATATATTTAGAAAGTGCTTTCACTGAGTTCTTAAAACATAAAACGTTGTTTACCTATTGACGTTTTAAGTTGAGAAACAGAAACCAGGCAGTGATAATAGATGATAACTTGTGGGAAGAGGTTTAATGGTCAGTCAGCTACAAAAAAGCAGGTGCAAAAATCTGTTTTATCAGCGCAATTGATACAAAACATCTGCTAAGGTTCAGCAATATATTTTGCCTAGGGCTACAAGACAAACTAATTTGCTGGGTTGAGGGAGCACTTTAAAACTACTAAACTACAGTTTATATTTTAAACATCAAACAGCAAAGTTTGGTTTTTTTTAGCAAAAGGAAAAGTTATAACTTTTCTGTTGACTTAGCTATCCACTTTGCCTGGTAACATGACCCCTGCTATAAGAAAAAAAATGATAATCTGTACCAATATAAACTAGCATATAATAAGGAAGAGATACATGGGTACATATTTCTGACTTGTTTCAGCCCTTCTCAGTATACTGGTGATATGTGGATTGAGACTATACTTACGGTAGGAATTTGCTCCAGTATAGGAGGAAATGGTGTTGTCAAAATCGGCCACTATCTGCACACATAAATTCACATCAAAATCAACATTTTAATTAGAGCCAGGAAATGTACATTGTATAAAAGTATGCACTGATTCACATTTTTATTAAATAACAAATATCTTCAAGAGGATTCGTAATTTTGGTGGGATCTCAGAGAACCTGAAATACTATTAGTATATTACAAATAACTGGAAATATGTTTTAAGTGGTAGCCATTTAAAAATGATACTGCTACATGAAATCATAATTTGATAGCAATAATAATAATGTGGACTTTGTAGAGCACCAAATCATTAAAAGCCAGAAGCGCTTTACAATATTAGATAATGCATAAAAACATATACAACAACAAGATTACAAAAACAAACACCATGAAATTCCAAAACAAAAACATGCTGACAATAATTAAGGAAGCAAAGATTATTAAGTCTTTAAGTCTGTTCTTGAAATAGATGAGTTTTAAGTGCACTTTTTAAAGAGATTGCAGGGTTCTTGTGTCAAAGGTCTATGGGCAATTCTTTCCACGTAGACGGGGCCTAGTATACAAAAGAACATTGTTAACACAACTTCATTTTAACAGTGGGAACAATGAGAATGCATGTGCCGGAAGAGTATCATAAGTTTCTAGATGGGGTGTACACATAAATGATGTTAGATAGATACACGCATACTGGACAGGAGCCAGTAACAAAATGTAGTAAAGTGAACAGATTTTGTATTTGATTCTGGATCAAACAGGTAGCTAATGAAGATTACAATGCAAGGAGAGGTGTGGTCAGTTCTTCATACCCAATCCAAGCAGCCATATTTTGAAGTTTTTGAAGTTGCTGTAGTAGATACTGAGATGAACCAGATAGAAGTGAATTACAGATTATAGTCCGATCTTGATGGTACTAAGGAAACACAAGTGTTTTAGTGACACCAACCGAAAGAAAACTGAATGAAGCTGATGTGCCTTAGCTCCAGATAAGCAGCCTTACATATGTTCATTACATGTTGGTGTAATGAGAGCATACTGTTGAGAATGACACCTAGGTTTCATACTGACTGTGTAAATTTAATGTTGGCAGTGCTGATACTTATTGTTTGAGGTACAGGAAATAAATAAGAAAGTCTTTGTGTAGTGAACAGGATGGCTTCACTTTTATCATCATTCATCTGCAGCTTGTTACATGTCATCCATGACTTCACATCATAAATGCACCTCTCTACACAAGGCAGTTAGATTTGTATATTTGTGTGTCATCATAGTACTATTAATGAGACACTGGATGTTAATCAAAGATACTTGAGAGCAGATGAGTGTACAGAATGAACAGAGGTGGGCCAAGAATAGAGCCTTGTTGAACACCAAAACAAAGACCAACAGGGCTGGAATTTTTTTCTATTTATAGACACATGTGTGTCCTGTTGACTAAATAGGACTTGAACCATAGTAAGGCTGTATCATGAATACCAAATACTTGATCAATCCCTTCTGATCTAAAAACAATCCTTTTACAACTGGTGATTAAAATATTATTTAATTTTAAAAGTTTCTGATTTTGTTTCCATAAAAACCAATGATCAGAACAATTAAGCTTGCTGATAAATGAGACTCTGAAGACTTGCAAAACTAGAAAGATATGCAGATGGCTTTTATCAAAGTCTGTACTCTTTGCCTATAGTGTGTGCAGTTTAATATTTTTGATATCATAACATATTAACATATCACTTTATGTGATTCTGATTGGTCCAAATAAGCCCATAAAATTATTGTGCAGTATTCTCTTTATTGACTGGCAGCAATTGTGGAAAAACTTCTTAATCCCTACCTTCAGGAATGTTTTGTTTTCAATTAATATTTTGGCGACCAATTTTTTTTATTCAAGTCACGAAAGGAATTGAGGAAAAAATGGTCTCATCTACCTGAATATGGCCAGTTCACTCACAAGGATGTTTGTTATGTCGTGTAAATATATCATAACAAGACAAATGGCTAAAAGCCCAGGACAAGAACAACAAGAAGTAAAACCAAAGGTATTGCTCAGTTGATAGCTGATGTGGGGGGAGGAGGATTTATACCTGTAACAATGAATCCACCCAATATACAAGTGTGGTTTAAATGTTAACTTACAGGAGCAAATAAACTCACCTCTGTTTATATAAGAATGTGGACATAAGTTGGTCTCTAAACTGACTGAAATTTATCCAACCAATGCATATGAATGTGTAAATGTGATGCTGTTCCAAATCAAATACTGCAGATATCCGATCACAAATACTTTACAGTACATATGGGAATTTCCACATCCAGTTTCTTTCACATGAATATCGCAACAATGTAATGTTTAGCTGTGAAAGAGACACTTTAAGTTACATAAGCATGGACTGTCAACTGTACTTCATCAAACAATGCAACATCACGTACACTGAACATTCTGTGTTGAAAAATGATTTTGTCTGTGTAAAATGTTCTGTTTATTTGGAACGACATTTGTTCTTTGATTTACAGTTTGAAAGAAAAGAAATGTTTATGCTAGTCCAACTCTATTTTTTACATTCTGTCAGAATGAATGAAATTATTAATTCTTCTATCTAAATAATTTCCACTGAAATAAAAACTATGTGATAAAAATAATCTCAAATGGGTAATGACTGACTATTAAATTTATAAAACTCGTTCAATAATGGCCAGCTTTTGCTCGCCAAGGTTTAACATGTTTCATAGCTTCATTATTAAATCATTTGAGATCCTCTATTTATGCAAATGTATATTACTGACAAGTATACTGGACTGTTTTTATTGTACCTGTATTCATCTGTATATAAGTAATTAGTGACTTGTGTAAACTGAATCGTGATTTATGTGATTTACACAAATTCAAAATAACGTGAGATGGGGGAAAAATTTGAAAAAATCACTACTATTGAGATAACTCTCATACATATAGATTGTGCTACCATCACAGGCAAACATTACCCACAATGCCCAGCTCTTATGCCCCCACCGAATCTGTTTATTGTGGCCTCAGTGCTGCATATGTATGTATATCTACAAATTGTTTGTTACAATTTTGGAACATTATTAGTGATGCCATCTAAAAGATGAGCAAGTGATAGTCCAAAGAGACCAAGGAAGGTTATTTCTTTAGATGTTAAACTTGAAGTAGTGAAACGGTATGAAGCTGGTCAGAATACTGCCATGATAAAGCATGCTTTGAATCTTAGTGAAAGTACATGTAGAACAATACATATATGTGACAGTGTTGAAAAAATAAAAGCTGGAGCCTCCCTTTCACACCAGAAAAGTTATATCTGCTGCAACAAAATGGACAGGATGTAAAGGATGTTGGCAATGTGGCTTGATGAAAACTACTGTTCAATGCAGCTTTTGTCTTTTAATTACACATTCTTATGTCACGTGTTTAGGCTAGAATAAACAGTAACACAAGAAAGAGTGAAAACAACAAGCTTTTAAAAATATAATAATTTATTTCCCTAGAAAAATACTGTAAAAATGGAAAATAATATGAACTTACGGTTTTAAGAATCAAATCCAAAAATAATGCAAGAATAATCCATGAATTAAATTTTAGAAGCCCTAATAACAAACTATTTAATTGATTTCAAGTTTAAGTCCCGATGAAGAATCCAAGATGGAAGATAATGATGTACGATGTAACCTGTAGTGTGTTGAAGTCTACTGTTCATTGCTGAAACAAGTAATATCACTCTGGTTTTGGAAATCTGAATAAATTTTATAAGAGCTGTCTTTGTTCAAGAATTTCACATGTGTACACATATTTTCCACGATTTTTTAAAAATCCCTTTACCTCAAGCAAGCGCCTTTGGACACCTCTACTCCATTCGCATGGAAGCGCCTTTTGATGTCTCTACTCCATTCACATGGAAGCGCCTTTTGATGTCTGCTATAAACATCAGCCATTTTAAGTGGGTTTTCGTAGCGCCACCTTTAGGGAAAACCTCCTGTTAAATACTAATTTCTGGGAATGACAATTACGTCAGATCATGTGGTCACTGTTTATGCTCTGGTTGATATCTGCTATTTAAAGTAACTGGTTTGTAATCTCCACCCTCCAAAATGGAGGTGGCAGATTTCATTCAGTACTTACAAAGTTTTCATGATTAGAATCACAACTATGAAAGCTTCAATAACTTAGGTAAAGGTTCTGATATTGATGTAGGCAGCAATTAGTTTATATAAATTATCAAGTTCAAAAGACTTAGTGATGTAGACGTGGACAAAAAACTTGTAAATTTCGAGTATGAGAAATGGCAGCTACGGTTGGTCACACGGTCTCACTGACTTGATGGTGAACGAGTTCTCTCAAGATTTTAAAGCACATAAGAAATTCTTCTGTGAAAAATAATTACACAGCTATAACAATCGGACATTACTCTTAAATTTTTCCACACATAATAGATGTGTACCAAAAAATTTAAAATGGTTAAAATTTCTGTTAAATGTAACATACACTACACTGCTTAACAGTTAACAGGCAGGCCTATGCGTATGGAGTCGAAGAGGTAACAGGTGTCCTATTTATAGCATGTTGCACTTTGTAACTATGCTCTATGAGGTAAAGGGTTAAAATCCTTTTGAATCCAAGTAATTTGAAATTACTCCAAATAACACAACACTTTCCAGTATAATGAAAAAAAACCTACTGAGAATATTTCTCTAAAACAAAGATTATATCATATTCTAAAATGCCGGTTTGAAAATCCCCAAGTTGTTAAATAAAAAATAAAAAAGGGGGTCACGTGATCATCTTTATGTCACATATGCCTAACGACCCTGACAAAAACCAATCATTCTACTCTTATTTACATGGATACTACTAACTTTGAATCAAGGTTAGGATCCAGGTCAACACCTGCTGTTTACTAAAACAAACAGACAAGTTAGAACTATTTTCTGGAAAACGTATCCTCTGTACCTGGTTTTCATATAGAGATGTTTCTCATATCCAGATGGGTCCCATAACATTTTATGACCAGGTGTACAATACATGACTGTATATTATTTTATTTTCTTGGTTATTACTTTTCCATTTGTTAAATAAATGACGTTTTCATTAGCATTTAAATTCATAGTCCTAATGTTTCCATCATTCACTAGCAACCACAAAAATGCAAGGAAACTGGTATTCCAAGACATTTATCAAATGATGCCTGCTTTATAATTTGCAATATCTTATATATTGTATTCTTTTGATCTAACATATCATGTCATGTGGTTGAAATAAATGGAGCTCTCACTGAAACAAGTTAAACCTAAAAACTGAAAGGAAATAATTACAGACCTTTGTTTGGACCAACAAGCCTATCATTTTCACCTCTGCTTTGTATGTGAATATGAGGTTTACAGGTCCACTCTGTGTGCCAGTATGAGGTTTACAGTCCACTCTGTATGCCAGTATGAGGTTTACAGGTCCACTCTGTATGCCAGTATAAGGTTCACAGGTCCAATCTGTGTGCCAGTATGAGGTTTACAGGTCCACTCTGCATGCCAGTATGAGGTTCACAGTGACAGTATGAGGTTTACAGGTCCACTGTGTGTGCCAGTACAAGGTTGACAGGTCCACTCTGTATGCCAGTATGAGGTTCACAGGTCCACTCTGTATGCCAGTATGAGGTTCACATGTCCAATCTGTGTTCCAGTATGAGGTTTACGGGTCCAATCTCTGTGCCAGTATGAGGTTTACAGGTCCACTCTGTATGCCAGTATGACATTTACAGGTCCACCCTGTGTGCCAGTATGAGGTTTACAGGTTCACTTTGTGTCTCAATATGACTTTTATATGTCCACTTTGTAGGCCAATATGAGGTTTATAGATCCACTGTGTGAATATGAGGTTTACAGATCCACTTTCTGTTGGTCAATATGAGGTTTACAGGTCAACTTTGCATATTACTATGAAGTTTGTTGGTCCACTTTCTATGCCAATACAAGGTTTACAGTCCACTTTCTATGTTAACATGAGGTTTATAGGTCCACATTCTGTGTCAATATGATCTTTAAAGGTCCAATTTCTGTGTCAATATGACTGAGGTTCATAAATCTTAATAAACACCACAACAACAGTCAATCAAAATACCCATTTGTATGCTGATATTTTTTATTGTGAGCACAACTAATTCAAGCTGTAATCTGTGGTGCAAAATTAATAATGATGGCATTTCTTAGCAAAATGTGGTTTGGAAATGCTACTTCAGACTGAAAGCGATATGAAGTAGTGCTACTTCACTGGCTTGCCATGACAAATTAACACATGTACTTTTTCCATCACCAACTCCCAAACCACCTGTGGACAGTTACCCAGGGGCCAGAACTCAAATTTCATTACATATCACTCTTCATACCATCTATACCAACAAATTCTTTTGAGATTATGAATTTCTTCCTTTCCCAATCTGTAAAATTTCATAGACTAAAAGTCATTCATATTAATATACTGACATTTGGCACAAATGATAACATGCTTTAGTGATGTCTCTTTGACTTCTACCCCAGGATGTCTAGCCCTCGAGTCTGGCACTGGAGAGACATAAAGAGGAAGCAAGTTGTTCAACCACACTGTAAACAAGTCTACCATTGGCTTTCTCCACAAATGAAAAAGGTACTTGCGCTATGACTTGTGCAGAGACCATTCCACAGGTATTGTTCATCCTTGTCTAGACCAGCTGTCTGTTAGTACATTTTTGTTGTTTGGAATGTGCTGGACTCCTGAGCCTAGAGACCCTGCAGGACTACCCCTCAAGTTCTAGGAAAGGACCTTCAACTAAAATCTGAGGAAACAGTGTATGAATCAGAACTCTGCTCTGGAAACCTCTCCTGATTCTTTCATCATCTCAGATGGTGACAAAATCTGTATGAACCCTTCCCATGGGATCTATGTCAACTGCCATGTATCAAGACCCCAGGTGAGAGAGGTAGAAGTGGACAGATATTGTAATCAAAGAAAGTATATGTGAGATTCTGCTGGAAGCAATACGAACTGTCCATTGATGAGCGATACAATTAATCTTCACACAAATTAAAGTCTAAGAAGGGATCAGATCTGGCTACTCCAGGTTGTGGATTAGGCCTAGATGTGTCACTACCTTTCAGCATAGATAACAATGCCTCAGTAAGGCAAAACTGAGGACATTGTTGATCAAGCTGTCATCAAAATACTGGAGGACAGGGGACCCCTATGGACCTTAAATGAGATGCTAGTATGCCCATCACTTTGTTCAAAGCCCTGGGAGTGGATGCTAGACTGAAATTAACAGCCTGAAACTGAAAGATCTCCAGTTCCTGACAGGCATTATGGGCATCTAAAGAGCTGCCCAGTCATTCTGCTTTATGGCATCCAAGAAATTCACTTCAGTGATGAAAGATTACTAATAAGTCCACTTCCTTGAAACAAACTAAGAAGATCCAAGAATAAAATCCCCAACCTTAAATATTTATCCTCATCATCATCACCCTAAGTCTTGTGATGCCAGGATGAGCCTGCTAAATAACTTCTCTGCATCAAGCTTTGGATATCTCCAATGTCACATCTGTATGGATGTGCAGAAGCTTGGCAGAGAGCACCATGCATATCGAAAGCATGTCTCGATGTCATGGCAATGACCTCCACGCATATGTCTCAATGTCAAGGCAACAACCTCCAAAGCAAACATTTACCTTGTCCAACATATTAAATGTGGCTGTAGTAAAGAGATCAGCATGGGAATCTGTAGTAATTTTGGGTCAAAAGCCTCAAGAAACTTTATACATGGATTGACCCAGGTCCCTTCTGGAACTGACATCTGAAAAGCACTCAAGTATGACTGGGAGGCTTAAGGTTTCACTTTGGGCAAATAGACCCTGTAATGGGAGCCTGAAAAGAGGAGCTCAAGTACAGAAGAAGGAACGGACCTTTCCTGCTGCTTGGTCACCTCTCTAAGGTTTTGGACCCACACCTAAGGGAAGGAGAAGGTAAACCTCATATACTGCCTTGACAAAGGTCCACACTTACTCTTCCTTAATTACATGACTCATAGGGTGTGACAAAGATGGAGACACCAAGAAAGGAAAAGGGCTTGACATACCCATTCTTCCTCTCTCCTTTGAGAAAGGTGATAGTTGATTTCATTCCACTTGGAAATGCTGAGGATATCTGACTCACAGGAGCTGCCAACTTCCTTCCATATGCCAGTAATCCTATTCTTGTGGTACTGGGTGATTTTCCCTACACAAGAAACAACCACATACCTTCTCTTACATGAAATGGCAATTTCCCCAAATTCAGATGTGCCAAAGACCCCTCCTGGAAATGGAGGATGTCAACCAATGGCAAAGAGGAAGAAGCAGGGTCTTTCTTTCTGGCCCAGTAGGAATGGTAATTTTTCATGAAGCCTAAATCCCCTTCAAGTATAAAGGCAGCACAAAAGACAATTGTCCATTCATAAACATGCAGTGCATATGAAGCTATCCCAAGTAGCCATTTTATGACTACATTTACCCACATCTTGTGGCATGCCGAATGCTGAAGGGAAAAAAAAGAAATCAACTATGAACCAAAACAAAAACTGGGTGGGTAATATTTTACCATATTACTCAGGGACAAAAGTGAAGAAACATCATTTCAAAAGTGAGATATACATTACCCTTAAACTCGATAAATGGGGAAAAAGGTACATGAAAATTATTCAAGGACTGGTAACAGATATACCTAAATACTATTCTGATGATTATATCAAGAGACATGAGAAAACTGTATTAAGTCCAGTGTACAGGAGGAGGATATTCTTATCAACAGAAGTTGACTAAGGTATCAGAATGGGATCATTTTGCTTTTAGACCAATGTCTAGACTATTTTGCCACCATTTAATTTTGTGGACCTGCTACTATTCATGGCATTTAATTATGTGGACCTGTCACAATTCATGGTATTTAATTTCATGGACTGTCTCTATTAATGCATTAAATCTTGAGAACCTGTCACTAATCATGGCATTTCATTTTGTGAACCTGTCATTATTTATGATGTTATGTAAATTGGATAGTTCCTAAATGATGTCATCAGCCACCATGTTTGTGGTCAGTGGGCAGATTTACCATTTGACTTTATGTGCTGTTTGGAAGTTGAAATTTATTCACTGAATCTCATGACAGTTTTACGAAAATTACATATATAAACTGAATGCCAATCAAGCTTTCTGTTAATATCTGTATTTGTGATTTCTAAGTTGCCTTTGCTTCAGTGTGCCTTGTTAAAAATGGTAAATTCTGGTGATTGCATATAGCAGAAACTGCCAGGTTGCCCATCATCCAGGAAAAATGGCCAGAAAATCATCTGCTAGTGACCTTATTGGGAAGCATCTATTTGTATTGTTTATCAGCTTTTTGCACCATGGTTATATGTTATGTCTAATTGTATTTTGGACCTGAACTTATCCAAAATCAAGTTCATTTTTCACTTGACCAGTAACTTTTATTTTGTAAACAAATAATACATAGATAATATTTCTCTGTGAATGATTAATATAAGGATAATTATCAAAGGAAGTAAACATGTTTATTTGGTTCTGGGTCAAGGACATTGGTATTTCCGATGGTTAAACCTGTTGTACCTGATGTTTACCATTTTATTATAATTTTAGTAACAGATATTATTTTGTTGACAACTTAGAATACTGTAGAAATGACCTTTTCACCCTCATTCTGGTTCTACTTTTTGTCTTAGATTTTCATATAATGTTGTTTACAGAAGAAATTACTCATTCTTGCATTAACATTGGTGGCAGAATCAGTCTTATTGTTGTGTTCAGTATTTCATTTGAATGTAATTCATTTAAATTATTATTCACCAGAAATACAAAGTGCTCATCTATAACATTTTTTGATGGGAACATTAATTTGGAAATAAAGTAATTTCAGACAAGAACATTTTTGGATGATATTTTTGTGATACATCAAAAGACTGTTAGCACCTCAACACACTTCAGGCGACTGGCATATTACCATGTTTGAGACAATGGGCACATCAACACTTTCAATATTGGAATTTTAACTGGAATACCACTGGAATTAAGTTGGAATTTACACATTCTGACTTGTGACAAACTGTTTAAGACTATTTGGGATTTAATTCGCAGATTTAAGTTCTTTTTAAATTTTAACTTTTAATTCTAGGGAAGTAAATTATTTGTTGAATTTTTTCAAACGTTTTGGTTTTTGTTCTTTTCTATTACTTAAAGACCACTGAGTCATAATAATAGCATTTAGTGTTTTGGATATGTAACTGCTCATGAAATTTAATTTTCTAATATTTTTCTCTGCACAAATATCAGCCTCCATGAACATGACACAAAAAACTAGCAAATAAAAACAGGTTTACAGTATCTGAAAGGCAAGAAAAGAATTCCCATCAGCAAATTTTTGACCAAAAAATAATTTATTAAACATCGCATGAAAATTGTATATGATACATGATCGTACAGTGAATCAAACAACTGTCAAACAACACTGATGATTCAGTGTAAGCAAAGGCTAATTTTCCAGTTTCCATTTTTTTTATACCTGAAGCTTATCTGGTCCATCAGCTATTATATTCCTCAGCATGGTGTCAACATGCTCCAGATCCCTGATATGAACATGGCAAGCCTTCAGTTCTTCCATCTGCTGGTGAAAAAATTTGATTACATGTAAGATTGCATCAGTGGGAGTTTTACAAGTTTTTATTCTGGAACCCCTCACAATTTTGGGTTGGTTTGTTTTCTTCTACTCCGTAAAATGTAGTACTCTCTAAATGAAGTTTTGATAAATGTTTGATAAAAAAATAGTTATAGAAGAAAGCACATGTGGAGTTTGCAGCAAATCTCAAACACCACACACAGTGGCATCACCTGCATTCAAGGTTTTGTAAAAGATTAGGCAAAATATAGTTGTCCCAGATGTGGTACTCAATGGCACATCAACTGTAATTTATTACAAGATGCATATAAATTGCAAGCCCAGAAAGATAAATCAATAAAAGTGAAACATGATAAAAAAAAATTAAGATACATTAAGGATATAAAACTCTTATGTTGCTTTAACATAAAATGCAATGGATTTAATGTAATTCATGCAGATATACATAATTTCAATATCTTGCTTATTAGAATAAGAATACAAACTTTTCACCCAGAAATACTTATTGTCCCCCCTCCATTAAGCAAAATGAGTAAACAATTAGTCCCTACACATATTATAGCACCATTCAAGTAATTAATGTCTAGTTTCAACACAATTTTAAAAAATAAAGAAAATTAACTTTATTTTTTATAAAGTTCTTCTTATTTTATTTCCTAGTGCAAGAAAAACATTAAAACTAGTGTGTATAAATTTTATTCTGTATAGTATACATTAATGGTTGAAATGATATAAAAGTGGATTAAAAAACCATTAAAAGAAAACACTTAAGCTATTTTATATCAACAAAGCTCTCATTATGTTAATAATCATTTCATAAAAATTGAAATCAAAATATTAATTACAATAAAATTCTATTTACTGAATTAAGATCCAATAAACAAAACCAAATGAAATTGTCTTTTCAAAACTATGGACTTCTTATCATTCAATGTAGTGAAGTCCATAGACAACCAATAATGCAATGTAGTGAATTCCATAGACATCCAATAATGCAATGCAGTGATGTCCAATGACAAC
The DNA here is from genome assembly GCA_028554795.2 of Sinohyriopsis cumingii. Lineage (NCBI taxonomy): Eukaryota > Metazoa > Mollusca > Bivalvia > Unionida > Unionidae > Sinohyriopsis > Sinohyriopsis cumingii. The sequence goes on along the minus strand of CM068833.1, from coordinate 1,992,046 downwards.
CAATCATGCAATGCAGTGAAGTCCATAGACAACCAATCATGCAATGCAGTGAAGTCCATAGACAACCAATCATGCAATGTAGTGAAGTCCATAGACAACCAATCATTCAATGTAGTTAAGTCCATAGACAACCACTCATGCAATGTAGTGAAGTCCATAGACAACAATTCATGCAATGTAATGAAGTCCATAGACAACAAATCATGCAATGTAGTGAAGTCCATTGACTTCCAAGCATGCAATGTAGTGTGTGTGTGATTAGGATTTTTAACATAGCTTTAACAATTTTCAGTCACATCGCTATAATGTCTGCAGTGTGGCAGTTTATAGTGATGTCTAGCACTGGGACATCCTGCCGCAGACATGTAGTATGATGTCCCACCCAGTCACATTATCCTGACACCAGGCCCTAACACTAACCTCTTTATGCTGAGCACCTAGTGAGGCAGCTGCTACTACCATTTTTGTAAGTCTTTGGTATGACTCGGCCGGGGGTTCAAACCCACAACCTCCGACTTCCGAGGCAGATGCTCTAACCACTAGGCCAGTTGGAGTGGTTGCAATGTAGTGAAGTTCACAGACAACTAATCATGCAATGTAGTGAAGTCTGTAGACAACCAATCATGCAATGTAGTGAAGTCCATAGACAACTACTCATTCAATGAAGTGAAGTCCATAGACAACCAATCATGCAATGTAGCAAAGTCCATAGACAACCAATCATGCAATGTAGTGAAGTCTATAGACAACCAATCATTCAATGTAGTTAAGTCCATAGGCAACCACTCATGCAATGTAGTGAAGTCCATAGACAACCAATCATGCAATGTAGTGAAGTCCATAGACATCTAATCATGCAATGTAGTTAAGTCCATAGACAACCAATCATGCAATGTAGTGAAGTCCATAGACATCCAATCATGCAATGTAGTGAAGTCCATAGACAACCAATCATGCAGTGTAGTGAAGTCCATAGACAACCAGTCATGTAATGTAGAAGTCCATAGACAACCAATCATGCAATGTAGTGAAGTTCATAGACATCCAATCATGCAATGTAGTGAAGTCCAAAGATATCCAATCATGCAATGTAGTGAAGTCCACTGACAACCACTCATGCAATCTAGTGAAGTTCATAGACAACCACTCGTACAATGTAGAGAAGTCCATACACAACCAATCATGGAATGTAGCGAAGTCCATAGACAACCAATCATGCAATGTAGTGAAGTCCATAGATAACCAATCATGCAATGTAGTGAAGTCCATAGATAACCAATCATGCAATGTAGTGAAGTCCAAAGATATCCAATCATGCAATGTAGTGAAGTCCACTGACAACCACTCATGCAATCTAGTAAGTTCATAGACAACCACTCGTGCAATGTATAGAAGTCCATACACAACCTATCATGCAATGTAGCTAAGTCCATACACAACCAATCATGCAATGTAGAGAAGTCCATAGACAACCCATCATGCAATGTAGTGAAGTCCACAGATAACCAATCATGCAATATATTGAACTTCAAACTTCATTCTACTGGTAGTGTATGTCATGCTTCTTACCTTTACCACATTTTCAAATCATGTTTCATTACAACAACAAAAATCAGTAAAAGCAATAATAACTATGATCATGGTGATGATGATGTCAATTATAATATTATTGCTATCATGTCACCCCACCCCAAATGTGTTTCTTACTGCACTGTTTTTAATATTCGAGTGGGCATGTGCTTTTTTTCAAACAAAATTTATATTTAATGCGATTTTTGTGACTTTATTTTACCATGGGGGAAAAAAGTGTTGGCAATGCGAAACAGGAACTGTTTCTTTCATGATAAAAAGTAGTATTCTCATTTAATTATGACTGTTGTTCCCACAGAGTCATACAAGTACATTTGTAATTTTAATGTGAAGATAAAATCTGGTCAGAAATTAGATATAAAGGTGTGATAATTACAGGACTAAGATAAATAAGTGAAGTTGACTGGAGACCTGTCAGTCAAACCAATCAATGATAATTACATGTCTAAGGTAAATTAGTGATGGGCACTGCAGACCTGTCAGTCAAACCAATGATGAAAACTACATGACTATGGTAAATTAGTAATGGGAACTGCATACCTGTCTAACCAATCAAGTATGTGCCAAACCATCCTGACTCTGTGCATAAGTTAGGAACCCTAGTCCTGTTTTCAGTTAAAGCCTATTCAATGTGATGGTGCATTCATGTATCTTTTAGCCTGAAAGCAAACCCAAACAGGCTGTGAATCCCATACATTCTACACTAGTCAATCATAACAATGCCAATGTACTGGCAAGGACACTTCTATGCCTGGCAACAAGCAAAACTTGTGGAAGCAGTACCAAAATAAAGAGTCATTTCATTTGCAAATCCCCATACCACAAGCTCAGTTCCAATCTACATATGTCTGTTTTTACCATACATCTAGTGAGGAGACATATATTGCCACCCAAGTATGTTTGCGTGTCTAATCCCATCCCATCCTGTCCATCATGAATTCTGTTCCCACTCAAGAACTTTTTAATGAAATTTGCTATAATGCAAAACAAAAAATTGTGTTTTCAGTTGGCCAAATATCCTTGCAAATATCCTTGTTTTTCTTGCTGACCCTAACACTTTTGTGCCCCCCACCCTCCGTATAAAAAAAAGCCTACCTATCAACTTTCCTGTGAAAACCAGCGCAATCGAAAACACACATATTGGGGGGGGGGGGACCTAAGGCTTTAATAATAACCAACAGCACCATTAAAAATGCAAAATCAATCAAAGCCCTATTAGTGGTCTCTGCTTCCACTACTTTTCTGATACCAGTGCATATATTGTTTCTGGTTGATGTTGTATGGTTTAACGCCATTTTTCAGCACAAGATAGGCTATACATGGCAGCCAGTATAATTGGTGGAGGAAGAACCCTGGAAAACCCCGGGAAGAACTACCGACCCACGAGAAGCTACTGGCAGGCTTTCTCACGTACCCACATTAGCCGAGCCTGAGACTCGAACTCAAGCAGACAGAGGTGAGATGGCAGTGATCCGTAACGGTGAGCGCTTTAGACCACTCGGCCACTCGGGGCCCCTATACTGTTTCTGGTGCATTGGCATAATTATCAACATATTAAGATTGACATGAGTTCTACCAGAGGCAAATATAACACCTTCAACCAGTCTAAATCTTGATCAATTCCAGCTGTGCCTATCTCATCAGTGAAAACATGTTATACCAGGTAATTAATTTTGAACCAGGTTAACTGGTCTAGACCTACTGCACATAATATGTGGCATAATGTGCCAGCAGATCAAGGTCTATGCTGTTCATTGCTCCTAACAAACTGGACTGACCTAGATCTGTTGGTGCAGATCTGCATCTGTGTAGTTTGCAGTTTAATAATTTAGTATTTATGGTACCTGAATGCATGGCAGATAGTCTGGATTCTACCCTTCTCCTGTTGACAGGGCTTTGTCAATAGCTATGCTTGTCCCATTTCTTAAAATTACATCACATAAAGCCTAAGAAAAGAGGTCTAGTCTGCCACCTACAGGAATCATTGGAAATGGGAGAGTAAGCGAGCCCCTAGAACCGTCAACAAACGAGAGAGTAAGCAAGTCCCTAAAAACCGACAATGCTTGTCCTTATGTAAGGGGGAAGGGCTGATAAACTTCTTCCCTGGTCTTTTGTGACTTGCCCTTTTAGGGCCCAACTGTGGCTATGAGGCTTTAAAGAACTGTCAACAGTTCCTGAAGCTGGTCAGGATGTGTCTAGAGCAACATCCCTGTGAAGGTGGAAAACTCCACTGACAAGGACGTGGACAGAGATAATGCATGCCAGCAAGTTATTGTCAATGCCCAAAAAGAAGGGGTGCCACATCAGCCTGTTTTGTATCAAACTCTCTGTTCTGGGAGACGGGAGTAAACAACCCAATATCTCTCTGTTCCAGGGGAGACTTTGATGTAGGAGGATCTTAACCTTATAACTCCTCACAGCTAATGGACTGTCCTCTCAGCAGATGTGTAACAGTGACTCCTCCTGGGGTGTTTGGGGGAAGAAGACCGATTCCCCACTCTCTTTCTTGACCCAACTTCATAAGCATTACTTGGTCCATAGGTCACAGAATCAACCTCTCTACCATGTGGCCAAGGTCCCAAAGTCCATGGCTGTATGCAGGGAAAGGGCCAATCACTTCCTTGTGGAGGAAGGCCCTGCATCTGGAAGGGATTTAGAAGGGTCATAGGAAAGGAGAGATACTGACAGAATCCTCTTCTCCAAAAATAGTGTCTGTAAGATGATTTCCAATCCCAATGGAATGAAATGGTAGCCTGGAGGAGGGGTCTCAAGCAATCAAGCAACTCAAACCCTTTCCCATATCTGACAGATCTGAATCTGCATTCTTCCCTCTACCGTAGGCCATGACACAGTTTCAGCCCATGCTAAGCTGTTGCGGGGGGGGGGCTTGTGCATGACTCACTCTTTGCCCTACTGTATCAAAAGGGGTGCTGCTCCTCCATGAGGGAAGGCAAAACTCACTGTTTGCCCATACGTAAAAGAGAAGGTGCTGCTCATCCATCATGGAATATCACAACTTGCTCCATGTCCACATGAAATGGGGAGGATGTTGCTCCTTCTTAATGGGATGGCATGACTCACTCTCCCCCCATTTATGACCTTCCTTGCGAAGGGGTCCACTAATCCTAAGAATCTCCAAAGAGACTCGGGTAATCCTTCTCTAAGACTTGAAGGACCCAGAGGAGGAAAACCTGAAAATTCGGAGGAATATGCGGAAGGAACTTCCTTCTTTCTTGTATAATAGGTACAACTATGCTATGCAAGGTCCTAGACCTCGTCTGACCATAGGCTGCAAAAGAGACAACCATCCATCCCCTCGCAGCCTGTACAGACAGGCAAGTGGGGCGTGCATCCCATGAGCTTTCCCATGACCACACCTACCCACACCAAACTTAGACACTGTTTTAAAAGAATGCTGAAATGGAAATTTAGTCAAAACACTTCTATGCATGTACAGCTCTCCCCAATTATAATATGGTAGCCATAACTGCTGACTGCATTATTTACCAAACAGTGGTATATTGAAAATAATAAAAAAAATGTTGAGTGTACTAGTGTGTTGGGGGTTGGGTGGAGGTAAACAAGATGCTAGTTCAATGCATAGTATATTCATTAGTTTATATAAATTATTGGGCTTTTCCACTGCATTGTATTTAAATATATAATTGTGTCTGATAAGAATATATTTAAAAGTAAATAAAATATAACACCAAGTTTTAAATTACTTTCTTTCAACCCATATTGTCATACATATGATAGTTCAGATCATGAAAAACAATACAGACAATTCATTTTAATAAACATTATTTGTGTTATAATTTCTATCTACAGCTGCATCAAGTTTAAAGTGATTTAAAATGCTGAAATCGCTTGACAAAAATATGGCTAAATTTAGGTTGCACTTAAGGTCAATGCAGTCTGATGTTAATAGCTACATTCATTTCTAACAAGTGCACTAAGGTCATGTCATTTTTCTTCTCAATACAATATCTTGTTTTCAGACCAGAATATCAGTTACATATGATGATTATTGACTTGAGTGACATTACATTATGTATAGCAAGCTGTCAGAATTTCCAGAACACAGAGAAACAATACAAAGTGACAAAGTTATTGTTATGTATATTTAATTTGCATTGTTTGTTAGGGTATTTTTATTCATTATATGATGTTGGTTATGCAAAATTGTATCTTGAAACTGACTTTGTCAAAAATCAAGTTCATTGTCTACCTGACCAGAATCATTTATTTTTATTATTGTTCTGTAAACAACTAATACATAGTTTATATTTCTGTGAATGTAGGATAAATATTATGATTATTTTAGTCTAAGTCATGGTCATTATGTTTATCATGTTCTTTATGATAATTTTAGTTAGGGACCTTGTCTAATTATAGCTTGGATTATTCCGGAAATGAACTTCTGTCCTACATCGTGGATCTTCTTTTGTGTCTCAGTTTATTATATAATCTGGGCAGATATCATTTATATTCTTGTATACACCTTTTGGTAAAATTATTTATTATTCTCTGGAAATACAAAGTACTTTACAATATTCTTGGAATGAGACATTAACTTGGAATTTTAGTGAATTCAAACAATTCAACAAAAGACTGTTAGCACATCTTTACGATTCAGGCAATTGGTGCATTAGTATATTAGAAACTACTGGCCATTATAAGCACATCAACACCTTCAGCATCGGAAATTATTGGGAATACCTCCAAAGTTTATTCAGAACTTTATTCATTAGGACATGTCGCAATTCTAGGATTATTTGGGATTTAATTTGAAAATACTATGTTATTTTTAAATTTACACTTTTTATTCTATGGAAATAAATTATTTGTTGAATTTTACAAAACTTATTGGATTTTGTTCTTTTCTTTTACTTTGTTCAACACCATAGAGTTGTAATACTTTCATACATGTATTTAATCCAGTTAAAATATTCAAGTAGCTCAACTTTAGCCTCTTCAACATCCTCCTCATGTCTTTTTAACTTGCAGCTGCTTTCGGTAATCCATTTGATTACCGAAAGCAGCTGCAAGTTAAAAAGACATGCCATTACTAATCCTTCTGTCAAGGTGTCAATAAACAATGGTCAATAACAAGCTAGTTTAAATTCAACATTTTTTTTAGCCAAATACAATAGGTGATAAGGACCAATTAAAAATTAGGCTAATTTCGGGTCTGCAAAAGCTTCTTAGAAATACAATTTATTTTACCTTGCTTAATATATTATTGGCTAATTAGAATTAAACTGTGTAAAAATATGTATTGTCCAAATCAAGAAACTGTAGCTTTCATGTAAATACTTCAGCTGATAAATGTTGAAAATCATTTGTCAAAATTTTTTAAAAATCATAATTTGTATCATTTTGATTTTGGAGTTCATAGCAAGAGCATGTTGTATCTGGAATCATGTTTATCATGAAGCACATGCTAAATATTATAACAGCAAGAATTCACCTTACCTAGGTGTTGTCACAAAGAATTAAAACAATCACTGATGATTTAATGCAAAACAAGGTAATAAATTCTAAGCTAAATACTCAAAATTTAACAATGTAATCAACAGGACTTAATCGAATGCTAGAGATAACTAAATTAATATTTAAAAAAACAGCTGCCAAGATTGCAAACAAAAGGGGGTAATATCAATGAAAACGAATTCAATACTAATTTTGCAAAGGAACTGGTTTTAACCAAATACTCAATATTAAGGTAAGTAGGTGTGCGACCTGCCTTTCCATGTATAAAACGAGCACACTATTCACAATAAAGAAATGTAAGTTACCATACAATAATCAATAAAATCAATAAAAAGAGAGTCCCAAGAGAGGCAAGTATTGGGATATTTTAATAAAACACCTACATTAGCTTGAAATAATTCACAATGTAACACCCTTGTATGTTGAGGAAAACAAAATGCAAGGCTGTCCACAACATGTACAGAACATTTGTAACAAAGTAAACAAACAATACTGCCAAAATCAGATTAATGAAACAAATGAATACATACTAATATTGAAAGTATTTAGATAGCTTTGTTTCGTTCAAGATACTTATCCTTTTAACTGATTTTGGCATTCATGGCTTTCATCACACTCCAGCCAACTGAAATGCATGTCAATGGAACACGAAAACATGTCCATTTACTTCTGTGAAAATTTGAATTTATTAGAAAAAAAAGACATAAGAGTAAGAAAGTCAGACTAAAGCAACATGACCTTAATTTCTTCAAAAGTGTTGATATGTGCTGCCAAGCATGTCAGATATTCTTGAAAATTCAGCCTCTCGTTCCCATGTTGATTGACCAGGGAACATGCTACACAACATTGTTATTTAGGCAGTAAGACATCAAACCCAAAAACAAATACCAGTGGAGATATCTCACATTTTAGCACTGAATATAAAGTAGCATGAATTTATTTATCAACATGTGTAGCTTACATTGTGACATCACAACATTCAGTCAGGATTGTACTGGATCACACCTTTAGGCTGATCTTGTTCACAAATGTCCACATACTTTTTCATTGATTTTGCCTTATGTACTTCTGTGTGTAAATAATATTTCAAAGGATTTATAAGGATCCATATTAAGTGAATAATTGCCATTTATAGTGTGTAGAATCGAATTCCAGACAGAAAAAAAACACCCATTACTGAAATAGTTGGTGCTGATTGTCTAAATGACCTGTGTGACTTTTGCTTTATCTGATGATGCAATAGCAGCAAAGTCGTTTGCGGTGATTAGTGCATGTCATGCCTTGTCTGGTTTTTATAATTTGTGCAACGGACACGACAGGTTTCTTCCCTTGTCATTTCCGTAACACACAGAACCACTCCACCCTCCACTGTCTTCAATCTCACTCTCTTGAAGACCGAAATTCATCCGTGCATATACTGCAGTCTTAGTTGCACCATTGAAAACTCGCCATTAAAAGAATACAATCAATGGTTCAAATAAGAAAAAGGAACAGCATAACATCATAAATGATAACATTTAAAAAAAATTAAAAAAAAAACAGAACGTAGTAAAAGAGAAATAAACTCTTAATTATGTTCTTACATGATCCATTTTGGTTTTTAGCATCAGCTTGCTCTTCAGTATTAGTGTCGTGTTGTTACAGGAACGCTTATAGTTTACAATGATAAAAGCAAGCGTCTGATGATCACAACCATCGTAATGACAGGAAAAGTGGGCTCTCGCCAGTTATTATGTACTTTTGAGAGAGTGACGTATGTAAGGTAAAGTTGTTTTCATTTAAACCATGCACATATCTCTATGCTACGTTCATGTAATGTGGATGATATTTCTTTGGATATTGTACTTTTGGAAATTGTACATGATCTAAGCACACTGCTAACTAAAATGACTGCTCCCTTGTGCTAAAAAAATCAGCCTGAATTAGTCTAAAGTATACTATCCATAGCAGCTATTAAAATAGGGAAAATGAATTTTGCCAGACAAGACAATACCAGCTTCTGAAAGTGCAATGAATGAATTACCAAATATATAAAATGTAAAAAAAAGTTATCGGCTCTTTTTTATACAATTTACCTCAGAAGTTCAGGAAGTGAAAATGACCAAGTGGAGCTAGCACTTTTTTGAAAGGTGCACATCTGGAGTAAGGCCAAGCTGTATACTCTATAACCTATATTACACCCATCAATCATACACAAAATAAAGGGAATTAAGGGTTCTATTAATTATACCTAAGATATACAAGGTTATTTTTAAATAGCCAGTATAACCAGTGAGGAAAGCCAGGAAAATTATTTTTCTTTAAAATTCTGTAGAACGCCACCTAAGGTATCACGGTACCAATTGCTTTTCCATAAACCTTCATGCTGTTGTTTGGTGAAATAAATATACTTTCTATCCTACTTCAGCATGCATATTATATGGTGTCATACAGAACAAAGTTATATTTTCAATTTGACGAGGACAGGACCAGCTACTCAACTGCATTTAAGAGAGATAACTCTGCTGAACTAAACAGGGGTAAGAGTTATCCAATCAAAAAACCTGCATTTGCAATTGTGTATTGGGGGCGCTCACCAGTTAATATGTACTTTTGAGAGAGTGACGTATGTAAGGTGAAGTAGTTCGCATTTAAAACATGCACAATGGAGAGAATGTTGGCATACCTCTATGCTACATTAATGTAACGTGGATGATATTTCTTTGGATATTGTACTTTTGGAAACTGTACATGATCTAAGCACACTGCTAACTAAAATGACTGCTCCCTTGAGTTAAAACATCTGCCTGAATTAGTCTAAAGTACACAATACATAGCAGCTATTAAAATAGGGAAAATGAATTTTGCCAGACTAGACAATACCAGTTTCTGAAAGTGCAATGAATGAATTACCAAATATATAAAATGTAAAAAAAAGTTATCAGCTCTTTTTTATACAATTTACCTCTGAAGTTCAGGAAGTGAAAATGACCAAGTAGAGCTAGCACTTTTTTGAAAGGCTCACATCTGAAGTAAGGCCAGGCTGTATACTCTATAACCCATAGTACACCCATCAATCATACATCAAAATAAAGGGAATTAAAGGTTCTTTGAATTATACCTAAGATATACAAGGTCTTTTTTAAATAGCCAGTATAACCAGTGAGGAAAGCCAGGGAAATTCTTTTTCTTTAAAATCCTAACCGATGCAAAATGCGAAACTGTAGAGCGCCACCATTATACTTTTTCAATCATAAAAAAATACAAAATATGATTAGATATGAATTAACATAATCTCATATGTTGCCAAGAGACTCAACTTTCTTATCCTGACAGAAACTACAACTCTTATGTAATGCATCAGTCACAGCAAGTGTTCTTGTTAATAAGCCCTAAATGTTAAACTCTGCCCACCTGGGGGTTGGTACCATCACACCATAAAGGACACACGGTACTGATGATCTGGAAAAATGGAAACCAACCTGGAACGTAAAATAGAGTACATATGGGTTTGGCTGACCAGGATTGGTTAATAATGTAAGTTATGTTTTAGGAAAAAGCAGAATTAGAAGTACATGTTCAGGATTCATGGTACTAATTCAATTCCCATAGTAAACCTATGCAAACACCATGATATTAAAAAATTCAATAACTTTAAATTTTTGAGTGTTCATGATCAAACCTATATTTATCAGTAAAGATGAAACCTGGATATCAGCTTCTGTATTGAGGAAAGGATATGAGCCACGGAATTTTCTGGACCTGCATGTGTTTGAAACATGTGCTTTCAATTCCGCACCAAAGAGTCAGGTGCTAATTTTAATAATGAGTGTTCCAAACTCAAGACTATTAAAGAACTGAAATTCCATCAACAAAACAATGTCTCTATTTTTTTCACTTACAACTACGATAAGCTCTCAAAAGATTCTTTTTCCTAAAACATAGTGGATCAAACATTTATCTCTATTCAAAACATTGATGAAGTCTTTTTTTAAAATCTTTAGGGGATTTATTAATCTCTAAGTATCAGCTCTATAAGATAGATACAGATGATCCCCTACTTATATTGATAATGCATTGCTAATAAAATGGATAAGTAGATTAATTACAGATCATATTCCCCTAATCATTCAACTTATTACGCTTCTTAAAAATAGTTAACATCATTGAAACATTTGCAGATGTTGTCAACATCGATAAAAATGCATTGAAGATCATGTCGATATCGCAATCTGATTAAATTCAGATCTCTGCTGTCCTACATGAAGATCTGAAAATAACCGATTATGGGTCATTATTGGTGAGCTTAGAATGAAGCCAATGGAAAAGCAGCTTTCGAAAATCTTAAAGTTCTTGCTCTTCATCCACACTGCTCAGTCTCCAAATGTGAAGATAAAGGATTCCTTTCTCCATAAAATCAATATTAGTTCTTTCCTAAAGGTATCTGCTAAAAGTGTTCTTTCATTGTTGTAAATAACTGCATTAAGTCCACACCTTGTTACATGCTGATTTAAGCGAGGTAATAATGTACGATTTTTTGAATTTTGAAATTTGTAATAGTGAGGCTGTTTTGCATCCATTTTAAAATAATGTATTTTCCAAATGCTTCAGAGTTTATATTAAATCATGTTTTTAATTTTTTTTTTAAAATATGTAATTTCTGCTGACTCCCAACTGTTACAAGACAACAAATCATTTCCTAAAAAGTAATTTTTATGGTAGATGTTTTACTCTTTAAATATATTTCAATCCTAAATATAACCTTTTGTTTAGTGTTTGGAGGAATACTGCTGGTAAGAGTATATAACATTATTTCATCAAGTGCATGAAAATACAATACATTTTCACTCACAAAATGAAGCATATCCATTATTCACAAAAAACAAGCAAATTTTCTTTTTATAACATTCTCAACCATGGTGGTTAGCTAAAGTGAATAAACTGAAGTAGCAGATTTTTTAGGGTAATGTCAGCTGTTTACCATTTTTATTGCACAGAAATAATGGGTAATAACATGTCTATTTCTGAATTCAGGGTTAAAGAAAACACTCCCATAAAATAAAAAAATTTAGTGGGATTCAAAACTGGTGCTCTTAGATATCAGTAGCCAATGACAACATATCAGATGAAATTTTTTGATCATAACATTATCAATATCAATTGATTCGATTGAAATATAAGAGATAATTATCAAAATTATTTCTCTTGGAAGATCTACCACTTCATGGAGTTGCATTAAAATAAATAGATGGCACATTTGTATAAAATGTTCCCTTGATTTCTGTCACAATTAAATCCTCTAATACACAGTGGCATCTGTATAAAATGTTTCCTTGATTTCTGCAACATTTAAACCTCTAATTAATACACAGTGGCATCTCCTAATATTACTTTCTTAATCTTACAAATCTGTTCAGCAAAATTTGGCAGATATCCTTTACTTTTTAAAATTGATTAATATCTCAGAATCCTTTGACTTGGTGCAAGCTATCAGTTGCTAAAATCCCAAACAAATTAATGCGTACATTTTAGATTTACCCCTTTCTGTTGTTTTCACTTGTATATATAATTTGTAGTATGTTGGCTTTTGGGCTTTTGTTCATGATTTTATATATAGATGGATAGTCTTGATTCTGACCATAGAATTTTCCAGAAACAAATTTTGTCTACCGTTTCCATTAAAATGAAAGAGTTGTGGGGATTTATATTAGATTGTTTATAACATAGAATTTTCTGAAAATAAACATTTGACTCTCAAATGGTGTCTTAAGGTTTTTATATTAAGGTTGATTATATTAGAATTAATCATTCATATCTTATTATCCAAAGTGGACTCAGTCTTATTGTTGTGCTTAGTTTTATTTCAGAGGGTTTTTTATTTGTTTTTTCTTTCACTGGAATTACAAAGTACTCACTAAAACTTTTCAGACTATATAATTATTTTGGGATTATTATGAATTCATTCAAGAACATTTTGGATTATATCATTGTGATACACCAGGACTGTTGGAGCATCAGCACATTCTATGATATTGGTGTTGCTGCTGCTGTAGGGTTTAATGCCTTTTTCAGCACAAGATAGGCTGTACATGGCGGCCAGTATAAATGGTGGAGGAAGAACCTGGGAAAACCCTGTTAAGAACCAACGATCCACAAGAAGCCACTGACAAGCTTTCTCACATACCCACATTGGCCGAACCTGAGACATTAACCCACGCAGAGGTGAGATGGCAGTGATCCATAACGGTGAGCACTTTAGACCACTCGGGGCCCCCTGTGCTATTGGCACAGCACATTCAAAATCAAAATTCATGTGTATTGCATTTTTTTCTTTCAAGTACTTCCACAACATAGTGTTGTTCTAATGTCTCTACTTCAGATGCATTCTTCTCTGAAAATGTAGAAGTGTATTCAGCTCCATTTCTTAAGAAAATATTTTACATCTTTGTTAATAAATCTCATCCTTCATCAAATTGTAATTTATCTGGTTTCTTTTCTTTACAATTTTGCTTGTTTCACCCATCTCTTTTTAATTTTACAACCCATGACTATTTTGAAAATATATCTACTAACTGTAAAAGTAAATTTATATTCATTTTTATCTTTTTTATATCAATATCTGCTTGCCGTTGATCATCAATATGTGTACCAAACTTTTTTAAATGGAACTTTCATTGTTAGTACATTTCTTGATTTTGTAAACATTTAAATATATTTTATAATTTCTTTTAATTCTCTTTAATTAGACTCCATCATTGTTTGATAATTGTGTACACAACTGGACTCCATCATTGTTTTATATATGTGTATGCCACTGAATTTTTTTGGTCGTAATGCAGCAATTTTAAATAACTTTCAAAATCATGAACTTCCATTTAATTTACAAGTAAATAAAATGTGTACTGTGCAAAATGAACCAGTTCTTATATTGAAATAAAGAATATTAACTTTAATAGCATATCCCAGCAACAATGGTAATATCAGAGAGTAATATTTGCTTATGCACTGTCTTAAGTGGTGTCAAGTATGGTCTGCTATAGTCATGCCAAGAAATGAATTAGAGTAAAATATAAATATATCAATAAAGAAATACACAATTTCTTGTTTTAAAAAAACTGAAGAACTACAATTAAGCTTTTACGAAAATCATATGGAAAAATTACCTCACTGTAAAAGAATTAAAAAGTATAAAAAGTAAAAGTATGAAAATATTAATATTTTCTATTGGTGCAATGTCTTTTCCATTAAATCTAAACAGCACAACTTTTTTTTTTACAACTATTAGTCCGTCCTACTAAATACTGCTAAGCCTGACAAAGCGACACAAAGCCCAACAAAGCCATACAAAGACCCACAAAGCCATGCAAAGTCAGATTAAAAAAGAGTGTTTATATTGTTAATTATATTGATGAATCAATCAACTTAGCCAAAAGACCTTTTTTTCAACATATTTATGCAGATTTAAATGACCGAAAATTGGGTGACAAAGTTCGAATTTAAAAATATCATAAAGTATTGATAAAGTATGACACAATCATGCTGGAAATGTTTGTTATTATTTTATAAATTGTTCTTTCGACTTATTATCAAAAGAAAATTCAATTATCTAATATATGTTATAATATGCAAAATACAGTTGAGTTGAACTTTGTTAGTTTAATGTTGATGCACTTTATTTCATGTTTTAAAACTGCTTAACAAGACTTTGAACAATAATCTTTGTACATATTTATAAATTTTTATTTAGCAGCGAGACATGCCATATTTGATAGAAATCTGAAAGAAATTATGTGATACTTTCTGTTGTTCGTTGTTTTGTAATGTTGTGTTAATCAGTATATGCTGAGAATTATTAAATACCGGTATGTTCTGTAAAGACTGAATACACATGTGTTTTTCATAATAATGGAAAATTGGTTTAGTGATGTCAATTTATTAATAAAAACCAAAAATGCTCTATCGGCTTTTGTTCATTTGGTTAAGACAGGTTCATGGCTTTGTTGACATAAATCTTCAAACAGAAGTCAGTCAGTTCTGTTAAAATGATCACTTGAACAACAGATGGTTGAGAAAGAAACAAAACAAGCGTTTGTTATGTTAAAAAAAAGCCCACAGAAAAACATTTAATTAAGCATTGCATTTGATGGCACCAGGAGTAAATCCCCAAAATGTAACACCTGTATACCTTTGAAAAACTAGCCAATTAAAAACATGCTAAATGATGCAGATTTATACTTGGGAACACGTACATATTGGTTTATTATTCAAAAATTTACTACATGTTAGCGTCATTGGATATATTTACATCTCTCTGAATTATATTTCTTGTTTATATTTAACAAACATCATATTTAAGTTTACATTACAAAATGCCTTGTCCTTCTGCTCGAAAAAAATAAAAGACGAACTGGCCTTGTGCTGTATGCAGACTTAACTGGTGTTGGATCCCTTGCTTGTGATAATTGTATTGGATGCATGCAAAGTGTGACAGGTTGACATCTGATGATTTAAAAACTATTTCTGGACAATACCTCTATGAGTGTCATGTGTGTATTCATACAGCCAATGCTGGAGTGTACAACTATGAAAATGCAATGAACAGGCTAAATACGGTTATTATTATTATTACATTTTTTATGACAAAAAAGCATTTGACCATATTGACAAAAACACACTTATCATAAATTAGTAAACGAAAATAGTAGTAAAATACTTACTATACTTAAAACCCATATGTGCAAATGTCAAAGTTAATGTAAAAATGCCAAATGGCTTGAAATAAATATTTATCTGCCTGCCCGGGGTGTTTTATCACCTATTTTATTTTCATTATTTCTAAACTATTTAAAAACACTTATTCCTGACCAGATTAATGGTGTATTAGTTCAGTAAACTATTAAAGTAATGAATCTACTGTTTTCATACGTTACGGGAGACACTCTAGTTAATCATGCCATGGGTGATGAAAAACTCTTTTTCATGGACATTGTATTTTTTTCATATGCTACGTTATTTTCTGTCATGCCCTTTATGCAAACAAATCCTTTTAGAACAATGAACTCTTGATTCTCATCGCATTGTTTCGCGCTTTAGTTTGCCATATAGCTGATGTTTTTTTATTATTCGGTTTTTTTTCTGCCACGAAAATCTGTTATTCATGATTTAAGATCTTGGTAGAATCAATTGTTATGTTGTGTACATTAATTAATCCTAGAATTGTTATTTTTGTGCTTGTACCTTTATTTTTCAAAAATGCATGTAATTTGGACTGATGATCTATGTTGCCAATAACGCTTACTATTATTATTATTATTATTATTAGCAACAATGTGTTGTAAAATCTTCCTATATTACAAACATAAATTTGTTACATATCCAGTTAATTTTACATGGCTTAACAGAACATAATTTCATTGGTTTGACGTATACCAAAAAAAGCATGTAGTCATCATGCTACATAATTAATATACACAATGCACTGTTGCATAAATGAATAAATAAATGAACCAATAACTATAGACGATAAAAACCTGTGTGCACATAACTCATCGAGGACTTCATGCCATTTTCTCGAGTCTAGTACATATTTACGCTAGCTGAATGTTTCATGTTTAGTGATTGTCTTCCAATACAACAGTTATCATAGGAATATCAACTGATCTACAATAAGGTGTTGACTATCTAAATGTCAGGGTGGAGGATGTGAGGGCGGGATCGTGGACGTTTTAGCTGAAATATATTCTTTCTTTCTCACGATAATTAATATTTTTTTCCAAGTAATTAACAAAGATATAATATGGCTTATTTTGGTATACCGTATTGGTCCTACTAAGCACCGCAAAGACGGAAAATATATGTAGTGTTGATACAAAAATATATATCAATCAATATATAAGAATTAGAAAATGTTTGCTTTGTCTATGATCGTTTGTTTTCATTATCTGTTTAACTCATGTACAAGGATAGAAATGTTTTTAAACTTACAATACTGGAAAATATTTACTGTTGATATAAAATTTAAGGCATATGGTAGTGAAGTACTACTCTAATTCGATTAACTCGAGTTAACACGTGTTACAATCATGAGTAGGTGAGTAGACACACGCTACCTGTAACTGAATTAACACAGAGGCAGTATAAGGGCAGTTACAAAATATTGATTATGCCAAATATAAGTTTATTAAGACGTGATTATGGTTTTTTCACTTTTTTTCTATGCATTCCCAAAATAAAGTTAAATTGACATTGTATTAGAGCAGAACATAATTCTTCAAAATGTTCTTGTTACCATTTTGGTTTTTTCTTTTCAACCTTATTAAAATTAATCAATTTTGGACTGTACTTCAAAGAAATAACAACAAACAATAATTACTGAACATTCTTTATTACACTGAATTGATTATATATGCTATTATAAATTATATGAGGTGGAATGTAGTATAGTTTGGAATACAATTACAAGGAAAAGCATGGAAAGGTCTGTCAGTTATGAGCGCAAAGTGACCTCTTCCTGTGACCTATAGACACAAATGTCAATAGTTTTCAAAGTGAGGGATAGCTACGTATTCTGCTTCATTATTGATATTTTACTCGTTGCAGGCTGCTTCATTCAGCATTGATCACGTGCGTGTCATGGCCAAACGAGAGAAACAACTTCTGCTGCCTTTACGATTGGATCATCATCAATTAGACCCAGCACAACACTGCATCAACTTCACAGCACTTGGCTACTTGGAACAAAATACCAACAAAGACTCCCAAACGTATTGGTCTTTACTGACAACAGGAGATGGGAACTGTCTTTTTTATGCCCCTTCCATCAGATTGTGTAGTGCAGAGTCTATGTGTTGTGAAATTAAAGTCTGCACCTGAATAGAAATGGCCTGTAATGAACTGTTTTACATAACGCAGAATTATTCAAAAGATTTTCTGTTGTGTTCACCTTTGTTTGTAGATGCTCATATGAACTGTGTGCATGCGATTGGTGCATATTCTAGTGTGTGGACCATCCAGGCTGCAAGTGATGCACTGAATTGTAACATCAACGCTTTATACCCAAAAGTAAACAGACCTGCCGACTACATAGCAAGCAGCAGAGAGACTGAGCCCACCAACTATTTCGTCCAACAGGACCATCTATCGAAAACATTTCTGATAGAAGGTCTTATTTCACAAAAATAACCCTTCTATCCAGAAACTATGATGACTAAATCCTCTTTTCTGGATAGAAGGGTTATTTCGACAGCGATAACTCACTATAAAAAATGTTTCTTCACGTGGTGACGTCAACGACGACGTTGGTGGGTCAGTCTCTCTGCTGCTATCATGTAAAATATTTTAGGATTTTTAGTTAAAAAATGTATCTAACCCAACTCGGTATCGTGTCCTAGGATCATGTAAATTTATTGTTACAAATCCGTGTGGATTTGCCTAAGCACGACTAAAGAAATTTCTGAATCTATTGAGGTCCATGTCACCGCTGCACCAAGTCTGATGAATATTTCGTAACGTGTGTACGTCAACTCCGTTGAACACCGCAAGAATGTTACAATTGTCTCTGATCACTTTTAGAATTTGTGTATACCGTTGAGTCACATAAATGACATCAGTGTTTTTGTGTCGACCACGGGAGAATATTCTGGCTGGATTTTTTTGTTTATCCAACATCACATCATCGTACACAACTAAGTTGTTAATTGATCCATCAATGTCGTCGACGAATGGAGCTTCTTCGATGTCAGTTATAAAATCAATAACATCTTCATCGTTTATCGATTTTGCACTTTCGTTAAAATCTTTTAGCACTTGATAACACCGCTGATCGTCCACATATGGGGCTATCAAATATAATTTATCCCACTTCATCCACTTCATTATTAAATTAAGTAACAACTGTGTCTTACCCGACCCAGATGGACCTATGATAATCATTCGGATAGAATTTGGTAGCACTGAGTTATGTTTGATTGGCTCTCGTCGCTTTGTCGCGGAAAAGTCAGTGATTTCCATTTAATATATCATAAAATAAATATGGATTTATATTGTGTGAAATGCCGAGCACGTACCCCAACTACGGATACAACAACAATTACAACAAAAAATAATCGACAAGCGCTTACAGGCAAGTGTGAACGATGTGGCACAAAAAAATTTAGATTTATTAATAAAAAAGCAGAGGTGATATCGCAGCCAAGTTAACAGCGCTGCCAGGAGCTCCGTGGGCTAAATACCCAGGAGAAAAACATCTTCCAGGATATAATTACTGTGGTCCAGGAACCCGACTTGATATCAGACTTGATGCTCAGGATCAACCAAAACCCGGTGAGTATCCGATAAACGCTATTGATAGCGCGTGCCATGCTCATGATGTAGCTTACCGAAGCAAGGATTTGCAACAGCGCCATCTTGCGGATGTGAAATTAATTCATGCGTTAAATGCCATCCCTGATAAATCTTTCAAGGAGAGGTTAGCATCCTGGTTAGTAAAATCCGCAATCAAATCTAAACTTGTATTAGGCGCTGGGTAATTAATAACAATGCAAGCATTTCCAATGGAGTCGATTTATTATTCCCCAGGCGGATACTGGAGAGGTAACGCGGCAATTAGTAAACTCGCTGAAGCAGCAAAAGTTACGACGGTTACTGCCAAAAATTGGTTATCCCGACAGGCAATATGGCAAATTTATCTACCGCGCCCTAAACAAATTCACTTTGCGCATTTCGATGTTAGTATACCAAATGAGGTTCATCAGGCTGATATATTATTTCTGCCACATGATACTATCCGAAGACGCACATACAAGTACGCGTTAACCATAGTTGATGTTGCCAGTAGATTCAAAGATGCGGAACCGTTAACAACTAAAACAGCATCTGAGGTTGCTTCTGCGTTTGAAAGAATTTATTGGCGAGGTGGTCTACGTTGGCCAAATTTATTACAAGTTGATCCTGGCAAAGAACTTCAAGGTTTAGTATCATCATTGATGAAACAACATAACGTCACCATACGACGAGGACACACTGAAATTCACCATGATCAGGCAATTGTTGAACGATTCAATAGAACACTTGCTGAGCGGTTATTTGGATATCAATACGCAAAGGAATTTATTCAAGATGCGAGATCGCGCGAATGGGTTGCAAGATTACCAAGTGTGATAACTGCGCTAAATAGCGAGATCACCCGAACCACCAACATGAAACCTTCCATCGCGATCACAAAAACACAAGGTGTTTTTCAAGAAAATATACCCGTATGATGTGATTCTTCAGCACGGCCGATACTGGGTAATGTTACTGTAAGATATTTATATGAACCAGGTGAACTTGAAGGTGGTAAACGAAGAGCGACTGATCGCATTTGGAGTGTTACCACACATAAAATATCCACCGTGACAAGATCTACTGGCAGACCAGCAATCTACAGGTTGGATTCAACTGCTCCTCAACGCGGATTCACCCGTGAGCAACTTCAGGTAATTCTCGAGGACACACAATTGCCGCCAAAATCACTGAAGTGACTTAACTAGCACTGGCACCCCGACGTCGATTACACTCAAGACACGTCAACATGACATTATCACGTGTATGACCGCGATTGTTATTTTTTCTATCTAAGGTAAATTGTCTTGAATTTTTATTCGAATACTGCCATAGCATTATACAATTACAGCTCGCACAGTGATTATTCTGCTGTTGTTTCAACGCGTTAATAAATTCAACATCAAGATCAAAATCGCGATTATTGTTTTTGTCACTCTGTTTGTAACCGGCGAGTTTTTTTCTTATTACATCACCATCGCTGATGTTTTCATTGTTTTTATCGGCGTTTGATTCATTCAAGACAATTCTTCGCAGTTGAGATATTCTTCTGACTCTGGACACCACCAAGTAGACTAAGTTTGACCATTCGATTCGATCATCAATGATCCAGACAGTTGTATCTGAAATAGTCAGTCCTTGAGAACAATGAATGGTCATTGCGTATCCTAGCGTCCACGGAGATTTATTCATTGCTAGTGCATCCTCGACAGCATCGATGTCAACTAACACAATATCATTCAATACTAAATTGTCTTTCCTGGAATATCAACATCTATATTTTGTAACCGCGTATCAGTTGGTCTATAACATAACGGCGTTGGCAGCATTGGAAACTTTTCTTGTTGTAATTGAAATAGCTGTTGTTGAAGTGTGTCTCTGACTATCTTTCTACTTGCCACTATCAAATCGTCTGGTTTCCACACTCGTAAAAAGTCACTCATCGAAGTTTAAGGAATCATCTCGCGCATGATTTCACATTGAATTTTATTCGGTTGTAGCCTGATTAGTGTTTTAAATTCTTTCAGCGTTGCATCAAGTGCTCGGTAATCATCAGACACTTCTTCGTGATAATCAACAAAATTCCTCAGCCAATCATGCGGAGATGCGCCGACAAACGGAGGTGGTTGACCGTGATCGCCGCACATAACAACTGCAGTATTTTTCATTAACAGCCAATCAAGAAATGTTTTTAAGATTTCCAGTGACACCGTACATATCTCATCCCAAATTATTATATCATTGATATATTTTGTTCCCATTCGATCTGATGTTCACACACCGCCGCTGTATTTGAAAAAGCTGTGATAAGTACAAGAATTGACTCCTCGCTGTTTCATCTCTCTGGCAAGTCTGTGTGTGGGTGTTAGCACAATCATATCTGATTTTCGAAATAATTCAATCGCTCGAGTTGTTATACCAGACCCGACCGGCCCATTCAAATAAACAGTTTTATGTCTGGTGATTGGATCATCCACAGACGGTGCGGAAGATATTTCTGGCATCTCGGATTTATAATAATTATCCTCAATTGCAACATCAGCGGATTCACAATACTCGTGCAACATCTCGGCTTTTATTCTCCACGAACCCCATTCATCTCCGCCGCAGAATTTCATTATACCGGTCAGTGATTCTGAATATTTTTTATCGATATAAAATGAATCCGTGGCAACTCTGACTGCGTTACCAGGAAATCTATTTACCATCGATAACAAATTTATAGAAACATAAGCCAGCATTGAAGATCTCAAATGTGTGTATTGAGGCGATTCTCCGTCGATATAACTTACAATTGTGCCCAACTTTTTCCCGTCGGACAAGAACACATCCTTCCTGTTACAAAATATGTCTCTGGCAACCGCGTCGGCGATTATAAAATCCAATTCAGCTTCATCGATAATCAACCATGAGTGATGCATTTTATGATCAAATGCTGCACCCTGAGTAAATTTACCGATTATTCTTCGTCCAAGATCTTTCGCTGTGCTTTCACTGTTTTTGAGTTTGATCTTGAGAATTTTAGGAGCCTCACTGATAATGACATCCACCGGGGTATTTGGACACTCTCGTGCATACTCGCCGATAACTTCTTCGAGGGTAACACGCTCCGGTGTTGGTAACCAAACTGAGGTCTGCGGTCGATAACATATGATCGCTTCACTGACAGTCAATGATACCAGTATGCCGCTGTCAAGCATGTATCGCAATAACACTATTGGTACCCAGCGCTTTTCAACGAAGTGTCTGCCAAACCAAACATAACAAATCGGATGAAGTCCCGTGGCGAACACAAACGAAGTCACACGAGCAAATCCTGTCAGGTCAGCGTCGGGTAAAACGCCGTTTACGGCGACTCGTGTCATCGAGTTCGTGGGGTGTCCAAACCGCGCAAAGTATTCGCGGCACTCGCCGTTCCCGAGAAAGCTTCCTGGGTAGCAGGCAATCATATCCACGGAAATCATATCCCGGTAGTCATACTGGGTATTCCACAACCCGCCATGACCATACTCGACACAACTTAACTGTATATCTGAAAGAAACTGACTTCGGGTTGGTCTCCACGAATTTCTTTCTCTGGCGGCGTGAGCGGCAACACTTGGAACTGTAAAACAATTAACCAATAATTGCTCTTCGCTAGCATTTCTCATATACGTTTTTGCGATTTTTTTCATTTGTTGTTGCAACGATTCTGTTCTGTATAATTCTCCGTTGGGTGTCACAAATTGATCATAGTCGCCATCTTCAGAGCTCCTAAATAACCACACCGACACAGGGTTGGTTTTACTCAGCGCGTAAATAACCTCGTATATGTTTCTGCGATAAAACTTGACAACACAGTCTCGTGGAAATATTGTAACCGCATCAGTCCACGCGTGCGAATTATGATCAATAATTTCAATCGGTGTTCCTGACTTTTTATAATGCTTTGAATTATATAATATCTCTCCGGTTAGTGTTTTTACTGTTATTGAGCATTTTAATTTACTTGATAGCGCAGCAACATCATTTATTGTTGCCCCGGTATTCTTAACCGATTCACCCCATGATGTTATTTTTTCACGTCGCAGATCGGTTAAACCGTTTCCTCATTTTGCGTTTTTACAATGTTCCATTACTCGCTTGGCTACACAATTCAACACCAACGACGTAGTCGTCGACGCAGTCATTCGCATCGGAGCGAGTTTATCAATTTTCGGTTTTTTACAGGATATATTCCATAAATGACTGCGGTTACAGGATACGCTCGAGCGTAATATGGTATATCAATCCTGGTCAGCATTCCTGGTTTACAATTGCTACTTAACAGAGCGGTCTTTCCGTTAGCAAGAACAGGGTCGAGTTTGTCACGGATAATCCACGTATCGTCTTCAACGTTGACAATAAATTTTATTCTGAAAAAATATTTCTTTTTACGTTGATGAAAATCAATATAATCAATAATTGTTTTTGCTCGGGCATCAGTCATTGTAGCATCGATGATGTTCTCATCGATGACATCGTCAACGTCGCGGATAATTTTAAATGTCGACCATGCATGAGATGCGCCGTCGTCGCGAAATTCTTTTTTACCCTCGTTGATAATATTAAACAGATCAGTTAGATGCCGTCGTCGTGGATCCGGGTTTAGCCTGTCAAGATCGAATCTCCCGGCGCCAACTGCGGATAATTTCGAAAACACTGTCATATTATATTTAAGACAAATATTTAAATAAGAAAATATTATATATACAATGAACAACTGCAAATGGTTAAAAGTTGGATCTGTAACAGTCTGTGGTAAGCCCTGCAGGAAGGAATTCTGCGGTGAACTTATACAGAGCATCAAACGAGGAAGCACAGGACCTATTCGTTGCCTGCGATGTGGCATTGGTGTCAGAGGTAAAACACAATTATGTGGGGGGTGCGGGGGGAAACGATACCGGGAACTCAAACGATATTACAATAAAAAAAATAACGGAGACGCGCTAAAATCCGAAAGTGATTATATAACTAGGTTTTCAGACAAATTATAAATTAGACAAATACATGAAGTATATATGAATCAAGAATTTGTCTCACATCCAACCATTAAGAATTACGAAGCATCACGACAGGGAATAGTTAGAAATAGCAGGTTGAAAAAACCAGTTGGTGTTGTTGATAATGCTGGTTATCTAAGATTTAATGCTGGAGGGAAAAAATATCATATTCACAAGTTTGTGTTTGAGGTATTTAACGGTGAGATCAAAAAAGGTCTTGTAATTGATCACAAAGATAATAATAAACTTAATAACTCTCTTCAGAATTTGCAAGCCATTACCCAGAGCGAGAATTCTGCACGAGGTGGCACTGGTAAATTTAAGAGCGTTACAAGAAGAGCTGTCAGATCTCTCAATAAAAATACTAATAAAGAAAATATATTTCGCTCAATGAACTTAGCTGCGAAGTATTTCGGTATTAAACCGTGTTCGGTTCAACGTGTCGCAGAAAATGTTATCAAATCAACTTTTTCAAATAGGTTTGATAGCTGGATTATATTTTATTATGTAGATAACTCTGCAGCGACTGCTTGAAAAGTCAATGATACAATTATTTCCCCCTTGACGCTGTCAAGGTGACTTTGTCAACAGCGCGCTATAACACTTTACAGGTGCGAGCAGACGATTTTCTGCACAAGGAAGTAAATAACTACCTGTATAAATTTCACAGGTAGATCAGTATATGATATTTTTTAAACCCTGTATTATCAGATTGGAAAGTGGCACAATGGTAATGCGTTTGACTTTCATCCCGGTGCTATCAAATGTCATGTTCGAATCCTCGTTACGGACATACTGTCGACAGGCCCGATTTATAGGGTTTTTATAATAGTTGGGGGGGGGGGAGAACCCCAACGAAGTTGCACAACTTTCTCCGTTATCACCCGTCAAGGGTGATCTTTTGCCCCAAACGGGATTGATTTCAGGGGTAGGGGTGCAACTTCGTTGGATGTAGAATTATAACTCCGCATCTGTCTGTGTTGTCTATATGTTTGTACCGTCCTAGGATAAGTTAGAATTAAGTTATATGTTTGTACCGTCCTAGGATAAGTTATATATACAATTGTAAAATACAACTGCTGTAAATATGCTTCTACTGTAAATACTACATGTTTGTGCTGTCTTAAGATAAGTTAGAATTAAGTTATACCACTGTGTAAGGTTGCTAAAAGGCGGTGGCATTTTAGAAGCTTTACAGATGTAAATACTATGTGTTTGTGCCGTCCCTAGGATAAGTTAGAATTAAGTACTAGGATAAGTTATGTGTTATGTGTTGTCCCCATATGAGCCTTGCTAGCATATCAAATGGTAAGCTAGGAGGTTCACAAATGGGGAATGTCTCGTCGTTCGCAAACACACCCTCTGGGCTTTCTAGACTGTTATTTGGCAGTTTAGGAGCTCAATCGGGGGTAGTGTTTCCGCCCCCTCCTGAGTTTGGTAGGATGTCATAAGACTCAAAGGAGATGTGATGTTTTTTTATTTTAAAGATATAAAAATATAATAAATATGAATCAAGAAAATATCAATAATGTGATTGATGCTATTAAAAAATTAGAAAAACAAGGATTTAATATATTACTAAATGTTGAAACTATTCTGTCAGATTTTGAATCATTATACGAAGCTAAGCGCGCAGGGCGTTATATTCTTCCTGCTCAATATCGATTCATAAAGATGATTCAAAATAATTTGTATAAATCGCTGGCCAGCGTAGCGGAGACACAAATAAATGAATTTGTTCCACTGTCTCGTGCAATCGAAAAGATCAGGCTGGCACTAGCAGCCGAGTATGAAACAAAGAAGATAATTAACAGTCGGGTCAGAAAATTAAAGCATTGTATGTCCCTTGATAAAATCAAGGACGAAGTCAAGAGTGAAAATCCAGAGAATTTAGAAAGCAATGATAGCTTCGTCACGGATGACGAAGTAAATACCTCACCTTGATTGCATTACTTCCTTGACTTCATCAAGGAAGTGAAATCGGGTACCTAGAAGTGAAATCGAAAGTAAAAAAAAAAGTAATATTTTTTTTTACTGTGTAAATTATGCAACTGTCCGATTTCGTTGGTTTTCATAGCAAAATACCAGCGAAAACTGTCAGTGAAAAAAATTATATTATAGTAAAATTCTGCAACTGTCCGATTTCGTTGATTTTTCGTGGAAATACCCTATCAAATCCGTGACTTTGGTCTGTTTTGTTAATTTTTACTAGCAAATACCCCTATGAAACAAGTGAAATGGACGATTTCGTTGATTTTTACTAGCAAATACCCCTATGAAATCGGGAAAATGGCCAGTGGTAAAAAAATATATATAAAGTAAAATATTTTTAAAGAATTTTCACTGCAGTATCTTATCAAGATGATCCCGTGAAATGCACGAGTGAGCAACATTGAGGATTTGGTCTGCGTCACAAGTAATCATCGTGATATTGTTTTCGCGGAGTTGCTTCAGCTGAAAATCTGTCAGTAAAAAATCATCATTGCCGTACTTATCGATGATTATTTTAACAACGCCCGGGAAATGATTTCCGGTATTTTTCGGATGAATTCTTCAAGCGCGCGCTTGTCAACGATGGAACATTTCACGTGCTGATACATACTATTATTTTCGCGTTCATTTAATATAATTTATTATGACAGTGCTGTCGCTGATGGTGATGTCGTTAGCGTTTCCCACAGTGCTATCATCGTCGTCGTTGTCGTTGTCAGCGAAATCACTGTCAGAGAGATCTTCATCACTGACAACAAAATCACTGTCAGAATCACTTTGTGATTCACAAACATATTGTGTTTCCACGCTAGCGTCAGAACTGTCAGAGAGATTTTCATCATCATCATCATCATCATACTTCTGGTAATTCGAAGATTTTTTGGACATTATTATGATATGATATTATTAATTGAAAGTCTTAAAATCGTTTCTGAAATTCCCTGAATTTCCATTGAAAATCCTTTAGGATGAAAGTCTTAAGACTTTACCAGCAAATTAATACTAACTGTCTCCCCACGCAGGTCCAAAAGTCTACCCTGTTGGTCAGTGACTTTAAAATTTATCCTTTTCAGCGTAGGGTTATGACACCGCAGAAATACAGGATTAATTGGCTCTTGCACAATCAAAACTCCAGGTGGTTCTCTAGGAGTAAATGAATACAGTATAAACCCCTGCTGGGCTTGATTTGATATTGTCGTGGTTACGCTGTAGCTGCCATCGATTACGTCACATACAAGATTGACCGCGACGACATCAGTGATATTTACGATTCCCGGAGAAATATGCCGGCCATCGCTCGTTGTGGAATTATTGTGTGCTAAGATAGTTGGCGGTGGCAATATTCGCTTGTACTGGTCAAGAATATCCGGGAAGTATTCATCGACGATATCAGTGACGTTTTTTCGTAGCGTGGCCACGGGGACGTATCCTGGAAATTTAAAATTCGGTAGTTCAGCTTCGGTCAGCGAGAACCTATTCAGAAATTTTTGTTTATCGCTGGGTTTATTGCCAATTATTGACTGAATCATTAGCTGGTTATAATGTTCCATATCGTGTGCAATGTGATTTAATATCTCAATTCGTTTAATAATTTCTTCACGTGAACCTGTCACATCGGAAAGATGTTCTCGGAGGCGTTGTCGTAGATGCGTCAGTTGCGCTCGGTGAAACACATTAACAATTTTAAAATATTCAGTAATTCCGCTTATACGAACACTAAATCCCTCCCGCAACCGCGGCTCACCGTTAAGTTCTGGGAGGGTAAAATACCACATAAGATCTCTGTCATCTCCAGGGGGGTTGGGGACCAAGCCAATCGACGTTGTTTTTTTTAGATCATCAAGATGTTGTTTGTATTGCGGTGTAAGTCCGTGATATGATTGTTTATCGGTGATATAATCAGACTTCGTTGGTGTCGGTGGTGTCGGTGGTGGATTTTCAGGCCATCCTAATACTGTTCTGATTGAACTGTTATAGATATCAACGGCGTAACCCGGTGTTGAGATTTCGATGATCGTGGACAGCGTTGGCTCGTGTGCAGTGATTGATATTTTTGCTTCTTTTCCGGTGACACGTTTTATTTGACGCTGTATTTCTTTGTTGATTTCTTCTATCTGATAACTCCCAGTGGGAAGTGTAATAGTATTCCAATCTGGTGTGCCATCAGCGCTATTCTGATATGAAAATACAAATGAATTATCTGGCAACTGTCCGTGAAATGATGTCGACCTGATATTGGGCCAACTGTGATATACTCGTAATTGTGTCAGTGCTATTTCGGTAACTGGAATTGCAGTTGGAAAATTAATATCGAATTCAGGTTGCGTCGAAGATATTGATATCATTGTGGTCCTTACCGGAGTTGTATTTGCGGCTATCTCTTGAAGTATCTCCGTCATTATTTATCTTCATCGTTTTCAAATTAAAATTCTTTGCACGCTCGTAATCGTTGTATATGCCAGACATCAACGTGAATTCGGAATCTGATATTGTTGTATCGTCAAGGCTGGATGATATCAACGAGGACAATTTCGAGTATGCGCTGTTGGCCACGCTGTTTACCCGGTCATACTCGTGTAATTTTGTTATCGCGCACGAGGATATTTTTTTTTGCAATTATATTAGCAACTCCTGCGATCGTCGTTGATGCTGAAATTGTGATTGTGATCGCGATTGCGGTCGTTACCGGAGTTAACGCAGACAATAGCACACCCGTGGATGCAACTACCGCAGATACCGAATACACTATTGTGTCTAGCGCGGTCACACGCCGTTTGTATTTTTTTATTTTTGTTACGCATTTGTCAATGGTGTTTTTCAACGTTGACTGCCATTCGCGTACCTGATCATATCGGTATTGCTGAGCGTCTAATGTTGTCTTGATGCTGATTTCATTTTTATTATTATTTACGTTGTGACTAAATCACAACGTAACCAATTGAGGTGTTTCTGCGACGAATTCCAAACACCACCAATAGGATGTTGCGGTTAATTTCTTGTCTGCGGCTTCAAGTATAAATATTTCTTCGGTTCCGCTGTTTAATATTACAGTTACAACCCCGGAAAACCTGTCGGTGGAATGTCTCCAGGGATATGTTGTGAAGATTTCAGATTTAGCGGCGGAAAACACAGACAGTCTATACACGCCAGTGGCTGTTGCTGTGTATTTGATAGTGCTATTTTGTCGGGACCATGTTGCGAATCCCGATGATACCGTGAATACGATGTTGGTGATATGCCCGGGAGTAACTCCAGTGGGGACTTTAATCAGACTGGTTTTGTTAACGATCTCAGGAATCCCCGCTACGATGTTTTGCTGTGTTTGTTTGATCGTGTCAATGTCGGTCTTGATTTCAGAAAGTTTTACGTCGATGACTGGAGGAGCCCCAAAGAACTTATCAATGGACTCATCAGCCTTTGCGAAGTTTCTTCGAAGTCTTGTAAACGAGCCCACGTGAACATCATAATCTGCCCGCAACGTGGCTAGTTTACCGTCAATGGTGTCTACATATTTTTTGTTGGTGGCATCTTCGGGGCCTTCCGGATCCGCTAACACAGTTATTTTGTTACCGTTCATGCTGAGTTCACCTGTCATTGTATCACCGGTCTTCGCTACACGGGCTAGTGCAAGTTTTTGCATATCATCTCGGAGAGCTGCAATTGATATCGACGAATCTCTGATTCTGCCGCTGTCAATGAATACAACGATGTTGTCCGTGGTAGCTCCAATAACCCTGCGAATTATGTCATTCCACTTAATGTTACTGGTTTTTAGTTTGCCGTGCCTGTCCTGAAAAATAACAACCTCATCTGGGTCTATCCCGGTTAACGTTAAAAGATTATCAATTTCATCTTTGGTCGCATATGCTGATAAATCAATATCTTCTTTTTTTTCCTTGGTTCTGCTTGATCTTCCGTAAATATCAACCATTATCAATTATGGGATTGTTTAAATTTGGAAATCACATCTGTGGTGTATTCATGCACGACTTTATGCGGAGGACTCGCTGATTTCGTGATCGCATCAAGAACATTTAATACTTCACGACCGCATATCGGAGGATCAATCAGTGTTTGTGTTGGTAACGTTGACTGCCAAACTGGAATGTTGGAAAATCTTTGGACGTACCTGAAAAACTCAACTGGCGGTGCTAGCCCGTACGAATCGAAGTAGATAATTCCACGTGGATCGATCGCGTAAGCAACCCAGTGAGTTCCAGGACCTTCCTTGTTGTCGAGATTAATAATACCGGTTTCTGTGCTCGCCGGTCGTGCTAGTAATTCATCTCGCATAAATACACCTCTGAAATTCTTTATACGTAATTGCTTAACAGCATCAAGCAAATCAAAATTAGAAGCTGGAAGCTTCAACATCGGTGTGAAAACGCTAGCGTTGAAAACACTTAGAACTTTTTTGGGTACCATGACGCCGGAGTTCCCGGTAGTCTTAGACCGGATCCCTTTTTTTTTGTATCCTTTCCCGGTGGCTTTCTTTAGTGCCATTCCAGCAGCGGTTCCAACAGCTCCTAACGCGGCTGCCTTTGCTGCTGCGGCTGCTGCTGGTGCTAGTGCTGCGGCAATTATTGGAAGAAATGGAAGTATTCCGCCGGTTTTTTTGACCATATCTTTGACCGCGGCCGGAGAGAGATCAAGTCGAACTCCAGTCGTTGCTTGTTTCGCTTTATTGAAATGTTTTTGTTGGGTTTTAGTCAATGACAGTTTGTTTGGACCGCCCACTAGCTGATCGTGTTTTAGTGTTATTGATGTCCCACATGTGCTCGCGTTTTTCGATTGTAATTTCTTCACCTGACCAGGAGTCAGTGTGACATTAACATGACTGTATGACATTTTATTTAATACGATATTGATCTAATTGTTTACAAGTTTTCCACGGGAGCATCGATGACTCTCATTCGACCGCCAGTACCTTCAAGTAACATTGCTTTATCCGAAAGTATGACCGCGACGGCTCTGTAATTAGCTATAGCTGCTACGTTTCTATTCACGGTAGCCCTGAAGTGAATATTAACGACAGACTGTCTGGTTAGATCAAGATGCTCCAGCGAGAAGTAATAGATTGGATAATTAGATATAAAATCCAATTGCGATATTTTCAAACCAGTGTCGATATTTAGATCACGCGCTAGATACTTTGTCAGTCGTTGATATGCACGTGCAACATGGTTGTTACCAAAATTTAATTGTATATTTTCAGCTGGTTCTTGATACCCGTTTATTTTCAGAGAAACGTCAGTGATACCAAGTTGATCAAATATCATATGCGAACGTGTTTGATCACCAACTCGTGCAACATCCTGAAGATCAATGAAAATATGTCGCGGCGCTGAAACCCCCTGCTGTGATGCTATCTGCCATGTGAATATACCATTGACGGCACTTTGATAACTATCTGTGGTTGTTGTAAGCCACGATAGCAGCGTTCTGCCACCTTGATCCATGAAAGAAAGCAGTCGCTGTTCTTGGGCAAGTGCAGGGGACAATACCGGCATCCACAGTGATAGTTTTGTTATGTTTACGTTACCAGCGTCACCTAGAGGTCGCCATAGCGCATCATTGTCGTTGGCTTTTCTAACAAGCACGACCTATGTTTTGCTCCGAAAATTACTTTTCTGACATCTCGGCAAAATCCAAAGATATGAGACAGTGGAATCGCACAAGAAAAATTTCTACGATTACCTACTAGCGTTTGTCTGCGTGTAGCGAAACCTAAATTAAATTCTGCATTAGCACCATAAACCACCGGATTCACATCAGCGTCAGCGTTGGCGGCAAAGTTTCTTGGTCGTCTAATATTGTACTGATCACTGTTAGGAAAATTAGAAGTGTCCTTGGCAAACATCATTGATGGACCAGCTGATCTTGTATAATCATCACAATATCTTGCTAGACCAATTATTGTTGTAGCAACATCGACATCCTTCTGAATCGATTCAATATTTTTTCCATCAATCATGTAGATAGCACTATCAAACAAGGCCATAATTCCGTTATTGACAAAGCCAATTTTAACATCAGGTCCGTATTCTGTGTCATCGGTTTTTATAATTTCACCTTCTACCTCAACAAATGCTTCAGCAGGCAGGAAATATCTACTGGTATCCTGAACCTGAAGTTCAATTCGTCCTCGTCTGTTTGGTTCTCGTGCGTCATACGAATAATACTGATAATCACGCACTGATTTATTTTTAGAGACTGGCGCGTCTATGTCGAATGCTGTATCGGATTCCAGTTTGAACATTTTATTGTAAAAGTTATCGTCTAAAATGGAGACCACTTCCCGCGATCAAACTTGTGTTTATTTGTTCAGGAATTTCGTTGACTAGCGCGGCTAGCTTTTGATTTGCGGCTTCGTTTATTACTTTACTGACATCTGCTGGCATGTCTGCGGTGGCTGGTAATTTTACCGGTGGAGGTTTTCTGCGTATTAGTCGTGCTAGTCTGCCCTTGATCGCCGTGAATGCTTTACCGGCAGCGCTACCAGCAGCGCCAATAGCTTTATCTTTAACAACATCAAAGGCTTTCATGCCTAATTGTTTTACGATCGGTATTGCTTTAGGTGCCACTCCCGCAAATAAACTCGTAACAACATCGCCGAATCCGTTTCCATAAGTCATCCTGTATACGGGTAGTCGTGAATTTATCACTCTGACCATGACTGGTCTACGTTGAGAATTGTGTACTATCATTTATTTAATTAGTTATTTCTCTAATCGCGGCGACTTCAGTCGCTATCGACGAGTTCATCAATAAGTTCTCGATAGATGTGAGTATCCATGATGCCGCCGCGAAATAGTCACTGACAGATATCAGCCGCTTCATTAATTATTTCCGGAGAGTTATTTCCAGCTCGTTTTCCTCCGATGAGAACTTCTAGCCGTGATACATCATTGATGATATTATCAGGGCAAATATTTAAACCCTTTCCAGTTTTTGTTTGTTGTTCTACAATTCTTGGAGCTAAAACATCTTGCGGTAAACTTTCAGGAGATGTTGTTAAACCAATTATTGGCGACCTAGTTGGCTCGGATTTTTGACGACGTGGACTTTGTTCAGATGCAACCTCATATTCACTTAACGGGACCAGGCCAGTATTTGCTATCCTCTGCCGTTGTTGTAAAGATGAAGGTTTCTGCTGGGAGGATTCTAGTTGTTTTACCTGTTCGGTATAAACTCTTTTTACTTCTTCAAGGAGACCTCTGTATTCTAAATCATCATCTCTGGCTTGTTTTTTGTTTTTATATATACGATATAGCCATTTAATAAAATTATCATCATTCACGTTTTCAAAACCGGGTTTTAAGATACTAGATTTATTAAACATACCAATTAATATTTTTCTGGGCAATTCTTCTCTTGGAGTATTTCTAATATCTTTGACAAACCCTTCTCTAAATTTTGCAATCAGTCCAATATTTTCCTTTACTGGTTTGGACGCGAGTTCAGCACGAATTTGTCCAATACCTTCAAGTATTTCTTCGCCGACGGATGGAGGTTGAACTGCAGCTATATCAGCTGGAAGCCCTCGTAAAATCCTTTTTGTTTGTTTGGTTCTTCTAGCAATCTTTTCAGTTTGCTCAGCGGTTTGTTTTAGCGTTGGAAGAATACCCTTTCTTCGTTACTCCTCCTCTTTGATATCATCCTTAGGTTCTCCTAGTAAAGCTCGCTCTGTGACCACCGCAGCCTTTTCAGTAGCTGTTGTAACGGGTTTAAATAATTCTTCTGCACCTGTTGCAAATTCAACTTGTGCTTGCTGCCGTGCTTGTAATTTTTCTCAGACACTGTCTCGCACAGGAAGAAATTTTTGTATTGCTTCAAGTCGCTCTCGAGCTAGTCTAGCAGAATGTGCTTCTCCGATGTTGGCCATTATTGTTAACTTAAATTTTTAATTCAGAACAGAAATCCTAAAATATTTTACATGATAGCAGCAGAGAGACTGACCCACCAACGTCGTCGTCGACGTCACCGCGTGAAGAAACATTTTTTATAGTGAGTTATCGCTGTCGAAATAACCCCTCTATCCAGAAAAGAGGATTTAGTCATCATAGTTTCTGGATAGAAGGGTTATTTTTGTGAAATAAGACCTTCTATCAGAAATGTTTTCGATAGATGGTCCTGTTGGACGAAATAGTTGGTGGGCTCAGTCTCTCTGCTGCTTAGCACAACTCTTGATGAGAACACATGAGCCACAGTGCACAAATGAAACAATGAAGTCACTTGGAGTTTTGTGGTCGAGAATAGGATTACAGGGCAGTCGCATCTGGTTGCCCAATCACTTTGTGGCACTGGTTCCATGTAAAAGTGAAATGGTCAGCACACCAAATAAGCCTGAGCAGTGTCACAGCTTACATACAAAAGGAAGAACTCAAGAAAATAAATACTTAAGGCATGCTAAATGGACATAATGCCTGTGAGGATCAGGCAAGCATCATCAATCCCAGACATTGTGGACAGTTGTGAAGCTTTGGAGCATACAGATGAGATGACCAGCGTTCAAGAAATACCAGGAACTTACCCTCTTCCACGACGAAAACCGCTAATTGCAGAAGAAATGCTCAATATAATTGTGCGTGACATTCCGACTGTGAAACAAATTCCAACTGGAATTAAACAAAATGCCTGTGTGGTTCTGGATAATATGAACAATACAGAGAGAAGAAAAAAACTATTTCCAGTTCTTTTCCCATCTCAGAGGTGTGCTAAGTATTTAATTTTAAAATGTGGAGATACTCATGGGGACAGACTATGAGAAGGCAATGGTCAACGCTATTGATCTGGCTCTCCCTGATTGCAAGAGAAAGCTGTGCACGAAACACAACAAAGATAATCTTATCCGTCAAATGACAGAAAAAATAAAAAAACACTAAGGAGCAGACATGTATCGTTGAAATGATCTTTGGATCAAATGGTGTTGCCACAGCCAACAACTCAGCAACTTTTGACGAACGTAACCAAATCTTGAAAACTAAATCAATTGAAAATAATCGTGCAGATTTTTTTGTTATATTACAAAAGATACATTCAAGAGAAAATTGCAAAACATGTTGTATCCGGTGATGACCAGCTGTGGACTAACAATAATACAGAAAGCATGAACAAACAGCTAAAGGTCTTGCTAAACTGGGAACCAAGAAAAATGAACGAACTCATTGAAAGAATATATGAATTGATCAAGGTCCAGCTCGTCAACCTTCGCCGATCTCTCTATGGGGCAGGCAACTATATCCTCAACACAAAATTCTCACAATGTAAAATATGTAAAATAAGTAAATTATCAAGGAATTCAAAATATCAGGAAGAAAAAGACTATATATTCATGACATTTTTGCAGAAATCCCACATTAAATTAACAACCGCAGTCACATCTTCAGACGGCATGTACACTGTGTTGAAAGCCCCGAAACTGGCAAAGAAGCCAAACCAAAGAACAAGGACTTAGAAAGAACAAAGAATTAGAAAATATTTGCTTTGTCTCTGATGATTATTTCTTTTTTTTATTATCTATTTAACTCAGCACAACGGAACAGTTTAAAACATGTACCCAGTTGAGAATCTGTCCTTATTCCTTGTAGATTGAAGTAGCCGTTTCCAAACCCATGTTCTCCAAATGGATAATAGATATGGTAACTTCTCCATAAACAAACTCGAAGATGAAACCCATTTCTTCTTCCTTTTGTACTAAATATGAAGATATTATAAAATTGATATTTCATAATTTAAAACAAGTTGAATATGACATCAATGTAGAAATATATGTTAATATGGTTTGTTATAAATGCCTTCTTTGTTCCATCATATGAAGATTAATGTCCTAATGTGAGTGAGTCTCCTTCTGGTGAGTAGCCCCTTGTATTCATCTGTATTAGTTCTCCTTTTCTCCCTTCTTCTTCCCTCCTGCTCTTTTCCTGTGCCGCTTCTGATACTATTCTCCTTCTCCTGCACCCTTCCGGTGCTCCTTGTATTCACTACTTCTTGTACTATTCTCACACTCCCTCTGCCTCTCTTTAATAGTCTAGTGCTGCCTCTATGTGCAACCGTGGAGCTTCCTATGGAAAATGTAAGGGACGTACATCTGGTTCTTCCTATTCTCCTCCCGTAATATTCCACTCTCTCACAGACTTCTCATTGGACAAATGGCAAACACTTTAATAAGCCTTTATTACACTCACGATTTAAAAACACATATTCGTGACCAGAATAATGGTGTATCAGCATTATATATATAGCATGTATGCTGTATGAATGATATACCACAAAATGTATACATTTTTCATTAAAACGAAATGAGGCTTGCATAATGAGTGGTATATCGTGGATACAGCTTACATACTATGCATATATTTTATTTCTATCACATACAAATACACATATTTGCCTTTTGAATGGAGTTTAGACTGACTACAGGCAATTGTGTATTGACCGAGTCAGTTAACTCACATCTCAGCTGAGTGTGTCCACTACAAAATGTAATGTCCTTTTGTGCCTATTCACAATCACCTCTGCATATTGTTAAGTTGTTTACATTTTTGATTTTCTATTTTTATTCACATTGATTAAATCAATATTAGTCACACTTATGATTTATACAGTGCTAGACATCACTATAAACAGGCGTTGTATAATGAGGACATATTGAAATGTTGCTTTTTCTTTCAATAATCATTCAAGTAAACAATTTTTCAAATAAAAAACATTTTACATACGATTTTCTTATAATTTGAACTTTGCCGCCAAATTATACTGGTTATTTAATTCGGCATAATTATGTTGAAAACTAATCCTTCAGTTCGGTTAATATATTCATCAACATAATTTACAATATAAATACACTTGTCTAATGTGACTCTGTCAGGCTTTGTGAGGATTTGTTAGGCTTTGTATGACTTTGTCTGGCTTTGTGTGATTAGGATATATTGAAAAAAATTGCATTTTCTTTTGATAATAAGTTAAATGAACAATTTATAAAGCAACAAACAGTTTACGTATGATTTTGTCAGACTATGCTATTACTGTCATTATTCAATTTCAAATTAGTACTCTGTCACCCAATTTTGAGTCATTTAATTCTGCATAAATATGTTGAAAAACTAGTCTTTTGGCTTAATTAACAATATAAATACACATTTTCTATTTGACTTTGCATGGCTTTGTCAGGCTTAGCCATATTTAGCAGGACCACTATTAGTGATGATTTATCAAAATCTGAGATAGATTTGAAAGAAAATTCAGTCAGATTCCATTAATTTTTGGAGTTTGTACACTTCAAGCATCTTTCATTAAGTCAAAGGAGAAAACTATATAAGCAATGGTTTTTTTTGTCTAAGGATCAATAAATGGAGAAAAGATATAAAACACTTATCATTTGAGTAACAGAAACTACCATTTATTCTGGAAAATTATCACCTTAATCAAAACGTTACCATTGCATGTTTAAACCATTTATATAGCTTGCTTTCATATTTTGAGTGAAGTTATTTTAATTTACAGGATTAATAAGCAACTTTTGTCTGGCTACAAGCACTTGTCATACTCAATATAATAATTTAGTATCTTAATAGTAGGAGATACACTGTATTGTTGACCTTAGGAAAGTGTTTGACCATGTAGATCAAAATATTCTTATCCATAAATTAAAGAGATATAAATATAATGAAGAAGCAAAGAAATGGCCCGTCTCCTACCTTACAAACAGATCAGAATTTGTCATAGTAAATGCCAATCTTGCTGAAGATGAAGGATATATGAATTGGTTGTAGATTAAGAAAACAACCTACTAAAAATCATATTAATTCAATAATAAATGTCCTTCCCAAAATATGATTATTCTAACTTAGATTCACTCATGTTTTCTGCTGAAGATTACTGTACTAAGGTCTGCACTGTTCGTTCTGCATACAACATAAAGCCAACAAGACAGACCCTGATCTGGCTGAAATGAACAGTTTTGAGCTGTTCTTGGTTTAGTGCATGCCATACTTACAACATAAAAACAAGACACCTTGAACACAAGACACAAGAAACAAGACACACCTGACAGGATGCTGTTTTAGTCTGTTCTTTGTTCAGTGCCTGTCATAAATACAATGTAAAGCCAACAAGACTGACCTTAATCTGCCTGACAGGACACTGTTCTAGTATGTCTTTTGTGCCTGTCAGGACAAAGGCATAGGCTGTTCTTGGTTCAGTACCTGTAATACATACAACATAACGACAACAAGATGTACTGTGATCTGCCTGACATGACACCGTTCTCGGCTGTTCTGGGTTCAGTGCCTTTCATATATACATAAAAACAGCAAACAGCAATACTAGAATAAAAACTTTTATTTTATATTTTCATTTTGAATTGTTACAATGACATGTCAATACTTTCAAGTTCCTTTTCAATATATACAGCTCTTGTATTATCAAGGATGCAAAGTTAAACTTCTTTCATCTGATTTCAAACAATGAACAAATGCAACAACTCATTGGTTGTAACTTTCACACATAAAAACTGCTAACTGGGGAAGATGAGGTTAAATCTGGCAATAAGCCACTGTCTCATAAAACTGTTCATACTGATACAAAGAAAAATATGAACCATACAGCATTATATATAGGATAAACTTCACAAAATTTCATGAAAAGAAATAAAATGTACAAAAGTCAACAATGCTGAGAGGAACAGATAACGTCTGGATGATATTTTAACAATTCTTTGCTTAACATTAACCTATTATGATGCAGTGCATAAAAATACTATATCTTTTTCTATTGTTGCTAGTAATAATCTACTACATATATTATAAATACTGAAGCCATTATTTTTAATGCCAATGAAATTAACAAATATTTACAAAATATAAAAAATACATGCAAGTAAAAATACATGATAACCACAGAATCAAATGAACAGAAAAAATTCAGAAAACAGTCTGACATGAACATCTATAACAAAAGTACCTGCAACCACTTATACAGGGCAGATTTTTCAATAGACTGAGATACAACTTTGTTTAAATTCATTCAAATTTAAGCTACAAGCAAGTCACACCTACAAGTAAGATTAAGATCCAATCTCAAACAAGGCCAGAATTTTACCAACATGTCCCAAGTAAATGCATATGATTGGTCGAAAATAGTCAGACTAATTTCATCCTCATTGCTATTTTAACTTTCAGTCTTGGCTCACAATGTTGTTGGCATAATCCAAACTTATGTGAACAATGAACACCTGAAGGCATAATCCAGATGTATCTGAACAAAAAATTTATACAAAAAAGTGTGACCAAGTTTAACACGTATCTTAAATTTATGCCTAACACTGGCGATACTCAAGGCAAATTTTATTCAAACAATTAAGTCTTCCCAAAAGAATGATTTCTCACATCCCTATATTAGTGTAACACAGTTGGCACAAGTAAGAAAGGTATGTGGAATATGTATATCCCACATGAATGCATTGTGACACTATAGATGACCCTCATGATATATATTACAGTAATTATACTATAATGAGATATATTACAGTAATTATATTATAATGATATATATATTACAGTAATTATACTATAATGATATATATTACAGTAATTATACTATAATGATATATATTACAGTAATTATAATATAATGATATATAGTACAGCAATTATATTATAACTATAGAGCTGACTTTTTTTATGAGATTGAACCAAATAAAAAAGACCCATGGGCATGTACTTGGACCGCTTATGACCTAGCTTATGTAATATTCAAAACAAAAAATAATTTTGGAATATAAATATAAATTCTTTAATTTCCTACTCGCGATGTTTTTATTATAAATTAAATTTCTATGCTCTATCAAATGATGCTGAATTATTTAGAAAATACTGTCTTTTTATAATTAATTCAACCACACTAATGATCTACCACCTTGTTTTCATGACTCTTTCCTGATTAGATACGTGTGAAAAATAATCCATTATATGCATTGGTGTGGGATACAGAAATCCCACCAATGGGATCAGAATTTTTTTTTAGCAGGAACAAGGTTTTGCCAAGTTCCTGACAAATCTTGACCCATGAAAGAGATTTTTCAATTCCACACCAGTAGAAATGACAATTTTAATATAGTGAAAGAGTTTTTAAATTGTTGGCCAAACGGCCCTATTTTTATAAATTTAGAAATTTTTGTTTTTTGCTTTGTCAAACTGGAAGGTATTTAACTATTCTGAGGCATATGAAAGGGCACCAAATGGCCAATACAATCTTTTTAGGAAGGTTTTTTTTCTCCACCCAAACCAAACAATGAACTGAATATGATGAAGCTTTAAAGTGTTTTGTTTAAAAAAAAACAACATATTGTCCGATTTGATTTTCCTTAAAAAAAACACTAAATATTTGTCTTCATATATGCTAAAGTGAAAATGGCAAAATAAGTTTTAATTTTAATATCATTTAAAACATTTATCCATTTTATCACTTCTAGCACATTGTTTCTAAATACTGACCAAGAGCAAATAGCTGTGAAGAATCACTGCAACATGTAAAAATATATATGCCCTAAAGAGTACCGTCTCAAATAGTTTTTGTATATAAATCTCAATCAACACATCCATTGTTCCAGTGGCCAAGTAGCTCTTAGAGGAAGAGGTTCCCATTTCAGATTTAGACAGACCCTGGCTATAATGTACCCTTCTTTCAAGAATTACTGAAAAACAATGAAGTGGGCTAAAGTACATGCAGATTATATGCCCTAAGATAAGAAATACTACATGAGACGGATCCACACAATGCAATCAAACTGTTGATACATGTTTAAAAAATAACTAACGGTATAATACATCTTTACTAATATGTAAAATTGAACTAATAATAATCTGTAAGTTCACAAATCTAAATTTGGCACTGAAACACAACCTAACAACAGACACAAAGTTTAACTTTTTTACACAATAAAATTTCATTGCCCATACTGATGTTTATTTAATTTTGTTTCCTTATTTCACCAGCTGAAACTTTTAAATGAAAGAAGTGTTGGATAGTTAAGTTATGGTCTAAGATTAAGCATCAAAAATATACATACAAAGGTTTTGTGTTGTAGACTAATTCAATATGTTAAAGGTTTGTTAAATTCATTTATACAGCATCTCAAATTCAAACCCACTGAAAACACACAGTATGCAAAGTCTCAACCTAATTTCAAAAACTAGTCTCATACTGAAAACACACAGTATGCAAAGTCTCAACCTAATTTCAAAAACTAGTCTCATACTGAAAACACACAGTATGCAAAGTCTCAAACTAATTTCAAAAACTAGTCTCATACTGAAAACACATAGTATGCAAAGTCTCAGCCTAATTTCATAAACTAGTCTCATACTGAAAACACACAGTATGCAAAGTCTCAACCTGATTTTAAAAATTAGTCTCATACTGAAAACACACAGTATGCAAAGTCTCAACCTGACTTTAAAAACTAGTCTCATACTGAAAACACATAGTATGCAAAGTCTCAACCTGATTTTAAAAACTAGTCTCACATGTTATTGTTATGATGTAAACTTTGAAAAACAATGCAATGTGTATGTACGAAATTTACTGAAGTTGATAATCCAAGATTTTTTATTCAACAAGACTTTAATTCCTTATCTTATATTGGTTACCTAATTATTACGTAAGAACTTAGCTCCTTACTTGGGGGCCCCGAGTGGCCGAGTGGTCTAAAGCGCTCACCGTTCCGGATTACTGCCATCTCACCTCTGTCTGCGTATGTTCGAGTCCAAGGCTCGGCTAGCGTGGGTACGTGGGAAAGCCTGCCAGTAGCTTCTTGTGGGTCGGTGGTTCTTTCCTGGGTTTTCCAGGGTTCTTCCTCCACCAGTTATACTGGCCGCCATATATGGCCTATCTTGTGCTGAAAAATGGCGTTAAACCCTAGAACAACAACAACAACAACAAGAAGCTCCTTACTTTGGTGAAGCTTAACTGTGTAGTATTATTTGTGCTTGGAGTTGTGTTTGAAGTGCACATATTCTGCGTATGATGGAATTTTCTACCTTCAAATACATGTAACTGCTTTGGGTTCATTAGTTTCCCCCAGAGTGTGTAATTTATATATGGAACACTTTGAGTTGGTAGCACTCACCACATGTTGGTCGTAGATACACTGACGACAAACACACTAAGCATAAGCTAGAATATGTATTGGAATTCACTGATGACATTACCAGCATTGATATTAAAATCCCCATAATAAAAATAAAAAAATTGCAGATTATCTTTTTTGGACACAAACACCTTAAGAAACATTGACAGCACTTTTAAAATTACGGTTTATCATAAACCTATGCATAAAGACCAGTACCTTGATTTTGATTCATACCGTCCATTAGATCAGAAACTTGGGGTGGTCTAAACATTATATCACAGAGCCAAAGTCATTACATCTGACCCGAAAGATTTAAAACAAGAACTAGATCATGTCAACACTGCCCTCAATAGGT
The DNA here is from genome assembly GCA_028554795.2 of Sinohyriopsis cumingii. Lineage (NCBI taxonomy): Eukaryota > Metazoa > Mollusca > Bivalvia > Unionida > Unionidae > Sinohyriopsis > Sinohyriopsis cumingii. The sequence goes on along the minus strand of CM068833.1, from coordinate 1,949,160 downwards.
GTCATTATCTGGAAGATAAGATGGTTTCCAACAGGCTCAATGCTAGTCCTAATGACAAAACTGAGGAAAGTAGACCAGCTGGGAGAATAGTTTCAAAAGGTAACATCATCCTTGCATATGCAAAAGGGACATGCAAATGCTTCATTTGATATTGTTTTCCAATGACACAAAATTAATGTGAGTTTCAAATTGTACCGGAGACCCTAAGACTCGTATAGGTTCACCCTAAGGCTAAGTCTGATACTTATCTATCATATTATGTGTGAAGGACAGGGTTAAAGTCAGTTGCCATCATGACTATATTGAGGAAATGGAAAGGACATTGAAAGTGAGAGTTAATGAACATCAAAGACCAAGTTCAAGTTTGTCTAAAGTATCACAGCACATCCACAATGTTTGCCCTGGACACACTGTAACTTGGAATTCAGTAAAGATCTTAGATTGAAAATAAGCCTGGTTTGAGCATGGGGATAAAGAATCAATCTACATCCATGCGCACAAGCTGATGCTGAACAGGGACAGGGGCTGTTACAACATGCCACATATCTGGGACAATCTGTCAACATCGCTTACCATTCCATCGAGTGATGTAAACAGTCAGTAGAGATTAAAACAGTCTGCTGATGAAGTCCTTAGGGTGAGGACAAAAGCTTCAGGTTAGCTTCCTCTATGTTTTTTGAGCATGTCATTGAAAAGCTAAAAACATCAAAAATTAACGCCACTCTTTATCGAACCCATTCAAAATTAATGATACTTGCAAATATTTCCAGTCTAATCAAATTAGTATCAGAAATGTGGCTTCAAGACTAAACAAGCTTAATCAGATGCAAAATTACCTCATTAGTATGCAGTGGTGATGCTTAATATTGAATTCATTAAAGATCTTAATAATATAAACAAATATTTCAAGTTTGATCAAACTGGATCAAATACAGCCTCAACTATGGTATCAAGGTCAGCCAATTAGATACAAGATTACCTCATTAATATGTGTGGATCTTGTTCTTTTCTGAACCCATTAAAAATCATCATGATACAAGCCTGTATTTCAAGTCTGATCAATACAACAAGCCTATATTTCAGGTCTGATCAATACAATAAAAATCATCATGATACAAGCCTATATTTTAAATCTGGTAAGTACATTAAAAATCATCATGATTCAAGTTATATATGATCAATATTTGATAAGAAATGCTGCTTCCAGTGTGGTAACAAGTTCAAGAGGACCAGAACTGAAAAAGAATATGATCCCATTTTGACTTGTTATGGCCAACATCCTCTTCTGACTTGGACTAAGAGTACAAGACATCAGAATGAGTTAGGAGGATTGTGTCTTTGCAATAGTAGCAGGTAAGTATTACATAATTATAACCAACGTGGGTGTGAGAAAGCTTGCCAGTAGCTTCTCGTGGGTTGGTGGTTCTTTCTGGGGTTTTCCTGGGTTCTTCCTCCACCATTAATACTAGCCACCATGTATATAGCCTATTGTATGCTGAAAAAGGATGTTAAATCCCACATCAACAACAACATAATTATAAATAGTTGAACCCCCCACCACCACTACGTTTTAATAGCAGTACTACATTACCTGATATTATTGCATTGCAGAACTTGCCAGTTAGGATGGAGGCTGATGGCCTCCACAATTCTGTAGAGAAAACAACTGCTCTAACTTTAATGATAGATGTGTTCACAAATGTAGGCTGGATAAAGGTTGTGCCACATGCTGTGGTGTCCCTTTAGACCCAACAAAAAATGCCTTCATGCTGATGTACCACAAATCAAAGGCAAAAGGAGCAGATAATGTGAGATTTTCGTAAGTTGGCACTCCATAAAGGGAGTGATTCAAACAGACCAAAGATGCAGTAATAGCCTTAATTTTATGGACTTTATATTCTCATGAATGGTTCCTACCTGTGTGGACATTCTATATGAAAATGGTGAATGCTGAAATCTCAGCAGAACCCTTAAGAGGCAGGAAGAGAAGATTTAGGAAGGTACAGAAAAGAGTAAGGTACAGGGGTGTGAATTTTGACTCCAATCAGAAATCTGTCCTGATTTAGACACCAATGCAGGTGGAAATGAAAATATGATCCTTGGGGGATCCAAGCCAACAGGGTGCTTGTACAGTCTCCAGTTTGCTAGTATATGTAGCAGGAACTGGAGTGGGTGCAAGTAAAGTCTCCCTAGAGGAATTTAGGTCTGTAGCCAAGTTCAGACTTCCCAGGAGATAGAGAGGCAAAGGTGAGCCAATGAGGTCTTCTCCAGAACCATTAAGAAGCACAGGATTTTTGGTCACTCCTGTCTGAAGGAACATGATCCTGCCATGGCTGGTGAGGAAATTCATTCCCACATATTATGCAGATTTAGTGAAGAATGAAATCAGATTCTTCTATATTTGCTACAAGTCTGAGATGGGTCATTGGTGATCAACAGTGGGACAGGTCCTTCAGAACAGCTGAGAATGTTGTACAACAACCAGTCATTGAATACTGGAGGATGAGGATCCATAATAAGTGGGCTGAAATTACCTCCATCACCCTTTAAAGAATCTGGGGCTGGACATGAGTTTGTTGTTGTTGTTGTTGTTGTGGGGTTTAACGCCATTTTTCAGCACACGATAGGCTATATATGGCGGCCAGTATTAATGGTGGAGGAAGAACCCGGGAAAACCCCGGAAAGAACCACTGACCCACGAGAAGCTACTGGCAAGCTTTCTCACATACCCATATTGGCTGAATCTTAGACTCGAACCGACGCAGGCAGAGGTGAGATGGCAGTGATCCGTAACGAAGAGCGCTTTAGACCACTCGGCCATGACATGAGTTTGTGCTTGAAATTAAAATATCTCTGCTCAAGACAAAACCAGGGGTGTTTTCTATGTGGTGGGAAGATGGGGATGTACCATCCTGAAGATTGATGGAGACAGTCCAGTCACAAGGCCTTATGGCATTCCTGATTGAGACAACAGTCTCAATTGTGAAGTGTTTTTCATGAAGAAATATGTTGAAGGTGGAAAGGTGGATTATGAGCCTTTTCTTAACACCAGCAATATCCAGGAAAAGAAAATCTGATACGTGTCATTTTCCACCATCTCAACTCTACCTTTCCAATGAAGGGTGTACCTCTTTCTTAAATGAGCCAGTTTAGAAAAGAAGCCAGTAGCCATCCTTTAAAGTGGAATGGACCTTATACATTATCCGTGACTTGGACATATACCAAGGCCCTAGCGAATACCCCCACATGTGGTGCTCCCAAGTCCAAGGGGAGACGGCTTAAGGGGCCAAACCAAAGAATGAACTTGATAGCTGGAGGCAAAAACCAGCGATTAAAAAACAGACGAGACATGCCACCCTTCTGTTGCTTGGCAAACTCTTGTACCCTGGAAAAAAACTTCTATGTAAACTCTCAGTGCAGGAGCAACAGAAGATCTTAACAAGATTATGGTCAAGAAAGCCTTTTTAAATTGGAGAGAATCTTCTTGTCATTAGTGCCAGAAAGAATTAGGTAGTACATAAGTCTGGAGGAGAAGGCAGTAAATTTATCAAACATCCAAACTAACTCCATTACAAACACCTGGCCCGACAGGTGGGAAGGTGTATGAAACCCCAATAGAAGGCGATAAACAATCATCATCAGTTCCTCTGATCACTCCATTATGATGGAAATGACATTGTCATTCAAAGCCTGCTGCTGAGGTGAAACAGGACTGTCATCATCATCCTGAAGCAGCTCATGGGTGTGCATGTGTGATGGGACTAACAATACTAGTGGTACTATAATGCAATAAGGAATCGCTGAGCTCTTTGAGATCATTTTGAAGCTCAGTGGTGGCCACCTTCCTATTTGCTGGAACAGGATGGATGAGATATAGCAGGTCCACTACATGTCATAACCACTGTCCCTAAAAATCAAGGAAGAGACTTCCATGGGGTTGGAGGAAGGAAGACTATGAACAAAACAATAACATGGGGTGGGTTGCTGATCTGATCATCACACTCTCTATTTGGGTGAATACAACCCAAATCCCTAATCCCATTGGGATAACATAGCAAAAGAGATCGGGTGGCTTACTGACACAATCCCTGTCCCCAGGCAAGATTCACTAATCTCTGTTACTGGGACACAAACCTTGAAATGTTACTGCTTGTCCTTAAGTGGGATGTGCAATCGGATCTTACTCTATAAAATAATGAGCATCCCGAATCCATGGCCATTAGGTGATCTCCAAACCACAGAGACTGCAATAGTCTTTCCAAAATGTGAAGACATCCAGACCTCTCATTGGAACAGAGGAGGTCGTCCAGTGAAGACGACGAAGAGGAGCCCTTCTTACTCCTTTGTATATGTGGCAACGTACCATGAAGTTCCACACTTGTCAGACAAAAGAAAACAAAACATCTGTGCATGCATGTGCACCCAGTACATGTCCCAGGGGTTTTCATGTGCCCACAATATGCAACATAAGAAACTCTGAAAGAGAAATATTCACACAAACCAAAATATCAAGAGCTAAAGGGAAGTAAATACTTACTCATTCACTGGAACTATGAAGAGGATACAATTTAATGATGCATTGCTTGCTAAACAAGATGCAAAACCCCTCAAAATGAACAAAAGAACACAGGTAACACTCAAATAAAGCAGGCACTGAGGAGATAAACACTCAATCAATACAAAAAGGTATGTGAAATTCAATGAGTGATATAATGCACATGTACTGCGTACATCATTCAAGTAAAAAAGAAAAGATGGTATTTTGTATGTTGGCTATGACTAAGGAGTCTGACTGGGATCATGTTCTTTTCAATTTTAGACTTCCAATACTAATTGGAGGAGGGAATAATTAGTTTTGGATTAAGGACTGCTCATAAAACTTGTCTGAGAACTTAACAATATAAGCATATATGCAAAGTTTCTAATCAAAATCGGATCAGAAAATGTGCAAGATAACCTCATTCACATGCAGAGATCTTTTTCATTGTCTAAACTGTCCAAAATTTTTTTTACGATATAGTTTCACATTCGAAATCTTATTGAAACTGGATCAGAAATATGGATCCCAATGTGGTAACAATCAATTGCTGATGAACTGATGATGCCCAACAAAGAACTGACAACATATAACGGATGCAGGGCTATGCCAAAAGTTCATTTGACATAGCTGGACGCTCATTTGTTCTCCAGCTGGACATGAAACAAAATGAGTGCAGATTCAGATCCTAAAATTCAGACCTGCCTAAACTGGTCAGAATAATGTGTCCTTAGGCAAGGCACTTTACTGTAATTGCCTTGGCATTATAAATCTGACCAGAAACATGTATTATTTAATTAGCTATAAACTGATGCTAGTAATAATTAATCAGGCAGAAATAAATATATGGATACAGGTAGGAGCAACATTTATTCATTGGTCATCACACTTGACATGTTACGAAAGGGAAGGTCAGATCCAACCAGGAGGTTAAACTGGCTACCATGATGTGTCCTTGGGTATGGTTGCCTCGGTATTTAATAACCAACCCTAACAAGACCTGCACAGAAAAGCAGACAATTTCTTTAATTTTTAGTAATGTATAACAAAATATCATTTACTGCTATTGTCAAGCTGGAAAACATGGATTTAAAAGTTGGAAGTGTGATTCAAGAATGATGCAGTGACGGTAACTACTGTGTTCAACTAGGAATAAAAAAAATTGTAAATTTGACTTAACCTCAATTACATTGAGTACATTTTCACAAACTGCACTTCCAAACCCTATGGAGCTCAATGGCTTTTTGATATCTCTCAACTTGACACAAAATATTATATTTCATGTGGGCCGTGGTGATGGCAACAATTTTTCTGCCATGTGCCATTCTCAAATTAAGACATGATGTCAAATAAATGTTCTTGTTGTCATTCCTGCTTTTTCCCCCAAAAATCTGAATATTCCATTTTATTTTTCTGTACTTTAAAAACTTTTAAGAGGTTTATTATCCCTTTTGTTCACTTTATGGATGCTCTTTTTACAAGAAATAAGCAACAGCTTGATCACAAAATATGTGCAGATATAAGCATCAAAGGTACTAATGTTGAGGGTTCCCTGACCAACTCCAATGAATCTAATGCGAAACCTGGATCCGAATCAAACATGGATAAGCCAGTATCCTGATTTTACTGTAAACAATCATATTTCTGTAATTTGTGCTTTTATTCTCTGTCTATATCTAAGGGTTGGTAGGTCTGATCATATTTAATGTGCTTGGTCGAAATCATGGGTCCCAAAAGTGTTACATATATGCCAAAAATTGAATATATGTCAAGAACATTCTTTATGCACTGGTTGCAAACCTCTGAGCTTATATTTAATGAATATTTATGAAACTGACCTCAGAGATTCATATTTTGACTTAAGCAAAACATAACACATTGAAAAAATTGCGCATATTACTCGGTGTCCTCTTTTTGCACAAATTACAAATGAATACTGAAGCCTACAAAAACAACAAAAGTGATACCTTAGTCTCACTAAAGCTGCAGGCAAAACAATAAAAAATTAATACATTTCATCAAAAAAAGTTTGTTACATTTTACCATAGCAATAATAGATCAAATCTGTTTCATCAAAAATGTATCTCCACGTAATCGTAATGCCAACCACATGTCTCTTGACATAATGGTGACACGTTTGGCATGAACTGCACACAACTGACAGTCCTCAAACAAGTTCACTAGAATTGCCTCAGCAGCCTGGAATAAAAGAAATGAACATATTTTAGGGTTCTTATTGATGCTGGAATTCACACAAAAATACTAATTCTTTAGCAAGTGTCACCTATTTTCAACCAATAATCATTATAATTTCTCATTTTTCAAAAAAATATGCCAAATATCTAGGAAGCCATTTTGACAATATAAAGACAATATTACTTTCTGTGTTGCATCAATTTAAACATGACACAAAATTTTCAGCTAGCATTCACCTATTTTCTGTTTTGGAGCATATACCTATGATGTATTCCCACAATGGTACCTCTGATAGCAATATCAATAAACAATAGTAAAACTATTAAAACTGACAGTATTATCAACAGACAAAAGTAAAACTATTACAACTGTCAGAATTATCAGTAGACAAAAGTAACACTATTACAACTGTCAGTATTATCACTAGACAAAAGTAACACTATTACAACTGTCAGTATTATCACTAGACAAAAGTAACACTATTACAACTGTCAGTATTATCAATAGACAAAAGTAACACTATTACAACTGTCAGTATTATCAACAGACAAAAGTAACACTATTACAACTGTCATTATTATCAACAGACAAAAGTAACACTATTACAACTGTCAGTATTATCAGAAGACAAAAGTACAGAAAAACAGTTGCAACACTTGATGTTTTGTGTTTTTTTCTTACCTCTTTGATATATTATCACAGACTAGAAAATATATGCTCATGGGCATTACGATTTCTTTCCTCAATTTCTTGAAAACTGAAGAAAAAATGTGTGTGTGATTTGGATTTTCAACATAGCTTTTAGCATTTTTCAGTCATATCACTACGATGTATGCAGCATGGCAGTTTATAGTGATGTCTAGCACTGGGGCATCATGCTGCAGACATGTAGCATGATGTCCCACCTAGTCACATTATCCTGACACCAGGCCAACCAGTCCTAACACTAACCTCTTTATGTATCCAGGGACAACTTCCCCACAGAGATTCAGAAGTTTCCCTGAGAAAGTCATAAACATGGATAATGCATGCTGAGATATTTTGACCACAGCTGCTAAACATTAAAGAGGAACTGTTGACAAAGATTCCACCATCAGCAGGCCAAAAGGAGCTGCAGAAAAAAGACTGGCATAGAAAACTGTGGTAACTACAGGTCTAACCTTATGTTCTATGGCCTCCAGTGTTTTAACTGGAAGGTCACCCAGGTTCCCTTAGAAATACCCATTTGTGTAAAAGTCCAAAGTTTGTGAGGGAGATGCATACAGTCTCTCCAATCTGGAGAGAATTTTACTGTACTCAGTTCCTGAAGGCTTGGGACACAGATCCAGGGATAAAAGACAGTGTGTGCGTATATATGTATGTATGTATGTATGTATGTATGTATACACAATGGTTAAATGGTTGGTATTTAATGACAACTTTTGTGAGTTTAAATTTTGCTGAATAACTGAAAACATCTTGCCCACTGCAACCAACCTAGTCTGGTGTGGACAGAACTCAAGCCAATTCCAACCAAAATTGGTATGAATGTTTCTAAGGACAAGCTGTATCAAAATTATGCCCAGGGTAGCTTCATTAGCAGTGATGTTTCTCCTTAGCAACTAGGTTGAAAACATATTTTTTACTTCTTGACTCGAACATCATAGTCAATATCACTCAAACTTGGTATAAGTAGTCCTTAGGACATCCTTCTGATTGGATATCAATTCTACCCCCAGTCGGTCCAGATTAACAGACCAGCCTCAGGCCATCTGTCAAAGCGGGAAGATTTACAATAGCGTTGAGGGTCCTTTGTTCTTAGAACAAAGCTTCTAACATCTATATGCCAGTGTTAACACCTAACGGGGGGGGTTCTTGTACAAACAAAATCGCCACAACAGTGCAGGGTCGACATACTCATTGCGCTAACCCATTCCTTTGTTCCTGACTTACGTAATCACAGGCAGGCAAATGTGACACTCATGAATTGGTGAGCCAATCTGGTAAAACTTGGATGGAGTATTTCTTGAGACGTGCTCTATCCCAATTATGTCTGACTTAGCTCATGTAGCAATGGCGAAACTTTCATAGCAAACATAAGGAAAACCCAATTTCAACTCCTTAATACTGGCCGAACCAATCTGTATAAATGTTTATTGGAATATGCTCTATCACAGTTGGGGTCAGGTGGGTCTCCTAGCATTGGTGTAGCTTCCAAAAGAACCAGGTGAAAAGCATACTAATGAAACTCATCTCCCATTAAGTATGGCTAATGTTTACTTTTTTTTAAAAAGGTAGTCTCCATGTTAAGTCCACATGCAAAGTACCACAAAGAAGGAATAGTCAAAACTCAAAATTCATCTGAAGTATCAGGGGTTTAGGAAATATAAGCAAATTAAAAAAAATTAACCACAGGATTCAAACAATACTATTATGATTGTGCTCCTGGCTCCCTAAAATGTAAGCAAACAGAAACTATTTTTAAAACAAGAACCTGTAAAGCAAGAGATAAAATAATATTCTTAAACAACAGCAATAATGAGCTAATGATCACTTGACTTCCTTGTTAAAGGAAGCCACTTTCATCAAGACCCACTTAGAACACATTTAAAAGGAAAGCCACTTTTATCATGGCCCACTAAGAACACATTTAAAAAGAAAGTCACTTTTATCATGGACCACTAAGAACACATTTAAAAAGAAAGTCACTTTTATCATGGACCTCTAAGAACACATTTAAAAAGAAAGTCACTTTTATCATGGACCACTAAGAACACATTTAAAAAGAAAGTCACTTTTATCATGGACCACTAAGAACACATTTAAAAAGAAAGTCACTGTTATCATGGACCACTAAGAACACATTTAAAAAGAAAGTCACTGTTATCATGGACCACTAAGAACACATTTAAAAAGAAAGTCACTGTTATCATGGACCTCTAAGAACACATTTAAAAAGAAAGTCACTTTTATCATGGACCACTAAGAACACATTTAAAAAGACAGTCACTTTTATCATGGACCACTAAGAACACATTTAAAAAGAAAGTCACTTTTATCATGGACCACTAAGAACACATTTAAAAAGACAGTCACTTTTATCATGGACCACTAAGAACACATTTAAAAAGAAAGTCACTTTTATCATGGCCCACTAAGAACACATTTAAAAAGAAAGTCACTTTTATCATGGCCCACTAAGAACACATTTAAAAAGAAAGTCACTTTTATCATGGCCCACTAAGAACACATTTAAAAAGACAGTCACTTTTATCATGGCCCACTAAGAACACATTTAAAAAGACAGTCACTTTTATCATGGCCCACTAAGAACACATTTGAAAAGAAAGTCACTTTTATCATGGCCCACTAAGAACACATTTGAAAAGAAAGTCACTTTTATCATGGCCCACTAAGAACACATTTAAAAAGAAAGTCACTTTTATCATGGCCCACTAAGAACACATTTAAAAAGAAAATCACTTTTATCATGGACCACTAAGAACACATTTAAAAAGAAAATCACTTTACTATGGTCCACTAAGAACACATTTAAAAAGAAAGTCACTTTTATCATGGACCACTAAGAACACATTTAAAAAGAAAGTCACTTTTATCATGGCCCACTAAGAACACATTTAAAAAGAAAGTCACTTTTATCATGGCCCACTATGAACACATTTAAAAAGAAAGTCACTTTTATCATGGCCCACTAAGAACACATTTAAAAAGAAAGTCACTTTTATCATGGCCCACTAAGAACACATTTAAAAAGAAAATCACTTTTATCATGGACCACTAAGAACACATTTAAAAAGAAAATCACTTTACTATGGTCCACTAAGAACACATTTAAAAAGAAAGTCACTTTTATCATGGACCACTAAGAACACATTTAAAAAGAAAGTCACTTTTATCATGGACCACTAAGAACACATTTAAAAAGACAGTCACTTTTATCATGGACCACTAAGAACACATTTAAAAAGAAAGTCACTTTTATCATGGACCTCTAAGAACACATTTAAAAAGAAAGTCACTTTTATTATGGACCACTAAGAACACATTTAAAAAGAAAGTCACTTTTATCATGGACCACTAAGAACACATTTAAAAAGAAAGTCACTTTTATCATGGACCACTAAGAACACATTTAAAAAGAAAGTCACTTTTATCATGGACCACTAAGAACACATTTAAAAAGAAAGTCACTTTTATCATGGACCACTAAGAACACATTTAAAAAGAAAGTAACTGTTATCATGGACCACTAAGAACACATTTAAGAAGAAAATCACTTTACTATGGTCCACTAAGAGCATGCTTAAAAAGAAAGACACTTTTGCTATAGAACAGTCCAGACGTCAGCAACCCAAGTCATGTGTGCCAAAAGATGGCATGTCAAGAGGTTTTGTGTGGCACGTGAAGGGCAGCCAAAAATCACAGTTTTAAGTGTTACTCTCTTACTGGAGGCATATGCTCATTCAATTTGTAATTAGTTCGGAAAAAAGTGGCCTGCCATGTAAAAAAGGTTGCCGACCCTTGGACTAGTCTACTAAGAACATGTTTCAAAAGAAAGCCACTTTTGCTATAGTCTACTAAGAACACATTTAAAAAGATTCATTTAAAAGAAGTGTAAATGTTCACAGTTGTTTAAAATATGACAGCCGGCGCTAAGCCCAAGGGACTACAACACATCAAGACTAATTTTTTCCAAACATACAAATTAAGAATATTTCACTATCGAGGAATAATTAATAAACCATATACACCAACCCTGAGAGAGGTATAAACATAATTTTTGCTTAAGGCAAAAAAAAGTGTAATTTGAGCATAAAAAGTGTAATCTACATATATATCATGTTATAATTACAGTAAACTGTATGAAAAATGTTCATTTACTTTTGCTATTAACCTGGATCTGCAACAGGTACAAAGTCTTGGCAAATGTGGGCAAAATACATGTTGATTAGAACCAGAATACAAACATAAAACATACTGACAAATGATTTATATTCTACACTAAACTACTATACATGTCTAACTTCACTGAAGTCCACAAATTCTTTTGTGCTCAATCTAATTGCTGTATTACATCATTCTTGTCTTCTTTTCAAATTTATAATGTGGAAATGATCTGTCCTTTTTTTGATCCAACATGTTTTTATGGTTAAAAAGACCCATCTGCTATAACAATTTTCATCCACAAGACAGACCTTAGATTTCCGTTTTGCTAACATATGGCACCATTTTATTTAAAAGACTTTTTAGTACAGACTGGTCTGCTACCAAGCATGAATAAAAGTATAATGAATCAGTAAGACAAACTTGCAAATTAAAGAAACCCGTTTTGTTGAAAATGGGTTATTTACAGTTGCTATATGTAAAAAATAAGAAAAGTACACATAGGTCAAAAACTAACAAATTAACTTGTTTGCTATTCTTATACAGCAGTCTTTCTTTTTAGAATATTCTCAAATTTATATGATGTGTGGGATGAAGGAGATGATAATAGAAATGACAAAAGATTTTATTACTCTATTTCTATTTTATTTTTTAATGTACCAGAAAAGCATAAAATGTAATGATTACACCAAAAGTGGAATGGTGGGCACATATGCCAAATTTTAACAAATATCATAAGTCTCAAATGAAAAGAAACTAATTTTTATATGTGCTTTAAAAGAATAAACTATGTGAAATAAATATAATTAAAGATTTTATTTAGATCAGCTAAGCAGTTTTGAAGATATGGACAATTAATTTCAAACGCTGACGTCAATATTGGCTAAGCTCTTAGCCATGATAGATAAAGTTATGACAACACTTCATCACATCCATTGCAGAAATATTCATCTACCAATTCAATATTGAAATAAAGTTTGGTTTGGAATTTTTTAAAACCAACACCACACTAAACAACAAAGTTAAGCTATAAAGCAAATAATAATGACATATTCAGGTAATAGATATATAAACAGTTTATAAAACTGTCAAATTTATGGAATCTATTCCAGAAGCCTGGTGCTTTTAACAACAGCAAGATCTATTCCAGAAGCCTGGTGCTTGTAACTACAGCAAGATCTATTCCAGAAGCCTGGTGCTTGTAACTACAGCAAGATCTGTTCCAGAAGCCTGGTGCTTGTAACTACAGCAAGATAACTATTACTGATTTGTTAATTGAAAATATCATCAAGATACTCTGTGATACTGCTATAAAACGTGTGCTAAAATTCAAATTATATCAAAATTAAATAAAAATGTATTAACATCTACTAAACATCTATAGGCATTCAACTGTCAACTGGTCACAAAACCAGAATGTATCAAACAATGCCACAGTACAGACTATTACTACTTTCACATATGACACTGACTGTCCTGGAGTGATCTGTTTTGGCTTTCTGCCCGAACACTAAGAACAAGATCTGATATTTTCCTATATAACAGCCTGTTCTAGCTCTCACAAGCATAGTCACCCGTCTGGTTTACTTAATTTAATGTTGGGCTACCAGGGCTTATGCCTGATTACCCACTGGCATACCATCTGATTTTGAAATTTGTCAGACATCTGACATGGTACAGGATATCTCTTTGCGATTTTAAGTAAATATTGAGAGTTGTTCTGTAGAAAATTTACCTCCTGTAGTGCCATTATAGCCTGAGCAGTCCAGTAGTGGTCTCGCCCAGGGTAAAGGGTCATGGCAACTTCTCGCACCTAGAAAATTTGAAATTAATATAATCATCAGTCCTGTCCACGCAAAAAATCCTTTCACTCCCCTATACAACCCCATGCCATCACCTTCATCTTCAGCCCATAGGCTAAATTGTCACACAGACTCAAAGTTTAAAAACTCTGATTTAAATTAATTTCAGGGAAAGAAAAATAAACTGTTCAGTATCTTCACAAAATCGAAAAAATGTAAACCCCTTTATCATTTTTAGCCAAAAAAGACATACATTAAAGAAGAGTTAAAAAACCAGAACACTGAGCTTATTCTAAAAACTTTTAACATAGTTTAATTTTAGGCACGGAGGAACATGGACATGGATGCCAATGCGACCACTATGCTGAGCTTAAACCAAGCCCAAGAGACAAAAAAAATCTGACAGCACTAGCCAGAGCCCATGGGACTACCACACATCAATTTTCAAAACATATGATGCTGAAGAAATTATAACTATGAAGGAATAGGGTATTAACAAAGCCTAACACTCACTAGGATCCTACACTGCCCAGGTCCGTATATGCCATATACTGATCCATCAACAAAGCCTAACAATCAAATACTGACTACAGTGCATAGAATAGACACAAAACAAAGGAATAATTAACAAACTGCAAACTAATATTCTGACATCTACATGCTTTATTGCTCATTGAATCTTAAATTTTATATTTAGTATTATTTATTTTTTCTTTATTCGATTACCATAATTATCAGAAATTAATAAATTTACACTAATCATGATTTCAGATTTTCTTTACTTTTTGTGCAGTATAATTTATGCTTATGCCATCATAACATTTTATAGCTAAATAATCATTTATCTAATTCTGATCTTAGAACTGGAGCTCAGTTTGTTTTATATTTTTCTAATCTTGCGCAACAACTTGTTCCATGCTGGAAGTCCTGGACTTCGACTTTTGAAAGCCTAGTCAGAAATAGGATCAAAGGGAAGCTGGTAATGATACTGATGTTAAGAGTTTCTGGGTCCATTCTACAACTGAAAATTTAGGAGGAAAATTTCCCCTCCACTTGAAAAAAATGGGAGAACATTCCTAAATATAAAAGATTTAATCAAGTAAGGAATGATAGCCTTGCAAATATAATGATTTTTGCAAATTCATTTTAATTTTATGCACAATTTATTAGAAATTAGCATTAATTCAGTAATTGCATATCCTCGCAAATCGGAGGTCAAGAATCATGCTTTCCACCAACATGCTGACACATTAAATTTTATCACCAATGTAAGCAAATGAACTGACATTATAAACAACCATTGACATATAAACACGCATGATATATTTAATAAAAATCCCAAGCATATCTGACCATCTTAGCACATTATTAATCTCTTTTGAGTCTAAATAATTCTGCATAGCATAAACATACTAGTCTTGAAAAAGGCAGTTTTCGAATTAGAAGATCTGTTGACTTCTGATACTTCCGGATCTCAGCTAAAGCCCTGGTTCCTGGTCGAAATCTCCTCTTGTGTTCAGCTCTTGGTCTCTGCTTACCTTTTGTGGGACTACTTTCCTTCCCAGAAGGAGGAATGCCTGTGAAATTATGAAATGTGATTACCTGTTTCTTTTTCTTAAATATGGTTGTAGATCTTATTTAGTCAAAATCGGACTACAATTATATTTTGCGAACATTTACCTGAGTGACCTGCAAAACTGCAGAAAATCATCGGCAGCAAACATTTTCAGATTTAGGGTGAATAACTAACTTACACATGCATTACATTATATTAAGAGTGAATCTTTGTTTTTCTTGTGCTCAAAAATTTTTTAATTAAGACACAAGCACAAGGCAAGTGGCATTCAAAATAAATCACTTGCTGTGACTCAAAGTCTACATTATTTTGCAATTATTTTGACATGCATCCCTCCCCAAGAAATTAAATGGCCAATCCATTAAACTTGCAATATTACCGGTATTCATGAAAATGAACCCTTCTTCACATACTGCTGTAGAGGGGATCACATTGTGTTCAACAATTTATGCATGCTTTGAGTGTGGATTCTGAATAAGTGTGGCATACACATCTACTCTTGTGACCTTAGACTATGTCTTCAAGTCAATTTTCAATGTCTATTTCATCAGGGGCCTAAGAGTAATTTCATTTCTGAATGATGCAAATATCTCAAACAAATTAACAAAATATAATACCTGGACTCAAATTTAAACACTGATGTTGATTTGTACAGTGTTTTACTTGTGTATCCAGAAATAATTTTTATGCTCAATTTTGCTATTAAAAAAATCAGTCAGGCAATATAATTTCTTTTCTCTGATACTGAACAGTTTAGATAGCAGGACAGCTGTTAGGGGTATATAAACCTCACACTGATGAGACAGTAGTGAATGAACCAATGTCTCAATCAGAACTTTTCCCTCTGATGAGTAACAAGAATAACAAAACCAGTCAGTGATAAAGGGTGGCTAATCACCACAACAGACGGGAAGGAATGATTCAATATTCATTCAGTCAACTTTTTCTTAAAAACATATGAATTAGGAGATGTATTGGTGTTTTTAATATATCAATCAATACATGCAGTAGCTTTAATTTCAGAATTACTCGAGTAATAGTACAGTATTTTGTATTTGTTACAAATACTGAAAACCCTCACTCCAAGTGATAGTACTGTGGATTTATCACAATTACTGACAACACTCCAAGTGATAGTACTGTGGATTTATCACAATTACAGACAACACTCCAAGAGATAGTACTGTGTATGTGTCATAATTACTCAGTAGTTATGTAACATACACAGTACTATCTCTTGGAGTGTTCACTGGACACATGATGAGTGACAGTACTGTGAATGTGTCACAATTACTGACAACACTCTAAGTGATAGTACTGTGGATGTGTCATAATAGCCAGAAACACTGAGTGATAGTACTGTGGATGCATCACAATGAAAACACTATGAATGATAAGGTAGTACTGTGAATGTGTCACAATTACTGGAAACACTCAATGCAATCAACACATTCAGTAGCTTGGTAGCTACTCTTTGAACTAAATGGATTAAATATAATCTAATGGTGACAAACATGGCATTGACGGCTTTGATAACTCACTAATCCCCTTGTCTAGCTTCACTGTCAAACACTTGCATAGGTATCACTTTATATATTTAACCTGTGGATACATTACCAAAATCAGCATCAGCAAGGGACAACCTATTATTATTTAATACAAGTGAGTGCTAATTGTAAGACAAGCAGTGAAATATGGAGACAAGAAATAGTACTGTTCCACATAAATAGGTCACATGCTTCACTTTATGCACAAAGTTTATAGGTTTTGATACAAGTATGTAGATGATCTTGACAAGACAGAGTGACCCAACAAGGAGGTTAATAGTAATAATTAATCAGTGTCCTTTAAAACATTATGAATGAAAATGATGCATCTCATCTGCATTCTCAAGGACTCTTTCAAGCAAATTTGATAAAACTCTTTGAGGATAGGCTCAGCGGGTAACTAACTTATAGGAGCCCTGACATTGTGCTAAGCATACAACCTAGGATAAAACAGGCATTGGGCTATCCATTTTTATTAGTTCTGCTGTCTTTCACAATTTCAAGAAAAGCAAAAACAATATAACTATAATCATTCTCATCAGCTGATGTGCGTGTAAGTTCTGAAAACTCTTAGTCAATTGTAACATATAACAAAGCTTGGGATATAAAACGGCACTGCCACTCGTGAAAGAACATCTCATTAGAAGAGTGGATATGAGGAGCCATGATAGAACATCTCATTAGAAGGGTGGATATGAGGAGCCATGATAGAACATCTCATTAGAAGAGTGGATATGAGGAGCCATGATATAAATTCTCATTAGAAGGGTGGATATGAGGAGCCATGATATAAATTCTCATTAGAAGGGTGGATATGAGGAGCCAAGATATAAATTCTTATTAGAAGGGTGGATATGAGGAGCACCTTCTTCCATAGGAGTCTTTTACACAACACATGATCATTTTGGGAACAAAAGTAGTACACCTATCTAATCAGTGAACCATGGGGTCTAAATACATCGAACATGGCATAGGCAAGGGTGCAAAATAGTGAGAAGGAATAAAGATTTAGTTAAAAGGGGACTGGGAGCTAGCAACTTTCACTGACTGTTGACACATAAAAATTATAATCTCCATTGTCCTACACAAATATTCATCTAATGGATTTTGATCTTTACGATGATTAGTAGGGGTGAAACAATACACATTTTAATTTGATGGACTTTCTATCTTTGGAATCTAGGTGGTGCCCCTTTATGTATGTTGACATACTGGTCCGTATTTTCAGTATAGAGATTACAGATATAAATATAGTTATTATATATTTAAATGCAATTCTCATAAATGACAAGAAAACAAAAATACTTCCAAGCACACTACCAGTTGTTTGTCAGTGAGTTCTATTCAACATTTTAGGCCATTTATGGTGGTTCTATTTAACTCACTTTAGCCGCCAGGTCCTTTGTTTTGCACTGCATGAATGCTTTGAAAACATCTTACCAATTTCACATCTCACTAAAACTTGGAAGATATTACGATCTTATCTTCAAAACAGAAGAAATAAAGCAATTTCATCATGCAAAGAAAACCTCATCTATAACAAATCCAGGCATGGTAATGAGGATGAATATCAGCAAAATCTATCACATCGTACTTCCTGCAAATGCAAAACACTGCTGTGGCCACAGGTACATGTATTTGTTTGTGACAAGGAAAACTACATTGTATTAACAACACCCAGTCCTATTCTATATTTTTCAGAAAAATTTACACAAGGTGATAAACTTTAGCAGTTTGAAATCTGCCCCCTTGTTGATCTGTGGTAAGTTTATTTTCTCCTTCAGCACCTTCAGTCACTGGTTAAATATCTCTGCATAAATTTTCAATTTTGTTCCTCATGTACAATTTTAGGAAAGATGGTGCCAGGATTTTATTTTAAGGGGACTTCACCCACTGTCACCAAAAGAAGGGGAGAGTATAAAAGAAGGAGGGGGAGGAGGAAATGATCATGGTTCAATATTTAACTAACATATCAATATCTCTCTTCCTGGTCAACTCTACTGAAATCAAAATCTTTAAAAGATGTCACCTCTAGTTGTATAAGTATTAATCTGTTAATTATTTACCAAGCTGATCCTGTTCGCTATCTGTGAATGAATATTTTTCTCTGCTTCCTTCTGAAAGGGTATATGCATAGCTAGCTTTCTCAGCTTGAAGATTTTGGGGAACAGGTCTTTGTGGCTTTTATTTACAATTTTCCATAGCTCACAGATATTTCCTTTTGGATACATCTGCTCCAAAATATGATTTTTCACTAACATAAACTTACTTTCATGAATCAGCAGCTTACTGAGTACCATGTCAGATTTCTTATTTGTTCAATATCGCTATATTATGCTTTTCAGTCCATTAATGCCATAGTCTGCTTGTTCTGACAGAGGTATTCAAATAAATATCTATACTTCTTAATTTCATTTTTTTTCATCCTTGTTTATACAGTTTATCTTTAACCCTGATATGGATATACTGTTTTGTTGCATATGATTCGCAGGGCTAATTTGATTGATAAAAAAAATGAAAATTGAATTTTACTTTTAAATTGTCTGTAATTTTAAATAGGCTCGGTATTCTGCCTTTTCTACATTTAATTTTGAAATACAGCTGAAAGGGAGATTGACCATCATGCCCTCTACTGTTGTGCATCCAACTTTACATCTGACTCATACATAACACCGTTTTTGGGCTCAAATCTTTCACTGATATCTCCATTAATAATTTCCCACTCCAATAATCAAATATACTTCAAAATTTTAAAAATTAGTGTTATCATAACTATCACCAGCCAGTATCTGGCGAACGAGAATGTAATGAACCATGCCAGGAATCAAACATTTTGGGTTTTCTAGTTGACCCTTGTTTTAAATATGCATTTGCAAAAACTTCCTTCATGGAAAGTTAAAACTACACCATAATACTTATTCCAGGGCCTGATGTACCACTCAAATTTACTTTAACAACCATTCTTGTTATGCTTGATGAAACCATACAATACACACCAACACCAGAAAACCCAAGACGGACCAGAAACAATGGCAAGCAACAATCAAAGGATGAGAGACAACAAGTTGACAGCACCATCAACAAAGCCTACACAAACAACACCTAGCACTCTACACCATCAAGATATTCAAGATATAATGGTAGTACTTGGACAAAAAACTGTCAACAATACCACAACATCCACAGCAACAACAACAATCACTAGCACAACACACAAAACCTCACGCCCATCCACTACCCCAAAATACACCATACATAACAGTCAGCAAGCAGGTCCATCAGAGCATATAACGGCCAGGGAAACAGCGGAAATAGAAAAAGCCCTCCAGGAAGCAAACCAAGAACCACAAGAAACAACAAACCATACCCACCATGATATACCAGAATACGAAGAACAAGCATGTGAGGGAAGGGGGAAAAAACAATCAAAGGAACTCAACAGATCAAAAAAACAATCACAATAATAATAATGAGTTCTTTGTATAGTGCCTAATCTTTAGAAGCTCTAAGTGCTTTACAACATTAGACAACACCTATAAGATAAAAAAACATATATAATGATATGATTACAAACACAAACACCATGAAATTAGAAAACAAAAAAACATGCTGAGAATATTTAAGGTAGGAAACATTATTAGGTCTTTAAGTTTGTTCTTGCAGTCGAAATAAGTGAGTTTTGAGAGAATATGATCACTGTGTCTTTGTGTCTAAGTTCAGTGGGCAATTCATTCCACGTTGCTGGGCCCTGGTATGCAAAAGAACGCTGTCCATATGACTTTGTTTTCATAGTGGGAATAATGAGTATACGATTGTCAGAAGAGGAGCACACGGCAAACAGATGAGAAACATGGATACAAGAAACAAGAACACCAGCCACCTAAGATCAAAGGAAAATAACAACACAATATACGGAGAATACCAACATAAGGAAAAATCTGAACCCACAAAATACCACTATCACCCACCAGAGCTAACAATATATAACAATAGCACCAAAGAAAGATTTCTTCAAATGAGTAGTAAGAGTTTAGCAGTAACATTAACAACACCACAGCGGCACCTTCCAAGTTATTCGACCAAAGGCCAATGACATAATTATCTGGTGTAACTCTGCATGGCAGCTCGCCAAATACCTGGAAATAGCAAACATATCAGGCATCCCTGTCACCATCAACAGACATAAAGCAACAACACTATCAGCACTAACAAAACAACAACACCCAATTGTGGAGAAGAGGCGAAAGACAGGGGCCCAAATAAACCAACCAAGACCAATGAAAGGAAAGAAACCCCAAGCTGTGGATTCAAAGCTATCTTAAAGCTTACAGGTCATCAGCTATGGAAGACATCAGAAATAGAATAAGATCTAACATACCACCATATTCCATACAGACGAATTATGAAACTAAGTAATCATCAAGGAGTGGAAACCTTTACAGTACTGCCTGAATTTGCAGAACCTCCCCCAAAAAGTATCAGGCTCGGTCCATATGGCAAGCCCATAACACTACAAAAATACATCAACAAGCCTCGTTACTGCAGTAATTGCCAACAATGGGGGCACTTCACCTCCCAATGCCGATATCACACAAGATGCAACAAATGTGGAGGAAAACACAAAGGAAAATGTGCGGCAAATTCATATAAATCTGCCAACTGCTGACGAAAACACACCATACTCTAGGGAGTGCCCCTACACAACATAGGAGATACAAATCAAAGAAATAAAGGAAGACAGGCAAATCTATAACCTACCCAAAAAATGAGCAAGAACAACCCAACACAAGCAGCGACATAAACGAAGGGAACCCTACATCAACAACAGCAACTACCTCTCATGGATCATGTGCTCCGCAGTCGACTTCAATCACCCACAACCAAGAGGAATGACACACATAAATCAGACAATACACAAAAGACAGATACAACACACAAACAAAACATACAAAAACCAGCACATACTCAACAAATAAACAAGGAAAATACCACCCATAGTGCCTGAGAAGAGGGAAAAGAGGTAAATACCACAACATATGACTATATCGATCTCACCTTAATAACCCACTATTTCACTGACCTGCGGGAGGATATACAACAGAACACGCATCACAATCAAATTAAAAAGCAAGACTTCATCCTCTTACTCCTACAACTACTAGAAAAAAATCTTGCCCAAGGACAAATAAAAACTAAACAAATAAATAACAACACTGAACAATGGATATACGTAACGACAAAGAGTATGCAGACAAACTCATCATATGTCAATGGAACTGCAGAGGCCTAATTCCAAACCATGGAGAACTAATATCAGCCATTAACATAGCCACCAGCAAACCGAAAATCCTATGCTTACAAGAAACACTCTTAAATGAAAAAAGTAAGACTAGACTCCAAAATAAATGGTTTTGACACAAAGTTTCTTAAGCATAGGAGTAATGGAAAAAAAGAAGGAGGACTTGCCATATACGTTCACAACAATATTAAAGATGCAGTAGAGATAGACATTTATATTAATTTAAAGGAAACCTAATTGAACATCAAACAATCAATATTAATGTCGGACAAAAAAATCCTACATATTTACCAGTATAATATATATGACCCTGGAGGAAATAATATAAATCCCACCCAAACTTACTCGTAGCTATTCAAAGGTAAGGGTATAAATATCATAATTTGTGGGGACTTTAATGCACACCACACTGAATGGGGTGGTGACCATATAGACACAAGAGGGAAAAGCATCGAAAAATATGCCACAGAGAATCAACTTGTAAAATTAAATGCTGACACACCCACCAGAATAGACGCCATCTACGGAAAACTGACACCTATTGATTTAACACTCACAACACCAAACCTTGCACTTATCACAAACTGGGAAGTGCTACAATAAAGCTCACTTGGCAGTAACCACTCCCACTATGTATAGCAATATACATACAAAGTCCAAAAATGCAACAAGTAACCATACAAAAATGGAAAACAAAGCAAGCCAATTGGGACTAGTTCCAACAAGCCTTGAACAAGATACAACTAGAAGATCTTCAAAGTAACGATGCAAATCAATACTATCACAACATAACCCAGGCTATAAATGAAGCAGCACAAAACAGTAAACCTAAAACAATCAGGAAATCCAACAACAATAGTATACCATGGTGGACAAACAATTACCACATAGACATCAAGGAAAAAAAGAAAGCCCTCAACCGTTTTAAACACACAAAACTAGCTTCGAACTTTATAATATATAAGCAAAAAGAAAACAACACAAGAACAGTAATAAAGGAAGCAAAAACTAATTCATGGGGAGCATACTGCTCCACACTCAACCATCATACCAACTCTAAAGAAGTCTGGGCAAAAGTCAAAGCCATGAAAGGGAAGGTCCTGGCAACATCACCAAAAATATCAGGAACCGACATCAACCAGAACAAAGCAGAACAGCTGGCACGACATTTTGTTAATTCCAGCAGTAATAACAATCATACCCAAAAATGTATGGAGCAAAGACGGGCACTCGAAGAAGAATTCCCTCACATATTCATGGACCAAACCAACAATGACTCACCACTAAATGACACATTCAACCTCAACGAATGGAGAAAAGCACTACTTAACCAAAAGCACATCCCCAGGTGAAGACAACCTCGGCTATGACATCTATAAACATCCCCCGATAAATATGCAAAGAATAATACTTGACATGATAAACCTAATATGGCACACTGGAAACATACCCACATTATGGAAACAAGCAGTGGTCATAGCCATACCTAAACCAGGAAAAGGCCCCAAAACCATAACATTATACAGACCCATCACCTTGACTAACACCATCTGCAAAGTCATCAAAACAATGATCAACAACCAGCTAAGGCACCACCTGGAACAAAACCACCTACTTAATGAAAATCAATGTGGATTTAGAACCATATGCTCCACCATTGATCAGCTAATTCGACTCGAAGCCAGCCTTAAACTTGCCTTCAATGCCAAACGGATAAAAAGATAGGCACTTAACTGCGAAAGGCCTCATCTTCAAACTCAATTCAGCACAACAGGAACAATGTACCGTTGGATCTCAAACTTCATAACAGGGAGGCAAATCAAAACCAGAGTAGGCAATGCACTCTCCAAGACTTACACTCTGGACAACAAAACTCCCCTGGGAAGCGTAATAAGTCTAACACTGTTCAACCTCATGATCAACAACCTCTGCAACAATATTACCAACAAACTAGTCGATCTGTCCCAATTTGCTGATGATAGTGGAATATGGAAGGCAGGCAACCCCAACAGCCAAAACATCAAGCAACAACAGCAAAGCCTAGACGCCATCAGCAAATGGGCAGACAACTATGGATTAAAAATATCTGACACTAAAACAGTAGGAATGCTTTTCTCCCCAACAAACAGGAAACCTACTACATACCCAAAACTCTACATCCAAAATACACCAATCCCATTCGTAAAAGAAACATACTTTTTGGGAATGCTACTTAAAGAAACACTTAACTGGAAAACGCACATAACAACCCTAATCAAAAAATGCCAACAAGACACCAACCTCCTAAAAAATAAAAAGGGGACAACGTGGGGAGCTGACCAACAAACTATGCTCATGCTCTACAAATCATTAATCAGGGCTAAACTGGACTATGGTTGCCAAGTGTATGCCTCGGCAAACAAGGACCTACTTAAGAAACTGGACAGCATACAAATTACAATACAAAGCACTTAGACTATGTACGGGGACTCTACCTAACACTTTACTAGAGGAACTACAAATACTGAAGCTAGATCTAATGCTGCACCTCAGACGAGAAGAGCACATATTGAGATATGCTACCAGAAACTCAATACATGAAGACATCAACCCAACCAAAATGATGATTAAAAAGGCAAAAACGAGCTCTAAACCACCCAGCAGATAAGAAAATACACACACTCGGTGATGAAATTCAACTATCCGGAATTCAAGCAGAACAATACAAAATCAAAGATACTACCCCTTGTAAAAACTGCACGCCCAAAATAAACCTGTCCGCCCAGAACTTAGGATCCAAACTACAAAATCCACCAAAAATACTAACAGAAATCCAGAAAATCATCGAAGAAACTTACTCTGGATTTTTAAAAATCTACATAGTTGGATCTAAATCGAAAGAACTAAACAGAACTACTGCTGCAATAGTGTACGTGTGTGTGATTAGGATGTTTAAAGTAGCTTTAACAATTTTTCAGTCATATTGCTAAGATGTCTGCAGTGTAGCAGTTTATAGTGATGTCTAGCACTGGGGCATCATGCCGCATACATGTAGCATGATGTCCCACCCAGTCACATCCTGAAACCAGTCTGACCAGTCCTAACACTAACCTCTTAATGTTGAGCGCCCAGCGAGGCAACTGTTAGTACCATTTTTGTAAGTCTTTGGTCTGACTCGACTGGGGATTGAACCCACAACCTCCTGCATCTGAGGTGAGGCAGCCATCCATTTAGTACGTATGCAAAAATATGACAAAGCTTGACCCCTCCCCGCACACATGCATACTTTTTTACACACACACCCCACCTGCGTAAGTATGCTTGATGCACCACCACCCCAATTCTAAAGAACAGCCTATATTTAATCCACGCAGAAACAATCAAGGATTATTAATATTAAAGTATTTAATAAAAGATAGTCCACCGATGCCAAATGTCTGGTTGCATCAAAGAAATAAGCTACGTAACTTTAAAAGTTTATCTAGTGTCCACTAAAATTTCAGTCAAACAGGTTAGGTATTAGACAAATTATTATCGAGATTTCACCCACCCACGTTTCCTATGCATAGGTACATTATTAGTAGACACTCCCCCATACGCAAGGTTAACCCCCTCCCACTCCATGCGTACTACTAAATGGACGGCCCTGTACTTGAGGGTGTCATCGATAAATCTTAAAAATCCTTCACACTTGCTTAACAGTTGCTTTGTAAAAGAAATACACAATACATGTACCAATCAGTTTTAATTATTTCTTGTCATGTTTTCATGCATTACCTTAACTGAATGCATCTAAAGAAATATATATTTTTAAATTCATCTGATCAATGACTGTTTAGTTTCACATGGAATTTCAGGGATTTGAGGTTCCAAGTCAAATATACATGAAATTCTCTGAGAATGCACCTTTTCTCAGTGTAATGCATTCCAGTGATGCACCAAATTTTCCATTATGAAAATCCCCTATTTAAATATTTAGTCAGCCATGGCCAGTCTATGAAATGGCTGATGACTAGACTAAAGTGGCATGGTCCAGTTTCATAAATTGGCCCCTAGCAAATTTCTTAACTTAAGGCTATGGTATGACTTTTTCAGCTATTATTGTTTACTAATTAAAGATATGGATATATTTGTGAACTAGGTGTTTCAGGCTGTGTTGTTCTTGAAATTGATGTCAGGCATGTACACCTTCCATGGTTACTCTGCAATAGTCGGCTAGGAAGAAGAGGTAGCCTCCCATAGCAGTAAACACAATGGTTTGGGGCAAGTAGAATATCTCAAAAACAGCTTGGATGACAGCTATTTTTAATTGCATCAGCCTGTTTAGTACACACTATTGTGCAGAACTGTCATCTAGGAAAAGGGCTTGTGTTTGAATTGTGAATATCACATAGTGGCATAAATGACCTTTGGACATGAAAATTGCAGGTATAAAAATTTGGAGTTGGGGTGCATAAACTTCTTCTGCTATGAAGTGCCATTGACTTCTCTGGTCTAGTGGATAATAGTCTTTTGCTTTGTTTTAATATAGGTATCCAAAAATATGGGCCTTTTTAAGACATTCAGTTGTGTATTTGATTTTTATGATTTTTTTTAATACTAGGTCACTGATTGCAGCATTAAATTTGTACATAAAAACTGGCTCCTACCTCCTAAGGTAAACTAACATGAAAGTCAGTGTGACTAACTGACAGTAATCCTTTCCTAATGTGACGACTTCAAAGTAACAAATTTTCTGTTACATGTGTATGTAAGCACAAGTGATTGTTTGGCAAATAAACAAAGCCTTGGTTGTTCAATAGTGTTTAAATTGGTGATGAGGCACATATCAGTCACAATAATAATCAAAGCTTTTTCAGATTTTGCCTTGGACAAAGCTGTTAAATTATTAATATGCCATAATTATAATAATAAATGCTACTTCAGTACATGCATTTAAGACAGTACCAGTAGACACTTTTTAAGAGGGTGCATAAAAGTACTTGGACTCATAAATATTTGTCGAGAAAATCTGTTTTCATTTTTGGGGAATAGACTTGAGATGAAAATGACACTAATACTAATAAAAGGAAAAATAAAACAAGAAAGATTGAGAACATCATACTTAACAGAAAAGAACAGTAAGCAGGCTTGTTGTTTAGGCACCCAAAAATAGGTTTCTAACCCTCCATGTTTTTTGTTGCCAATCCTAGCACTTACCCAACCCCCTTAAAAAAAATTCGTAAGATTGATTTATGCATCTAAGTGAGCTGGTTTAGCCCAGGACTTGAAGTGCTTAGTACATTATACATGTATATACTAATCATAATATTTATAATTTTTAAAGAGGTAAAACAAAAAAAAGACAATTATTTAACAAAATCCCAAAAATGATCTGTACATCGAATTGAGCTGGTTTAGCCCAGTACTTGAAGTGCTTAGTACATTATATATACTAGTCATTCCAATATCTATGTAATGTTTATAAAAAACCTACCTAACTATCCTAATTTTAAAACCAGTACAATAAGAAACACATTACTTCTTGCATTACACTGAAAACTGTATCAAAACAAACAAAAATGTTTGGTTCACCCTTACAACAATGGGGCTAGAAAGTATATATGAAAGAATGAAGTGCATTTTTATATCCTTCATGCTTTTTATTATTAAAATTGCAAAAGGGAGTGGGGTATACACTACTGGTGGATAGGCAATTTTGTTGTTGAGGGTTGCCATGCTACACAAAAAGACAGTCAATCCCATAATCTGTTGAGGAATTTTTTTTAAACTTATGTAAAATATGATCACTGCAAAACAGCATTTGCATACAAAAAACTGAATAAACTAATCATAAATAAACTAATGAATAATGAAGACTGTTCCTGAAGACTCTGATAACCAAAATGTCGTACATACATTTTGTTATGTCCAAAAATAGAAAATGTAAAGAAACAAATCTCAAAAACTACTTTGCAGATGGTAGAGTTCTGCATGATATAAAGTTTTGGGGTCAATTACTGAAAAATAGTTTCTCTCAAATATGATCTTGCAAAGTTGAGAGTTTAATGCAAATATGAAATAAAATTATGATCATGTATTTTTCTTAGTTTCTTTTCCACCTTTTTAAAAATGAGGGACTTGCAAGTTTATGACAAGGACTCTCAAAAATAGACTTGGGACTACCGAGTTCCATGAGTGAAAAGACCAGAACTCCTCATGTATGTTTGACAAGGGTTGTTTACCTAAAAGATCTGAAATATGATCTCTATTCTAAAATCATCATGATACCTATACTAATTAAAAATATTTAGTTCAATGTCTAGCAAGTGATTCATGCTATTGCCATGTGTTTGAAGTCACTATAGGGGGTTTCACGGTTAGTATCTCCCCTTGAAAACACCAGAGGGCATATCGGTGCAACTCACTTCCGGATAGTTCAATCAGTTAAGATGGCAGATGTAGATCAATAAAATGTGACAGACCGCTCACATTATGCAAGCAGGATAGAAATCTCACTATCTTAAAAAGAAATTCTATCAATATTTGATCAATGTTTTTTTACATCTTTTATTTTTTTTCCACTAACTTGTGCTGCTCCCAGCTTTCAAATAAATATTATCTGCCCATCTCAGAACTTCATTATTTTTCCACTACTACCTTATGCTCTAGGTTGTATTATTTGATTGTGCGAAAGTGTATCGCTGCGTAAAAAGTTCTTACAATTTATCTCACTTGAAGAATAATGAAAATATGTTTATTTTGTACAGATTCAATCATAGCAGTTAATGGAGGCTGAACAACGAGAAAAAAATTCTAACTTCTTAAGGTTTTTTTATTATTGATTTAGACTGTTGCTTTTCTATTAATGTTCATTATATTTTTCATGAAACAACTTGTTTTTTTTTCAAAATACACAAATGTACACCAAGCTTGAACAGACAGGTGCACGTAGGAGTCTCCTTGATGATTATTTTAAATTTATTTCCTTGGATTTTTTATTAATGTTCATTATATATTTCATGAAATAACTTTATTTTTTTTCTTCAAAATGCACAAATGTCAACCACGCTTGATTATTTTAATATTATTTCCTTGAACGGTTGGAAATTTTAGAGTATACAATTTGGAGAAATATTGATGTAAGACACTATGCATGTATAGGACATTTGTGGCTCTCAGCTATCTGTCTGTCTGTCTTCTTTCATCTGGTGCATGGGTATGTATATCCTCGAATGAATGTGTGTTCGCATACGTATATTACATAGACATACTTCTTGTTAAAAACAAGTATAAAATGATGCTAAGTTAGAAAGAGTGACTGATAGAGTATCCATTTATTATTGACTTGTAGAGTGTGTTTTTACAAGAAGTCTCTTTTTTTAATCATACTGTTCACAATTTTACATCCGGTCACGTGGATCAATATTGATTTAAAAGGCAAACCAAAGTAATAGGACGGAATCTGTGAAATAATTGGATCTTTAAAACTTACATATTTTGATGCAAGGAAAGTTAAACAGAATTAAACTAATTTTAAGAAGGTTGTTCAATATGAATTTGCTGGTTGCAATCAGAAATGTTGTCTAAAGACCCCAGCAAGTTTGAGAGTTATTACGTGTCATCATAAGCAAAGAAAAATCATGCTGAAAATTATTGCATGTACCGTCTGATATTTGATGTTTCAAAAGTCAAAATGAAAATGGAACAACAAAAAAACGTCACTGGGCATGTTATTTAATCTGAATACTTTACAATATTTACACCCAAATATGAATAAATATTCCGTCTGCATTAATTACTCATTTACCGTTATGATAGCTAATGTAATTATTGCATTGTTTAAGTTCATCTGAATACAATAAAACACTGAGTTCCATTTAAAATAAAAAAATAACAAAAATCCGGTTTAAAATATTCAGCATTACAAATCAGCTGACATATCGAATTCGTGTTATAATTTTCTTATCGAACTTGTGTTATTACCTTTTTAACACGTGTTATAAACAAACTATTAGCATTGCGAAAATAACTGAGAAAGAAGGATATATCAACATATGAAAAATGCAAATTGTTGAGATTGTTTTCGTTAAAGTTATATAACAAAAAATGTGCAGTAAATGTTTAAAATCGGAGAGCAGAGTGAAATGTTCCTACAAATGTATCTGAAATTATGGATAATGAATTTATATTATCAAGTATGGACAGCGTATTTAATTTAATTATTTGATATCATTTAAGTATGGAAAGTAAATAATAGTTAATTATCCGATATAATGTAAGTATGGACACTGAATCTAATTATCTGATTTAATGTCTTTAATTATTCTCCTAGTATGAGCAAAAGACGTTTGGCATATATAATTGATTCATTGGTTTAACCATAATGATATGTAGTACAGCTAAGATACCTTCCTTTGTTGACTATGTTTTGCTAACCAAGTGTAGAATGGT
Source organism: Sinohyriopsis cumingii (assembly GCA_028554795.2). NCBI lineage: Eukaryota > Metazoa > Mollusca > Bivalvia > Unionida > Unionidae > Sinohyriopsis > Sinohyriopsis cumingii. Next base: position 1,918,907 of record CM068833.1, on the reverse strand, counting down.
GAACTATCCGAACTGGAAATTTTTTGTGGGCATGCGTATTGGAGCTAAGGGAGGTAATTTTAAGCACTACGATCAGTAACTCCATTGTAACCGTGAAACCCCCTATAATTCCCAGTGAATGTCTCCTTCCAAGAATATTATAAAACACATTGTGTATCCAGAGAAGAATAATATAAATTAAATAATTTCAGCCTAAATCAAACACTGAACACAACAAAGATTCTGCTTCAAATAAATAACTTACCCTGCAAACAAGATTACAAATCCCTCTATTTGACCTAGGATGGTCACAAGTAGCATCTTTTAAATTAAAAAAACCTATTACCTAATGTAAAATTTCATTCTAGAAGATTCCAAATGTTTTTGGATAAAATCTGTTACTTAAATTATAATATAGAAAGTGATAAACGTAAAGTCCCCTTCTCAGACCAAATTAAATATGTTTACTTCTGTTGATAACGATCCTAATAATAAACCCTTACTTGTACAGAAAACATTAGCTATGTATTAGTTGTTTACAAAATAAAAATAAAACTCAATTATTTGGTCAGGTACACAATGAACTTCATTGTGGACAAGATCAGCTACAAGATACAATTTACATAGCCAATAGCATATAATAAATAAAGAAAATTAACAAACAATGCGAATTAAATTGCATAATATAGGACTTAAAAATGACACATGCAAAACATCTATGGGTACTTTCTGAAAATGCACATAAGAGTACCTGGAAGGGGGCCATCTATTTAGTATGTATGCATGGGGGAGGGTAACTCTAATGCATACGCTTGCATATGGAGGGGGAGTCTATTGATAATGTACATACTAAAGCTGTACCGATGTCACTTTTTGCCAATTATGCAGATACCACATATAGCCGATTATTAAAATTGCCGATACCGATTATGAGACCAATTATTTCAAGAAACCGCCTGTTCTACAGTTATTGAAAGCACTAGTATTTCATTGACCAATAAACCATGCCCTAATTTTGTTATAACTAACAATGCCTAAAATGGGTGCAAAATTATGTTAACAGTTCAAATGTGGTCTCAGGCTACTATACATGTGATAACTATTTCCCACATTTTATATCCCACCTTATTTCTTATTGTTAACTCATATATAAAAATAAACTCTTTGCTAAATAACATATTAATTCCGAATTAGTTTTTTTTTTTTGGGGGGGGGGGCACATATGCTCTGCGATATGTTTCTATATTCCTTCTTTTAATTTAATGATGGTAATCAATGCTTATATATACAGTACAGTAACGCCAGGTCCAGTTGACTCATCTAAGTTTCATTGGTGAGAATGGAGATTATAATTTGCTTGTCGAAAAAAAATCTACAGCATTCAGTGATCATTCCTGGGATTTAGGAAGCAATTCACTCACAAACAAGCAAAGCATGTAAAGCGTGGCAAAAATAAATTCCTGAACTCCTGGTTGACGGAGATGTACTTTGTGAAGCTAGCCATACAAAAAAAAAGGGGGGGGGGAGGGCATTTAATTCCTGAATGCATGAAATTGACGGTCGCATTATACGTCACTTATCTTACATTGCACAGTAAGTACGATCATAGAATTTTAGTATTAAAATGTCATTATCTAAATAAAGTTTTTTTACAAAACTATTATTTGGAAAATAATATATACATAATATAGATTTACTTAATACCTGATGAAACATAGAAACTATAAAAAAAGAGAGACTGTAGGAAAGTAGATATTTTACATTTCATAATGCATTTATTTCAGGTGACAACCATTAGACCTATGCACTAATGGTGATGCGCAATGCAAAGACCATGGAAGTAGTGCAAAACAGTCATTTAATGATTTATTTTGTAATATTATGGCTGTATTGCTTGTTGTCAATAAAGTAATAACTATCCCATCTTTTTCAATTTTCATTGCCTATTACATTAATAGTCTTGGAAAAATATTCACTACTTATTCTGGTGATATTTTGTAAAAATTGGCAACAAAATATTGAGATTGGCGATTTTTTTTGTGATAACTTTTTAAAAACCAGGTCCATCCCTGTAATGTGTATGCTGGAAGTTCAACAGCCATACAAGGTGCCTCAATGGCTGGTTGGCTGCTGTGATTGGGATGAGTGCATGCATGGTATTGATAATTTATTTTAAGCAGACAATCAGCGGTAGTTTACAGTAAGCTTTCAATTAACCCCAAAATCAAATGTTTATTCCTTAACTTCCATTATTTAATTCTGATTTAAAATTCAAGCCATTTCAAGATGAATGTTATGATTAAATTTATATTTTAGAAATTTGTTTACATCGGCACCGATTATTTCTGCTGATACCGATTATACAGATTGTTCCAATAATCGGCCTGATGAGTATGGCTGATTAATTGGTACAGCTTTAGTGCATACGCATAGGAAATGGGGGTGGTGGGGTGAAACCTCGATAATAATTTGTCTGTTCAGTCGGAGTTTGAATTTTAGCTGACACTAGACAAAACTTTTAAAAGTTACGCAGCTTATTTCTTTCATGCAGCCAGACATTCAACGTCAGTGGACTATCTGTTTTATCAAACACATCAATATTATTAATCCTTGATCGGTTCTGCATGGATTAAATATAAACCGTTCTATAGAATTGGGGGGGGGGGGCGGTACATCAAGCATACATACGTGGGGGGGGGGGAGAGTATGCACGTGTAAAGGGGGGGGGGGAAAAGGGTCAAGATTTGCCAGATTTTTACAGACGTACTAAATGGATGGCCCAAAGCAACAAAATTATCCCTAAAGCTGAATGTTCATAAAACACATCTAAATAACAATTTGCAAAAAATGTGCAAATTTCAGCATGAAATACCATGAAGTCAAACTTTCCTGATCAAAAGGATGTTTTGATTTATCATGAATTGTCGTGCTATGACTATTACATCATTGTTGATGGTTGTAAAAATAAGAAATCTTCAGGGATGGTGATCTCCCTGGGATGAGTCTGAACAAACTGCAAGAAAAAAGTAGGAGATGCAGTAAAACTGAATTCATTTTTCAATGGGCCCCCATCTGCACTAGCAAAGGTTCTGATAACACTATCTTTAGCTTGGCTTATCAAACAGCTATACTGGTGCTTTGACCTAGCAAAATGTATTGGATTTCATGTGTTACCTCCCTTAGTATGTAATGCCAACTAACCAATAGCGTGGTGCATTGTACATCGGCCGAAAACAGAGATGGCAATTGACCTAAAAAGATACTTAGTAAATTTAACATCGAAAGTATGGCCTGGCCATGTAAATGAGTGAAGCCATTACAGGTGTATTGGAATGAAAGGTATTTGTGCAAACATGGATCTGCACTGGAAAAATGCACTATCGCTGCTCTGTGGCATTTTAGATATTCTCTAAAAATACATGTTCGAGTTTATTTAACTGGACAAAAAAGAAAGGTCTTGTTTTTTGTTTTTGGCATCATTATAATAAGTCCATCCCTGTAGTCATTCAATTTCAAACTAATAAATGAAAATATATTTGGGCCACATCTTTAGACTCTTTAAATTTCAAATGAATAATAAACAGAAAATGTATTGTCTGACAATAAATCTGATGAATCAAGAAGAAATATATTTCACAAATTCCACCTAAGCATTATTTTTTAAGTACCATGGCTCAAGGTGATCAAGAACCTGCAGGAATTTATTTCAATGTAGAGGGTCAATTTTATGTGATAGTCTATCCACGCTAAAAGTTTGATTGTTTATGGTGAATGGTCATCATAATTTCAGTGATCCAAAATTTATTATTCAGTACTAGGAAATGTTATTCCAATTTTGTTTTTTTAAAATATATAAATGGGATTCCAATACTATTACTGGGGCCCCGAGTGGCCGAGTGGTCTAAAGCGCTCTCCGTTACGGATCACTGCCATCTCACCTCTTGTTGTTGTTCTAGGGTTTAACGCCATATTTCAGCACAAGATAGGCTATACATGGCAGCCAGTATAACTTGTGGAGGAAGAACCCTGGAAAACCCAGGGAAGAACCACCGAACCACGAGAAGCTACTGACAGGCTTTCCCAAGTACCCATGCTAGCCGATCCTTGGACTCGAACCCACGCAGACAGAGGTGAGATGGCAGTGATCCGGAACGGTATCTCACCTCTGTCTGTGTAGGTTCGAGTCTCGGATTCAGCCAATGTGGGTATGTGAGAAAGCTTGCCAGTAGCTTCTCGTGGGTCGGTGGTTCTTTCCGGGGTTTTCCTCCACCATTAATACTGGCCGCCATGTATAGCCTATAATGTGCTGAAAAATGGCGTCAAACCCTACAACAACATTACTATTACTTTTGGGCTTTTTTAAAAGTTAAATCATACAAGATAAATTTGCTTATCACTGTTTACAATGGTACTTAGAAAAACAACCAATTTCTATTTTAAAAAATTCACAAACATTTTATCAATTTTTTAATGAAAAAAAAAGACTTACTATAAAAAAAATATTTAAAATTTGAAGCACATTAAATTTATGAATGAAGTAAATAGATAAAATTACAAAACAACCTCAGTAAATCTGTGTGGTGATGAAGCAAATGAAATACATTTTATAGTTTATTTTTTTGTTTTGTACTGCTGTGTTAGTTTACTACATTTATCCAGTATTGCACATAGAGAGTTGGCTCATGGCTTTCTGTGGCATTTGCACGCATTGGGGTGGGGTTCTTCCAATATAATTCAGTTAAATGAAATTGAAAGTTCCACCCTGGCTCGTTAGGTTAGAAAGTTAAATTAGTGACGAGGTAGATTTACAGCTCTGAGCCCCCAGTCAGCAATGCCGACGGTTAAATTATAGAGAACACGAAGATGAAAATTCAATCAATAACAATTTAATAAATTTGATAATTTAAAACAATAACTTCCAATCACTCGTCTTTCCCTCGACCAAGTGACAGCCTAATTCATCCCGTGATTTACAGTGTGAGTTCGATTTTCCCCCAGTCCTTGCATCTACTCATCTCTTTCTTTCCTGCTAATTCCTTCCTTCTTTCCGTTCCTCTAACTCCTCCTTGACTCCGTTTCCCTCTCTACTATCTCCTCCTCCAATTTCGCTCCCAGACTCCAACTTCTCCTGACTTCTCTCCTTTCTTCTCCTTTCCTCCGTCTCTACTATCTGCTCCTCCAATTCGCTCCTAGGCTTCAACTTGTCCTGAATTCTCTCCTTTCTTCTCTTTTCCTCCGTCTCTCTATCTGAAACTACGGGACCAAACTGTAACTGGTCTGTCCCTCAAAGCTTCCTGTGAAAAACCACAAGGTGTTAACATATGTTTTATCGAATCTCACCTCACACTATATCGACAATTAATCATCAGATAAGCTATCACTGTTTCGGTCACGCATGCATACACATCGAAATTCCCACACACTTCTTGCAGGGTAAACAATGGCGTAATAACACAGCATCAGCGAATTGTCATACAGACATCAATACATTGCGTCACGTCAGTATATACACATATTTAATCTCATCGTACTACAATCTGACAACAATCAGACGCATGTCTGTACACTATAAATATTCAACAATGGCAAAATCTATAATCATATGAACACATGTTAGTCTACTATAAAATAAGCACATAGCGAATTACAATATTAACTCTTACGACGGCTAGCAAGCTATATAATTCTTTACAAATATCAACTCATTTCTTCAAAATATGCAAACATATTAACAAAGTCATTCTTCATACTACGATTCTAGTAATAATAAAGTCTACATACGACCTACAATTAAAATGCAGTCGCATTCCACAAAGACCGAACAAATATCGCACTGACCTTATTTGAAGCTCTCTGTACTTAGAATTTCCCGCCAATAATGAATGGCTATTCGGAGTTACACTAACCTCTCCTCTGGGTAATTTCTCTCAGCGAACTAATTCTTGCCGGAAGACACAGAGATATCATTCTACCCAAATCAAGGTCTCTCCCCATCTCGATTCTGATTGGGTGGCGCTGTGACCCTGTCCAATCGTCTTAGCGGCCAGTTCAACCTGTCTGTCTGTCTGCAGGGAAAAGAAGTTAAGACACTCCCACTTCTTCAGGCAACTTCTTTTGATCTTGGAAAACATTTCCACACCTAGGTGATAATTGGCTATCGGGCGGCCTCGCAACTCCTATGTCCGGCTCTCCACTTCTAGCTATGGCAATCTTACGTAACGGATTAGTGCTAGCCTTTGGCAATGTTTAACATCAAACAATGGTCTGTCAGAATTACCTTGATTATACATGTTTCAAACTGGGGCTACTCTGGGTCGGGGTAAACATGACACCTTCCCTCAATTTTGTATACCATGTCCCCCAAATCTGGCCAATGGCATGCTTTATTGTCAGAATTTTTATTAACAGTATGTCTAAAACTTTTAATTAGTGGATGTCTAACCATGTATTTCGGCACTAGCAATATCCAAAGTCACAAAAGGTGATAAAACGTAAAATGACAATGAATAAGGCAAATGAAAACATTCAAAAAGTTTGTGACAGTTGGCGAAGTTGCAATGTAAAAGTGTTTGATGTTGTTAGTGTAACCTATTTTTGAGGTTAAAGTCACCCTAATGGACAGGAAAATTGTTTGGGAGGTTGAAAAAAGTGACTAAATTAATAAACTTGTGTAAATACACAATTTATCATGTAATTATTTTTTAATTTGAAAGTGATTCATGAAACAGACATTTATCATAATAAATACTGTTAGATAATGAGTGGTGTACACTTAAGTTAAGAGAGCAATATCTGGAACAGAAATTAACATGGAGCAGCAGATCAAGCAGATAATGGTCTCAGGAGTTATTTGAGCACATGGTGAGACTTTAATTGCAATGATATAAGTCTTCAAGGAAATTATAATAGTAGAAAGCAAACAACAAAGTTAAGATGGCAAAACCGTTCATGCAACCAGGAATCTCATTTTTATAGCACTACTTCTAAACTTGTACTATTATTTTCATTGGTCCCTTTGAATGGCATGTCCTAGAGATTTGAAGCAAGAAGGACAGTGTCTCCTGCCCTTGGTTCAGAATTGTTTATCAGTTTAAGTTTGAACCAGTAACATTATACAACTTAATCACATCAAAGATAAAGTCAAAAACAAATTATTGCTAACAAGTACAAGCTTAATATAAATACCATAGCATCATGTACTTCAAGACTCAAAGTACTAGTGATAGGGAAGAATGAGAACCAGTCAAGAAATGAGTGAATATAAAAAGATCTCAAACGGTTAATGATTTAATAATGAATTAATGAAATAGTTGAACAATGTTCAGCTTTTGGAAACCTTGGAGAGCAAAAGCTGGCCATTTTTCAACTTGTTTCACAAATTCAATATTCAATCATTAAAATCATTACTATTTGAGATTCTGTTTGCCATATAGTTCTCTTTTTAATGGAAATAGTTTAAAAAGAAACAAGAGGGACAAAATTTGCTCAAACACTACACATTTCATTTGTACACAAGTCTTTACAAATTTTAATTTAAAAAGCAACTGTCCTTTCAAATCGTTAGAACATCTGACAAAGATAGCATCATTATCAACATTTAAACTCCAGTGGAAATTCCTGTGAGGTGTCACAGTGACTCAGGTTAGGTTTGTCAAGCCATATAGACTGACTTCTTTGCGAATGTTTACAATGTTTCTACCTAAAGTGTCAATTCCACTACTAAGCATTCCAGTTGTCAGATATTTATGTGAAGGGTTAGTTACTGGATGAAAACATTCCAGATCCAATGTAATGTATTTGTGACAGGATATTTGTTGTCTTTTTTATTTGGAACAAATAACATAAACAAATTTTATTTAGGGTCAAATTTGCATCATATAAGAAACAATAATGAAATTCAGATATTTATCCGTGTAAAAAGATTATGTGGCAGGTAAGATTCTTTCAGCTGGGAGACCAGTATACGTTTTTTTAAAACTCCCATAACTTAACATTGACATCATGCTTGTCATTGGGTGGGGTCCATGTTACAGGTTCCCTCCACGATGCTCTACACATTGATACCATTAGTTTTATTTGCAATAAGCACCTATGGGGTAAATTGGCCGTATTTAAATAATTCCAATGGAAGTGACCTTATTTTCCCAATACCCTTTTGGCAATCAATTAAAAAAATGGCAGCCAATATGCTGATTGTAATTGTTTTAAAAAATAGTTCCAAAAGGTAGGGCAAGGAAAATTTCCATGATCACACCAATCATTCAAGAGAATAGTGCACAAAAATTTCCCGGGCTTCTTTGTATCAATCAGATTCAAATAAAGTCATATGTTAAAGTGTGCCAACAATATGATAAAATAGAGTATACATGGGTTTAGCTGGCATGGGATGGTTGATAAAGAAAGTAACATTTTTGCGAAAAGAATCTTATGAGAGTTTATTCTAGTGGTGACCAAAATAAAGTGAGACAATGTTTTATTGGGAGCTGATTTAGTACCACGAATCCTTCAATCACCCGAGACCTTCAAAACTCGAGGAAACAGAATCCCATTTTCAGTGTGATTTAGTAATGTTGAAAACAAAACTGAAAACTTTTTATTTTTTAAAAAAAAGGCCAAGGTTAATCACATGGCTGCAGGTGTGGCCATTTTTAAAAAGTCTATTTGCACCACCTCCCATTACATAATTTAGCTGTTCACATGTCCACCATATACCTGATCTTCTGTGTCTTTTTTCAAGTAACTGTAAGAAAAACTGGTTCACTATTACACTCTCACTGCTTCATTTTTTCCCAATGAGATCCATTATCTCGTGTAGAAAATTGCCCACAAAACATGTGTAAAGAGCCCACATTCTGCACATTCTTATGTCCTACACCTACAGTGCTGATTTGTTTTAAATAGCAATGAGCAACAAGGAATACTTGTCTGTAAGTTTAGCTATTGGTTTTGGAAGTGAAAGTAGCTTTAACACGGTCAAATCATACCATTCAGAAACATAATTTTATGTAACTAGGCCCAGATAATATTCTTCTTTCATAATGTTACATAAAACAACACGAGTCCCTTTACTAAAATGTTTCATGGGGATGGAAATGGCTGGACTTTCCCTCTGTAGCAGATTTTTTTAAAATTTGGAAACAATAATCTAAATATTTCAGACATGTCCATAAAGCATTTACTTATCGCCATGTGGATAGCCTTTCTGTTCTGGGTGCATGGCAGCCATGCAAATAGTCTTTTCAAAAGAAGCCATAAGGCATCTGCACAAATAGACACTTGCTTAAATAAAAAAGCAATATAGTTGTGGACATTGAATGTGTTTGAATGTTTCCAAAAATGTATTTCAAAGGATATCACAAAGAGTTTATTTTTAATCCTGCATACTCAAATGATGCAGAAAACAATCATTCTTTCAAAAATAATAATTCTGGTTTAAAAAAAAATAACAGATCATGCAGGTGTTTAACGCTATTCAGAAATGGGTGTTTTTATAATCTGACTCTACTTACCTTTAAATGACAATTATTCACTTTATTTGGATCCTCATGCATCCATCAGAAGGTCATTATTTACACGCATCAAGAATTACATATCCAAAATCAATGTTAAATTACCATTTTTGGATGAAATGAACCTAAAGGTGTTATCCAGTACAATATGGATTCAATGTTGCAAGCTGTGATGTCAAAGTGAAAGCTATGCATGTTGATAAACAAATTCATACTACCCTATATTATCACGATTTGACGTGCTCTTTTCTTAACCTACCCCTGTAATAGTTCATAGTACTCAATGGTTTTCGTCTGAAAGTTTCTTGACGACAAACAGTTTCAAAGTGTGCATGCATACACTGTAGAGTTACACAAGAGTTATTCTTTAATTGCAAGTAAAAAATGGCATTAACGAGTGCTGTGAAGCTTTAACTGTAGGAAGTCAAGTCATATTTGATTAGGCAAATTAAAACAAAATATATTTGTTTTTACAAAAAATCACATTGCCGAAATTGATTTGTGTATCTATAGTCTGCCTATACATTACTGTTTGTACCCCCTACCAATTTCAATAACAAAAACGTTTAATGTGATGTCAACTGAATCATTGATTTATAATTTCTAACCTGACTGTGACTAGAACGGCACTAATACTGGCATCCCCTGCACCTTTCATGGTTAACAGACTTTCCAACAAACAAACGGGTTGGTATAGTCAGACTATAATTGAGCCGGTTTTGCCCGGCACTTTGCAGTGCTGGAAATATTATCTGATTGATAGATAACGTAAAAAACAAAATGAAACAAGAACAAACGCCCAACCTAATTTTAAAATCAGTGAAATAGGAAACACGCATCACAGCCTTTTTCAGTCACAATCAATATTTTATTTCAGAAGCCATTTTTTCAATACTAATTTGCCTAAATAGGTTTTCTAACAAGCATTTAAAACCAAATTAAAAATTACTTTCATTCATCATGAAGTTGTTTGTTTTCATTTAGAACCAACTGCAAGATCCCAAGTAAACTTCTTGTTTACTGGCATTTTATAGAGCCTGAAAAGGTTACTCGTATATCCGGGCTCTGCTAAGCAAATGGCGGCGCTGATGAAATTGTTGATCGGTGTATTAAGGCGCAGATCATTCAACAATCAGGAACAAATATATTTTGGTTAAATAAAATTTTGCATTGTATTTTAAACCAACAATTTATATTTAATTTAAGATGAGTAAATCCGCATACATGACTTGTACGACTTCAAGAGAAACGCACAAACTGTCTGCAAGTGCCCTGCAAATGAAATGTTAAGTTATATGTCATTAAAACTAATGTGTGATTACAATTATTTTACATGTTTTGAGTTCTTACTTTGACTTCCTTTCTTCCTTGGTGTGCTTGACTTCCTCTTTTGCGGCATAATGTCAAATTTTCATAGCTACGTACTTTGCTGTAGAAACATTTTTGAAAATACCGCTCTGAGCATGCGTACTCAACTTTCAATTAAATGAGAGCGCGGACAAGTCAACCGTATGTCATATAATGCGAATACAAAAATAATGCGGTATAAGGATGATGTATAATTTTGAATTGTCCTTAGGCATTAATTTTTAACGACCATAAATTAAATGCAATAGTGTGCATGAATTAATGTGGAAAGGTGAAAACTGTATGGTTTACTACAGATTGACGTTGATCAATGTAACCATTTTTGGGTTGATCAGTTCTCCGAAGAGAAGAAAACGCACATAAATTTTTTATAGGCCACTCACTCAATCATTATATTTCTAATAGGTTATGACGATTGCATAGTTTTATGCACTAAAATCTTTAAAATATTATCAACCAATCAGTTTAAGGTATGCCAGTCAATGAACAGACTCTCTCTCTTTCTGTGAAAATTAGCTGCCATTTTACAATGCTACAGACTAATAATAGTAATAATAACAAAAACAACAACAACACAAACAATATCACTACTACTACTACTACTACTACTACTAATAATAATAATAATAATAAATAAGTCACATAAATCTTACACAGCATGCACATACTTATATACCTATAAAAAACAGTCGTAAAACAGGCACAGAAGTGCATTATCCGCCGGATGACAAATATATGTTTAATAAAACCTTATTTCCAGTGGGATCCGACTTTAGGTAAAGGTACATTTTGCAAATTATAATTTTTAATTCGACTAAAAGGAGAAAATGGCATTAAATTTAATTTAAAAAAAAAAACTTAAATACAAAGGAGTTCAGGACGAAAAATGTTACCGAAAACCAATTATTTCTAGCAAAATATCATTGAACGTATTTCTCTTAATCTGACATTTTAAAAGGTGTGACTTAACATCTGGTGTGTGTGTGTGTGTGTGTGTGTGTGTGTTTTGGATTTTTAACAGTGAAATAGAATAAAATAGAGACAAACAGTCATACATATAATTATATTGTTATAAAGAATATACAACTTATCAAGTACAAAAAAAATTATACAATTTTATATAGTGCATTGGTATTAAGTGCAAGAGGCATACGTTAAATGCGAAACTAGTTGCACAGAATTTTCGGCGTGTGTGTTGTTTTTTAAAAAAAATCACAATTCCGGATTTTTAACTTAACTTTAAGAATTTGAGACATGTTGCTACGATATGGCCCAGTGTGACAATTTATAGTGATGTCTAGCACTGGAGTATCATGCCGCAGATATGTAACATCATGTCCCACTCAGTCACATTATCCTAACACCACGCAGACCAGTCATAACCCTAACTTCTTAATGCTGAGCGCTAGGTGAGGCAGCTGCTAGTACCGTTTATATCAGTTTGGTATGACTTGGCCTGGGTTAGAAACCGCGACCTCCAGCATCCGAGGCGGATGCTCTAACCACTTAGGCCACCCGAGAGGTTAACAACGGATCTGAAATGATCTTTATTTGAAATGTTCTTGATAAAACTGGGTAATGCGTTCTAATCATGAATAGTGGTGTAAAAGAAAGTCATTGAAGCTACGCTACTAGTATATAGCCAAATTAAATGTACTCGTGCTAAAATGATGATGAATGCCACTTTTCACAAATCTTTACAAATCTTGTAAATTTCTCGTCAAATTCGTTATGAGCATGATTTAGTGTTATTTGTTTGACCATATGCTCAACTATTAGCCAATCCAAGCAGTAATATGTGGAAACTGAGGGTCTAGCAGGAATTAACATTAGCCAATAGGTTTACATCAGGCGGTATTTTAGAGTCAATTGGAAATCCTGTTAAAATGATCGATATGTTTAACAATGGGATGATATTATAGTATCAAAAGTTTTTATAGTATCCAAGACGTTTTTAAAGGATCACATATATTTATAAATTCAAATGTATTTTTGAGTCAAACGTGTTTATGTGGTCAAACATTTTTTAGGGATAAAACCGGAATGGTAATGTTAACATGTTACTATCCAAACAGACACCCACACAATCCAAGACCCACCCAACTATCCAAACACACGCATCTACAATCCAAACAAAAGGGTAGGAAGTGATGATGAACATATTTTCCCAAAAAGTTACTATTAAACGCAAGTGTAGGAAGTGCTTGTAGATATATTACTATACCCTATCATAAAACAAGAGGAACCACGATCACTATAACGGGAACAGCTTCGGTGGCCTAGTGGTTAGAGCGTCCGCCTCGGATGCGGGAGGTCGGGGTTCGATCCCCGGCCGAGTCATATCAAAGACTTACAAAAATGGTAGGACTGGTCGGCCTGGTGTTAGGATAATGTGACTGGGTGGGACATTATGCTACATGTCTGCGGCATGATGCCCAGTGCTAGACATCACTATAAACTGCCACACTGCAGACATCGTAGAGATATGACTGAAAAACATTGTTAAAGCTACGTTAACAATCCAAATCACACACACACACACACACAACACTATAGTGGACATAACACCACCACCGTCAATACCAAAGGAAAAGAAGAGAAAACAACTGAAGGAAGGACAAAAACTACCACCGATCGGTTTTCCTAAGTTTAATGAGTGACAGAATATGACAGAAAAGAATAGAAATTATTTATTTACAAAATATAGATGTTAAAAATAAAAATCAAATTACAACAAAAAGACAAAAAAAACCCCAAGCAAATCCGGATTTTGGAGAGGCCGAAATCTGAGATTGGAAGATGGCTACCTCCTCTCCCCTCCCCCCTTGCGCGTGGCTGAAGCCCAAGTCCTGCTTGATGGCTTCTTCAGAGAGAGAGAGAGACTCACACACTCACCATAAAAAATGAATGCGAAAATAATAAAAACAAACTATCGACACTTGGACCCTTAAAACCCCACGCTGAAACATACAAAAATAATTCAAATTACAGCTAAGTGAAACAAAAAGACCCCAGGGCAGAGGTCACTATCTTTTAAAAAAAACCTGACAATGAAGGAAAAAAGACCTAGATGAAATACCTTTAGGGTGGTGAGTAGTGAACCGGAAATTCAAAGGAATCTCGAATCAAACATTTTGTGGATATAACATAAATTTATAAACCTACCAGTATTTACAACTTTATGAGATGACAGCTCTAGCCAGCCATATATGCTGGTATGGTCTAGGTAGTGCCCACAGATAAGATCTCACACATACAACTATATCAGAACGTAGAAAGAGTACTCTTATGTTGCGTGTTTAGGCTCGAATAAACAGTAAGATTGAAAACAACAAGCTTTGAAAAATTTAACAAATAATTTATTTCCCTGGAAAAATACTTTAAAAATGAAGAAAAAAAGAGAACAACTTAAGGTTTTAAGAATCAAATCCAAAAATAATCCAAGAATAATCCACGAACTAAAGTTTAGAAGTTCTAATAATGAAATGTTCTAATAAATTTAAGTTAGATTCCCCGAAGAAGAATCCAAGATGGAAGGCGATGACGTATACTGTATACGTTGTGGTGTTGGAAGGTCAACAGTTCTGTGTTATTCACAAACAATACTCCGGTGTTTGAATTTCCCAATAAAATTTAATGAAATATCTTTGTCCAAGAATTCTGTATAAGACCCAAATATTTCCAGGACAAATAATTAATCCTTTAGAATACAAATAATTCGAGTAAACATTAAAATAACTCCAAAACTAACACAACTAAAGAACACCTTGACATCAAGTGTTTTAAGCCCAAACTGAGAAAAATCTCTATAAACAATACTTATACAGTAACTCGAAACGCAAAACAAATTCCCAGATGAGGGTCAATTTTCCGTAACCTGCGAGAAGTATTTCCGTATAAAAGCACGTAGTCCCAGTATGACCTTGACAAAAACAAATCGTTTTACTCTAAAATTAAGATAAAAATAGAAAAGTTGTTTACTTCTCTCACTGATTTCTGAATTAAGGTCGGGAACTAGGTCAGATTTAGGTATTTACAAATGAACAGTCAAGGTCAAATTGTTTTCTGGAAAAGTATCGAGTTTCTAGTAAACAAAAGTACATTATTTTGACATGTAATGAAATTGAACATAAAAAAAGATTTTAAAACTTACAAAAAATGAAATTAAATCAAATATAAATTAAATCAAATATACGTAACAGTAAAAGGTGAGCCTTTTTAGTTGTCAACAACAACCGTGGCAGACACAAACAAACACATACATATATAATCACATACACATGACAATTTTTGTCTCATTTCTAGAGATCTGGGTCGCCCTGAAAATGACCGTAAGGTATTTGCTACCATTCAAGTAGCAGTGGTCGCACCTTCCGGATCGAGTACGTCAGGCAACAAATCGTTGTCCCCATCTGTTCCAAGATGTCTTTATGGAGACTACAAGCCTAACACTAGGCTAATTATCATCATCCATTCCTCCTCCTGTTCTTCTTCTTCTAAATCATGATAAAACTATCTTCTGAATTTCTCTTGGCATCTTTAAGTCTGTTAAATTCCATTTTTCGTCTTATTTCTCCTCTTTCCTCTCTTTCCTCTCCTTCTTCATTCTTTATTGTTGTCTCTTCCCCTTCGTCCATGCTGCTTTATAATTTTTCCCCTCCCCTCCATCACTTCTCTAATGAGCCTCTTCGCAGACTTTAACGAGTTCGACTCTATATTTTGGTGTCGCTTGTGAGATATGATGTTTAGTTCTAATTATACACGACATAGAAGGTACTCCGTTCTCTGTAATAAACTGATGAATTCTCATAACATGCCCACCTTGACGTGTTTTGCCATTTTATTTTTCTTTCTTGCTTGTCGACGGTGAATGGCAAATAGGCGCATGTGACCAGTTGGCCACGTGCGAATACATTATAGCTGCACGCACGGCTTACTACTTGACTGCTCGACGGCTGGTGTCTGACTGAATGACAAATGAAATAAATAGGTAAGAATTTATTGATTTCTTATCTTGGATTCAAGTTGTGTACGACCAATTGAAGCACCCGTCTGTCGATTTAAATGTGTGCACCACACACTGAATACTCGTCAAATGGATGACAAATACGCATTCGAAGCATAAATGTATCAATTCAAATATCCGGAAAAGAGAAATGAGACGTCTGACTGGAGTCCACAAGCGGCAGCAGAATCCTTCTGAAATGCCGCATATTGTAATTCAGAATGAGCTAGCCATTTGAACAAATCTCCTACTTTGAGCAGTTTTAGAATTTAGCGTACATTAATTTTTTGTGAAAAGAAAATTAAACAATACTTGATTAGTGTTACCCATTAATTTGTGGTTTTAATTAATAATATTGGGTTCTAAAGCGAACGTGAAAACCTTTAAACATATTAATCAATTCTTATAGCCCTTGTGAAACTGCCAATGGTACAAGCAAATATGACTTCAGGTATTCAGGCGAGTCGAACATCGTTTAATTCGTCCCTTGGAGCTGTCTGGATCGACGAGGTCTACAGTCATTAGGTTGTTCACTGGAGGCCAAACTGTTGTGGGCTGGAACGAAATCCTCGATGATTATCCTAGCTGGTTGACAATCAGCATCGCTAGGGAGATTGGACATCCCCTGTATTTTTCGCCCAGGTCGCTGATATTCTGCTCTGACTTGCGATAGCTCGATTTCAAGATTTGGTCGAGTCATCCCTTACATTTTATTCTCTTAAAGGCTGCTGAGATCGTTTGGAAGTCTTCTGTATGGAGTCTTGCTGCATCCCGGTCATCTAAAAGCTTGCCAAGTCCCATTTCCACTGTCTGATCTAGGAGATACCTCCCCACTAATTGTTTGTGTGTAGTCGGTAGCAAATGCTTAGGTGGGTCATTCTTTGTCTTGATTATTTTCACTGTCTTCGGTGTTGCTGCTTCACGTGGTGGCTGAAGTTTTCTCCTTTCGGCCTCTTATCTTTTGATCACCTCATGAGCCTTATATTTTCTTTATTTATCCCTCTCATCTCCCCTCCCTGCCTTACCCATTGTTGAGTTGGACTCACTTGTGATGGTGGCACTAGATCTTCCTTCTTGGTTTCGACCACTGAAGCTGGAAGTGATGTTGTTCTTGGATGTGGAGGTATTGTTGGCCATGGATTCAACAAAAGGGTCGTTCGGTATCGGTCGAGTCAGTGTTGTACGCTCCTAATGGCGTGCTTGCTTTCTTCCTAGCTGGCACGGTTGTCTTGGGTGCTGCTTCTAATGTTGTTTAAATCCTCCTCACAAATTATCAGAATTGGCGTCTTTGTAGCTTGGGTTTTTAGGCTCCATCCTGATGCAGTAATATAATCTTTGCTTGCATATTGGGCCGAGTCCGCTCAAGTGGTCTCGAGGTTAGACCATCCACCTTGACGTGGACATACCAAAGACTTATAAAAATGGTACTAACATCTGTCTCGCTAGGCTCTCAGTATTAAAAGGTTAGTGACAGGACTGGTCGCCCTGGTTTAAGGATAATGTGACGGGGAGGGACATGATCCAACATGTCTGTGGCATGATGCCCATGTGCTGGACATCAATATAAACTGCAACAATGCAGACATCGTAGCAATATGACTGAATGTTTTTGTAAATGCTACGTTAAAATCCAAATCATACACACACACGCGCGCGCATTTTGGGCCTGAGTAGGTATCATCGCTTCCATCTCTAGCTGTCTTGATACATGTTAATCGCTGCTGTCTTAGCGGAGGACTATGGACAAAAATATGACATTGATGTGTACAAAGTCGATTGAGGCGTACCCATGTAAGTCAATTAAGTGTAAGGGTGGTCCCGACCGCAACTGCGGGTTTGACTTGTCGTCCTTGACGCGAACCATGTCCCGTAGTGGGAATGATATCCTCCAATCCCATACCCCTGAGTTGAGCGCCCCCCCCCCCATGTGAGATTTTCCCGTTCTAATTATTTATTCTGTATCCTCTACCTTGTGACGATTTTAGAGCTTTTGTTGTTTTTATTTCATTGAGTTCTTGTGTAGTGTTATTCTTTTCCTCTTTTTCCCTATGGCAGAAATGTATCCCAGGATATTGTGATATATCGATTCAATACCTTTATTTGCAACTGATTATTGGAATCCTGGGTTATGTTAGCGGGGCTTTGAGGGTTTTCTGTTTTTCCTGGAATATACGTCTTTCGGTATTTAGGACAGTCATTGATAACATGCTGGAGCGATTCTGGAACAGGACAATGTGGGCAGATGATGTACGCTGTTCTATTACTTGGATTAGAACTTTCCTAAGCTACTTGTTTTACAGTTTGTACAGTCTGGACTGATGTCCCATTCCCCTTGACAATTGCTATATTTATTTTTATCTAATTCTTTCTTAGATTTCCTGTAGTCTGTAGTCATGTTGATGCATACATGGGCTCACTCAGTTTATTTCTGGCTTCTTTGTCGGCTCTTTCGTTTTCATGCACATTTATATGGGAGGACAGTTAAATTATACAGTATAATTATTCTCTTCCAGGATTTTGAGTGTCAAACTTACTTCTCGTAACGAAATCTCTCTACTGAAAGAGTTGTCCGACTGCAAAAGCTAACCGAAGAATCAAATTTAAAATAAAAATATAAAATAACCTACCAATGTTAGTGGCTAAAAATCATTTACAGGTTTGTGTCTTGTTATGACTTTAGTGTCAGGTGGATCTAACAGTATGGTGGAACTGATATTTCAGCGTATTTTCTTTATTAAATTTTTTCCAGTGGTAATGCCTGCGTCCTTTGGATTATATTGTCCCACTGACCTTGTCATTTGTTTTCTAGAATCACTGACCCTTTATTATAGTCGTGTTAGGCCTTTATGTCTCTTGCACGACGGATTTTCCAGAATTACTGAATAAACGTGCATTAACGTCGTGTATGGCCATTATGCCAAGCGCGACGGGTCAATTTTAGCACCACTGGCTTCTTCATTTCTCACTTTGAGTGAAACAGACCCACTCTCCCGTATACGTAAATGCATGCTTCATGATTTAACCATCTCGTTTGAGGAATAACTAACCACCTGACGACACCCAGTCCAGTGTGCAAACACGGGTGCTTTTCTTGCACCGCACACTACATGTTGCTGGGCGAGGAAAATGCGGAAAAGTTCAGCCGTTGACCCCAAACGAAGGCAGAAATTTTCTAAACTGCCAAAGACGTCCTATATGTGAAATTATGCCCAGTTAACTTTTCGGGACATTCACTACTACGAAATGTGTGTAAGCCACATACTGTAATTTGAATCTCGAAAACCAGTTTAAAATTTCCTATACACTGTGAATGTGGACTTTTGTATTGATAGTGTATATGCATTTTCTTAAATAACCCTAAATAATAATAGGTCTAAGTGTCCCTTCGATTGTTGTGGTCTTGGTTCGATAAAATAATGGTATTCTTTTTGAACAGTGGATAATGGGCTTTATTTAGATATTCAAATATTGTCAAAATGATCTTTCAAGCCAGAACGAAAACCCTTCAATATAAGCGGACATTTTGATTGTTAGCCCTTAGAAGGGACGAGGTCCTACCTCAAGCGGCGGGAACAGGAACGGCCTCAGATGATAGTACGGAATAAACTTCTGTCTGATCCACCTTTGGTTCTTGCTGGATGTGATGATGGCAGCTATTCCCGTGTGTCATGTTGCAGTTGTTGTTGCTGCTGTTTTTGGTTTCAGGCGCTATTGCTTCTTGCTATGTTTGTTTTTTTGTTCCTCTTTTCTCTTCGTAGCCTGTTTGGCCACTTTTTTTCATGATGCTAGATGTTTTTGGCCTCTCTTCCTCCATCCCTTGTCGGTCTCCCCGGTCAATTGCTTTTAGTTTTTGTAGCAACTGGTTTTCTGATACCTCAGTACCAGACATTGGAGCTGAGGGCGGAGTTCGTATTCTCGGAGGTAGAAGTGCAGGCCTAGTAGCCAGGGTTTCCATGCTAGGGACGCCTGGTATCGGTTGGGTCTGCGGAGTCTTAATTCACTCCCTCTGTTGGTTTGACATTTTCATCCTTGGCCAGATGTTCTCCAATTCTCGTCATTGGAGTTCTTCTCCCAGATCAAGAGCAGTCTTGTCCTCCTAGCATGAGGCCGAAATCCCCATTCTTATCCAGCGCTAAGGAACTAACTATATTAATTGCATCCAGGGCCTGGACGAGAACCATCGTGCCCATCTTATTGTTGTGTACTGTTCACTGCTCTCTTATCTGTCGAATTAATCTTATCATGAATCAATCAATCGATCGATCTTTAATTAACAATGTTTGCGGCATGTATATTGACTCCCCTTAATGGAAAACCACCTGAGTAGATTTCACCCCTAAGTTGCATGATAACATGGATATCGGGGATTAAGCTGTGGATAGCACATTATAAATGTTTGTCGAGTAGGTAGGAAGCCACAACTCGACTAGTTTCTGTGTGCATAACAGACTTCTTAATTTGGAGACAACCAGAGCATGCACGCCGAGAAGCCCTAAGTTGGAAAAAGTCTAACACGAGACTCACAGAAGTCATTTCACTTTTCTGAAAAGCCATTAATATATTAACGTTCAAATTTTGCCCGGATTTACTAAACTGGGTGATCCCTAACAACCAATAATGTGTTAGCTACGTATTCAATTAGGCCAATCCATTAAGTGATAAATGTACATGAAGCCTTGATCAGTCTAACGCTGAATGTGTCGAACTACTTATCCGAATGAGTCCTAGGGCTGGCTATCTATTTCAGTCGTTTTATGTGCTGCAATCCCAGGAAACTGACGAGATACAATGGAACAGTATTTTCTCCTGGGTCGCAAAACGCCATCGGTCTTTAGTTCACAGATCCAGGAACTCTGGTATACCAGCTGATATCCTCCCTAGATAATCCAGGTGGCTGCCCCTTATTTACCTAATAGCTACCTCCCTTGTTGTATCCGGTTGGTTTCCCGCTTATCATTTTTTTTTCTCTGGTCTGCTACAATTGTAGACTGTCGCCTGTTACGTCGGGGTACTTCCCGATGGTTACCCCATTGCTGGTCCTGTCGGTAGCACTCCTCGACCTCAGTGGAAGGGAGGGGGTTAGGTTAGCCAATTTCTGTGTCTCACTGCGACACGCAATTTCTATGCCCCATACTTCCTCATAACAAATATTTGGTTGGTCATTAACTGCACGTGGAAGCACGGGCATCCCACAGCAGGGTGTCCCTTCCCTTCATACTACCACAGCAGGCGCTCTGAAGATGATGGTTATACGGCTGGTGTCTGACTGGAATGGAATGGAATGAATGTTATCCAGAAATCTTTTCTTTCTTGAGTTAGTGACGTATGTGGCCAATCAGAATTAATTTTCCTTCTTCATAAACTGGTTCTCTCTCATTTGCTTTGTGGAACTCTCCAGGACTGTCCGCATATCTTTAATTTTTATCGCTGGTCTGCTATTCTGTTTTTCAGTAGGACATCCCTCAAACACTGTTCCGCCTCATTGATCAGGTAGTCTACCAGTTTCATCCTCTGTTAGGTGGTGACAATCGGCTGTTGCTGGCTCTTTGTTGTTGGTTTTGCTTTCTCGTTTGTAGCCATTCGGCATTGTGCTAGTCGTTAATGCCAGCTCCTTAACTCATTGTCAGGTGGGTATGAGAGCCAACACCCGCTGCTTTAATGTGACC
Source organism: Sinohyriopsis cumingii (assembly GCA_028554795.2). Taxonomy (NCBI): domain Eukaryota; kingdom Metazoa; phylum Mollusca; class Bivalvia; order Unionida; family Unionidae; genus Sinohyriopsis; species Sinohyriopsis cumingii. The sequence continues at coordinate 1,897,380 of CM068833.1, read as the reverse complement.
ACCGCACATTTATTAATTGTTATATCTGATGGTGGCCGCGGGAAAAGGGTTCAGGAGAACTGCTCCGACATCACATGAAGGCACTCCTTGATCTTGTGGGCTATTTTTAGATACCCTTGGTAAAACATTTAAAGGTGTTATCTTGCCACGAATTTGGAATACATTGAATACATGAATCTGTGCTATTTCTGTTTGCTGTATAGAGAAAAGCGATAAGAATTAAGAAAACATTTTCATTTTTTAAAAAGGATTATCAATAGACATATATTAATTAATTTTGATTATAGAATCATTGACCATAGTTTTGGAATTTGAGGGTATTTAGTTTTGATGGCATATAAATTTTGCCACATTAAGTGGCCGGGCCAGATGGTTTTGGGAGGTAACTACCTCATACTTTCTAAATTTTCGGAATTAGTTTTTGGTCATTTAATCTGGCGGGTTAAATGTTTCCTAAGATTATTTTATTTATATTTTGTTCTGTTTTGTGCAGAGGACCATGAGACGGTCCAGGGTTTTGACCACCATATATTTTTCTACTTGGAGCCTATAAGTTATTTATTGTAGGTTTTTATTTGCCATTTGTTGCCGCCTTAATCAGTTGGTCCTGATGGTCTGGTTTTTCTTTTTTGTACCATCTTATTGTTACGATAGTTACAGGTCAGATCCTATAGTGCTAAGGAATCGTGTTTAATGATTTTGTAACAGTCGTTGCCACCTTGTTTGGCTGGGCCTGACTGCTTGGACTTGGGTCCACCTTATATATTGTTAGGACTTTGTAGGATTTGATTTTTTTTATATTAATTTTATGTTTATATTTTTGTACCAATTAAAAAAAACAAGTAGTAATACAACAGTAGGACAGATCACAAGAGATAATATGTTAGTAGTTTTAGTTAATAAGTCTTACTAACTTAGAGCTGATTAGGTGAGATTTTTGTTTTAGTGTTATATCCAGTTAACTCGGTGTTTTATTCCTCAAGTAAGTATGTTTACTTCTGTTATATTTGTTGGTGTATTTTGTTTTTGCTTGTAGTAATAACATACTTTAGTGTAGTATACAGTCATTGTTTATGGGTTGTGGGTGTCTGCCTCCAACGAATCGTTGGATCCGCTCACTTCCGCTCATCCAGCCTGGATTAGTGAGATTTGCTTTTTAATTTTGAGTGCGTTGTTTACTTTTAGTTAATGCGTTTGAGGGATGATATCTTGCCCCTTTTCCTATTTCAGTCAGATAGCTCAGGATATTATTCAATACTGAATCAATATCGTTACTTACTGGCTGTATGAATTATGGGTAGGCTACACGAGCTTTTAACTTTTCCTGATTACATTGGAAATTTTACCTTCGAGTGTTGTATTGAGGACAGTCATTAATGACGTGTGCAGGCTTTATGGAAAGGGATAATATGGGCAGTTAGTGGTTATATTATTTGGAATTAACCACTATACGCTGCTAGCCAATAACGTTTTTTCAGTCTTTAATCGTGTTATTAATTTAGTTTCCATGGGGTTTGCTATTTTGAGGACTTTGTATTTGTGCAGATTTGCTTTTGCATGGTACATCCTTTCTTACGGCTGCCCCATTCCCTTTGCAATTTATCGTTAATTGTTTGCCTTATTTTGCCTTATATTTCCTGGAGCTGTAATTCAATTGAACGATATTGTTAAGTTTTAATTTTGCTTCTTCATCGGCCCTTTTGTTCCCGGAATGTCTATGTGGGAAGAAACACACATGAATTCCACCGTACAATTGCTTGATTCAAAGTTTTTAAGATTAAGCTTTACCTCTTTTATTAGGTTCTCCCTTCTAGAGGAGTTACCTGATTCCAGGGAGAGCAGCACGCTGACAGTCGCTAATGACGACTGCTTTTCGTGTCTTTATGTTATGAATCCATGAATCCATTTTAAAGCTTCGTTGACTGCTCAAAATTCCACAGTATAAAAATGGAGCAACAATTTGGAAGTCTCGCCCTCCACCCTCACCCCATGCGTAGTACTCTCCTCTGGAATCACTGCTGTAGTTCGACATGTGTTAGATAATTTGGAACCATCTGTATATATATTTCAGTAAATCCTCTGTACTTCCCGTCTGTAACTGAGTGTATGTTTGCCCTAATTTCTAATAGTTCTTGTTTGGTGGTGGTGGTGGTGGTGGGGGTTTGCATGTACATGTGAAAACGACATATTTTTCTTCTGTTTTGCTTGATGTTTGTGATCCAAGTTCATTTATCAACTCATATATCTTTTTTTCAGTTTTATGTTCGGAACTAATTTATGTTTGAAGGGTATATTACATCTCTTGATGACAGACCTGATAGGTTGCGACATGAATTTATAGTATGTTACCATACCTAAAGAGGAGTTCCTCTCGTCTGTGATTTAGTGGTAGCTTGCCTGCTATGACTTGTAGATCTTCCATGGATATGCTCTTGAGTGACAGCTTGATACTGGATGCGGTCCAGTTTTGTTGCTGTTTTTTTAAACAGAGCTGGACTTGAAGAGGCATAGGCCTGACATCCATAGTCGCTGCATGTTCTTAGTGTTGGTGTCAACAATGCCCCTACCGTTTGCATTCCCCCCCCCCCTCCCGTTTCACTGGCAAACTGGGATATGTCTATTCGAGATTGACGTCAAGTTGGTTACTTATTACTTATTCCCGACTGAATAAGGAATAAGTAACCAGCTACTGATTGAATAAGGAATCAGTAACCAATAACTTATTCCCGATTCAACTATTTATACATGCATTTGGGTACTGATTCCTTATTCACATCCAGTTCAGTATTCATTCTTTATTCACAGCTCCATAAGTAATTGGTTATAACTTACTTATTGAAAATTAAAAGCCCTTCAGGGCATGCATTGGTGTTGTTCTAACCCAGTTATAGAAATAAAAATGTTCTTTGGTGCCAGCTATATAAAGCTGACTAGAGACAAATCAGGGACTATGTGGAGGAAGGGGTTAGGATATTGGTGGGTATACATAATTAGTAATTTGAAATAGGATTAATTAGTTGTGTTAGATGTTTGGGCCGCGTCCTGGCGCGAAATATTAGTATTTGTATTCGAAAAGCTTACTAATGACTCCAATAAACGTGAAACCACAAAAAAACAACATACAAGTGTGAAATTGGAGATTTCTCTTATGTGGCCATATTGTGCTTAGAGAAGAATTATTTCAAGTATCTACGGGTTTAGGAAGCCCTCAGTTGACATCGAATATTGTCTTGAAGTACTTGGAACTGGGTAAACAAGCATACGGGTAGGTGTATGAAACACGCTCAGTTTGAATCAAATCCAAGAATAGTTAGTGCGAATTAAACCCGTACCTAAACGATTTTGACTGCAACTTTTGATAGACAGTTTCTATTCAGGAATGTATTCCTACAAAAGCCAGCGTCATTAAAAGAATTCGTTTAACCGATTTCCAGAAATACGATGCTAATATCAGAGTTGGATTTGTTAATAATGGCATCATGGCGTTATTTAAAAGTGCCGCCTATACGATTGATGGAAAAGAAATTGAGACAATTCGTGAAAATGTTGACGTTGCTACAACGATTAAAGACCTAGCAAGATATTCAGATGATTATACTAAATCAGCTGGTCCAACTATGATGTTTGCTAAGGATAATTCTGATCATCCCGATGGAGCACCGTATATTGTAAGACGACCAAAAGACCGTACTATTCCTCCTGCTGATGCTGCCGTGGAAGACATGATTATTAATGTTAATCCAGATTACAATTTAGGATTTAGAACACATATATTAATGCTGACACCTAATCGTAGAGGATTTTCGTGCGCAATTCCACAATCCCACATCTTTGGATTTTGCAGAAATGTCAGAAAGGTCATTTTTGGAGCCAAACACACAGTTGTTCTTCATCGAAAAGAGGATAATGATGCTATCTGGCGAGAAGCCGGCTCTACTAAGGGTAAAGTAATATTATTTAGGCTCGCGTTATGGATGCCAGTAATGTCACCATCAATCGCTGAAGAACAGCGTCTACTTTCTTTTATGGATCAAGGCGGTAAATCAATATGGTCGTGGTTAACGGTAACTACCGACAGTAATCAAAATCCTGTCAACGGTTTATTCGCTTGGCATATATCATCACAGCAAGGTGTTTCTGCACCAAGCCATGTCTTTGTTGCTTTTCAACTGGCTGAACGATTAAACAAGAAAGAAATCCAATGGCATTTGACAATGTTAACGTCTCTGAAGTATCTTTAAGAATAAACGGGCATCAAGAACCATCCGAGGATATAACGTTGAATTTTGAGAATAATCAAGTAACACGTGCATATCATCGCTTGATGACATTCATGGGACGTGATCAAAATATTGATACTGGTTTACAAATATCACAACTGGATTTTACAACGCTGTATCCGATTTATTACTTTTCGCTGGAACATCTTGATTTAGTTAAGCAATCTGTCGTTGATATACACTTCAGAACTGTCGTAAATTCAGCTGATAATTACAGAGCAATTGCTGTTATACTCAGCGACAAATCGATGATACTTGACGATGTTGGTGGGCGAATGAGAGTTATTGATGCACCAGTAGAAAACATGTAGACAATTAGATCAATCGCGTTAATTATAAAAATGTCATACAGTCACGTTAATGTCACTTTGACTTCTGGTCAGGCGAGAAAATTACAATCAAAAAATGCGAGCGCATGTGGGGCAACGATAACACTAAAACAACATCAAATTGTTAATGGTGGCCCAAACAAGTTATCGCTAACTAAAACCCAACTAAAACATTTCAATAACGCGAAGCAAGCAAGCACCGGTGTTCAACTTAGTTCGCTCCAAAAGCCATCAGCGACATGATTAAAACCGGTGGTATATTTCCTCTTCTCGCAGCAATACCAGCACTGATAGCTGCTGCTGCCCCAGCTGTTGCAAAAGCAGCCGCGTTAGGTGCTGTTGGAACCGCTGCTGGAAGGGCATTAAAGAAAGCAACTGGAAAGGGAATTTTATACAAGGAGAACTTAAAAACAGAAGATCATCACGGACACAAAAACCAACAAGGCGTCCCAAAAAGTCCAGTATGCCTCAGCCGGGTCGTCTAAAATTACCAGTGGAACAGTACGGAGCGGGTCTAAGACTTCTAGGAACTCCGCCTTCAAGGTACCCAAAACGGTTTTAAAAACCAGCGGTCTCATGCTGATGTCAAATTTTGATTTGCTCGATGCTGCTAAACAACTTAAAATAAAAAATTTCAGAGGCGTCTTTATGCGAGACCAACTGCCACAACAACCGAATAATCCAGAAACTGGAATTATTAATCTCGATAACAGCGATGGCCCAGGAACTCATTGGGTTGCTTACGCGATACATCCACGTGGAATTGTTTATTTCGATTCGTATGGGTTAGCACCGCCAGTTGAATTTCTAAAATACATGCAAAGCACTCCCATTCCAGTTTGGTATTCAACGCTACCAACCCAAACACTAACCGATCCACCAATATGCGGTCGTGAAGTAATTAATGTACTTGAAGCGTTATCAAAATCAACCAAACCACCCCACAAAGTCGTGCACGAGTATACCGCGGAACGATTTAACATTTTAAACAATCCCTAAAGAATAATGGTTGATATTTACGGAAGATCTCTCGTCGAAGCAAAGATAAAAAAACGCGGCGATGTAGACCAAAGATGAAATCGACAATCTTTTAACGTTATCCGGGATAGACCCAGATGAGGTTGTTATTTTTCAGGACCGACATGGCAAGCTAAAAACCAGCAATATCAAATGGAATGACATAGTTCGCAGGGTTCATGGAGGTACCGCGAACAACATCCTCGTGTTTACTGACAGCGGAAAAATCAGAGACTCAAGTATATCGTTTACAACCATCAGAGCTTCTCGTGGGTCGGTGGTTCTTCCCTGGGTTTTCTAGGGTTCTTCCTCCACCAGTTATACTGGACGCCATGTATAGCCTATCTTGTGCTGAAAAATGGCGTTAAATCCTAGAACAACAACAACAACAACAACAACCATCAGAGATGAAATTGCAAGAAGTGTTGCTAATCGCTTAAAAAATACCGGTGACACAATGACAGATGAACTCAACATGAACGGAAACAAAATAGTGGTTTTATGAGATCCAACATCCGACGAAGATGCCGCAACGAAAAAATATGTTGACGTTAACTACGGCGTCCTTGACTATAAAATATCCACGTTGCAGAACGAATATGACGTTCACGTAAACGCGTTTGCAAATCTCTGTAGAAACTTTAGAAAACTTAATGAAACAGCAGAAGAATTCTTTGGTACTCCGCTCACCGTTGACGCAAAACTTTCTGTTATCAAAACCAACATTAACACGATCAAACAAATACAGCAAGATATCGTAAGTGGGATTCCTGAGATCGTTAATAAAACTAGTTTGATTAAAATTCCACCCGGAGTAACTCCCGGGCATATTACCAACATAGTATACACGGTATAATCTGGATTTGCAACATGGTCAAAACAAAATAATACTATCAAATATACCGCAACAGTCACTGGAGTGTACAGGCTGTCTGTGTTCAGTGCTGCAAAATTTGAGATTTTCACAACATATCCCTGGCAACATTCCACCGACAAGTTTTCCGGGGTTGTTACTATCATATTAAACAAGGGAACCGAAGAAGAATTTATACTGGAGGCAGCCGATAAGACATTAAACGCAATATCTTACTGGTGGTGTTTGGAATTTGTAGCTGAAACACCTCAATTGGTTACTGCGTACAATAATAAATGGTGTCGGCAAAGTCAATGACAACATCAACAACAACATTAGATGCGCAACAATATAGATACGATCAAGTACGCGAATGGCAATCAGAGCTAAAAGTCATTATTGACGAGTATACGCTGAAAGTAAAAAAATACAAGCGACGTGTAATCGTCCTGGATGCGATAGTGTACTCGGTATCCGCGTTAGTTGCATCCACTGGAGTAATATTATCAGCGCTAACGCTAGTAACAACTGCAATCGCAGTAACAATATGTGTTTCATCATCAGCGGCCGCGGCTGGTGTTTTTAATATAATCGCGAAAAAGATATCCACGTGCACGAGCACAAAACTGCACGACGCGGTTACACGATTAAACACAGCAACAGCGGCATACTCAAAATTGTCCTCGTTGATATCATCAAGCCTCAACGAAGAAACAATATCAGATTCCGAATTCACGAACATGGCAAACACAAACAATGAAGTCCACGTTTTGAAGGAAAAAATATAAATAACAATGACAGAATTACTTCAGCAAATAGCCGCAAGTACAAGCCCAGTGAAAACTTCAATGATAACAGTAAGCTCGACTAAACCAGAATTTAGTATCAATTTTCCAACTGCGATTTCGGTAAGTGAAATCGCGCTGGCACAGTTGCGAGTATATCACAGTTGGCTCAATATTAGATCAAAATCATCTGGCGGATTACCAGCAAATAATTCGTTTGTGTTTGCAAATAAAAACCGACCAGATGGCACTCCCGACTGGAACGTCATTGGGATACCAACCGGGTCTTAACAAATCGAAGAAATCAATGAGGAATTACAACGTCGAATAACGCTGTCTTCTGCAATCGAGATAAACTCTCCTGACTACGGTGTGGATATATATCAGAGTTCGATCAGAACAGTGTTAGGATGGCCTGAAGTTGTTCCACCGCCTCCTCCACCGCGTCTGCCTGAACCAAAAAAGTCTGATTATACAACGAGCCATGAATCATACCACGAAGTTGCCACATCGTATAAAACTCATTTAAATGCTATAAAAAGCGCAACGTTGGGTAGTGATTTTGGCTTCTCTGATAAGGACTATATGACGTGGCAGTTTATCACTGAAAGATCTCCCACAGGAACACATATAGCCCTACCAATTATTCACCTATCTCGATTTATTGAATTCTTTAGAATTATTAATCAAGAACATAAAATACGACAAGAGCGACTACGGCAACACTTCCAAGAACATCTCTTTGATATAACAAGTTCACGCAGCGAAATCATTTCACGAATCGAAATATCAAATCAACTCGCATCCGATATGGAGTATTTTCACCAGCGAGCAATTCAGGCAATAATTGATTCCACTGACAAAATAAATCACTCTAAACAACAATTTTTAGATGCATATAAGATAACAGAAGCAGATCTACCGAATTTTAAATTTCCCGGGTATAATGCCCCCGAGCTGAAAAAAATCAGTCAATAATATCATTGATGAGTTCTTTCCTGATATACTTGAACAATACAAAAAAATACTACCACCAGCAACTATTCTCCGACACAACAATGACCGAACGGGGCAAGGCCGACATGTATCCCCGGAAATCGTAAATATAACCCCTGTGGTCACGGTCAATTTTGTGTGTGATGTAATCGATGGCAGCTACAGCACGGACACGACAGTATCAAATCAAGCCCAGCAAGGATTTGTTCTTTATTCATCCACCCCGAAAGAACCACCTGGATTTTTGATTGTGCAAGAGCCGATCAATCCAGTCTATTTACGATGTCATAATCCGCTGTTATCAAGAATAAATTTCAAACTAACAGACCAATAAGGCCACCTTCTGGATTTGAGGAATGAAATAGTTAATATTAATTTACTTGTGAAATCTTAAAGATTTTCGATCCTAAAAATCTACGATTAGATTTTCTCAGGCGGCATTTTGCACGATTCGGAAAGTAATAAGGTCGTCAAAATCATAAAAATCGTCCGATTTGTTAATTCTGAAGGGGTAATTACTAGTCAAAATCATGCACATCGACTGATTTGCTAATTGTGATAGGGTGTTTACTAGTCAAAATCATGCGAATTCAACGTTTTTCAGTAAAAAGCAAAAAATAAAGAATATTTATTGAAATCTGCAAGTGCATAAATATTATAAGAAATTAATTTTTTAATTTTTTTACTTCGCATCGACTGATTTGTTAATTCTGAAGGGGTAATTACTAGTCAAAATCATGAAAATCGTCCAATTTGCTAATTTTGAAGGAGTAATTAATAGTCAAAATCATGCACATCGACTGATTTGTTATTTCTGAAGAGGTAATTACTAGTCAAAATCATACGAATTCAACGTTTTGCAGTAAAAAGCAAAAAAAAAAAAAACATTTATTGAAATCTGCAAGAAATTTATTTTTTACTGACAGACCTTGATTTCTATTTAACCAAGCGAGTATCATATAATGTACCAACACGTGAAGGTTTTCATACACGACAAGCAAGTACTTGAAAACTACATCAAAAAAGTGTTTACACAGTTTCTATTCGTCGGCCCAGTTGATTTGGTTATTCATGTATACGGTAACGAGGATTTTTTATTGACACAATCACACTGGATAAACTACAGAGAGAACGTATTTATATGGTCACGTGTGACAAAGATCAGATTCTAAATTATGCGCACTCTTGCATTAAATCTGATCGACTAAAGAAAATATTATCTAACTCATCAGACTGATGCAGGTCAGATTGATACAAGTGAAAAAAATTAACTCATCAGATTGATACAAGTAAAAAAAATATTTTCTAACTCATCAGATTGATGCAGATAAAAAATATTTTTTTTTTTACTTTCTTTCCACGTACTTGACTTTTCCAAGTACAACGGGTCGTTTTCGATCGTTTCACAATCTGACATAATTTTTCTCAATTGTCTTACACGAGTATTAATTACCTTCCTGGCTTCGTATTCTTGAGATAATGCTGATCTAATTTTTTCGATTACACGGCAGAGAGAGACAAATTCGTTCAGTCGCTGTTCTTCTACTGCAGCCAATGATTTATATAACTGATGCAGATCAGATTGATACAAGTGACTCCGTCTGAATTTTCTTTATAAATCTATACTGAACCGGCAGCGTGTTTGCTCCGTATTCGTTTCTTTGCTGTAGTGTTTCAAAATTAGAAATGATTTTTTCATGTTCTAATTTTTTAATAGCAACAATCATATCATTGATATTTTCGTAATTCATATTATTATAAATACCGATAATATATATATTTAAAAGAAAAATATTTTAGGCCAAAAATAAGTAGTAGCTATGATATGCGGTTATCATTTTCATGGGCCCTCTGCACTGGCCTAAGTGTCTCCACGAGGATCCTTTCAAACTTTTGTCTTGAAACTTTTGTCTTACAGAAACCTTTCTTATGGTCTTCTCGGCATCCCCGTGATCGTTTCTTTTTGGCCTCATTCTTTCTGAATGTTTTGTTTTTGTGAGGTGCCCATGTGACTTAGAGCTTATGCATCCACGGCTGCTGTTTATTTTGGGAGGCTGTCTGTGTATTGCATTCATGTACATCCCCCCAAGATCAAATCCCAGGGATGAAAAACACCCACCCCCCACGATTTGACGTGGGAGAGAGATGTACATGAGCGGCTTCGGCTGCCGCTCCCAATTATAAACCTATTATTCGGTACGGTCGACAATATGCCTGTTACGAGACTCGAACCGCTGCCTGTTGACTCTGCCGGAATGAAAATCAACCTCGCTACTGCTTGCGCCACGGTCCTAATCTACTGGTATACGCTTCAGAAATTATCATATTGGTAACTGCTGACAGACAGTTAACAGTTTGCAGCTGAATTTAAGTTCTGAACTGGATTTTAATTCTAAACATTACCCGTGAAAAAATAACACTACCTGTACAATTCTTAATTTTATCAATGCGGAAGTGTTAACGCGTTGAAAATAGACTGTGGTGCAGTGTGTATACAATAAGACGGTTACGTCACGAACTGTATGGCTGTAAAAAAAATAACTGTATACAGTTCTGCCGCGCTGGAAAAATTACCTGTAAAAGGTAATGACATAGGTTGCACAATCTCCTTGATGAAATCAAGGGGAGGGAACTAATTGCATGACATATGCTTAACGGAGTTATCTCCCTTAAATGATGCTAAATTTACATAAAAAACCTCGGATTTTAGCGAAGTACAAACAAAAAAGTTAAATAAAACACAGCAACCTACATCTAACAATAATGAAAAGTAATCATTTGATTATATTTTTTAGAGAGTGCGGATTTGGTTATATTTTCCGCCAGGGAGTATATTGAGAATTTGTGAATATCAAAATATTTGCCAGTTGCATTCATCGAATGAAATATTTTTTTTTTGTTTGTCTTTAGATTTATGGATACAACTGCCTTGGCTCTCTTATTGTTACAGCCAGTTTCTCCAAGTTTACAATTCTCGCTCTGCGTGATAGCTCTCAGATTGGATAAAGAATTATCGGTTTTTATACGGTTGATGTGATCGATCACAAGACCATCCTTGATCACCTTATGAAAAACCTCGAACAAGAAACGATGACAGAGATAATGTTTCTTCCCAGCGTTGAACCTTAGATAACCAGAATTATTAACAACACCAACTGGTTCCTTCAGCAGACAATGTCTAACTATTCCATCACGAGACGCTTCATAATCCTTGACGATAGGATGTGGGACAAATTCTTGATTCATTTATACAATAATAATGTCATTTGTCTAATTTATAATTTGTCTGAGAACTTAGTTATATAATTGCGCTCACATCTTAGCGCATCATTGTGAATGTCCCCCGCAGAATTCTTTTCTGCAGGATTTATTACAAGGGACTACAGATCCCACTTTAAGCAACTTGCACTGATTGGTTTGAGGCATTATATATATATATATATATATATATATATATATATATATATATATATATATATATATATATATATATAATATTTTTTATTTAAATGTTTTGTCTTAATATAATATGGAGGAGTTTGAGAGATTATCTGCAATCAAGCCCTGGAAAGCTTCTAGATTCGATCTTGACAGACTAACCCCCACTTGCAAAGGCGAGCCCTGACTGATCTGATTAATATTATCAGAGATGCCAAAAAAGAATTTCGTGATGATGGAGCATCTTACGTGTGGTCTACATTCAAAATTATACGCGACACTGACGAAGTCAGCATTGACTCTGTTAAGGACGCTACAATGAGCAATACACGAGCGAAAACAAGTATCGATTACCTCCCCCTTGATGAATATCAAGGTGATCAAAAATATTTTTTCAGAGTAAAATTTATCGTGCTAGCAGAAACAGATAATTGGATTATCCGTGACAAACGTGACCCTGTCCTTGCTAATGGAAAAACTGCCATACTGAGGAAAAATTCCAAACCAGGAGCGCTGACTGGGATTGATAAACCATATTATGAGCGAGCGTATCCTGTAACAGCAGTCATTTATGGAATTTATCCGATAAAAAAACCCAGCATTAATGATCTTGCCCCAATGAGATTTTCATCACTGAATTGTTAGCCGAAAAGTAACAGAACATTTTAGAAATGCGATGCGCGGAAACGGTCTAACGGCGTTACGACGTGAAGAAATAAACAAATGGGCTGAACGGGTCAAGGATACCGGAGCTACAATAAACGATGTTGCCGAGTTAGAAAAAGCACTAAGATTCCCAATAACCGTAGCAACGATAACAGGGGAAGTATTATACGAATCGAAATATAATCGGAACGGAGCTCCAACAAATATCATTGATCATAACGCTCACGCTTGGACCAGTGCAGTCACAATATTCCCACGAGATCGAACTGTAAGATTTTATCCCCCGGAGTTTTCCGGGGAGAACTCTGGCAGAAGCATGTTTGATTTTATTAATGAGATAGGTAAAAACGATCGTGTGTCAGTGTGGTTATTTTCGAGTTCAGATAATGAAAAATATGATAAATTTGTACGCTTTCACGGTGAAATATACCGTAAAGAATCTCTGCATGAAACAATGAGAAAACTTGCACAGAGATACTCAAAAGATACCGACCGATTACTAATTGTTTCACTGTTACATCAGTTGCAGCCCACGTCGCCAGAGAAAAAAATTCCTGGAAGCCAACCCGAAGTGAGTTTCTCGAAGATATACAATTAAGTTACTGTGAATACGGACACGGCGGATTGTGGAATACCAAGTATAATTACAAGGAAATGATATCAGTTGATATGGTTGCCTGTTATCCAGGAAGTTTTCTCGGGATGGGAGAATTTTGCGAGTATTTTTAAAGATTTGGACACCCCACGAACTCGATGACGCGAGTGGCCATTAATGGGCCATTGCCCGATTTTGATCTGACAGGATTTGCTCTTGTAGCGTCATTTGAATTCGCTAAGGGTCTTCATGTTGTTTGTTATGTTTGGTTTGGTCGGCATTTTAGTGAAAAGCGCTGGGTACCAATAGTGCTGTTACGATATATGCTTGACTGTAAAATACTGATATCGTTGACGGTCAGTGAGGCAATCATACCATATCGGGCACAGACTGAAGTTTGGTTATCAACACCTGAACTGGTTGATTGCGAAAGTGATGATTACAGTACATTAATCGCCAACCTCGAAGAGAAAAGAAACGCGAAGGATCTCGGTAGAAGAATAATTGGCAAGTTTACTCAGGATGGTGCATATGATCATAAACGACATTATGCACGACTAATTATGGACGATGCTGAATACGACCTTATAATCGCTGATGCAACTGCGAGAGATATATTTGTATGTCGAGAAAACGCTTATTTATCTGACGGAACTCGGCTGGGTACAATTGTAAGTTATACTGATGGCGAGTCACCTCAGTATACTCATTTAAGATCTTCGATGCTAGCTTATGTTTCCATCAATTTGCTATCGATGATAAATAGATTCCCTGACACTACAGTTAGAGTTGCAACGGATTCGTTTTACATTAACAAGAAATACCTGAATTCGGTAACTCGTTTTACAACTGATGATGCATCATGGGGTTCGTGGAGAATAAAAGAAGAAATGGTATATGATTATTGTGAGTCCGCAGATGTTGAGATCAAAGACAGTTATTATAAATCAGAATTATCAGAAATGTCAAGTGCACCGTCTGTGTACGATCCAGTATCCAGACACAAGACTGTTTATCTCAATTGGGCCGGGAGGGTCTGGTAAGACGACTCGAGCGATTGAATTATTTCGGAATTCAGATATGATCGTGTTAACACCTACACATAGACTCGCGCGAGAGATGAAACAACGAGGGGTTAACTCATGCACTTATCGCAGCTTTTTCAGATACAAGGGCGACGCATGGACTCCTGATCGAATGGGAGAGAAATATATTCCAAGGATTATAATCTGGGATGAAATATGCATGGTACCGTTAGAAACATTAAAAATATTTTTCGATTGGTTATTAACAAAAAATACAGCTGTGATAATGTGTGGCGATCATGACCAGCCACCACCCTTTGTTGGACCATCTCTCCACATTTGTGGTTAAAAGATTTTGTTGATTATTACGAGGAGATAACTGATGATTATAGAGCGCTAGATGCAGAATTAAACGAGTTTAAGAAATTAATGAGACTACAACCGAATAAAATTCTATGTGAAATTATGCGTAAAATAATTTCAGAGACTTCAATGAGCGACTTTCTGCAAACGTGGAGACCAAACGACTTGATAGTGGCAAGTAGAAAGATAGTCAGAGACACACTTCAACAGCGGTTGTTTCAGTTACAACAGGAGAAGTTTCCAACGTTGCCAGTGCCGTTGTGTTTAATGACCAGCTGATACACGACGGCAAAATATTGACGTTGATATAACAGGACAGACCGAGAAACAAAATCTCGTATTAAATGACATTGTCACAGTTGATGTCAATGTTGTTGAAGATGCACTGCGCGCTGATAAGTCCCCGTGGACGCTTGGATACGCAGTGACGATACATTCATCTCAAGGACTGACTATCTCTGATACAGTTGTTTGGATCGTTGATGATCGAATCGAGTGGTCAAACTTAGTTTACTTGGCTGTGTCCAGAGTCAGAAGAATATCTTAACTGCGGAGAATTGTCTTGGATGAGCCAGTGATCGATGACAACGATAAATGTCAAGTCGATATGATAAGAAAACAATTAACCGGTTATAAACAAAGTGACAAAAAAATAATCGCGATTTTGACCTTGATGTTGAATTTATCATGACACTGAAACAACAGCAGAATAATCATTGTGCAAGCTGTAATTATATAATGTTGTCGCAGTATTTGAGTAATAATCCAAGACAATTCACCGTAGATAGAAAGGATAACAGCCGTGGTCATACACGAGAAATACAATGTTGACCTGTCTTGAATGTAATCGACGTAGGGGCGCTAGTTAAGTGATCTGGGGGGTAATTGTGTGTCTTCGGGAATTACTTGTAATTGCTCGCGTGTAAACCCACGCTGAGGAGCAGTTGAATCCAGTCTGTAGATTGCTGGTCTACCAGTAGATCTAGTTATGTTAGATATATTGTGTGTGGTGATGCACCAAATAGGATCAGTCGCTCTTTTTATATCACCTTCAAGTTCAACTGGTTCATATAAATATCTCACAGTGACATTGCCCAGTATTGGCTGTGTTGAAAAATCACGTCGTTGTACGGGTATATTTTTTTGGGTAATTGCGTTAATAGGTTTCATGTTGGTTGTTCGAGTTATTTCATTATTTAATACAGCTATCACACCTGGTAATCTTGCAACCCATTCACGAGATCTCTTGGCCTGAATGAATTCCTTCGCGTACTGATATCCAAATAACCGCTCAGCAAGAGTTCGATTAAATCGCTCAACAATTGCCTGATCAAGGTGAATTTCACTATGTCCTCGTCTGATGGTGACATTACGTTGCTTCATCAACGATGATCCTGGGCCCTAAAATTCCTGGCCTGGATCAACTTGTAGCAGCTGTGGCCATCGTAGACCACCTCGTTGATAAATTCGTTCAAACGCAGAAGCAACCTCAGATGCTGTTTTAGTTGTTAACGGTTCTGCATCTTTGTATCTACTTGCAACATCAACTACAGTTAGCGCGTAATTTGACGTCTTTGTATTTTAACGGTATCATGAGGTAAAAATAAAATATCAGCCTGATGAACTTCATTAGGAACACTGACATTGAAATGTGCAAAGTGAATTTGTTTAGGCGGTGGTTGGTAAATTTGCTATATTGCCTGTTTGGATAACCACTTTTTAGCAGTAACGCGTGTAACTTTTGCTGCTTCAGCGAGTTTACTAATCGCTGTGGTACCCTTCCAGTATCCTCTTGGGGAATAATAAATCGACTCCATTATAATTAATTACCCAGCACCGAGCGCTAATTTACCTTTCATTGCGGATTTTATTAACCAACTAGCTAACCTCTCCTTGAAAGATTTATCAGTGATGGAATTTAGCGCGTGAATTAATTTCACATCTGCGAGATGCTTATCTTGTAGATTTTTACTTTTATAAGCTACATCATGAGCATGACACGCCTTATCAATAGCGTTTATTGGATACTCACCTGGTTTTGGTTGATCTTGGTCATCAAGTCTGATATCAAGTCTGGTTCCAGGGCCACAGTAATTATATCCTGGAAGATGTTTTTCTCCTGGGTATTTAGCCCACGGAGTCCCAGGTAATTTTGTTAATTTTGCTGCAATATCACCTCCGTATTGCTTTTTTTTACTTGGCTTTATCTTTGGCTTTGGTTTATCACCTGATTTGGGAATAAATTTAAATTTCTTTGTACCGCATCGTTCACACTTGCCCGTAACCGCAGATCTGTTATTGCATGTTGTAATGGTTGTTAGATCACTTGTTGGCGTGCGCGCCCTGCATTTCACACAATATAAGTCCATATTTATTTTATATTATTCTAATGGAAATCACTGACTTTTCTGCTACAAGGAAACGAGAACCAGTTAAGCATCACGCAGCGCTACCAAATTATGTTCGTATGATTATTATAGGTCCATCTGGGAGTGGTAAAACACAATTACTGTTGAATTTAATAATGAAGTGGATGAAGTGGGACAAGTTGTATTTGGTAGCCCCGTCAGTTGATGATCAACGATGCTACGAAGTGTTAAAAGATTTTAATGAAAGTGCAAAATCGTTAAATGAGAGCGGAGATGATGTTGTTGAATTTATAACTGACATTAATGAAGCACCAAGTATTGATGATATTGATGGATTTATTAATAATTTAGTTGTTTACGATGCTGTAATGTTGGATAAACAATCAAATCCAGCTAGGATATTTTTCAGAGGTAGACACAAAAACACTGACGTGATTTATGTAACTCAGCGGTATACACAAATTCCTAAAGTGATCAGGGATAACTGTAATATTCTTACTGTCTTCAACGGAGTTGATACTCACACGTTACGAAATATTCATCAGACCTGGTGTAGTGGTGATATGGATATAAATAAGTTTAGAAACTTCTTTTCACGAGCACAAGCTACTCCGCATGGTTTTATCACGATAAATTTACATGATCCTAGAACACGGTATCGAATCGGTCTTGATACAATTTTTGGATAATAGCAGCAGGGAGGGCGACGACAACGAGTTGGTTCACTTTTTGTAAATCATATTCGCACACTTGGTCGTTTTCCAAAGAAAAACAGCACAGCTAACTCGGAGAGGGTTCTCAGAGATACTCTTTTTCGGGCCCTAAAAAAAGTTAGCTGTTTGTTTTCGTGTTGTTAATCCTTTTTTGTGGAGATCTTATTTCGACATTTGGAACCTTCTAAAGTTTGTAGGGTTCGCCCTCCCTGCTGCTCGGTTACAAGTATGCTAAGTTCCCCAGTTCCAAGGACTTCCAGACAATATTCAAGTCAACCGAAGGCTTCTTAAACTCGTAAATACTCCACTAAATTCTCCATCAGTACATGACGACCACACAAGAGAAATCTCCAATTTCACACTTCTATGTTTTTTGTGGTCTTCCTTTTACTTGAGTCATTAGTAAGCTGTTCGAACCCGAATACTAATACTTAACGCCATCACAAGACACGACCCAAATGCCTAATACAACTAATTAATCCTATATCAAATTACTAAACACGTATTCCTATCAATATCATAAACCATTCCTACATATCGTCCGTGATCTGTCTATAATTAGCTTCATATAGCACTCGTATTTCTCCATTCAGGTTAGAATTACACCAATGCATGCCCTAAAGAGCTTGCATCTGTATTTACTAAGTGGTAACCAATTACATACTGAATTGGGAATAATGAATAAATAAATAAAAACTCGATGTGAATAAGCAATAAATATTCAAATGTACTTGAAAATATTTGAATCGGGAATAAGTAACTGGTTACTTATTCCTTATTGAATCGGGAATAAGGAATAAGTAATCAACTTGATTTCGCTCTATTCGAGACTTGTCTACCTATTTTTTCAGGTCGGTAATCATAATACTAAATAACGTGAGACTTCCCCGGGGTATTCACTTTTCCAGCTATTGCTGAATCCACTTTGATAATAATTGATGCTTTACTCCAGCATTTATACTTGTCTCCATTACTTTGTATATATTGTCGTAAGTGATATTGTCTTTAAGTGACATTTGTCTGTGTGTATTTACATCAGCCGGATGTTTCGGGACATGAATTTTCCAATTTAATGGAATTGCTCACGATCTCCAGATCGCACACGGCAAATCCATAAATCACCAGTTGTTTTTATTTTTGTTTTGATTGGTTCTTATGATGTCATATCCTAATGTATCCTCTCCAGGTGAGGTGGTCTTTTTCTGGCTAATCGCCTTTATCTATTCATGAATGGTGAAATCTATATTTAGAGAACTTATCTGTGCTCCTTTCTTAGCGAACAATGGGGGTATATTTGTTACACAACTTTCAGGTGATTTTGGAACATGGTAGTATAATTGGAATTGCTGATCATCTCTGCAAAGTGTGTTGCTAATTTATTTAATTAAATCGTTATTTGTTACAGTGCTTGGGATTTTTAGGGTAGAGAAGGTTGATTTTCCCTTTATTGATTTAATTTTTACACATACTTGTTTGGCGTTCGTTTTAAAGTTTAACGACGAGCAGTATTCCTTCCATGTTTTTTCTTCCTTTTCTTTATATTTCAAAACGTCATGTGCTTGCTAAGTATGTTTGAATTTATTTGAATTTGTTAAGAGCATGTTTATTATTCTTAATTGCCTGTTCACATTTGTTATTCCACGATGGACACTTTGTTTTACACTTCTCCCCCTGTTTTGGGCATGCTTGGAGAAGACAAAGACAGTTTTGGACCATGTTTTGTTGAATTTATCTATATTGTCGTATAGCTGGTCATAGGCCATACCCTCACAGATGGATCGAAATGCTTACCAGTCTGATTTATCATATCTCCATTTTGTAATATTGATAGTTTTAGCAATGTGTTTGATATATTGAGGGTGATGAATACTGGAATGTTGTCACTTCCTACCGAATACACCCATATTGATTGATTTACTTCCCAATCAGCAATGTCTGTTATTTTGAATGTACGTATTGTTAGGTCATTGCTGTTCCATGTTTTGTTTTGTTTTGTGTTTTTTGTTTTGTGTTTTTGGGGGGTTTTTTTTTTTGATTTATTTTAGTACGTGAACCAGTGTTTAACACTAATATGTTGGCCTGAGTGACCCACTTTTCGAATTTTTTCCCTCTCCTATCCAAGAGACTGCATCAGTTGTTTGCTGTGAGCATTACAATCTCCACTAAAGTTGCACAATCACATTAAATGCCCACCATATTGTGACATCTTTCAGATGTTGTGATTTAGCTTCCGCCAGGATTGCCTTTAACAATGTTTTCATTCAGGAAAACACCTGCTTTTGTCTTTCCTGGTCACCTTTCTCAAGGTCTCATTCAAGAAAACGTCTATTTTTATATTTACTGGTCGCCTTTCTCAAGGTTTCCATTCAGGTAAACATCTGTTCTTCTCTTTTCCTGGTCGCCTTTCTCAAAATTTCCATTCAGAAGAACATATACTCTTCTCTTTCCTGGTCGCATTTGTTAAAGTCTCCATTCAAGAAAACATATGTTCTTCCCTTTCCTGGTCGCCTTTCTCAAGGTCTCCATTAGGAAAACATCTGTTCTTCTCTTTACGGGTCTTTGCTCTTGAACAGCAATAGATAAAGTATTTATCCTGTCTTAATGTGCATCCAGATATGTGTCTTCTTCTGATATCATCTCATTGTTGATTTTTGTATATATAAAAAATGTGTAGCTCTGAAATTGTTTAGCTCTTTCAGCAATACTGTTTTATATGTTAAATTCTTATCTACATTTTCTTTCCTCTTTTAGAATTCAATGAATGTTTTCCTCTACAGTTTGGCATATGTGATTGTCAATACCTCTAATTAGTACAAACCGATTCTTGACCGCAAACTTTGATTGTTCTGGATCTGGCAGATTAGTAAGGTTTCGTTTAGTGTCGTCTAGCTCAGGATCTTTCCCATCCGTTATTGACATAGTGCTAAGAGCAAAATAAGACACCAGCACCCGTTAAAAAGCATGCCGTCAAGATAATCACTTTTCGTCTTCATTTTCGATGTTGATAATCCATCTGCAAATGATTGTATCTGATAATAGCTATTAACATGATATAAAAAGAATGTCTCCGTAATAAACATTTTTATTACAGGCAAATACTCTGTTAAACATAAATAATAACGATTTTATTATGTCCTGTGTTACTGATCAGCTTAAGATAAATGTGCAAAAGTTTAGGTTTCGAAACACAAACTGCATCAGATTTTGCAGAAAACTGCATAGTTGTCTTGCTATTGAATCCTAGCAATGTATCATGTTAAAGACATACAGGTCATGTATGTGTTCATCGCTGATTATTTCAGTAATGAGTCTCTTGTTTTTAAGAATTTGATTCTACATACCTTTAAATCTCAATTGTTAACTTAATTTTGATCTTAATTCACCCATATTCATTTCCAAGGTCATTATTTATACTCCCCGAGAAGTAAATGAGAGAAAATAAATGTTAAAGTACGTGGACATTTTTGGACGAAATCAACAAAAAGGTGTTATCCAATACAATCTGGATTTAAAGTAGAGAGCCATGATGTCACAAGGAAAGTTATGCATCTTGATCAACAGATTCGTACTACCCTATATTGTCATTATTTGGCTCAACGTGCTAATTTCTTTCCCCAGTTTAGTACCTGGCCACATTTGTCTATAGCGATCGATAATTTTCTTCTGGTAGTTTTTTTATATATCACATTTAAGGTGTTGATCATTCAGTAATTAGGATTGAATAGACTTTGTTTAAACTAAATTGGTATTAAATTTTAAGCAACAATTTTTTTATTGAATTGAAGATGAGTAAATGCGTACACATGCCCTGTATGATTTGTACTATAGCTGTGATGCGCGCCGTGCAATTGTAAATTGGCGTGACTTTTACTTTTGAGTTGCGATTAAAACATTAAACATTAATGCTTTCTTTCTTGTCACCATCTGCAGTCATTCCATTTCTGACTCTTTTCATAAACATACCATACTTGTAATAGCCATCACTTTATTCATGAACATATCATACTTGTAACAGCCATCACTTTATTCATAAACATATCATACTTGTAACAGCCATCACTTTATTCATAAACATGTCATACTCGTAACAGCCATCACTTTATTCATAAACATGTCATACTTGTAACAGCCATCACTTTATTCATAAACATACCATACTTGTAACAGCCATCACTTTATTCATAAACATGTCATACTTGTAACAGCCATCACTTTATTCATAAACATGTCATACTTGTAACAGCCATCACTTTATTCATAAACATGTCATACTTGTAACAGCTATCACTTTATTCATAAACATATCATACTTGTAATAACCATCACTTTATTCATAAACATGTCATACTTGTAACAGCCATCACTTTATTCATAAACATATCATACTTGTAATAACCATCACTTTATTCATAAACATGTCATACTTGTAACAACCATCACTTTATTCATAAACATGTCATACTTGTAACAGCCATCACTTTATTCATAAACATGTCATACTTGTAATCGCCATCACTTTATTCATAAACATGTCATACTTGTAACAGCCATCACTTTATTCATAAACATATCATACTTGTAATAACCATCACTTTATTCATAAACATATGCTTGTAATAGCCATCACTTTATTCATAAACATGTCATACTTGTAACAACCATCACTTTATTCATAAACATGTCATACTTGTAACAGCCATCACTTTATTCATAAACATGTCATACTTGTAATCGCCATCACTTTATTCATAAACCTGTCATACTTGTAACAGCCATCACTTTATTCATAAACATATCATACTTGTAATAGCCATCACTTTATTCATAAACATATCATACTTGTAATAACCATCACTTTATTCATAAACATGTCATACTCGTAATAGCCATCACTGTATTCATAAACATATCATATTTATTCATAAACATGTCATACTTGTAATAGCCATCACTTTATTCATAAACATATCATACTTGTAATAACCATCACTTTATTCATAAACATGTCATACTCGTAATAGCCATCACTTTATTCATAAACATGTCATACTTGTAATAGCCATCACTTTATTCATAAACATGTCATAGTTGTAACAGCCATCACTTTATTCATAAACATGTCATACTTGTAACAGCCATCACTTTATTCATAAACATGTCATACTTGTAATAGCCATCACTGTATTCATAAACATATCATACTTGTAACAGCCATCACTTTATTCATAAACATGTCATACTTGTAATAGCCGTGTGGTTTTGAAATAGTGGTTGCTACATAACTGTCATGTATGCAAGTAAATATGTTATGGTTTGTTGTTTTTTTTTTGTTTTTTTTTGTAATATCAAGCATAAAATAATTTCTCTTTAATGAAGTTGTTAGTTTTAATCATATTTGTTATCAACTGGATTTGTGAATCATATATTTTTGCCAAGGAGTCAATACTCAAAGTTGAGGAGTTCTTTCTTCAAAAAGATCTATTTTAATATAGAGCCATTACTATGCCAAGGCTGCACCGGTCAGTTATCTAGCAATTGCTATGTATATTTAGATTAATTGTTTGTTTGTTAGAATTTTATATATTTCATTACATGCTATTGTAATGTAATATTGTTTACTGAACTTTTTTCAGAACTAAGTTCAGTTCTGTTTGGCTTGATTTATTTGGTTTTTAATTTATTTCATTATTGTAAATACCTAATAATAGGACATTGTATTTAGTCGCTGACCTTAAAATCAGTGACAGTTTTGGTAAACAACTTTGTTTCTTTTTTATTCTCTCAGAGTAAGAATCATTTAGTTGAGTCGAGGTTATACCTGGACTACGTGACGTGAAGCACGTGTTAATTCTTAAACAAACTTCTATTTTTTCTAGAAGTATGAACTCTTGACCCCCATCCGGGAATCTGTTTTGCGTTTTAGGTAGTCTTATAACTGATGCTATAATAAGAATTCTTTCAGTTGTGCCTTAACACTTGAAAAGTCAAGTTGTTTTATGTTGTGACCAATTTGGGGCTGAATTTTTATTTTCTTCAAATTATTGAATTTACCTGGAAACACAAAAGTGCTCTGATAATAATTGGACAAAGACATTTACTGGAATTTATAGATTTCAAAAACTGGAATAATATTTTATGTGATTCAACAAGAGCCTATTGACTCATCAGTACGACGTTGACTATCTCATACGTCATCGCCTTCCATCTTTGATTTTCATAGGGATTTGAACTGTGATTCACATAGAACTGTTCATAGATAGGACTTGTGTTATTTTAATTCTTGGATTACAATTTGGATTTAATTCTTAATACCGTAAGTTTTTTCTTCTTATTTTTTCACTTTTTATTCTAAGGAAATAAATTATTTGTTAAATTTTACAAAACTTGTTGTCTTCACTCTTTTCTGTTACTTATTTTAAGAGCATATACTCGTAACACAATATAGGTTGCCTATAGACAAGCACAATTCCTGTATATTTGCTTATGAAAAACATTTGCATAGGAGCAATTAGTGTAGCTAGAGTTCTGCTAATCTCCATTCAAGAGACCTTGTTACCTTAAGCGATGACCGCTCCGGCGGCCTACTGGTTAGAACGTCCGCCTCGGGTGCGGAAGGTGTCGGGTTCCATATCCCTAATTTGATCATAGAACGGTTACTTAACTTTCTCAATATCCCTAATTTAATCACAGAAATATTACTTAACCTTATCCGTATCCCTAATTTAATCACAGAATTTTTACTTAACTTTCTCCATATCCCTCATTTAATCACAGAACTTTACTTAACTTTCTCCATATCCCTAATTTAATTATACAACTGCTACTTAACTTTCTACCGCTCCGGTGACCTATTGGTCAAGAGTGTACGCCTCAGAAGAGGGAGGTCGTGTGTTCGATTCCCGGCCGAGTCATACCAAAGACTTACAAAAAATGGCAATAACAGCTATCTCGCTAGGCGCTCAGCATTAGGAGGTTAGTGTTTGGAATGATTGGCGTGATGTCAGGATAATGTGACTGGGTGGGACAACGTACTACATGTCTGCGGCATGATGTCCCTGTGCTAGACATCACTATAAACTGCTACACTGCAGACATCGTAGCTATATGACTGAATACTTTTTAAAGGTACATTAAAAATCCAGATCACCACACACACACACACACACACAAACACACACAAGGCGATAACGAAGTGACAGGCCGTTAAGATTTTTTCAACATGCATTCTTTTCTGTGAGTTTCTCTTTTAATTTCCTTCCAGCTTCTTTGCCTTTTGTGTCTGTATTAATTATTTTCCCCGAGTGTGTTTATACATTTGCTGTACTCGTTGATGCTCAAAAGAACCCCCCCATGGTTAATTTTATTTTTGCTGACGACAGTCGTATCATTGACACTGTTCAACGTACTAACTGTATAGCTTATCATTCAAAGTTTTTTAAACAATTGTTATGACTCTTGTACTAAAATCTGGTGAAGGTTAGTGAAACAACTAGTTATACCCGATAAACACGATCCAGCTGCAGAAACACCTGAATGAGCTGAAGCTGATTTCATATCTGGCTTTAACCAGTTCCAAACTTTGTATGACATTTTGTATCGCGTTCTGAATTTTTATATTGTTCAATATCCAAGATCAAACACAATGTTATCTCTTTACCTTTGTGCTATTTTTTATACCCTTTCACTCATTAACACTAACGGCTACTATATTCGTTGAGTGACATTTTAACAAGTGAAGCCCATTTGGTTTCAGGTAGTCGACTGTGAACTGGCTATAATATACTTGATGATCAACTATATATCGAGGTGTAAGTTGATAATATTTTTGTTTGTTTGTTTCTATTTTTGTTTCCCTGGACAGCTTATTATTTATTTCACTATAAAAAGATAGACTTTAAGTTCTATTAAATTGTTTCTATTAATGGCTATTAAAAATTTACTTATTTTAGCAGCCCCATCATTTCCAATGGTTTTTTTTTTGTTGTGTCTTCTTAGTTTATGTTTTGTTCATCTTGTCTAAATTGTTATATTCAGGCTTTATTTGTTATCTCTTGGTACATTCCGTTTACAATATTTAGTTAGAGCGTCCGCCTCGGATGCGGGAGAACGTGGGTTAGATCCCCGGCCGAGTCATAGCAAAAACTTATAAAAGTGGTACTTACAGCTGCCTCGCTTGGCGCTCAGCATTAAGAGGTTAGTGTTAGGACTGGTCGGCCTGGTGTCAGGGCTAATGAATGAGTGGACATCGTGCTACATGTTTGTGGCATGATGCCCCAATGCTAGACATCACTATAAACTGTCACACTGCAGACATCGTAGCGATATGACTAAAAAATTGTTAAAGCTACGTTAAAATTCCAAATTACACACACACACACACACACACTATTTATGTTATATTTATTATTGTAGTCTTCCAATTCTGTAGAACTATGAAATTCACCTTATGTGATACTACGTAATTGTTACTTACTTTTCTAGCTGTGATTTATCCTTTCCTTCACTATTTAAATAACGATGAGATGGATGAGAGTAATGGAAACTGAAATGAAAGAAAATGAATACCTTCAATATTTACAACACAGATGACGATAAATATAAAACCAAATCACTGGAAAATGTCACAACAATTGTAGTAACAAGGACGGATCAAGGATTTTTCCTGTACGCAAGGAACTAGTTTTAAAATTGTGATTTTTTGTGTGCATGAAATAGCCACATTGTGCCGTTTTTACTTCGAAAAGTATACCATTATTTTTGGGAAAATGTTTAGAGCGAGTAACCAGCCCGCCCTACCCCTAAATCTTCCCCATATACAGGGTTTTACTCTTTTATTTCTACGCCACTTTCTCTTGGTCTATTACATTGACTTATGTTTATCTATAGTACAGAATGTCCACTCAAAAAAGGTTTGTCTGTTTGGTTCATCTGTATTATTCAAGTTATAAATATGCATTTGCTTCGTTCCTTCTTGACAAAATCCAGACCATTGTCTTCCGCCCACGTGTATATACCATTATTAAATATGTCAGAAAAGATCTTGCTTAAAGTAACAGTAAAGAATATCCCTCTGACCCTCTGTGTGTGTGTGTGTGTGTGTGTGTGTTTACGGAAATGTTTGTTATGGGGACCAGTAAACGAACCCCGTCAGTTATGTTGCCGCGACATGGCTGAATTATTGTGACATTTGCAGCAGTCGACTTCTAAAGCACGCACGCTCGATTCAGGGGACTGACTGCAAACATTCACAACCAGGCTTAATCGCAAGTGCTCTGAATATCGATAGTATTAAATAATTCATGTATAGAATCCATTTAACCCATGGTATATCATTACTCAGAGAATATAATCGAGTAACCCAGTATCAAATTTGTCAATTATTCTAGCTCTCATGACTGATGTAGCGTCGAGTGTACAATACGTAAAAAGCCCCATCCGCTGGGACATGTTACAGAGATATTCAATGGCTATTAGCGGAATGATACTTTGAGGTTGATGCGTTCGATGCAAAACAAGTCAGGTACGTTGTGGACTGCGGTAGTTTCCTTTGCAATGGATCCTTCGTATAACGGCGTGTTTATATTTGTATTCGCACTTTTTGGTAAGTAAACACAAAACATTGCACACGTGTGTGTGTGTGTGTGTGTGTGTGTGTGTGTGTGTGTGTGCGTAAGATAGCACACTTTAATATTCTAACAAAGTATCGTTCACGATGGCGTTTTTCTTTAGTAGCAAATCTTATAGTTATGTAGAATAGGTGTCATTTCTCTTTTATTCCACTGTCAGAAAATAGACATGTACCACAAATATAATATAAAAGAATTATATGAAGTTACATCAACCTGTTAGGTACGATTCATGTTATGGGGGTAATTAATGATTTTGAAAAGCGATAGTATATTATGTCCACTGAAATTCTTCCTGTTTTGTCGATTATACTGGAACGAGAAGAAGAAAAATACCAGAGAAAATTTAACTTTATAAACAAATTCTGTAAAGATTTTCATTCTGTTTCTGATCAATAGATGGTAGAATCATATGGCTCGATGATCGGTGGACGGGAGAATCATCAAATCGTTTGTTGACAGCAATGATATATGAATTGCTGAAAATATTGGTTCATATCATATGTAAATAGCAGTCACATAATAAGACAGGCTGGAAGTAGTGGATAGTCGGGGATAAATGCAGAGTTACTTTGTTTTAGGAAATAGAATCCACAGACTAATTTTTTTCTGCAGTGATCATTTTCAAACCAAGTTCACTAGAAAGGGAAGTTATCAGTTCAAATTTTGTTAAAGTGATCTGTTAAAAAAAGCCATAATATAGCCTTTGTCCAATTTATAAATTATGTAAATTTAAATATAAATACACACTGTCTAAAAACACAACAGAAAAATGGCTTTTCTGCGATAAGTTTCTTAAGAAACCTGATCGTCAATGGTATGCAATCATCAAGAGAATTTATCTTTCGCCTGTAGTGTAGTTCATAAATTTCCAATATTAATCATGAAAAGAAAAAAATCCGGGACGAACGATCTTTAATTTATTATAATTTGGTTCATGTAGATTTGCCTGACATACTTAAAATAGAACTGACATTTTTTATTTGGCAAAGTAAGTGAATAAATACGTGTCTATGTGCTTTAGAAAAGATTCCTTATCCATATCCCTAATTTAGTCATAGAAATATTACTTAACCTTATCCGTATCCCTAATTTAATCACATACTTTTTACTTAACTTTCTCCATATCCCTGATTTAATCAGTGAAATATTACTTAACCATATCCGTATCCCTAATTTAATCAGACTTTTTACTCAACTTTCTCCATATCCCTGATTTAATCATTCAACTATTACTTAACTTTCTCCATATCCCTAATTTAATTATACAACTGCTACTTAACTTTCTACCGCTCCGCTGGCCTAGTGGTCAAGAGTGTACGCCTCGGAAGCGGGAGGTCGTGTGTTCGATCCCCGACCGAGTCATACCAAAGACTTACCCAAAAAAAATGGTACTAACAGCTGCCTCGCTTGGCGCTCAGCACTAAGAGGTTAGTGTTAGGACTGGTCGGCCTGGAGCAGATGTTATACCAGAGGATGTTTACAAAGTAGGAGCATCGTACATGGCACAAAAACTGAGTGAACTCTTCTAGTTATTTTGGATTCTGTGAACTATACCCCTATAGTACAAGGACATATCATCGTCCCCTTGTACAACCAGAAAGGCATCATACAATTCTGTGACAACCATCGTGGCATCTCACTGTCAATATCAAGCAAAATCCTTGCCAGAAAAGAAGAGGAAACGGGTCCATGAACATTTACGAATTCATTTTCTCGATAAAGTACTAAGGTGTAGCGCATACAAATATTATAATAGATTGGAAGATTGAAACGTAGTTGTAGTATGGTGATGGATGATGTCAAGGACTGGTTTACTAAATTTCTCAGAATTCTTCCTCTAATTGAGATTTTACATTATTTTGTTACAGCTGGTGTTATAAAACAGATGAAAAGTAACGTTACAATTCAAGAATTATACACATTGGAATCTTGTTTATTCTAGAAAGAAAGGTTCTATAATTCATTCAACAGGAACAAACCTATCAGTTCTCCTGAAAAATTACACAAATGTTCTTTGCAGGATAATTCAATGAGATATAGCTTTATTTAAATCGCCGTTAATACATGCTCAATGCTCAATGTAAAATTCATGGTTGCCTCTCAAGCAGGAATTGAAAACGAAGACAAAGCTCATTTTCATTCTGAATCTTGAGCTTTACATGCAACTAAATTTTAACTGACGATGCTCCAAAACGATCAGATGTTGAACTAATGTCAAGCTCGGTCCACAGACGAAACCTTTCACTTGTTCGAAGTCTTAAATATATCATTAGTAACCAAAATATACAGAAACACACTCTAATGGAATTTAAATTACGTCGTTAAATTAAATGGATTACATTCTGCCTCCATGTTAACAAAACATTAATTATACAATCAACAACCCATACACTGGTGTCCATATCACCACGATTGTTCACTCCTGTGCCGTAATCCACTATCAATAACTGCTGCATGCGGCTAGAACCCTGATTCGGGTTTGTGGAAATATACGTCTACTCGGGTCTTATCGTTTATCCCTAAATACAAGCTGAAATGTCGTATTCGTTAATATTTCCCACATTAATCTTGATATATCTTGGAAACGAATTTGTACGTGTGCATATTTGGTTCAAAATCAAAACTTGAAAGGATTCCTTCCATTACTTATGTCAGTGAGTTTTCATTAATGTCAACAATCCCCACATAAATCTACTTCATTTGAAAATGTCTGTTATACATTATGTTTGGACATCTTTTTCATATTATGACATATTAATCCAATGAAATTCCCGCTTTCTTTTGTCAGATGAATTTTTTTCTTTAGACTACATTGGGTCGGAGATGTGTGCATTTCCTTTCAGACAAGGGCTAGTGGCGCCTGAAGAACTGAAATGGGGAAATATTTCAAATCTCATTTCGCTTCTTATTGTCGGTGTTAGAATTGTTATATTGAAGGTGTTACACAGCTTTGAAATCATCTGTTATGTTTTCTTGCTTAATTATTTATATTCATCCAGATACTGTACTAATTCCCTGTGTGAACTTGTTTCAAATAGTAAAGTGGACTGGATACATGTCCCTGTTTAATTAAAAGATGTAACCGAACTTGTGCAAGTTATTGCAATTCATCACACTTAGACTGAATCTCGTTTTAAATTGCTTTTTGATAATCTGATAATCTGGAGAGGTGTATAATCGCCATCATAATAATTAAATTATACCGCAGCAAAAATGCATGTATAGACAAATTGTATTCTAATGCAACGGTCAAATAAGTCTCTTCTTTAGATTGTTATGTGGTTTGAAATATCCGTCGTCACTGTTAGCATTAGTTATGCATTTATTTATTTATTGTTGTTGTTGGCTTATTATTATTATTATTATTATTATTCAAAATCAACATTACAGTTTAATGAATTCAAAACAAATGATAGATCCTATATTTGTTTTTGTTTATGGTGCAACACAAACTTATTTACCTTAAAACAGAAAACAAAAGTTATCTTTTTTTGCATGTGCAACAATAGCACATTTCAAACTTTCGTGTTTTTTTCTTTCGTGAAGCAACAAATTCACATCTAAAACAATATGCTTTTCCTCCATGATAAGTTCATATTTCCTTCGCGATATAAAATATCTGCACTTTAAAAATAAAGTTCATATTTCCTTCATGATATAAAATATCTGCACTTAAAAAATAAAGTTCATATTTCCTTCATGATATAAAATATCTGCACTTAAAAAATAAAGTTCATATTTCCTTCATGATATAAAATATCTGCACTTAAAAAATAAAGTTCATATTTCCTTCATGATATTTGCATTTACAAAGTCCATGTTTTATTATGCAAAATAAACATGTTTACGTTTCAAAGGCACATATAATGCTTTCTTCATGGTGCAACAAATTTACACATCGATGAGAAAGTTCATGTTTGTTTGCGGGTGTGTGTTGTTTCGTTGTGCAAACACACTTAAAACAGTTATTATTCTTTTATGGTACAGAATATTCACATTAAAAAGGACATGTTTTTACTATCATATAAAAGATATATAAATTTTACAACTTAGAGACCATGTTTTCTTCAAGGTGCAACAAATTTACATCCCAAAAAACGAATTTCATGTTTCCTATTGTACAACAGAAGCATATCTACATTTAAATAAACACAGTTGTTCACGATGCAAAACAATGTACGTTTCAAGGGGAAAAAACCCAACAAATTTCAAATTTTTCTTTGATGATAAAAGAAGGTTCACGTTTCAAAGACCAATGTTTCATAGTACAACATATTTACATTTGAAAGAAAAGACAAATTAATTTTGCATCCTTGGTGTATAATAATATCATCACTTCGAAAAATATGTTTAATGATTTCTTTATTTTGCAACAAATTTACATTTTAAAAAACAAAATTATGTGCTACATTTCGTGTTTATTCTTTCGTTGGACCAAAAATTGCATTCATCATTTATCGCAGCATTTCTTTTTAACACATTTAGTATTTCTTACACCGACAAAGCTTTGGTGTTCATGTTTTTGCATGTACCGTCAGTGTTATTGCGTTACTTTTGTCTGTCCTGGTAGATTATATTTTAAGATAATTATCACATGTATGTGAACATGCTTATTTGGATTTTAGTTCAGGACATTGGTTTTCCAATCGGAAATTCTACCTGATGTTTTTCATGTTCTTTATTACAATTTCAATAAACGATCTGCCCACGTTTGCAACTTAAAATGTTTTGGAAATGAACTTTTGACCCTCATCATTTTCCTCATATTGCGTATTCGATTTTCATAAAAGTTTTATGTAAGGAGAATTATTTTATTCCTATTATAACAGCTGAAGTGGAATCAGTCTTTTAGTTGTGTTCAATTTTAATTTGAGAGAGGATTTATTTATTAAGTTATTCATTTGAATTGCAAAGTGCTCATTATTATTTCGGACTAAATCACTCTTTTGGAATTATTGTGAATTCATTTAGAAACATTTTGGATTATATCATTGTGAGTCATCAAGACTATTAGCACACCAATACTATTCCAGGTTATTGGTACATCAGCGCATTCAAGATTTCGAATTATTCGAAACACCAATGGAATTCATTTCGAATACTCTATACTTTTGGAATTGTGATATAACTTTTAGGACTATTTGTGAATTCGCAATACTATAAGTTCTCTTTAAATTTTCACTTGTGTTCTATGGAGATAAATCATTTTGTTGAATTGTACAAAACATGTTGGTTTCTCCCTCTTTGTTTTGTTACTAAGTTTAGATCATAGTGTTATATATATTTGATTCATTTTATATCTGATTTAATTGTTTGTAGGTTTTAAAATCTTTCTATTTTTTTTAATTTCATTATATTGTCAAAATAATGAAGTTCTGTTTATTTGGAACTCATACTTTTTTCAGAAAATAGTTTGACCGTGACTGTTCATTTCTATAAAAATAAGGCTGACCTGGTTCCCGACCTTAATTAAAATTTAGTAAAAATTATGTCAACAAGTTCTTTTTATTCGTTCATTTTTATTGCGGGAATAATAAGAGTGAGATCGAGGCTGTACTGAATACGTGACCATAGATTTGTAAAGAGTTTTTAGTGAAGTAAACAACTTTTATTCTCGGAGTAAAATGATTGGTTCTTATCAAGGACACACAGGGGCTACTTGATTTTTTTAATATGTAAACATGATCACGTGACCCTTATCCGAGGCGTAAAATTCAAGTTTTAAACTATCGTTTTCGAGAAATAATCTCATTTGGGCTTTTACACTGGAAAGTGTCTGTTGTGACGTCTGGAGTTATTTCAAATTATTTGGATTCAAAAGGATTAATTCTTTTTTCCTGAAAATGTACGTGTGCTCATACGAAATTCTTGAACAAAGACATTTCATAAAAAATTTATTCGGATTTCCAAAACCTGAGTGATATTTCTTGTTTCTACAAGGAACTGTATACTTCAGCATAGTACAGGTTACATCATACGTCATCGCCTTCCATCTTTAATTAATTAGAAAATTTTATTATTAGGACTTCTAAAATTTTATTCGTGGATTATTCTTGGATTAGTTTTGGATTTGATACTTAAAACCGTAAGTTCATTTTGTTTTTTTATTTTCACAGTATTTTTCCAGGGAAATAAATTATTATATTTTTACAAAGCTTGTTGTTTTCACTCTTTCTTGTGTTATTGTTTATTCGAGCCTAAACACATAACATAAGAATAGAGTGGTAACAGCTGTCATTGACTTACATCCATGAAATATGGTACAACATTGTTGACAGAAGTCGTGACTTGGCAAGTACTGTACTCGTATGCTAACGTGTTGTGATACACTTTTCAAAGCATGACGGGCGATTTGATGATCTGATAAACGTATGGTTTTGTAAGGTTCCACCATTTTGACACACAAAGCTCTTGATCTTGACCTGAGGCTATTTTTTACGATGTAAAAGTTTGCCAAATGACTGGAACGAAAGTTGAGGGTGAGTCCTGGTAACCATAAATTTTAGGTTCGCCATTAGCAAAACTGTTTTAAGTTGATGCCTCCTAAGAACTTGTACCGTCCGTTGAATTGATCTGACAGCAAGAAGAATAACGTCTAGCTTCTTCCTTCAGTTTCAGAATTTCGTAATAAATGCTGGAAAAATGCCATGACTGCATTGTTGGTATTTTCTGTGGCAGAAAAACGACACATTTCGTATACTTTTGCAATGAGTATCCACGACTGAAAGCATGAAATAATTCAGCACTTACCCACATTCCTATCAAAGCATTTTCATAGTCCTCGTGGCGACAAATCTGATCTTGATTACACGTTTAAGCACATATATGACCTGAAGAAACATTACTTTTCCCTGTCTATTATGAGGTAAAACAGAATGGTACAAAATTGGTGAGTGGAACTTTACATTTAATCAAATCTTCCTACTGACGAATGTGTTCCACATCGACGTGTTCTGACAAAATTTAAATGTGACCGGTAGGGAATCGAGCATATATACCCACCCAAGGATACAATAAAGCCTAAATGACGCTCTGTTTCAAAGGTTCGATATCAACCACATCGTAATCTTCGACGATGCGTACAAATAATACATTCCGTTTTCAAAGCCAAAATCATAATGTTATATTCATCGTGTCTCCAGAGATCCCCCATACTACTGTTATGATTCTCGATGAAATAAGTGTCAAGTATGACTCAAAAATGAAGGGGAAAAAAGTATTGACCAATTAACCATGAGAATTCCGCAATTTATTCTAGTCACAGAAGAAAATTTCATGTACGTTCCAAAGTTTATTACTTTAGGCTACGTGATCTACCGCTGACTTATGAACAAAAGAGGATGTGCAACATTTGTTAGTGGTGATCACCGTGTCTCGAATCGATCTCTGCAATACTACATAATTTTCGTTCAGAACAGGAAAAGCATAGGAAAAAAATGAAGGCTTTGAAATATGTCAGTCACACTAGATGTATATAATGTGATTGAATCACTCCTGTTTCAACTGACCTCTGTTGTTCTCTCTCTCTCTCTCTCTCTCTCTCTCTCTCTCTGTATGCATATTATACACAGACGCATTCATTCCACATTAACTTTGATGATGATTTATCTGAAAGACAGAGAATATATTATTTTTTAAATATCAAAGTATATTGATTAGTATATGAGGTTAATTCATTAGTCACGTGTATAAGCATTTTAATTATTATATGCATGTAAGTTTTTATTAATATATTAATGTAAGTATTTGTATACGAGTATAAGTAGTTTGATTATTATGAATATAAGTGTTTTGATTGGTATATGCATGTAAGTATTTTATAAGGACATTAATATAAGTATTTTGATTCGTATCGAGTTATTAGTTTATAAGTATTTGGTTGGTATATAAGTATTTTGAATGGTATGTGAGTATAAGTATTTAGATTGGTATATAATTATAAGTATTGTGATTGGTATATAAGTATTTTGATAAGTATTTAAGTATTTTGAATGGTATATGAGTATAAGTATTTTGATTAATATATCAGTATAAGTATTTTGATTGGTATATAAGTATTTTGATTGGTATGTGAGTATAAGTATATATATGATATATCAAGAT
Organism: Sinohyriopsis cumingii; assembly: GCA_028554795.2. Taxonomy (NCBI): domain Eukaryota; kingdom Metazoa; phylum Mollusca; class Bivalvia; order Unionida; family Unionidae; genus Sinohyriopsis; species Sinohyriopsis cumingii. The sequence continues at coordinate 1,862,219 of CM068833.1, read as the reverse complement.
GACCGCTATCGCATAACCGGCTTGAAGCAGCTGTTCCGTTTGTTTGTGCCGTTTTTCATAATGTATGTGCGTGTTGTCTGTCTTCGTCTACGTTTTTGTGTTCATCATGCATTGGCTGTTCAGTTCGTATGTGTTTCTTCATCTCCTTGTTTTGGAAACGAGAACAATTAGACTTTTTCTCAGCTGTATTGCTCCACTGCTACAACGTCTTTTGTTGTTGAACAAACTGCCATCACGTGATACTCGAGAGTCATCCCGTTTAGGCTATGATGGACCTTCATTAATTGCTTTAAATGACCACTCCTAGACTCTCCACACCACACTGTGCTCAAGACTAAACGAATTGGACTACATTCATCATTAATTAAATGTAAACAGAAACGAAAAAAGAAACGTTGATTCAAAGCTGGCCGGCGTAGAACAGGAAGAAGAATTCCAGTTATCTCCCTTATACCCTTTCCGGCTCAACAATTTAAAAATTCGACCGTTAATTTAGATAACCTAATTCAAATCCCTATTAAATCGTCAATTTTTGAGTCAACTGTACAAGAGATACCTCTACTTATTGCATTATTCAACGCACAAGCAGTAGGACCACCGGAAAAGCGCACAGAAATAGTTAATTTTATCAACGATCAGAATATCAACGTCTTTTTCCTGACAGAAACATGGCTAAAAACATCAGGCTATGAGTCTAAGTGCGCTGATTTAACACCAACCGGTTACTTCGTCAAATCCTTCCTCCGCCACTCTAGCGGAGGTGGAATTGCTGTCATCACAAAGAACTCCATGATCAAACGTCTTAACTACACCATAACTTTCAATTTCTACCACATATCGTTTGAACTAGTTCAAACCACACTCATACTGGAACAAAGGTCAGTCCATTTTTTTCTGCTTCTACCGCCCTCCTTCTAGGTGAAAAAACAAACTGACTGAATCTCTCCTTTTGGAGCAGTTTCCGAATCTCCTAGAATATGGAAATTCGATAGATGGCAACCTGATTATTCTTGGAGATTTTAGCTTTCACTTTGACTGTCCCGAAAACCCAAACACATCAAAACTCCTAGATTCCATTAATGTTTTCAACCTCAAACAGTCAGTTAACCAACCCACCCATAAACATGGTCACATTTTAGACTGGATTCTTCATACACCTGATGACAATATTCTACGGTCCTCCCTGGTGTTCCACGAACTTGCATAAGATCACCTCTGCATTGTATGCCATCTTGACGTATCAGTCCCTAACCCTCCACCTTTATTTGCTACTAAGAGAAACCTCCGTATAATAAATAGAACCAAACTAATGCATGACATACAAATAAACCTAACAACTTGCTTACCTCCTACTGCAGAACAACTCGATAACTGCCTGCGTTCATTGCTCGACAAACGTTCCCCAGCCACCAAGTGCAGAGTATCAATTCAAAAGTGGTCTCCATGGTATAGCAGTGTTCGGGACCAGCATCGCACTGCTAAAAGAGACCGCCGTAAAGCTGAAAGGCTTTGGCTTTCCACCAGACTAACTGTTCATAAGCAAATTTATCAAGCCGCTAAGAAGAACGTCAAAAACATAGTCCATGCAGCAAAATCAGCCCACCACAGTACTAAGATCATGAAAAGTTAAAGCTGCAAAGAGCTCTTCGAGATTACTAACAAGCTAATGTAAGGAACAAATGTACACCACTTCCAACTACCTTCTCTCCAGTCGACCTTCCGGACATGTTTGCAAATTTCTTCCGTGACAAAGTACAAACGATTAGAGATAAGCTTGACACCACAATCTCAACTGACTCGTGATCACCATACAATTGGGATACAGAATTTGAACGGCAACCATTAGCAGCATTTGAACCTGTCTCTGTGGATTTAGTACGTACAATCGTGAAGAGTGCACCAAAGTCATGTGAATTTGATCCAATTCCAACATCACTGTTGCTTGAGTGCTTAGATCCAGTATTGCCTTTACTAACTGATGTTATTAATACCTCTCTCTCATCCGGGGAATTCCCATCAATTTTCAAAACTGCCATTGTAAAGCCTCTGCTGAAGAAACCAACACTCGACCATAATGGTTTAAAGAACTACCGCCCAGTTTCTAATCTCTCATTCATATACAAATCTTAGAAAACATTGTTCTATCCCAGCCTGTATCTCAACTGGATTCAAAGAGTCTTTTTAGCAATGTACAATCTGCATACCGCCCTTGCCACCGTATTGAAACTACTCTTCTAAAAGTAGTTAATGACATTCTCTCTGCTTTGGATAGCGGAAAGAGTACAGTCCTTACCCTTCTTGATTTTTCTGCAGCATTTGACACAATAGACCCTGATATATTACTTCACCGTCTCCAGCATGTATTTGGCATTCATGATACAGCCTTACTGTGGTTCAAGTCCTACTTGGTCAACAGGACACAAATTGAGTCCGCAAATGGAATACACTCCAGCCCAGTTGATCTATATTGTGGTGTTCCACAGGGGTCTGTTCTTGGACCTGTTCTCTTCATTCTATGCACTCAGCCGGTCTCAAGTGTCATATATCATCATCCAGTGTCTCACCAATTGTAGGCTGATGACACCCAAATATACAAATCTAGCCACCCAACTGAAATTGATGCTACCATCAAAAGTGTAGAGAGGTGCATTTCTGATGCGAAATCATGGATGGCATGTAACACGCTGCGGATGAATGATGATAAAACTGAAGTCATTCTGATCACAATAGAAAGACTTTCTCATTCACATCCTTTACCTCAAACAATAAATATCAGCAACACCAACATTTAATTCACACAATCAGTACGAAACCTAGGTGATACTCTGGACAGTACTCTCACATTGCACCAACATGTCATGAACATATGCAAGGCTGCATATTTTGAGCTGAGACGTATCAGCTCCATTCGCAAATATCTTTCAATTGATGCCACTAAAACGCTTGTGTGTTCATTAGTACTTTCAAGACTGGACTATTGTAGCTCAGTTCTGTCTGGTTCATCTCAATATATACTCCAGAAACATCAAAAAGTTAAAAACACAGCTGCCCGGATCAGTACCACAATCAGAACACACCTCCCCGCTGCTCTATACCCTACACTGGCTATCCATTCGATCCAGAATCAAACACAAAATGTGTTCTCTGTGCTACGTTTCACTAACGGACTCCAGCCCAACATACCTATCCGACCTCACCCATGGTTACACACCAGCAAGATACCTACGCTCCTCTTCTGACAATCGTATATTCATTATTCCCACTATGAAAACGAAGTCATATGGACAACGTTCTTTTGCATACCAAGGCCCAGCAACGTGGAACAAATTGCCAACTGAACTTAGACACAAAGACGCAGTGATCCCATTCAAGTGTGCTCTTAAAACTCACCTATTTCGACTGCAAGAACAAACTTAAAGACCTAATAATGTTTCCTACCATATATATTTTCAGCATGTTTTTCATATTTTCTAATTTCATGGTGTTTGTTTTTTGTAATCATATCATTATATGTTTTTCATGTTATATGTGTTGTCTTATGCTGTAAAGCGCTGAGAGCGTCTAAAGATCAGGCGCTATACAAAGTCCTCGATATTATTATTATTGGTATTATTATTATTATTATTATTTTGATTGGTATGTGAGTATAAGTATTTTGATTAGCATTTGAGTATACGCATTTTGATTGGTATATAAGTATTTTGATTGGTATATGAGTATAAGTATTTTGATTGGTATATGAGTATAAGTTTTTTATTTGTGTATGAGTACTTTGATTAGCAACTACTTGGGGGTCGTGTTTTGTTGACCTATATTATTACCATATTCGATAATTTTATCAGCTAAATAGTTGTAGTCTTACATCTTCGCATTATAAGCAGTTTGGCTGAAGAGTATCAACGTGTGCCGAACGATTTGAATCACTTTCAAATTTCTGCATACATTTCAAATGGCTAATTCAAAGGTCACCGAAATATGACCCCATAACGGTCGCTGTCAGATCTTCACGTAGGAAGGATCGGTCAGATTGACAATATTGACACTTATTTATAGTTCCTGTATAAAATCTTTTCCACAGAAACTATCAAGCATGTATTTTCCGTTTTAGGAAAACATTGCGTGGGGGGGGGGGACTAGGGTATTTGTCTTTTATTTACCCACAACATGTATACGCAATGCGGGGAACTATTTTACGCACAAATGCTGTGGCGAAATAAAAAAACAAATAAGCAAGTTTTTCCCACGAATGTTTTCCGAAAAATGAAATTCAGGTATCATAATTACCGAACATTCACGAATATTTAAGAATATTTCGAACTACTTCCATTTGTGAATAGTAATGACTCATAAGTTATCCAAACAAATTAAAAAGCATACGAATAAAGTGATATTGGGCTTAGGTCCTTACGTTTTCCAAAAAAAATCACTCTCTGGTACGTATGTAGTCTGTCTGAGGTTCAAACTTTGTGGCGAAAATTGACCCAAACTGGGACGTTATCATCTCATAAAATCCAAAACAGCATTGGCTATTAGTGTAGTTGGGGATTTTATCGTATTTTAAAGTCATTCTTATTCTTGAGCCCTTTAAACGTAGGTCGTAAACTAGCTAAACTGATTCTGAAAAAAGCTTTTATTTTTTAGTTTTGCCATGTCCCTGTTCTGACAACGAAGTTTCCAAAAACCGACACGCATATGGAGATTAAGTACCTTAATTTGCATTTCTCTACACGAAATTGGAAGAAAATCTGACAGGCCAAACCTTGTAAACATCATCTAAAAAATTTGGTAAACATTTTTTAAAACTGTCCGTATTGATCACAATATCATGGGGGGGGGGGGTGTGAATCCTGCCGCGCTCCCTCATAAAATTCTATAGGAGTCGCAGTCCCTTAGGCTTACACGTTTACTTGTACGACCATTCTACAAGGCCAAAAAGACCGGCTATAATGTTAATTTCCGCCTATTGTCTTTATTTATCGATCCGGTCTTGCAGGCATTTTCCAATAATTACTCCCATGTAATTTGAGATGAAAATCCAATTTCCCTGGTGAGTTTTCAAGAGCCACGCTGTTCTCGCTTTATTATGTCTGTATGGATCCGAAGACGATCCGTTTACAAAGAGAATATTTTCTATGACAATTAAATCAATCGATTTATTTGCTGAATATGATTGTTTATATACTTGGCTGCAAGCCAGAGGACAGATCATTGGCATAAGAGCTGATGAATCATTGATAACCACATCACTTTTCCAATGGTTGTGAGACCGCTTCTGCAATCAGTTTGCTAAAATTAGGCCATGTGCTGCACAAAGATTCAGCTTTATCCTCAAAATTGTGTTTCTCAGCAACATCCGATACGAATGGAATTGGATGAGTTGTTTAGTTCCCTGGACACGAGATTCCAACATGAGCAGGAGCAGTCTTGAAATCACAAAGCTTACTTTCGTCATTTAGCAAACGACACTAGTAATAAACGTTTCTTTAGTGCAAAAGACGGACAATAACGGGCGGAAACTCGATTACCTGTTCATTTCCACGCGGATACGATCGGACAAATTATTGGAGAAGTGTTTTGTTCACAAGATCACGTAGATATGTTGCCAATTTCATTGAATTTTGGAAACGTTGATTGCTGATCACTGGATTTTGTCATACCAATATATGTCTGACATGCTTGAAGAGACTGGCTTTTGACTGACTATAACATGCCCATTAGACTGGCTTTTGACTCACTATAACATGCCCATTTAAGTCATTGGCAATTTCTGATAAGCTATAAAAAAAAACTTACGATTGATAAGTAAAGGTTTTAGCTGAAATCCATATATCGATAGTGACATCAAATTGTATGTTTGCAAGTGCCAGGTACCTGGGAACTAGTCTGGAAGTGGACTAATCGTATCATGGATAAAGAGAGATTCTCAACAAGCACAGGAAAGAAAAAAATGAAATAATGCCTTCACAAATTGCTACGTATAGTGATAACTATGGTTTTGTACTAACACACAGTAAAACAGTGAGTAACTAGCTTTATTGCACAATCAAACTTAAGACCTCTACTACTTAAATGACTCCATTCCAAAGACATGTCGAATGAACCAGCCCTGTGATACGAAACTAACATCTACATCATGGACTTTGAAGGAAATTAAAGAAATGGATAGTGTCAGGTTTTAAGCATATTGGTAATTCCATAGCTGCATAATGACTTCCAAACTTGAATAAAACAAAAAACAAACGTAGAACCATAATTGAGACAGTGGTAAGATTATCAGAGATGGGAATTCACTACAACTGCTTCATTGAAAGTCAGACAACAGTCACAAATTGTTTGGAGCTCCTGATACAGTGAAAGTCAGACAACGTCACTCACAAATTGCTTGGAGCTCCTGCTACAATGAAAGTCAGACAACCGTCACTCACAAATTGTTTGGAGCTCCTGCTACAATGAGAGTCAGACAACCGTCACTCACAAATTGTTTGGAGCTCCTGCTACAATGAAAGTCAGACAACCGTCACTCACTAATTGTTTGGAGCTCCTGCTACAATGAAAGTCAGACAACAGTCCCTCACAAATTGTTAGCAACTCCTGCTACAATGAAAGTCAGATAACAGTCCCTCACAAATTGTTTGGAGCTCTAGTTAATTGATATGAAAAGGCTTTGTTATGTTTGACATTACCCCTATTATATACCATGCCATCTTTTGAATATGACCCGTATTCTATACCATGTCGTCTTTGTCATGACCCCTATTCTATGCCATTTCGACCTTGATATAATCCATATTCTAGTTCAAGTAGTCATTGACATGACCCCTATACTATACCGTGTTTTGCGTCAACTTGCCATATTACAAACCATTCAGAACTGAAATCTTATGATACCATTTGAGTCGGAATTTTAATTTCAGGTATTTATCGGGTTTTAAGTTGTTCCCTTGCTAACTAATTAATTCAGCGTTGCATTATTTACATTTCGTCATCTTTGTTTCTTTTACAAAATCGCGGGGTAAACAAACTAAATTTATATGTGAATATTCGCAAAAAGTATTCTAATTTGTTGCAGCTCTAGTGCATGAATAGAAATTCTAGATAGGCATAAACGGTAGAGGTCTTTGTCTGTAAAGATCAATATTGGCATGTACAATATTAGGATGCGCTTCCCTTGCTTACCCTAAAAATGTCAGAGATGAAGTAATTAGAGCGACCCAGAAAAAATTAAAATGTATGTTATCACCCACGTAGTGATGTGGCCAGTAAAGTAAATATCAGAATATACTTTATAGTACAGATTCCGAAGATACAGAAGTATTATGACACCATGGTCTTAACATAAATAATACAAAAGAGTGAGAACCAGAAAGCTTTGTAAAATTCAACAAATAATTTATTTCCCTACAAAGCAAAGTGCAAAATGTGAAAAGAACTTACAGTATTGCATAATAAATCCCAAATAATCTTAGAATTTCAAACACAAGTCCTAATGATTAAAGTTATGAACTAACTTTAGTGGTATTATATAAAAATCCAATGTTAGAAGTTTTATTATATAATAAATCCAATGTTAGAAGTGGTATTATATAATAAATCCAATGTTAGAAGTATTGTTGTGCCTGTGATGACCTGTGTCGTACTGATGTGCCAACATTCTTTTGTTGAATCACAATAATACAATCCAATAATATATCCTTACCTGACTTTCACTATAATTCCATGTTAATGTCACTTTCCAAGAATATATAATTTTAAATAATAAGCACTTTGTATTCCCAGTGAATAAATAATTTGAATTAAGTAATTTGAATAAATAAATTCAGCCAATAAAATACTGACCACTGAAATTAATACAACTGACTCTGCTCAGATCTAACAAAGAACAAATAATTTCTGGGGGGAAAAAAGATTATATAGCCCTCTACTTTACCCCAGGTTATAATTAACTTTTATTTTAAAAAAATATTACCAAATGAAAATTTTCATTCAAGAGGTTCCAAAAGTTTGCAAGGTAACATTTTATTTATAATTAGACAGTCTATTACTAATATTATAATAAAAAAATAGGGTAAACTCAATGTCCTTGACTCAGGCCAAGATAGAGTTAACCCATACTCAGAGAGCAAAAATTGACTATGTATTAGTTGTTTACAGAATTTTCGAAAGGTCAGAGATTCTGGTACGGTATAAAATTAACTTGATTTTGGACAAGGTCAAGTCCAAATGCAATTGTCCATTGCATACAATGAAATAAAAAAATAAAAAATAAACACCAAAAAACTAACAAAAAATGCAAATTAAATATACATAAAAGAAACATTGTAATATATGTAGCATCTAGTCTATGTTAGCAAATAGCGACCCATTTGCATCATTTTCCAGCGTCAACATCATCGTCTCCGTTGTCATCAACTTAAGATATTTTGTTAAAGTTTTGAATGTCATCTGCAGGACGGGAACATCAAAGTGCAGTCAGTAGGCGAAAATCAGTTTTCAACACAATTCTTTTATATGTACGTATTCCATTTCTGTTTCAGAACTCTTCATCGGAGTAATTAAAATGGATATGCAACAGGATTTTCCTGTCCTTAAATGGTATACGAGGGACAGGAGAGAGTTTGAAACGAACTCAACAGTTATCGATCTCGACCAGAGACCATTACGGGAGCAAAACTACTCGCGAGGTAAGGTATGCATAATTCGTATATAATAAAAGCTATTTCCTTTTTCAGTAAGAGGGTCCAAAATGAATTTCATTGCATGGTTATCTATTTGTCCAGCTCGGCCATTTCGATCTAGTCGATAAGTAATCTCGTTCGTAGTTGGAGACATACGCATAAATATGAAGCATTTGGTAATTGGCTTCAAACGAACTGCATCACGTATGTTCGCATGAAAAGGTCGACACTGTTCCTATTGTGACTTTGTCTCCTTCCGCAATATCGTGTCATGAGAGCAATAGTAGTTCAGAATATAGTTCTCATAGCAGTAACTTCAGAAAGCCTAAAAAACAACATTGATTGTAAAAGTCCAGGAGGTGATGGAGTCACTAATGAGGCAATTTTATTCTTTTGGAAGGATTTATGACAGTTTTTGGTACATTCGATAAATCAACGACTTAATAAAAGGATTTTATCTGTAACACGGAGGGAGGGAATTATTACATTATTGTCAGAGGAAAATAAATCTCGAGAATTTCATCTAAAATTAGAGACCGATTACTTTGGTAAATATTTCCTATAAAACAGCTACATCAATTATGGTTAGCAGAGTAAAATATGTTTGCCAAAATTAATGCATGATAATGAACAAGGGTTTTATAAAAGGTAAGGTGGATAGTCATGCTAATATAGGATATATTATAGTATCTGCTTTTATAATATTTTGCGTACTTTTTACGTGTGCATTCTACTATCTGTTACGAATCTAGGTCTTAAAATATGTAACAGAAAAAAATATAAACAAGTAAAATCAACAAAATGTCTTGTTCTCTCAATTACAAAAGAAAGGTTAAGAGACACATTATTGTGAATTAAATCCCATTGCAATAGATTGTTCTGAAATTCAAAAAATTCCGTTGTAGAGTTCTAGCAAATTGTCAACAAGCTCGCATCAAGAACATTCTAAGCGCGTTAACAAGGTTGGACCTTGAGCTCAAATTTTAGTCAACATCTTATTTACCACTTATAAATGTGACAAAACTAATGTAGGCATGACCCTCAATCACGGACAAAAGTCAAGCACAACACAGAAATTAAATACACATAACATGCCATGTACAGGTCTACCAAACAAATCAAGGGTGGATATGGCAATTATTGTACTAATTATATGAAGAATGAGAACCAGTCAAGAAATGTAGGAATATAAAATAAAGTATATATTGTTTGGCTGGCCATAATTAGCTGATAATGAAAATAAAATTTTAGTAAGAAAAATCTTTTAATAGCTTTTTCTCGTTGCAACTGAAAAAAAATAGAGACAATATTTTATTGATGGAATTTTAGTCATTTTAAAGAACTAATTTAAGAAATCGCATTATTGAAATCTGTACCTGATTCTTTGGTCCGATATTTAAAACATGTTTCAGCACATGCAAATCAATAAAATACCGTGGTACATATTGCATTCTGCACACACACACACACACACACACGCGCGCGCTTGCATTAAAATTCGGTCTTAAGTTTAGAAATTTGAAGTTATTGAATTTTTTGAAAACCATACTGGTTTATTATGGACGTGAATTAGTGCCGTGAGTCGTTCAGCATGTAGTAACAACTGACATAGAAACAGCAATGGGTGTCAATATGGCCTCTTTGTTTTTCACACTGTGTGCATGCTACAGTCTGATGTTACCAAGAAGTTTTTAACAGTGACGACATTTACTTTCAGAATTGCTTGACATTTAGTGAAACATGTATTGCATTGTTTAAATGAATCTTCCTCACCGAGACCGAAACTCTGGAGCTGTCGGATCAAGTAGAGTAACGGCATATGGTCTTTCGAGGAGCTTTCGTAGATCTATGATTTGATGAGATTATTTTCTAAATTAAATGTTTTGCAATATATATATATATATATATATATATATATATATATATATATATATATATATATATATATATATATATATATATATATATATATATATATAATGGAAAAATAAGACACATCTCATTCGGGTTGCCGCATTTCTTCATAAAGAGATTGAGAAGTCTGATTTTTTTTTTGCATCGATTCTGATGGATGCACACAACAATTTTTAGTGAAAGCGTCACAGTTCTGTTGCAAATTCTTGATCCTAAAGGAGTCGAATCGCGGAAAAGCCGTCGCTTGCGACGCCGCATATACTTTCGTCATGGACTCAACTTCACGTGTCATATAGATTCTGATGATAAACTAACCCAATACTGAATATTCATTACTGGTTACCTTGGTGGATTTTGTGACGTATTATCTATTATTTCACAGAAGTAGTTAAGTGTATATGTACTGGCATGGGAATGGAGAACACTGCTGGTGAGAAGAGTGTTGTATGTGGAGAAAGCAGGTAAAACAGCATGTTAAATCCTGGTGGAGTGTCCTCAGGAAACAGTGCCTACAATTCTTGATCGAACTATTCCGGCAAATCCAGCAAGATATTCATTTCAGCTGTGACTTTAAACATTTATTACTATTTTGCTTCCTGGAAATTACTGAAGTGAGTAATTGTTAGTATAGGATTATTTTCAATACTAAAGTCTTATCGTACGCATAAATTAGTTATGAAAAAATGGAATCGAAAAAGAATGTAAGCTGACCACTTTGCTTATCAGCCAATTTTCCACAGACTTCAATAAGTCAATATCAGAACACCCCATATTTTCGGGTGAAAGGTGTGAACATAATGATCGTTGCCCGTTTTTTCAACTGTGTCAACACAATGTTCATATGGCCTTTTTTTCCTTTTTTGTTCATGCTATTAACTGTAAAACTACTCTTTGTAACTTTATGACGCTTTCAATACCTAATGCTGAGGGAGTGGTGAATGTGCTTTTAGATTAATTTTGGAGTCCCTTTTCATAGGATGTGGTTGGTTGAGCTTAAAGCAAACACCACCAGTTTACTACACTAAAACTAAAAAATATGGTGTAGGGAGGATGATTTCACGTGATTTTATTGACTGTTTTACTGGAAGAATTCGTTAGCGTGTCGGACTCACGACATAAAGGATGCCGGTTCCAATCCTACCATCGGAACAGCCTGGGTCAGCTACCAGACTGTATCCTTGGGCAAAGCACTTTACTCCAATTGCCTGAGTACTTAATAACCTTACCGTGAAGCATCAAACCACACTAACATGCTGATTTGGATAGAGCAAATAAAGCAGCAGAGGGGGCGAATCGGACATTTTGTCCAATCGTCATTTGGCTTAATTAATACCTTCTGCACTCAGCGGATCCGGCGTCGTCAGCGCCTGGTAAAAAAAAAACGACATCGTCGTCGGGGGGATTGTCCGGAACGTCATTTGGTTTAATATACCTTCTGCACTCAGCGATCCCAGCGTTGTCAGCGTCGGGTAAAAAAGCCCGACGACCGCGTCGATGTCATCGCCCCCTCTGCTGCTAAGAGGTTATTTACAATGATTTTACAAACAGAGTGATCACTAACTCCTCCTCTTGTAGATCAATCAGGTTATTTGACTGATCGGTAAGTCTGAAATTAATTCTCGTTAAAAATCGATTATGGCATCGCATATAGACCGGATTAATTGGACTCTCAACGATTAAAAATCCCGGAGGGGCTGTTGGTGAAAATGAATAAAGGATATACCCCTGTTGAGCTTGATTTGATTGCTTGGTATCTACCTGGTAACTCCCTTCGATAACATCACACACTAGATTGATTGCTATCACCGATGAGATATTTACGTTGTACGGGGCAATATGCCTACCACCATCTCCGTTATCGTGTCTGAGGATAATTGATGGACCGAGAAAATCATTAAGAGACTTTCTTAGTTCTGGCGCGTTGTATCCTGGAAACTTAAAATCGGGTAAATCGGCTTCTGTGATATTATACTCGGTTAGGAATTTTTGTTTATTATCATCGCTGTTAGCGGATATTGTTTTAACGATTCGCTCATTAATATATTCCATGTCTGATATGAGTTGATTTAACACCTCAACGTGTTTTCGTGCTTTTGTTTTCCGTAGCTGTTCTAGTTGTGATTGGCAAATATAATTAATCTCGGTAAAAGTACCAATGATATTATTTAAATTAACTGTGACCACGGCGGACGATTCAGGAGTTTCCTTATACGGAAAATGCCATTGCATGGTATTCCTGTTTTGAAATATAAACCTGCTGGGTAATAACGTGTTTTTTATAATAGACAAATCATCTCGATACCCGGGATTAATCTCGTGATACGATTGCGCATTCGTGTGCAAGTCCGCGGGGATTTCATGAGGTGGATTCTCAGGCCAACCTAGTATGGTTCTTATTGAACTGTTATAAATATCAACCATATACCCCGGTGTGCTTATTTCAATCGTCGACGATAACGTCGGTTCATGAACCGTAATAGCGATTTTTGATTCCTTTCCTGTGATCGATTTTATCCTGCGTTGAAATTCTTTATTGATTTGTTCTACTTGGTATGACCCAGTTGGTGTTGTAACCTCCTTCCAGTCTGGGGTCCCATCGGGTTTATTTGTCCATGCAAAAACCAGCGAGTTATTAGGTTGTTGTCCGTTAAATGCATCCGCTCGGATATTAGGCCAACTGTGATATACTCGCAATTTTGCCAGCGCTATTTCCTTCACTGGAACCGATGATGGGAAGTTCACACTGAATTCGGGTTTCGTTGACGTTATCGATATCATACTTGTTTGTACCGGAGTGGTGTTCTCCGCGATCCGTTGAAGCAATTGAAACCCTTCGGGGTTCAGCGACATTATTATTATTCGCTGTTTTTAGTGTTCAATTTCAACACCGAATATTAACAACCTGCTTGTTTTCAGGAGAATGTTTTAAGCCCATTGAAGTGGTTTCAGCGACGTGGTTTTCAGCTTCCAGTTGAAAATCCTCGATTTTTGACATCGCGGAGTCATACAACTGGACCATTGTGGAGAATTCAACATCGGATATAAACGAATTATCTATCGCCAACGAGATCAACCCGGATAATTTCGAGTACGCGTCGGATACTATTTGATGTTTTACTGTATACTCGTTGAGTTTTTTCTGAGAACACGATGATATCTTTCTAGTGATTGCGTTGGCGACTCCAGCAATTGTTGTCGCCGCGGAGATAGCGATTGGAACAGCGATCGGGGCCATCATGGTCACCGTGGATAAAATAACACCGGTACCGGCTACTATACCGGACACCGAGTACACGGCCGCGTCGATGGAGGTTATTTTTCGACGGTATTTTTTTATTTTTACACGGTATTGTTCGGAAAGCGTTTTCAAATTCGCGGAGAATTCTTTTACGGTATCGAATCGATATTGATGTGACGTCGGTGATACCTCTGATTCAATTACCTTGGTGGTCATTTTTATTTTAAAAGAGCTAGTGTTTTTAATTACTTAGATCTACTACAAATTCCACATACCATGTAATGTTTGCCCTGACTAAATTTCTATCAACGGCTCTAATTGTAAACGGTTCAGTTGCGTCCTTGTCTATAATTGTTGATATTGTATTGTTAAACCCGGATGAACTCGACGATGATATATTAAACTGCATCATTGAAACCAGTGTCAATCGATAAATGCCCTTAACAGTTGCGGTAATATTTACTATATTCTGTGTAGAAGATGTCCAAGTGAATGATCCATGCCGAATTGTGTATACCGAGTTGATGGTGTTTTCATGAGGGATTTTTATTTTTTCAAATCGCCTTGTCACCTCCGGTAGTCTGTCTCTGATATCTGCAATATCATTGTCGACTGTTCTTATTTTCCGTTCGTGCACGTCTATATTAGTCCTGATCGCTGTAATATCATTGTCGACTGCTTTTATTTTCCGTTCGTGCACGTCTATATTAGTCCTGATCGCTGTAATATTATTGTCGACTGCTTTTATTTCCCGTCCATGCGCGTCTACACTATTCTTGATCGCTGCAACATCAGTTTTGATCGTTCTTATTTCCCCTGTATGCGCGTCTATATTCACTTTGTTTACTGCAACATCAGTTTTGATCGTTCTTATTTCCCCTGTATGCGCATCTATATTCCCTTTGTTTGCTGCAACATCAGTTTTGATCGTTCTTATTTCCCCTGTATACGCGTCTACATTATTTATGATCGATGCAACACTAACGCCGATTGTTTCTATTCTCCGTCTATGCGCGTCTACATTATTTATGATCGATGCAACACTAACGCCGATTGTTTCTATTCTCCGTCCATGCGCGTCTATATTCCCTTTGTTCGCTGCAACATCAGTTTTGATTGTTCTTATTTCCTGTCCATACGCAGTGATATCGTTTATAGTTGTTGTAATTTCATCCAGCTTGGTATTTTTTTTACCAAAGAATTTATCAAAGTTGTCATCGATCCTGTTAACATTTTTTCGTAACGTGTAAAATTGGCCCGACAGCGTTGTAAACTCCGAAATAGTATTTTTTATCCCTGCGAGATTTGGTTCGGTTACCGTCGGGGTCCCAAAAAAACTAGCGGTAGTGAGTTGCATACCTGTGACAGATTTTTCCACCTCGGCGAATTTATTCACCTGCGTGTCAAGTTCGGTCACCGATCTATCTAACCTTATTAAACCGTCTTGGATTAATGTTACCCTATCCGTTATTGTCGATAGATGTTCACCCGGTTTGAGTCGTCCGTCGCTGGTATACAACGCGATAGTGTTCTCGGCGGCATCACGCTGTCGTATTAAAACGTCATCCAGCGACACATTACTGGATTTTAATTTACCCTGGCGGTCTTGAAATACAACTATTTCACCTGGGTCAACACTGGTTAAATTTAACGTATCAGCGATTTCATCCTCGATTAGTTTTTTTATGTCATCGGTGGCGGGCGTTTCCGTGGGTTTTTTCAGCGCCGAAACCGGTCGTCCCCAGATATCAATCATTATTATCTAATGTAATTGTCTCTAAATTTCCCACTAGTGTATTCGTTTACAACCACATGAGGTGGTTTCCGCGATGATGAAATCGCCGCGAGTACGTTCAATACCTCACGGCCGCATATCGGTGGGTCACTTAATTGCTGTGTTGGCAGCGTGGAATAAAAAACCGGGGCTGAACACGCCCGGATATACCGCATGAATTCGTTCGGCGGGGCTAACCCGTATGAATCAAAATAGACGATCGCACGCGGATCAATTGCGTATGCAACCCAATGAGTTCCCGCTCCGGAGGATTTATCGAGGTTAATTATACCGGTTTCAATATTCCTTGGTTTTGTCGGTAATTGATCCCTCATAAAAACACCTCTGAAGTTTTTTATCGCTAACGCGTCTGCGGCATCTATTAAATCAAAATTAGACATAGGAGTCATTGACTCTTGCGTTAATAAACGGTTCCCGGTAGTCTTAGACCCTTCCCCGAGTACCATGAATACGGGGTTCCCGGTAGTCTTAGACCCTTTCCGGCTACGGGTCGTCCTCGTTTCTTTTTTTTATAGCCTTTCCCGGTTGCCTTCTTCAATGCCATTCCCGCCGCGGTACCAACGGCCCCCAACGCCGCCGCCTTAGCCACTGCTGGTGCGGCCGCGGCAATCAACGCCGGAATTGCAGCTAACAACGGAAATATCCCACCGGTCTTTTCCATGTTTTTGATTGCTGCGGCTGAGAAAGTTATTTGAATACCCTTTTTATTCTTCATTGCATCATTGAAATGTTTTATTTGACGCGCCGTTAACGATATCTTATGATTACCACCTGCCATCTGTGACGGCTTCAGCGTTATTGTGGTCCCGCATTGTTTAGCCGACTTTGATCGTAATTTCTTGACTTGACCATCGGTCAACTCTACACCGACAACACTATACGACATTTTTATTGTAAACGCGTTTGTGTTTTCAATTACGTTTTCCACTGGCGCATCAACGATTCTCATTCGTCCACCAACACCTTCCAACAGCATTGATTTATCGCTGAGAATGACAGCAACCGCTCTATAATCAACACCACCCGGGTCTATACGAGCTCGGAAGTGTATATCAACGACGGATTGTCTCGTTAAATCAAGATGTTCCAACGAAAAGTAATAAATCGGATACAGGTTTTTAAAATCAAGTTGTGATATTTGCAAACCGGTGTCAACGTTTTGATCACGACCCATATATGACAGCAATCGATGGTACACACGTGCGACATGGTTGTTGTCGTAATTAAGCTGTATATCCTCG
Organism: Sinohyriopsis cumingii; assembly: GCA_028554795.2. NCBI lineage: Eukaryota > Metazoa > Mollusca > Bivalvia > Unionida > Unionidae > Sinohyriopsis > Sinohyriopsis cumingii. The sequence goes on along the minus strand of CM068833.1, from coordinate 1,845,356 downwards.
GATGGTTCCTGTTGTCCGTTTATTCTCAGCGAAACCTCCCTGACTCCTAATCGATCAAATATCATATGGCTGCGTTCTTGATTACCCAATCGATTCCTATTCTGTAGCGCTATAAAAATATGACGTGGGGCCGAAACGCCTTGTTTTGATGCCAAGTGCCATGTAAATGTATCAGCGACATTATCTTCTTTAGCATCAGTTGTTACCGCTAGCCAACTCAACAACGATTTTCCCCCCTGTTCCATAAATGATAACAATCGTGCTTCCGTGGTAACTGATGGAGTCAACACCGGCATCCACAATGCTATTTTAGTTAAAACGACTTTACCGTTAGCGACGCCAACAGCACGCCATATTGCATTGTTATCATCGCCCCTTCGCGTTAGCGCGATTGTATGCTTGGCCCCATAGATAACTTTTCTGACATTTCTGCAAAATCCAAATATGTGATGGAGCGGAATCGCGCATGAAAAACGTCGGCGTTGTCCTTGCAACATCCCTAATCGTGTTGCGAAGCCTAGATTGAAATCACTGTTAACACTTCTTATAACAGTGAAATCAGCGCCTGGTCTTGCCCTGCGGTCTGGGTTGGCTGCTTCAGCCTGTGGGTCAACTGCGTTATCTCTTGCCGTCAGCAAGTTAATGTACTGAATGTGATCAGCGTTATTAGTGGTGTCCTTTGCGAACATCATAGATGGGCCCGCCGATCTTGTATAATCATCCGAGTATCTTGCTAGCCCAATTATCGTTGTTGCAACATCAACCTCGCGTTCTATTGATTCAATTTCTCGCCCGTCAATAAGATATCTGGCGCTCTCAAATAACGCCATAATACCGTTGTTGACGAAACCAACTCGAACACGAGGGTCATCTGCGTACGGTGCATTATCGGCAGCATTTGTTACAAGTTCCCCTTCGATTTCGATAAACGCTTCACACGGCAAAAAGTATCTACTGGTATCTTGGACTTGAAGTTCAATTCGCGATCGTAGGACGGCTTGTGGTGGTTGATAGGAATAAAATTGATAATCACGGACAGAATCATCCCTGCGCACTGGGGCGTCCATATCAAACGCGGGATCAGCGGTTCGCGCAAACATTTTATTATTTATCATGTTGATGTTTTCAATTGAAATTGCTTCGTTGTCTTCGTCGTAAATTCTTTGAATTTTGTTTAAGACCACTTCCCGCTATCGCGTTCATGAGCGCGTTGGTTGTTGCATCAGTGGACGGCTCCGCCATCAACGACGACGGGGTCGCCGCCAATGACGGAGTCGCCAGCGGCGAAGCCAATGACTCGGTGGATGGCTTTGCCATCGACGCTAGTTTTTTTTCCACCGCGTTATTTATTACTTTACTGACATTTGCAGGCATTACTGTTGTAGAACGCAGAGGAGTTTGTTTTTTTCTTGAAAATCCTTTGGATTTTACCAACGACATTAGTTTGTCCTATGCTGCAGAAAACGCCTTTCCGGCAACATCTCCAATAGCGCTGATTCCCTTATCACGAATAACATCAATGGCCTTCATTCCTAATTGTTTGGCTAACGGCGCCACTTTTGGGGCCATTCTTGTAAATAACCCCGCAATGGTGCTACCGAGACCATCTCCGTACCACGCACGGTATACAGGCAATCGTGAGTTTACCACGTAGACGCTGACTGGTTTATCATGGTTGTAGTGTATAATCATCTTTATTATAAAAACACCAGTGTTTTCCAATTAGTGATTGATCACCAGTGATTGATCACCAGTGATTGATTGGTCAATCGCTGTAATGACCGTGGCCATCAAAACCGTCCACGAGTTCGTCTATGAGCGTTCGATATACATTAATGTCCATGATACCGCCTGCAAATAAACGCCTGCAAATATCAGCGGCTTCATTAATAATTTCACGAGAGTTATTTCCGGCTCGTTTTCCTCCGATTAATACCTCCAGCCGTGATATATCACTGAGAATATTACCAGGACAAGTAACGAAACCGTAGGATTCTTTACCAACGGAGTATCCTTTTCCTCTTTTTGGTCTCTTACTTTTTACTTTCTCGAGGAATGCTTTGTAATTGGGATCGCGCGGTGGTATTATACTGCTGTGTATACTTGCTAAATACACTATTCTTGCCCATCTTTCCGCCGAATTTATATACTTTTCGTGACCGCTACTGATATACGTATCTCGTATACTCTTAGGAAATGTTGTAACAGTAAAATTAACTAATTCTTCCTCGCTGTCGAAGCCTCTAATTTTATCTAATGTGCTCTTTTTAAGTACAGTACGGGGTGGACGCAGCAATTCATCTTTTTGTTCTAGTTTTTCTTCCATTTCCTCCGGTATTTCTCCCTGTATTTCTTCTTCTGGTGCTCTTGCAGTAGCACCCGGTTCTTCTTCATCGGCCATTGTAACCTAAGGTTCTTGTGGTTCGGTTATAGCGAGTGGTGGTGGCCTCTCCCTCCATTGGTGTGTTGTAGCAACCGCTATTTTCGCAGGAAGTGTTTCCAGAGACTTTTTTGTTTGCTCGGTCTGAGCCGCTATCTTTTCAAGCGCACCGAGGACGGGCACAGTTGCGCTTTTTACCGGGGCAAAGAGTTGTTCGCTTCCAACAGCAAAATCAGTTTGTAGTTGTTGCCGCGTTTGAAGTTGTTTTCGGACCCTGTCTCGTAACGGTATGAACTTTTTAAGCGCTGCTAGCCGCTCTCTGGCTAGCCGAGTAGTAAGTGATTCACCTACCATTATTGCAAATTGCTCCGCAATTTCTAATTTCCCTGTGGCAGGAATCTGTCGCGTCAGACGCAATCGACTTATCGTTACCACGACCTATCGGGGGGAAAAAAAATGTATACAACGATGCGCCACTTCCGTTACGCTGGGGGCTCCACGGGGGTTTCGTCTATAATCCTTTTAATGTTTTTAATTTTACTAGAAATCTCCCGGCGTCGTTCATAAACACATCCAAGTTTTTTTCGTACTGTCTCAACGGCAGTGAATAGTCCAATGAATGCATTTACGTCATTGAGGTACAGGTTTTCATTAATCGTATGTTGTAATCGTTTTATAAAAGAGTACTCGCGGGCCAGGGTAAAACGCCCACGTTTCGATTGTTCGTTAATAATCTCATAATCGGATAATATTCTTTCGCTGTTGAGACCATCAGATAATTCAATTCCTTGATATTTTAATTTTGAAATCTCGATTAATATATTATTGATGTCTTCGATATTCATATTCTTATAAACATCTTATTTCTAATATAAAAAAAAATGTTTTACAAAATGAACTCTGCGCATCAATCCCGAGGTGTGTTAACATTCGATGAAACATAAAACAGAATATTACAGTTGTTTGTAAAGACAATTTATTCCATCAGTTTTCTTCCGGAGGAAACAATTTATTAATTGTAGTAGACTGTAGCGTTCACACTGTCGGCAACTTTATCACTCGGTGATATACTATCACGAGTTATTCCCCTTTGATGTTACATATGAAAATCGAATTCTGCGCCCGGTCTTTTTTGAGATCGCTGAATTTTGTATTCCTTTTGCAACAAATTGTACCGAGGCTCTACAAATGTCAAAGTATTTACCGGCTTCATTCATAGAGTGAAATATTTTTTCTTCGTGCGTTATTGTATCAAACGATTTGACGCTCTTTGCTTTTTTTGCGTGCTTCCCTGTTTTTCCAAATTTGGAATTTTGACTCGGTGTAACAGCTCGTAGATTACACAGTTTGTTATTTAGACGATCAGAATCAATGTGATCAATCACAAGCCCATTCTCGATTAATCCGTTAAATACTTCAAATACCATCCTATGAACATAATACTTCTTCTTTCCGGCACCAAACATCAAATACCCCTGATTATTTACGGTACCAACCGGCTTCTTCAGTCTACGATGTCTAACAACGCCGTCGCGAGATGCTTCATAATTAACGAGCACAGGGTGAGGTAGAAATTCTTGGTCCATTTGTATAATAATACTACTTGTCTAATTCATTATTTGGTTTAATTATAAACCTTTCAATGTAGTCTTGAGGAGTTTTGATGATTTTGTCCTTGACGGAGTCAGCGGTGGGGTCAATGACGGAGTTTTTAATTCGTTTATCATAATAACGTTTTAACTCTCTGTATCGCTTTCCGCCACAATTGATACATAATTGTGATTTTCCTCTTACACCAACGTGGCAAACCAAGCACGGGAGGGGGCCATTTGAACCATTACGAACGCTTTGTAAATGATACCCGCAGAATTCACCTCTACATGATTTATTGCACGGGGTTGTCGACCCAATCATCAACCATTTGCAGTGATTCATTATACTATATTCTTTTATTTAAATACTTGTTTTAATTATGGAGGAGGAGTTCAAGAAATTAACCCCTGGAAAAATCTCGATAGGGCCCCCATTGCAAGGTTAGTTCTAGAAGTAACTTGCCGTGGGTCCAATAACATTTTTTTACTGCCGCAGTAAATATTTTTTTTGTAATCCATCGCCGTTTTTTTTTTTGTAATTCATTTGTTTTTGTGGCATTCTTTTGGCATTTTTGGTCATTTTTTGACCATTTTTGGTCATTTTCTGGCATTTTTTGACCATTTTTGGTAGATTTTTACGGGTAAAAACCCCAGGAAATCAATTAGAATACGACGATGTTTTTTACCAAAATTGCCAAAAAATACCAAAAAATGACCAAAAATCTACCGAAAATGACCAAAAATGCCACAAAATGGTCATTTTTTTCTTGTCGGTGAAAACCCCAGGAAATCAATTAGAATACGACGATGTTTTTTGCGATCGCAGAAACATATTCTATTGTAAATCAATAGCGCGCTTAGCAAAATCCTCATCTCCGAGTAATTCTTTCATTTAAATACTTGTTTTAATTATATGGAGGAGGAGTTCAAGAAACTAGCAGCAATTAAGCCCTGGAAAAATATTAAATTCAATCTCGATAGAGCCCTCAAGGACGCACCAAAAGCGTCAATAAACGATAAAACCCTGTTAAATAAAATACGTGATTGTATCAATGAATTCAAGCGTGATGGTGCATCTCATAGTTGGTCAACATTTCGAATTGATGGTGTTGTTGATGCTACCATGAACGACAACCGCGCAGCAACGATAATATCACAACTTGGCTCCAGCAAGTATTTCTTCAGAGTAAAATTTATTGTCCGGGTGGAATCAGGCAATTGGATCATACGTGATAAATTTGAACCAGTTCTCAGCGACAAGAAAACAGTTATTGTTAGCCGCGACTCCAAGCCGGGATTGTTAACCGGAATTGACAGACCATACTATGAACGAGCGTATCCTGAAACAGCAGTTGTTTATGGAATATACCCGTTAAATAAGAAACCTGATATCGGAAAACTAGCGCCGATGAAACAGTCAACGGGGATAAATTGTGTAGCAGAACGAATAATAGAGCATTTTACAAATGCATGTCGAGGAAACAAATTGACTGATTTACGACGTAGCAAAATCAACCAATGGGAGGAGACAGTGCGCGAGCGAGGAGCAACCATTAGCGACATAGCGAGATTAGAAACGTCGCTGAGATTTCCAATAACCGTTACAACGATAACCGGTGAAGTATTATACGAATCAAAGTATAAATCAAAGGGAGCCCCAATCAAAATTATTGATCATAACGAACACGCATGGACGTCCGCGATCACAATATTTCCACGGGATAGAACAGTAAAGTATATACCTGAAGAATTTATACAGGATTGTTTTCTCGCGGAGAGGAAACTATTTGATGCTATTGCCTGCTTATGTAAAAACGACCCTGTATCAGTGTGGTTGCTTCGCAGCGCTGAAAACGATGCGGATACCTTTGATCAGTTTGTAAGACCAAACGGTGAATTATATCGCACTGAAGCGTTTCACAACAAGATGAAAAAAACCACCATGGAATTTGAGGAGCATGATGAACAACTGCTAACAAATTGTTTTACGATTCCATCGGTTGCGGCTCATGTTGCAGCAAGGAAAAATGCGTGGAGACCAACGCGCAAGGAATTTCTACCGGATGTACAATCCAGTTGTTTGGAATGCTATCACGGTGGACTATGGAACACTGAATACAACCGCGACGCTATGATTTCCGTTGATATGGTTGCCTGTTATCCAGCGAGTTTTCTCGGGTATGGATCCGCCGCTGGGTACTTTAAACGATTTGGACACCCCAGACATGAAATGACTCGTGTTGCTATTAATGGACCACTGCCTGATTTTGATTTAACCGGATTCGCTCGCATAGTATCATTTGAATTCGCGGCAGGACTTCATCGCTGTTGCTATATTTGGATCGGTAGACACATGTCTGAAAAGAAGTGGTTGCCAATAGCGCTGCTACGGTATATGATTGATTGTAAAATGCTAGTTTCGTTGATTGTCGGCGACGCGATTATATCATACCGGGCGCAGACTGAAGTCTGGTTACCAGAACCGGAGCGTCTAGATAGCATAATTGACGAGTCCAGAAAACACATTGATGCCGACGAGGAATATATCATCGAATGGTCCAAAAAGATATTCAACCAACGAAACAGAGAGGCAAAAGATCTCGGTAGAAGAATAATCGGTAAGTTCACACAAGGTGGAAAAAACTGCGATTACAAACGATATTGCTCACGGCTGATTATAGATGACGCAGAATATGATTTCGTAATCAAGGACGCAGTGGCGAAAAATAGATACGTGAACTGCAAAACAGCTTTCTTGTCCAATGAAACAAGGTTGGGTACAGTTGTTGCCTACAATGATGGAGACAGCCCGGCATACCCGCATTTGAGGGCGTCTATGCTGGGTTATGCTTGCATAAATTTATTTTCGATGATAAATAGATTTCCCGACACCGCGGTTAGAGTAGCCGTTGATTCATTTTATATAGACGTAAAGTATAAGGGAAACATAGCCGAGTTTACTAGTCCGGACGAGAGTTGGGGTACATGGAGAATTAAAAAAGAAATACGACGCGATTATTCCCCGTCAGCAGATGTCACCGTTGAAAATAATTACTTACGCGGTGATAAATTGTCAGAATGGTCTAATGCACCACCGTGTTCTGATCCAATTTGTAGATACAAAACAGTTTATTTAAGCGGCTGTGGCGGGTCGGGAAAGACGACTCGGGCAATTGAATTATTTCGAACGCGGGCAAGTATAATCGTGCTTACACCAACCCATAGACTAGCGCGAGAGATAAAACAACGAAATGTTGACGCCGTTACTTATCACAGCTTTTTTCGATACAGCGGCGGTGAATGGACTCCTGATCGAATGGGTGAAAAATTTATTCCTGAGGTTATCATCTGGGATGAGATATGTACTGTTTCGTTAGATGTTTTACAAATGTTTCTTGAGTGGTTGCTGCGCGCGAATACAGCGGTGATAATGTGTGGCGACCATGGCCAACCACCACCATTTGTCGGCGAGGGCCCACATGATTGGTTAAAGGGTTTTGTGGACTATTATGAAGAAACCGATACTGATTACCGAGCACTTGATGAACAACTGCGCGAGGTTAAAAAATTAATCAGATTACAGCCGGATAGAGTTCAATGTGAAATAGTCCGCGAGGTGATTCCGGAAACGCCGTTAAATGAATTCTGGGAAACATGGAGACCAAACGATTTGATTGTAGCGAGTAGAAAGATAGTCAGAGACACACTTCAGCGGAAGTTGTTTACGTTGCATAAGGAAAAGTTTCCAACGCGCCCAGTGCCGTTATGTTATAGACCCGCGGATACACGGTGGCAAAACACTGAAGTTGAAATTCCGGGCCCGACAGCGTCGGGGACGAAAAAACAAATTCTCGTGCTGAATGATATCGTGCTCGTTGATATCAACGTCGTCGAGGACGCGCTACGTGCTGATAAATCCCCGTGGACGCTAGGATACGCAACGACAATACATTCCTCGCAGGGACTGACTATCACGGACACAATTGTTTGGATGGTTGATAATCGCATCGAATGGTCAAATCTAGTCTATCTTGCAGTGTCCCGAGTACGGAGGATAAATCAGCTTCAAAGAATTGTTATTGACGGAGTCAGTGACGGAGCCAGTGACGGAGTCACCGACAAAGTCACCAACGACATCATCGATGCAAGCGTCATTGATAGAAAACTCTCGGGTTACCGCCAACAGGATAAAAAAAAACAGCGGCGTTTTGATATTGATGCCGAATTAATAATCTCGCTACGACAACAACAGAATAATCACTGCGCGAGTTGTAATTGTATAATGCGTTGGCGTTATTCGGATAAAGACGCTCGCCAATTTACCGTGGACAGGATCGATAACAGTCTCGGTCATGTCAAAAACAATGTGAGGTTGACCTGTCTTGAGTGCAATAGACGCAACGGCGCTAGTTAAGACCACGCGGGGGTAATTGAGTATCGTCAGGTATCACTTGTAGTTGCTCGCGTGTAAACCCCCGCTGTGGGGCAGTTGAATCCAGTCTATAGATCGGTGGTCTACCAGTTGATCGTGTTATCGTTGATATGTTATGTGTGGTAACACTCCAGATAGGATCAGTAGCTCTTTTTTTACCGCCTTCAAGCTCTCCTGGTTCATATAGATATCTAACAGTGACATCGCCGAGAATCGGCTTGGAAACGCTATCTATTTTTGATCTTCCGGGTATATACTTTTTTTTAATCGCGTCGCTGGGCTTCATGTTGATTGCTCGGGTAATCTCGTTATTTAACGCTGCAATTACGCCTGGCAACCTTTTGACCCATTCACGAGATCGTTTTTCTTGGATGAATTCTTTTGCGTACTGATATCCAAATAACCGTTCAGCAACAGTCCGATTGAATCGTTCAACAATTGCCTGATCACGATGTAGCGCAGTATGACCTCGTCGTACCGCGACGCTATGACGTTTCAGCGTTGATAAAACAGCACCGCGAAATTCACTACCAGGATCAACTTGTAATAGATTTGGCCAGCGCAGAGGACCTCTTCGATAAATCCGCTCAAACGCATCGGCTACTTCAGTTGCTGACTTTGTTTTTAACGGTTCCGCTTGTTTGTATCGACTCGCAACATCAACTACAGTTAGCACGTATTTGTAACCGTTGTCATGCGGCAGAAATAGTATATCAGCCTGATGAACTTCATTAGGTACGCTGACGTCAAAGCGCGAGAAGTTGATTTGTTTAGGCGGTGGTAGATAGATTTGCCATATAGCCTGTTTGGACAACCAATTAGCCGCAGCGGCCTTTGTTACTTTTGCAGCGCTTGCGAGTTTATCAATTGCGGCCTTTCCCTTCCAGTATCCTCTCGGAGAATAATAGATGGATTCCATGTTGTTATTATAAACGCTAGCGTTTTCAATTATCAGCGCGAGAAGCTCCGCTTCCAAACATTAATTTACCTTTCATAGCCGATTTTACCAACCATGAGGCCAATTTTTCCTTGAAGGATTTATCAGGAATAGCATTTAACGCGTGAATTAATTTTACATCCGCGATATGACGCTGTTGCAGATCGCTACTTTTGTAGTAAGCAACATCATGAGCATGACACGCCTTATCGATAGCGTTTATTGGATACTCACCGGGTTTGGGCTGATTTTGATCATCGAGTCTGATATCTAATCGTGTTCCGGGGCCACAGTAGCTATATCCTGGGAGGTGCTTTTCTCCTGGATACTTTGCCCACGGTGTTCCGGGGAGTTTTGATAACTTGGCTGCAATATCACCTCCTCGCTTTTTTTTAAAGCGTCCCCGGGTCTAATAGAAATAAATCTAAATTTCTTTGTACCGCATTGTACACACTTACCAGTAAGCGCCGATCTGTTATTTCTTGTTGTAACGGTTGTCGTATCATTTGTGCCAGTACGCACTCTACACTTCACACAATATAGATCCATAACTTATGTATAGAGATATGAATATAATTGATTTTTCGGCGACTAAAACAAGAGAACCAGTTAAGCATGTTGCAGCGTTACCAAACTCGACCCGGATGATTATCATCGGACCATCTGGATCGGGCAAGACGGAATTGTTACTTAATTTAATAATGAGATGGATGAAGTGGGATAAGTTGTATTTAATCGCCCCTAGCGTAGATGATCAACGATGCTACGAGGTGTTGAAAGATTTCAACGAGAATGCATCAGCGATCGCTGAAAAAAATGTTATTGAGTTTATTACAGATATCAATGATGCACCAGGTATTGATGATATTGATGGCGACGTTAACAATCTAGTCGTGTACGATGATGTTATGTTAGACAATCAAAAAAACCCAGCTAGGATATTTTCCAGAGGCAGGCATAAAAACACTGACGTGATATATGTCACTCAACGATACACTCAGATTCCAAAAGTAATCAGAGATAACTGTAATATTCTTGCTGTATTCAACGGCGTTGATACACACACGCTACGAAATATTTGGCAGACATGGTGCGGCGGTGACATGGACTTTAATGTTTTTCGAAACTTTTTTAGTCATGCTCAGTCGACCCCACATGGATTTGTAACGATAAATTTACATGATCCTCGGACACGATATCGTATCGGACTTGACCAAATATTCGGTTAAATTGTAAATAACCTCTTAGCAGCAGAGGGGGCGATGACATCGACGCGGTCGTCGCGCTTTTTTACCCGACGCTGACAACGCTGGGATCGCTGAGTGCAGAAGGTATATTAAACCAAATGACGTTCCGGACAATCCCCCCGACGACGATGTCGTTTTTTTTTTACCAGGCGCTGACGACGCCGGATCCGCTGAGTGCAGAAGGTATTAATTAAGCCAAATGACGATTGGACAAAATGTCCGATTCGCCCCCTCTGCTGCTAATAAAGTGTATAACACGCGTCGCATCAGAAGTTATTGGGGACAGAACTGCTTTGTTTAATCCGCCAAGTGGACAGTTTATATATTTAAGTTTGTTAGAAAGTACTCCAAGCAAAAATTACCTGCCTTGTGAGGAGGATTTACACAAGCTGTGTCTGATTCTGATGTGCGAGGATGACTAGGACCATCCAGCAGATCCTTATTTGTATTAGGAACTGAGCGAAGTTACAAAATTGCTGTACATTTGTACCAAGAACTGAGAGAATATTCGAAAACACTGTACATTTGTACCAATAACTGAGAGAAAATACGAAAACACTGTACATTTATATCAAGAACTGAGAGAAAATACGAAAACACTGTACATTTGTACCAAGAACTGAGAGAAAATACGAAAACACTGTACATTTATACCAAGAACTGAGAAAAAATACGAAAACACTGTACATTTGTACCAAGAACTGAGAGAATATACAAAAACACTGTACATTTTTACCAAGAACTGAGAGAATATACAAAACACTGCACAGTTGTACCAAGAACTGAGAGAATATACAAAAGCACTGTACATTTGTACCTAGAACTGAGAGAATATACGAAAATGCTGTATATTTGTACCAAGAACTGAGAGAATATACAAAACACTGGAACTAAGAGAATATACAAGAACAATGTAAATTTGTACCAGGAAATGAAAGAATGCACAAAAACACTGTACATTTGTACCAGGAACTAAGAGAATATACAAAAACACTGTAAATGTTTATCAGGAACTACGAGAATATACAAAAACACTGTAAATTTGTAACAGGAACCGAGAGAATGCACAAAAACACTGTGAATTTGTACAAGGAACTAAGTGATTATTCAAAAACACTGTAAATTTGTACCAGGAACTAAGAGAATATACAATAACACTATAGATTTGTACCAGGATCCGAATGAATGCACAAAAACACCGTAAATTTGTACAAGAAACTAAGAGAATATACAAAAAATCACTGTAAATTTGTACCAGGAACAGAAAGAATGCACAAAAACACTGTAAATTTGTACAAGGAATTGAAAGAATTTATACTATAAACACTGTAAATTTGTACCAGAAACTGAGATAATTTATACCAAAACAATGTAAATTTGTACCAGGAACTGAAAGAATTTATACAAAAACATCGTAAATTTGTAACAGAAACTGAGAGAATGCACAAAAACACAATAAATTTGTACCAGAAACTGGGACAATTTATACCAAAACACTGTAATTTTGAACCAGAAACTGAGAGAATATACAAAACACTGTACAATTGTACCAAAAACTGAGAGAATGTGCAAAAACACTGTAAATTTGTACCAGGAACTGAAAGAACGTGTACAAAAACACTGTAAGTTTGTACAAAAACACTGAAATTTTGTATTTAAAAATTCACTGTAAATTTGTACACAAACACTTTACACAAACACTGTACATTTGTACAAAACACTGTAAATTGGTACAGACACTGTAAATTTGTACACACTGTAAATTTGTACAAAACACTGAAATTTTCTATAAAAGAAACACTGTAAATTTGTACACAGACACTGTAAATCTTTACATAAACATTATAAATTTGCACAAAACACTGAAATGTTGCATAAAAGAAACTACATTTGTACACAAACACTGTAAATTTGTACAAAAACACTAAATTTGTACAAAACACTGAAATTTTGTATAAAAGAAACACTAGTTCTGTACACAAACACTGTAAATTTGTACACAAACATGGTAAATTTGTACACAAACACTGTAAATGTGTACAACACTAAATTTGTACACAAACACTAAATTTGTACAACACTGTAATTTTGTACAAAAACACTGTAAATTTGTACAAAACATTGAAATTTTGTATATAAGAAACACTAAATTGTACACAAACACTGTAAATTTGTACAAAAACACTGTAAATTTGTACAAAACACTGAAATTTTGTATAAAAGAATCACTAAATGTGTACACAAACACTGTAAATTTGTACACAAGCACTGTAAATTTGTATATTTGTACACAAACACTGTAAATTTGTACAAAAACAGTCAATTTGTACACAAACACTGCTAATTTGTACACAAACACCGTAAATTTGTACAAAAACACTGTCAATTTGTATTGTATAAAAACTCTGTCAATTTGTATACAAACACGAAATTTGTACACAAACACTGTAAATTTGTACACAAACACCGTAAATTTGTACAAAACACTGTCAATTTATACAAAATCACTATCAATTTTTGTACAAAAACACCGTAATTTTTGTACACAAACACTGTAAATTTGTGCACAAACACTAAATTTGTACGCAAAAACTGTAAATTTGTACACACACTGTAAATTTGTACACAAATGTATATGAAGATCAACATCATTGATCAGTTTCTTTGTACGAATAAAATGCGATCCTTTTTAGTTTCCTCACATGTGTTACATAAAAACTTAAACTAAATCGTGTATATCCTTCGTATGGACTGCATTGATCATGGACTTTATTACATAAAGATGCAATGCCTCGCTTGGCGCTCAGCATTTAAATGTTAGTGTTAGGACTGGTCGGCCTGGTGTCAGGATAATGTTACTGGGTGGGTCATTATGCTACGTGTCTGCAGCATGATGCCCCAGTGCTAGACATCACTATAAACTGTCACACTGCAGACATTGTGGCGATAAAACTGAAAAATTGTTAAAGCTACGTTAAAAATCCAATCACACACACACACACATACACACACACTAAAGATGCACAGAATATTTCAATATATTCAATGAACCACAACAAAACGTATGTTGTATTTGGTTAACCTAAATACGGTATATATTTTTTATTGAGTAATTCAGTCGGTTTCAACAGAAATGTGGATTAAATTGCATATTATGTAATGCCGTGTACATGTACTTAATTGTAATGACGTGCACATGTACGTAATGCATTTTATTTATTCTTGCTAATCCATGTCATCTGTAAATAAAAAGTGCAGGGTAAAAAGTCCTTTATGCACATTCTATTCCTATTTCAATAGGACTTCAGCATGATAATTCCCTTCTATGAGTTCATTAGTAATTCTCTTCTCACACACGGTACAGGATTGTTCAGTAGTAGAGTGCAGAGCAAAGAATCTCACACGGCACAGGATAGTTCTGTAGTAGATTGCAGAGCCAAGAGTCACACACGGTACAGGATAGTTCAGTAGTAGAGTGCAGAGCCAAGAGTCTCACACGGCACAGGATAGTTCAGTAGTAGAGTGCAGAGCAAAGAGTCTCACACGGCACAGGATAGTTCAGTAGTAGAATGCAGAGCAAAGAGTCTCACACGGCACAGGATAGTTCAGTAGTAGGTTGCAGAGCCAAGAGTCTCACACACGGTACAGGATAGTTCAGTAGTAGAGTGCAGAGCAAAGAGTCTCACACACGGTACAGGATAGTTCAGTAGTAGAGTGCAGAGTAAAGAGTCTCACACACGGTACAGGATAGTTCAGTAGTAGAATGCAGAGCAAACAGTATCAAATTCAAATCTCGCCTAAACCAGCCTTGATTGGCTGAGACAAAAATAGTAATCGAAGGGTTTCAAATTTGAATCCCGCCTTTGCCAGCAATTATCAACTTTTACTGTGTGTCCTTGTTTAAGATATTTTTCTGTTGTCATTATTTAATAATAAGATCCATCATGAGTACATTGTATCCATGTTTGGTCTATATTTACTCTAAAATATGACCTCCAGAGAGAAAATAAATTGGGAGAGGGTTAGACTCCAGGCCATATCATAAGCTCACATCTTGACTCTTGTCTTCTGATAATATACAAACCCAGACTGTCTGATTCAGTTATTCACTATTTGATATAAACACTAGTAAGGGGCATATAACAGGGAAATTCTTTGGAGCTAGTATAAGCAGGTGTAAACCATATATTGTCACATTGAAAACTATTTATTGAAACTATTGTAACAGAAAGGTAATTTAAATGTTAATAGTAAAGTGTTGCAACTGTGGCAAATCCAAATTACTAAAATCAAATCTAAGCTCTCTGCATTCAAGACTGTAAGTTAAAATCGCACCAAGTGCATTTTTGTGTAATGTGGATATATTCAAACTTATCTGTAATGTGGATATATTCAAACTTATCTGTAATGTGGATATATTCAAACTTATCTGTAATGTGGATATATTCAAACTTATCTGTAAAGATAAGCATCTGGTTATGCGATAAAATAAGCACCACTGGTGATAAATGCTAAATATTTGCTCATGTATTGGGTTGGAGCAAATGAGGGCTAGTACAGGTTGTAAAAAATGTAAATACTTTTCAGTTACTTCTTTCTTCTATAAAGCTAACTTTAAAGTTTTTATACACGTTATAAATTTGAAATATTTGACAGTAAATAAATGATCAGATAAAAAGATTCACTTTGAGTTGTCACAATTTGCAGCTAGTGTTTCTTTCAGATTTGCATGTAATTGTGATAACAAACTAGTCCCAATTATTAACAAGCTAGTCCCAATTATTAATAAGCTAGTCCCAATTACTAATAAGCTAGTCCCAATTACTAAAAAGCTAGTCCCAATGATTAATAAGCTAGTCCCAATTACTAACCTAATAAGTCCAATAACAAGCCGGAAATGGTATGTATAAATCTGTAATTAAATTATACTCGTTTAGTTAAATTATACTTGATAAATTCGAAAACCTCGGTGCTGTCAAGGCGCTGGGTTTCTGGCGTTTTCCACAGACATGTAGTGTCCAATATTTTGTCAAAATATGTTTTTAAAATAATGTATTACTGTAAATTGTGAATCGCAAACATGATCTCTCCATTTTCACCTAGTTATCTCTTTGTCTCTTATAGCGGCACCTCGGTTGGTAAGGTAACTGACTTGTCACCCACGGACTTAAGTTCGATATATGCCCATGTTTTCATTTGAATAATTAAACTTTTTTTGTAAAAACCAGAAATGACAGCTCATAAGAGAAAGATTTAAGAAGTATATGAGAAATGAACATGAATTTGTAAGCAGGCGTAGTACATATTGAAAAAAGATGAAGAGTATTGAAAAGGTAATATATATATATATATATTGAAAAAGGCAATATTTCTGTTGAATTGATGGATCGATAAAGCTTAAACCTAGTCTAGGTGGTATTGACCTTCATAAACACCAATATCAAGGCAGTGGCCACTCCAGAAAAAAGATATAGTTGTACACATGCATTGTACATACTGAGCATGCACGATAAATTCATACTGGTAAACAAAAGTATTTCAGCAGTTGAAATAATTAGAGATATTTTTAGTTTAAATCTTTATAAGTAAAATATTCACTGAAAATATAGTAAATAATCAGGCAAGAGATCCAGAAATAGGCAAAACACGGAACAATATGTAATTAAGCACGTTACAAGAAACAAGCCATTTGTGATAACCAGTTTATTTCGATATATTCAAATTGATGAAACTCATAAAGACTCCTGTCTTCCAGCTCAATCTACAAGCTTTTGTCTGTTTTATTTCACAAGGGAGACATTTATTCCAGAAGTTGTCTGTATGTAAAGTAGATAGTTGGAATTTTGTATTCTTGTGTAATAAATGACCCAAAAAATTATTACTTAACTTATGGCAAATAAGTACAGAAATGAGACTCTAATCTCTTTCTTTTTTTTTTCGATGAATTGTCTTTGACACGCGACTGCACAAGCGATATCACAATATATTCGATGTATTTAAATATAACACTAACATCACCATTTTTAACTGATATCTAGCAGTGATACCATAACTTATTTTCTCTTGAAATGCAATTGTATCGTTGATAAGTCATCGAGAAAGACAACAATATCTTGAAGAAGTCAGAATACAGGTACATCCTTTTCTCTTATCTCCATGGTTGGAACAGTTGGTATACGTTGCTCGATTGGTATTTCGTTTATTTCGACTCTGCACAATTCGCAAACAAACCTTAGACTTGAAATGACTGAGACCGATCCTTGTTTTTTTAAAAGATGATGTAAGTGGATAAATAATGGATTACAAGTGTATGCAGAACTGAGATCTAACTTTGTTCACTTGCATCTGACAGGTACGATGTGCAATGGAACCCTGGGAAATGGCACTACTCCCTCGTTCAAATGTACTAAAGAAGGACAAACCACAGAGAAAACAACGTCCACGGCAAAACCCGAACCAGAAGTGGATATTTTGTAAGTGATGTGTGCTTTGAATGAAACATTCGTGCGGTACATTACATGATCCGTGATTTACATAAGGGTCGTGATGTATGTTAAGGTTTTGAAATAAATGGTCGTGCTGAATAGTGTGTGTGCGCGCGCGCGTGTGTGTGTGTGCGTGTGTGTGTGAGATTTGGATTTTTAACGTAGCTTTAACAATTTTTAGTCATCGCTACAATGTCTGCAGTGTGTCAGTGTTTAGTGATGTCAAGCACTGGGGTACCATGCCGCAGACATGTGGCATCATTTCCCACCCAGTCACAGTATCCTGACACCAGGTCGACCAGTCCAAACACTAACCTCTTAATGCTGAGGGCCAAACGAGACAGCTGTTAGTAACATTTTCTGTCTTTGGTTTTACTTGGCCGGACATCCTAGGCTGTATAAAGTCAACTCCGAGAAAATAACAAGCATTTTCTCTTTAAAATTGTCCAAGGGACGGGTGTCTGGATGTTGAGGAACAAGGAACTTAAAGGAAAAGAGAGACACTGCTTCATAGAAATGAGAGCAAGTCAAAAAAAGTAAAAGGGGAAAAATGACTCTATATGTGCATCACGCAATGGGAAATGAGAGCAGACAACCATATAGCAGATGATCCAGAAAAGACTAGTGAAAAAGAGGGAGAAGATGAAAAGGACATGTCACCAACGCTGAATTTGGAAGGACAAACCACAGAGAAAACAACGTCCACGGCAAAACCTGAACCAGAAGTGGATATTTTGTAATTCGTGTTATATAGTAAGTGATCTGTGCTTTGAATTAAACATTCGTGCAGTATATTATATGATCCAGGATTTAAATAAGGTCGTATTGTATGTTAAGGTTTTGAAATAAAGGGTCGTGCTGAATAGTGTGTATGTGTGATTTGGATTTTTAACGTAGCTTTAACAATTTTGTAGTCATCGCTACATCGTCTGCATTGTGTCAGTGTTTAGTGATGTCTAGCACTGGGGTAACATGCCGCAGACATATGACATCATGTCCCACCCGGTCACATTATCCGGACACCAGGCCAACCAGTCCAAACACTAACCTCTTAATGCTGAGGGCCAAACGAGACAGCTGTTAGTACCATTTTATGTCTTTGGTATTACTTAGCGGGACATCCTAGGCTGTATAAACTAAAGGGTCGTTTTGTATAGTAAGACTTTGAACTAATTGTTTGTATTGTATAGTAAGGCTTTGAACTAAAGTTCGTGTTGTATAATAAAGCTTTAAACTAAAGGGTCGTGTTGTATAGTAAGGCTAAAAGAGTCGTCTTGTATAGTAAGGCTTTGAACTAAAGGGTCGTGTTGTATAGTAAGACTTTGAACTAAAGGGTCGTGTTGTATATTAAGGCTTTGAACTAAAGGGTCGTGTTGTATAGTAAGGCTTTGAACTAAAGGTTCGTGTTGTATAGTAAGGCTTTGAACTAAAGGGTTGTGTTGTATAGTAAGACTTTGAACTAAAGAGTTGTGTTGTATAGTAAGACTTTGAACTAATGGTTCGTGTTGTATAGTAAGGCTTTGAACTAAAGGTTCGTGTTGTATAGTAAGACTTCGAATTAAAGGGTTGTGTTGTATAGTAAGACTTTGAACTAAAGGATCGTGCTAAGAGTCTTTTTTGATGCATCACAATAATATAGGCAAAAATGTTCTGAACTTACAATAATTCCAAATTAATGTTCCAGTCAAAGAATATTATCGATGAGACTTTGCATTTTATGTGACTAATAATTTGAGTAAATAAATCCACCCGTATGAAAACTGAACACAACACTAAGACTGATTCTGCTTCAAGACGATAAGGCAAGAATGCGTAACGTTTAGATAAACAAGATGATAAAGCCCTCTGCTTGATCTAGGTCGCAATAACGTTTTTCTGAAGATACTCTATCACTTTATGGAAGTTTCTATTCTAGAAGATTCTGAGATCAGAATCAAGATTGTATCTTTTAATTCAAATTCAGGAAAACATACTTACATTAATAATGATCTTAATATTTAATCAACACTCAGAGAGAAATATTAGCTTTGTATTATGTTGTTTACAAAATAAATGTTCCTGGTAAGTGAATTTGATTTTGGACAAGGTCAAATACTAAATACAAATGTATATTATCATATATTCATTGTATAACAGGGTGCTTTTTGAGAGATGATTACTGTGCCATAACAGGAAATCTTGTCGCGGTCAGCGTGACACATAACAGTTAACTTTGACGTATGGCCTAGGCCACAATAATCGCTAGCCTGCGATGGGGGTTATGTTCCTGTTTGGGGCATGATTGATTTCTAAATTGACATAACGGTTAAAGGCATAGATAAGGTAAGGTTAATTTGGGGTTAAGTAGCGGCAAAATCTCAAAGTTTAAATAATCCTGGGAAAAAAATTGCGCCATTGAAAATAAGTGTCATAAAATGTGTTTCAAAAGAAATTAGTTGTTAATAAAAGCGGAATAGAGAGAATTATTCTAACTGTGATGGGCGTGTTAAAATTTTGGCGATTAGATAAAGTTGATTCTAATTGGCTAAGCTAAATGAGAGGGTGTTTCCCAGTCGAAAGTCATTATTTTAAGCATTGTTCCCGAAAGTTTGAACAAAGTTTCAGCGGAGAGCGAAGAAGTCAACTCCGAGAAAATAACAAGCATTTTCTCTTTAAAATTGTCCAAGGGACGGGTGTATGGATGCTGAGAAACATGGAAAAGACAGCAAATCTAAAAAAAAAAAGTTAAAGTGGAAAAATGACTATATATGTGCATCACGCAATGGGAAATGAGAGCAGACAACCATATAGCAGATGACCCAGAAGAGGCTAGTGAAAAAGAGGGAGAAGAGGAAAAGGACATGTCACCAACGCTGAATTTGGAAGGACCGGAAACAACCAGATTATGCAGGAATGCTGAGCAAATAAATTCGATCATTCACTCGATTTTATGATGAAATTTGGTTTATCGATGTAACAGAACGGCTAATTGCATTTCTTATAAATTTTGTAATTTCATTTCTAGGAGAAAGTCTATCTTTCAAATCTCATCTTCAATTTCATATTATTTGTTTAATTTATTAAGCTATTATATTTTACATACGGAGGACTGTGTTGTTCTATTCTGTATATCTGCTTAGATATCCATTATTACATCCATTGATTTCATACGTTATATTATTATTTACTCGATTTGAGAATAACACCGTGGTCGACCATCTCCTAGATAATGATAACCAAACTAAACCACCGCCACGTAATAAATGGACCATATATATATATATATATATATATATATATATATATATATATATATATATATATATATATATATATATGCCTGGAGTAGGCATGGTCAAGGGGCTAGGCATAGTGACCTGTCTCGCGTCTATTATTGCCTATATGCACAACTTTTGTCCACTGGATCATTGTTAAAAGCCATTCCTTGAAAACGTCACAAAACTGCACGTTTGAAACGAACTGAAATCGACTCAATTATGATCGAATCAAAGCTTAAGTCTCAATTCAAAATTCCAGCGTGTTTTTCAATAATCTTTCCGGTTATGCAGTGTGTATAAATACATTTCTTTTACTGTTTGCTCGGCAGTGGTTTCTTCCTGTCCTATTTTGCAGGACGGCGGTCAGTATATCGGTATCATGCGCAGTAGCGGTGACAGTGTGCCTCACCCTGTATTGTTGCTGCTGTCAGCGGAAAAAACGGGAGTCGCATCCTTCTAGAGCCAAGACCATGTGGATCAGACGGTCTCTCGGCAAGCAGTGTAGGTAACCTACATTTGGAACTTTAGGTCTCATATCAGAAGGAATGCCTTACCAAGTCCTCACTTTTTTTATTGAAATAAAATTGGGTTTTCACCACATCTTTTCGCCTCAATTATGTTAAGGCGTTTCTTTTTTAAAAGAAACCTCGCTGCGATTCATAAAATTGTCTCTGTGTGTGTGTGTGTGTGTGTGTGTGTGTGTGTGATTAGGATTTTTAACGTAGCTTTTACAATTTTTCAGTCATATCGCTACGATGTCTGCAGTGTGGCAGTTTATAGTGACGTCTAGCACTGGGGCATCATGCCGCAGACATGTAGCATTATGTCCCACCCAGTCACATTATCCTAACACTAACCTCTTAATGCTGACCGCCAGGCGAGGAAGCTATTAGTACCATATTTTGTAAGTCTTTGGTATGACTCGGCCGGGGTTCGAAACCACGAATTCCAGTGTCCGAGGCGGACGCACTAACCACTAGGCCACCGGAGCGGTGTAAAATTGTCAATGTATGGTTGCATGAAAAAAATTGTATCAAGGTAAAATATGGCACATTTGAAATTCTCACGAACAGATTTAATCGCCCACGATTGCATTTTTTTTTTCTACTCCCTAAGAAAATCATAACTTTTACCTGGAGTTTCCTGGAGATTAGCGAACATGTGAGGAATGTAATTTACACTCAACAGAAAGCAACATTAATTAAGATCTAAACAGAAGAGAGAATGTCTATTGATTTCAGCATGTTTGCTTTTGCCAAGGGTGACAAAGCAAACGAATTTAATTCGGTCATTTTTAGAAAAGTCATTGGCTCTAAAAAATTTCAAGTCAGTTCGTTCAGAAGTAACTATTCACAGAAAAGGACATCTTACTTGAGCTGATTATTTTATAATGACACCTAACCCGGGCGGATCTTCTTAAAATGACACCAAACCTTAGTTGATCTTTCATAAGTTTTGTCCAAGGTAGTACTTAACATAAGTAAGGTAGTATATGAATCTCAACAGACGAGTTGGAATTCATCAACAACATAAAAAATGGAAATAATATACAAGTAACTTACTTTTCACTGTGCTATATTTAGGAGCACACCATAACAAAAAATGTACACTTGATTCGGAATAACCTTAAGGAGCCTACCATTAAAAATATTCACTTCGTTCGGAATGACCTTTAGGAATCTACTGTCTAAACATATACACTTGATTAGGAATTACCTCTAGGAACTCTCCATTAACGTGGCGCTCTGCAGTTTCGTATTTTGCATAGAGTTAGATGTTTAAGGAAAAGAATTTCCCAGTTTTCCTCAATGGTGATACTGGCTATGTATCAAAGCCCTTGTATATCTTAGGCAAGGAACTCTTAATTCTCTTTATTGTGGTGTATGATTGATGTGTGTTACATGGATATAGAGGGTACATCATGACCTTACTTCAAATGTGCATCTTTAAAAAAATGCTAGCTCTGTTTGGTCACTTTCACTTCCTGGGCTTCAGAGGTAAACTGTAAAAAAGAGCCGATAACCTTTTTATTACATTTAGGATATTTCATAATTCATTCGCGGCATTATCATAAGCTGGTATTGTCTTGTCTGGCATAATTCCTTTTCCATAAGGTAATAACTGCTAAAGATTGTTGCTTTATACCAATTCAGGCTGATTATTTAGCACAAGAGAGCAGTCATTTTAGTTAGCTGTGTGCTTAGATCATGTACATTTTTCCACAAGTACAATATCCAGAGAAATTTCAGCCATATTACACGTATGACAGCCGTGTTTTTATTCTGCCTTCTTACTCTGTGATAGATACTTGGTATATTTTGCTGTTACAGGGTTGGAAGGTAAGAGGAATGTAGGACGAAGCAATAGTGGCCACATCATGTCATCATCCACATGGTCTGAATATAAACCTTTATTCATTTTCCGTAATTTAGGTGTTTATTTCTGTCTATTAAAAATAGCAGCAGAGTGCAATAACGATTTATCCGGCTGGTGCAGCTTATCCCGTTTATTCCATCTGGAATGTCCATATAGTCTACAAAACCGTGCATTTTCACCGTCTTTGAACTGCAACTTTGGGATCACTCACTCTCTCTCTCTCTCTCTCTCAATGTGTGTAATATCAGTGTTGGTTTTTGTTCAGTGGACAGAAACAACCATATGGTTGGGACGCATCGCACCCTACTGGTCAGTAGCAATGGAAACAGTCCTACGGAAGATCAAGGAAGCAAAGAAACGAAAAAAGGTATGAATTTACATATATATTATATGGTGAAAACTGACTAGGTGTTGAAATGCTTTTTCAAACGGCTTGGACAGACAAACGGACGGATTTCATTACTAAATGACTGGCAGCTAATTCGCGGTCGTTCCAGTCTGTTGTAAGCAGTTATTGGCAGACATTTGCCGATAGAAATATATTCAAGGAGTCTACATGAACAGTTTGCATATTACCATTATTGACATTTACTTGGATGTGTCCCTTTTGTCACTAGGTAAAAAATTTGATAGATTATATGAACATAAAGTCAGCATTGAGGCATCTTATTCCAGATCATCGCCTTTTTTCCACTAAAATTTGATTTTCTGGAGGATGTTCATGATTTCATCAAATGTGAGCCCTATCAATCCATGTTCAGAGCTACGAATCTTATTTTAGATTGAATATTGCCATTGGGATCATATTGCCATCGAGATCATATTGCCTTTGAGATCATATTGCCATCGAGATCATATTGCCTTTGGGATCAGATGGTAGAGTTTTCTTTTATAACATACTTCAACCCTAAAGATTTTCAACATTACCTTCATATCTAATAATTATATGTTGACAGGTGATAAAAATGAAGATAGACTAAATCTGGTGAAAATAACTATCACGAATCCTTCAAATGAACACATTAATGCTGACCAGTAACTGTTGGAGACAAGGAAACAAGGTAAAGCAGGTTTGAATGCAGCGGATGAAAAAAGAGAGCAGAGAGAAAGAAAAGAAAAAAAGAAAAGAAAGAATGAATGAAAAGAAAGAAAATCGGATGTGCTTTTAATGGCGTACACTTTAGCATGAGATACTTGGTTCACACACACACACACAACACATACATACATACACACACACACAAACACACACACACACACACACACACACACACACACACATATATATATATATATATATATATATATATATATATATATATATATATATATATATATATATATATATATATATATAATCTTCATTGCGAAACTTTGAAAAGAATGTCAGATAACTGCTTTTCTTCTCTTTTCTTTTACGTCAATCCACAATATGAATTAATATTTGGCTTTACACGATTTGAGGATCAATTATTTAAAAGTATTCTGAAAAACTACTCGAGATACTTCTTTTTTTCAGAAGAAACAAATCAATGACGAATGGAGGAAAGTTTTACTTGTAAGAAGAAGGTTGTGAGATTTTTAACCAGAAGTCTTTAAACGAAATATCGCAAGACAATGAGACAGCTATGGAACAAAAACTGGTGGAAAGCGGACCTGAATTTTGAGAGTTTTATTTTGAATTCTACTGCCATGTCAGCCCCGACTTTGTGTAATTGTGCATCCGTTTGAACTATATGTTCTTTTTGTTTCGAACTCCATACAGGAGTTTGATGTATACATTTTTCTTTAGTTGTGTTTTATCTTTCCCATAAACTCAAAGAGTTCCCCATTGTATGCTTAGGCCTATATTTTTTTAACGTTTTGTTGTAATTTTTTATTTTTATTACTTGAACTGAAAATAGATGTGGTGTGTGAAAATTTCAGAATTAATTTGTATAAATCCATGTTTGTTTTATGGCTTTTAATATCTTGTGTAAAACATTCTATATATTTCTATACAACCAAACATATTTGTATGAAAGAGTTCACAGAGTCGTCCAAATGCATTATGGGTAAAAGCTTAATCTAACGTACGAAAAAGGCAACTATTGATTGCTGGGGACACTTAGTTGAAATAGATGCTGATCATTTACGATCATGAATTCGGATACTGTTACACTTGAATTCATTATTCATGATTATGATCTTCCTTTTTGGTACCAAAGCCTTTCAACTATGTCCTCACCTTCAGATGACACTCTTATGTTTTAATACCAACTGAAGAAACATATGCATATCCAACAGAATCTTTCATTATGCTGAGTTTTGAAGAGCTCGACTGTGAAAGCAGGTTGTCATCAGACTTAAGAAAGGGAAGCGGCGTTGACGCATCGAGAACATATAGTAGATTCATGGATGAAGAATCAAACAAATGACACAGTTAAGTCATGGTCGGCTTCTCAATTTGATTCTGTATCAGGAGATTTGACCAAATGAAATATGGTTCTCAGAGGAGCTATCAATCAAATCATCTTACATTATGTCGAAAAATCCATAACTTTACAGTACACCGTATGTTATCAATTGCAGATATCACAGACCAGGAACTGCAGTCAATGTGCCGTCACCTCAGAATATAAAATGTTCTTTATATTTAGAATCCCTAGCAGACGACATTGACTCACGTGCATTATTTGTCGCATTTATGGATATGTAACAATTGCATTCTGGAGGTAGTTATATATATATATATATATATATATATATATATATATATATATATATATATATATATATATATATATATATATATATATATATATATATATATATGGTAGATATCTTTTTGGGAAATTCAAATTGCTAAATTTATATTTTGTGTATAGTTTTGTCCAAGCAGAATCACAATGGTACCGTTAAGATGATCGAATGATGTCACATGTTTTTAAAGCAACAAACGGGGGCTTGTTGGAGGAACAATGACTAAAAAAAATTAATGAAATATGCTCTCTTTGATCGCGTAACAAATACACGATAATATGTTATAGATATTCAGTTGAGAGAAAACTTGATTTGATATCAAGTTGAGAGAAAACTGAACATTGTCTAAAAATGGAGTTAGCACCATAAACATAATCACAGAGCACTTTTACACAGTCGTGTATGTTAAATATAGCTCCACATTGCGGGGATATTTGTATCTTGTAAATTACCTTGTTTTATTCCTTAATTACAGTTGGAACGTGGAAGTTTTACTACGAGGCGCCGTAGGGGACAAACGTCGGTCCAACGAGAAAGTAGCAGTTGAAATTCCAGTAATACGTGTTGATTGCCATTGTTGATGTTGCTAATTTTTTGAAATTTTAATTGTTGACGTAAATAGCGGTGGATGAAGGTTACATTTCTATATGGAGCTTTTACATTAACGGTTGAAGTACACAGTGGTGTTTAAATTAAGTATTGGGAACTTCAGTTTCACGTGTTCAATCAAACTGTTTGCAACGAAAGTTCTATCTCACATGTCTGTTTTGACATGTTATATGTTGATTTACACAGCCGTGGTGGAAGATTCTATTCCCTATGTCCAGTTTTTAGATTTTAATTTTGTAATTACTCAGGTGTGGTTTAAATTGCAATGTTGAATGATGCAAATTCCAGCTTCATCTGCTGAATCAAACGGTTTGTGCTGAAAGTTTCGTTTTATTGGTCGAGTTGAAGTTTATCTGTTCAGTTACACTGCAATGGTTGAAAGTTATATTTCCTATATCGATGTTTTAGCTTTAATCTGTACAGTTACACAGCGGTAGTTGGAAGTTCCATTCCCTACGTCGATAATTCCAATTTCACCATCTTCCCTAGCCAAGATTCCGATGTGTTAACCCTTTCTAATGCTTGGCGGCTCGTATATATATTTCAGAGCTTTGTCGTAAAGGCAACTGTTGGATTTCATGAGTTGTCTTCCTTAGTATGTAATGCCAATTAACCAATAGCGTGCAACAAGGGTGCGTTGTACGTCGTCTGAAAATGATGGAGGTAACTGACTTCAAACGGATACTTTGCAAGTTTAATGTCGAAAGTATAATTATATACCAGAGAGAAGCCATTACATGTGTATTTGCACAAACACATTCCGGTTGTTTGCTCAACTTGTTTCCATCTTGTAGGAACAGTGTTCAAATGTGAACAACTTGATTTTGATTGGATGCAGTGGATTGCCGCCGCATCGAATGAAATTCACAGACCCGAATCACCGAAATATCTTAACGATCTGCCAAGGTGTAGATAGGGTTAACACACCGAAACCTTGCCTAGCGAAGATGCAATTTCACATGCTAAAGGGCGAAATGAGGACGATGGGGTCCCAAATTATAACTCCTATATCACTGAAGAAATTCTGTCAACTATTCATGGAAAAATGAATGTTTTGTTTATGAAAATCAAGTTTTTTAAAACAAAATAATCTGCTTTAATTATAATGCGTTTGAAACGAATTACAAAATTTAGAGACCCCCTAGCATGCGAGCTCGATGCGATGCAACTTTCGCATTTTCTAAGGCCGCTATTGCATTGATACATATGTATTTAAAGACATTTTTGTCCATAAATGTCTTCTAAGTTATGTCCTTGCAGAGTTAATTTTTGTCACCAAAATATCAATTACAAATGTTGTCTTTTTATGTTTGTATACCATTACAATTAAAGGGTTCTGATAGTAGTATAATGTTGGAAAAATGAATCGTTGTAACGTTTTTGCGTGCGTGCGGCGAAATGTTTACTTTGTCGCCCCTTTCGAGGAATACAAATGTAGTGTGAGTCAACAGTATTTCCACCTGGATTTAATCAGGGCAGGGGAATTATCCTCCCCAAAGGGCTCTTTAAACTTTTATTTCATGATCAAAAAGTACAACTCATTTTAGGATTAAGGGGCTGATCGAGAAAAATAGTTTCGGGGAGCTTCTGTATTTTAAGCGTTTCCATGACATAATTTTAGCCATCTAACTGTAAAAGACACGTGCTATAGAAAACATTCCAGTTGCCAGGCGCTCATTTTTTAATTTTTTTTTGGAGGGGGGGACAGGGACGTTAGTGTCGCTGGCTACTAAATCCCATTTGTCTTTGAATTGTTGCTGTTTTTTTACTACTACTACTACTAATAATAATAATAATTATTATTATTATTATTATTATTGGTATTATTATTATTATTGTTGTTGTTGTTGTTGTTATTATTATTATTGTCGTCGTCGTTGTTATTATTGTTGAATAATGTATAAAGGAGTCATTGATTTACAATTTCAAAAATCCAACGTTGCATATGTGGTTATTCCATTGGAAAGAAAATTCATGTTTACGTTTGTGAAAAATAAAAGGGACATTTTGCAGCTGAAGAAATGGTAAATTTTTGGGAAAACCCTTGGCACATTGTAAAATACAAAAATAAATGTAATGGCTTGGTTCAGTAAAAGGAAGAAGAAAAAAGAAAAGCCTGCGACGCCATTCTAAAATGGCTAATCTCGTAGTGGGGGTGGGGTGGGGTGACGTCATTAATTAAGTGAGCCAGAGATGTGCCGCTCATGGCACCAAAATGTTGTACATTTTTGCTGCGTACAATTCTATTGTACTTATTTGTTTGTCACACCTTTGTTACAGTCTTCCATTGAAAGGAAATACTTGGTGTTAGTGTATTGTACTCAAAAAGACTCATCTCAACACAAAGTAGGGTGCGTATGACGCATAAAGCCCTTGATAAACTCGACTAAACACAAGGGCGGGGCTTGCATTTTGATATCACGATCAACACAGTGATGTAAATGGTGTGACCCTGACCCCATTCCCCAAATGTGGAGCGAGCATGTTCCAGTATTAATTATCTTACCTTCATAATAATTTAAGCAACAAAAAACAAAATTAAAAAAAAATTAAGCAAATTTAAAATTTAACTAAAATGTAATGCCAATTTTCTATGTGACTGTGACCCAAAGGTCAAATGGGCGAGAGTGCGTGTCGCAGAGGTGCAAATGCCACGGCACACCAGGTTCAGTGATGTTCGCCGTTAGACATAACACAACCAAACAGTAGTGGACTGTAAGTTTTACCAACTCTAAATTTAGTGTCTTATTTTATATTATCAACAGTTTCGTAAACATTAATAGTTTGTAACCTATGACAACATTTAATTTATTATTATTATTATTATTATTATAGTTGTTGTTGGTTTGGTGTGCTTTTGTTGACAAATGTGATGTATAATATACCTTTCATAGGGTATTATGTCATCCATTTCGCCATTTCAGCAGAAGTGATCACACACTTGTTTTTCGCATTTCAGGTATTTCGTACGTTTCTTTGTAGTGGCTAAAATACCGGACATAGTTCGTTTGTTTCTTTGTAATGGCTAAAATATTAGACATATTCATAGATATTTGTTCCTCCAACGTAATGGCTTAACATTCACATTATAAGACAAATATCTCATCGTGTGCCTTCAACAAATAGGGTAATGATGCAAAATAAAGTCATAGCTCATTTGCATTCAACAACTTGGATTTAGATTTTGCACCTTTTTAACGTAGCTTTATTTTTTTGTCACATTGGTACGATATCTGCAGTGTGGCAGTTTATAATGATGTCTAGCAATGGGGCATCATGCCGCAGACATGTAGCATTATGTCCAACCCAGTCACATTACCCACCGCTCTGGTGGCCTAGTGGTTAGAGCGTCCACCTCGGATGCGGGAGGTCGTGGGTTCAATCCCCGGCAGAGTCATACCAAAAACAAAAATGGTACTAACAGCTGCCTCGCTTGGCGCTCAGCATTAAGAGGTTAGTGCTAGGACTGGTCGGCCTGGTGTCAGGGGGAGGGGGTTTGATGACGGATAGCTCGTTTGTGTTGTTCGTTTCGCTTGCATCTTTATAAAATTTTCGTCATCGTCTTCCTATAGGTTAATAGCTACCTTGTATCATTATTTTTATTGTCATGTATCTCAATAACTATTATTCACGTATATCTGAAAACGTAAGCCTTTAATACCCTGTCCTGTACATATATTCTTGGAAAACATATGGATAACTATATATTAGTAATTCCCTCTCCAAAATCATCCATGTTTATCACATCTTATTTTTATACAGGTGAAAAGTTGTTTTTTTAACAAGTGAATGTATATTTTACTTTTTTATTGTTGTTGTTGTTGTGGGGTTTAACGCCATTTTTCAGCACGATGGGCTATACATGGCGGCCAGTATTAATGGTGGAGGAAGAACCCGGAAAACCCCGGAAAGAACCACCGACCCACGAGAAGCTACTGGCAAGCTTTCTCACATGCCCACATTGGCTGAATCTTAGACTCGAACCGCCGCAGACAGAGGTGAGATGGCAGTGATCCGTAACGAAGAGCGCTTTAGACCACTCGGCCACTCGGGGCCCCTTTACCTTTTTATATGCTATTGTATTTATATATTGCGCCGATGTTTACTCTCAATTTGTATGCATGCATTTGTTGTATTTTAAAAAATCAGAATTAAATAGATGTACATGTTGATTTTTTTTTCCGTTCTTATTTATTTTGGCGTTTTAATCGAGTTAGATAAAATTCAATTAAAATCTTTTCTAATTCCGTCCTTTTTTGACAAAAATAACTTTAAAGAATCGAAAGAACAGTTGTTGTTGTTGGGTTTAACGCCATATTTCAGCACACGATAGGCTATGCATGGCGGCCAGTATTAATGGTGGAGGAAGAACCCGGGAAAACCCCGGGAAGAACTACCGACCCACGAGAAGCCACTGGCAAACTTTCTCACATACCCACATTGGCTGAATCCTGGACTCGAACCCACGCAGACAGAGGTGAGATGACAGTGATCCGTAACGGAGAGCGCTTTAGACCACTCGGCCACTCGGGGCCCCCGAAAGAACAGAATCAGTCGTCAATAAAAGAACTTCTTTGTATTGAAAATAACCGTGAACAGATGAGATACTCGACCAACCAGCAAACCCCTGACCTTGAACTGTATGATCCACGAATCAACACTACTTTCTTGAACCAGATGCAGTGCGAATAAAACACATGATGGAAAAAAACACATCCAATATGATTTGAAGGTCATGATAAAATCAAAATGAAAATTTCAATTATAGTTACTGATGACTTTTAACATTTTACCCACATCCCGATCAGATAAATCAGGAAGTTGTCTCTTTTTGACTCCCATATTATTATGTACTTTCTATACACAAGAAGAACCGGCCTATTTAATCTGGAGTGAATTGCATGAAATAAGCTAGAATTTGCTCAAAACTACAATATCGCCAATGTGACCATGACCTTTTGCCCACAATTAAAAGTCAGGTCTTTTTACTCAAGTGCACAAAGCGCACGCAATCGTATCTTGGATGTTAAAGAAAACGTAATCGCAAAAAAGCTTAAATTTTCAAGCCAAAGAAAAAACGTTAGGGTAAACGTCAGTGACTCTTCTAACTTTAGAACCATTAGGGAAATGTTAACTACAGGTTATCACTATATAAGAACAAAAAATCATAAACATGTGCATCAAACTCAAGTTAACGCGCGGAAACAATATCGCGTACGGACTGAAGGAATTCGTTTTTATTGTACCATCTCTCCATTCCACTCCATACCCATACCTTTCCTGAATGGGGACGGATGTAAGGGTGCGGTGACATGATGGCCTGTTGTGATGATTAGGCAGAAATTATTATATCGTAAGCTTTGAAGTTTCCTCAATAAATTTAACACTTATAACGATATGATGGAAGCAGTCATGATTAACCCCAGACGATTAACTTCTCCAATCAGAATTTAGGTTTATCTAACCGCCGTTTTTAACATGCGCCCCTCTAGGTTTGAATTTCTTTTACATATTTCCCGCTTCCCTCAATAAAACTGGCTCTTAAAAATTTCAACTTATGCAATTATTTCAGCAGTCATTTCAATCGTTAGCATTTCGATCAACAAAACCAGAGATTTACCCTTGTCCAGTTTCTCCTGACTCACGTTTCAAATTGAACCTCATTGAGAATCAGTCATGTCCATACCAAATGAATTCAAGTCCTGGATCCTCAAACATGCCATGGACTTGATTCCGTGATTTAATTCACACAAATTAATTTAATAGTATTATGTGCAAAATTGACATCCATCTGCAAAATTCACAATGTTACAGCGTGAAACAACAATCACTATTTTTTTATTGTGATCAGTGTTAGTAACACGAAATCATAATCTCATGGCGGCAGCGGGCTATATCAGTTGATGAGCAGTTCTCAAAATGTTCAGCAGTTGAATGACTGGTATAGTTTCCCTCCCTCTGAGGCCTCGCTAAACGTGGTGTGAGAGGCTCCGATGAGGATTTGGCATGGGAATGACAGCATTATATTGACAGTAATTTCCAAATTTGACAAATGGCTTGAACTAAATGATACCTATAAGTTACAGAGAACGTTGTTCATTCCTTTTGCACGTGAAGTGAGGATATGGCATAATTGTTTACGCTTGTACAGTTCTATTTGGGAAATATCGAGGAGAAAGTATTGTTATGTATATTTGATTTAATTA
Source organism: Sinohyriopsis cumingii (assembly GCA_028554795.2). Taxonomy (NCBI): domain Eukaryota; kingdom Metazoa; phylum Mollusca; class Bivalvia; order Unionida; family Unionidae; genus Sinohyriopsis; species Sinohyriopsis cumingii. The sequence continues at coordinate 1,813,093 of CM068833.1, read as the reverse complement.
TATCTGATTTAATACATATTTCTTTCAATTTAATTGTTTGTCAGTTTTTTTTCAATTACATGATATTGTAATGTAAATTTATTCACTAAAGATGATTATTTTGTCAGAAAATAGTTTGACCTTCACTGTTAGTTTATAAACACCAGGTGTTGATCTAAGTCCTGACCTTGTTTCAAAATTTGTAGCAACCATCGTAAACAAGTTCTATTTTATTTTAAAATGATTGGTTGTTCTCGAGGTCATGATGGGACTTCATGCTTAAGATGTAAACAATTTTTTTATATTTTTTATTTCTTAGACTAAAATGATTAGTTTTCGTCAGGGTCACACTGGGTAAACGTGATCTGTAACAAGTACTTGCCTTCTATAACCTTCGAGAAGATGATCACGTGACCCATTGTTTACATTAATAATACGATATAACCATGTTTGGGAGAATTGTTTTCAGTAGAAACTGGGTTGCTAAACTGTTAGTTGTATTTTGTGCTGTTTGGAGTTATTTCAAATTTCTTGGATTCAAAAGGATAATTTCTGTTGTTTTTCTGGAAAATACGTGTGCTCATGTAATATTGTGGAAACAAGAACAGCTTTTTATATAAAAAATTATTCAGCTATCAGAAACCGGAGTGATAATAATTGTTTCTACAAGGAACTATAGACTTCAACACTACAGATTGCAGTATACGTTGTCGTCTTCCATCTTGGATTCTTCGTCTGGATTTGAACGTGAAATCAGTAGAACATTTTGTTATTAGGACTACTAAAATTTTATTCTTGGATTTCTTAGATTATTTTAGGATTTGATTCTATAAAACCGTAAGTTCATATTTTTATCCTTTTACAGAATTTTCCCAGAGAAGTAAATTGCTGTATTTTTTTCAAAGCTTGTTATTTTCACTCTTTCTTGTGTTACTGTTTGTTCGAGCCTAAGCAAGTGACATAAGAGTACGTCCAACCTTGTTTGAGAGGATGGTGATGCCGATTTGGAAAACAAAAGTATTGTTTTCGGACTTATAGGAAATTACGATAGAATTCTGTCCATTTCTTGAGTAAACAATCTGAAAGTTGCATAATAAAATCAGAGGAATAATATCCAATTTTCTCCAAAGTATGTTGTCACCACACGTACTAACTCCAGGGTTATTTTTTGGGGCATGAATAAGTCCTTCCTCCTCAACGGCATTACATAGCCACCAAGACAGAGTCCTTGGTCATCATGAAGTATACACAAATGGTAAAAGCGCATTTCAACATTTGTTGATTTCGAAAATTTGAAGCCATTTTTCTGCCAATTAATGAACTTTTTTGTAAGATATCTGTAGTTGACGTTCAGTGATGCACATACTCTGATCCAGTTCCGAGTGATGTCAACAGTGTGTGCTGTAAATTCCTGGATTAAAGCATTTGACTGTGTTGTTAAATTTGATGTTGAGAAGGATGAATGACAATAGGTAGCTCTGAGGTACACATATATTCTGAGAATAGCCTTTACAAAGGTTATTACCTACCTTAACTTTGAACTATCCATCTGTCAAAAAGCAAATGAAAAAAGGTTAAAATGTCCTTTAGACTAAGACTTAATTAGCCATTAGTTGTCATACAGTTTCATATAAATTAGCCATTAGTTATCATACAGTTTCATATAAATTAGCCATTACTTATCATACAGTTTGATATAAATTAGCCATTAGTTATGATACAGTTTAAATTAGCCATTAGTTGTCATAGTTTCATATAAATTAGCCATTAGTTATCATACAGTTTCATATAAATTAGCCATTAGTTATCATAGAATTTCATATAAATTAGCCATTAGTTATCATACAGTTTCATATAAATTAGACATTAGTTATCATAGAATTTCATATAAATTAGCCATTAGTTATCATACAGTTTCATATAAATTAGCATTAGTTATCACAGTTTAAATTAGCCATTAGTTATCATACAGTTTCACGTAAATTAGCTATTAGTTATCATACAGTTTCATATAAATTAGCCATTAGTTATCATACAGTTTCATATAAATTAGCCATTAGTTATCATACAGTTTCATATGAATGAGCCATTAGTTATCATACAATTTCATATAAATTAGCCATTAGTTATCATACAGTTTCATATAAATTAGCATTAGTTATCATACAGTTTAAATTAGCCATTAGTTGTCATACAGTTTCATATAAATTAGCCATTAGTTATCATACAGTTTCATATGAATTAGCCATTAGTCATCATACATTTTCATATAAATTAGCCATTAGTTATCATACAGTTTCATATAAATTAGCCATTAGTTATCATACAGTTTCATATAGTGTCATAAACTTTATCCGAATAAAAAAGACGGCTACTAAATGTTCTTCTTGTATGAAAGCTTCAGGTCTGATTCTATAGTCTAGTTTGTATCAACCTTAAAGTCCGATAGTTGTGTGTTGGATTCAGGATTCGTAGGGCGTCTATCACAAATAAAGTCGTCCATCATCACACAGATACAGCTTGTTAGTATTAGCAGTTGGGAGAGACAGTTTAGCCCTCCAGACTAGTCATCATTGTTGCTTTGGACCATGACGGCGGAAAGTCGCCAGTTTCCCAAATTTTGAGGGGAATATTTGATATTTCAGCTTAGTGTTTCATAAGTTGATAGGTCTTATCATTTGATTCTGCTTAAATATGATGGGGTTCGATCAAGAACGTCCTAAAGGTTTCTGTGAGTCAAAGGTTTACTGTAATTTTCAGCGTTTATTTTCAGATCTTTGACTGTCAGAATTGTCAGTTCAAGAAATGTAAAACGGTAAAGGTATGGATTATTCGAACGTACAATATATAAACTAAAACAAATTGATTGATTCATTAAAATACCACAAATTAAATTAGCATTCATCTTTAACGCGTTCATCATCTTGCTACTTCAACCTTACTACTGGCGCCAACTAATGCATAATTATTAGCATAACAGTCTACATACACTTTGCACCTGCAAGCTAGATAATACATTTTCCAATAGATGCGTGTATATTTTGCCGCGTCGATGACCAGTGGCAAGCAGACGTTCTTGATGCAATCTTATCAAAGATACATTGATGGATACAAAAACAAACTGAGTGATAAATATATATTTTCAGAATACCTGTTGGCTGAAAATGTGCAAGCTAAACAGGGAGATGATATAAACGACGATTTCATAGACCTCTTATTTGTCACACATTAGTTGAATCTAGAAAAAGAAACATCAAAATGTTAGATCAGTCTATTCGGTTACGTGGCAGTTTATACATATGAAACACCCAAAAATAAAAAATAATTCATTCCTGGTTTGATCAGTCTGTCAGATATAATTCGAGAGAATTATTTATGTAAAATATTCACTCGAATGTCTAAATTGCTCACTCATTGATTATTTGGATTTATGCACACTACTGAACTTGAATACATTGTAATAGAGCACTGGGTCAAGTTTATAGTTACACATTTCCGAACTCCAGACATTAATTTGACGCAGTAGTCGTGAAAATCATTCAGTATGTTGAAGTGCGATATCACAGCATAAACATACTTGCAATCGTTATTTGATATGTCTGAATCACACAGGTTTGAATAAATCGTTTTTCTGGATGTTCGTTAAATCATTAAAATCCAATCATGCATTCATACAGTTAAATGTATTTCCTAAAATATTTTGGTTGCCTTTCTCTAAGCCATTTCATAGTCTCAAAGAACTTGTCATCATTTGAATTGTTGGTCATCTGTTGTAATGACTGCCCTATGAATAGAAAGCTGTGTAAATGTAATTGCTCTTTCAACTGATTTTTCCATTCCATCACTCGTGAACGTTGTTGCTATTAAATCCTTGCTAAATGACACTTATGTCACATTCTTGTTAGATATTACCCTTTTCTCTTCGTCCATTTTTGGCATGACCTTTTCTTCATCATCTGGATCAGTTTTCAAATGCATCTAGATGGACAGATAACTGTTATCGCCTGTCAAGTTTAAACGGACAGTGGGATGTATTTTGGGTATCTACAATTCGATTACATTCTCGATGAGTACGACCTCTGTAATTGCCTGTCAAGTGATCGTGATCACTCACGCTGCCTTTAATTATTTCATTCTCACGGATATGACATAAACTTGTTGAGTTAAAATGATTCTCATTTTCATATGTGAATACCACAGAGTTTTCATTTTTTGCATTATCGAGTTCCTTGTCTAGCAGCAGACTACTTGCTTTAAATCCATTTATGAAAATAAAACTTCAAAATAAAACTTCATACAAAAAAAATAAAATAAGGTCAATAACGTCAAACCGAAACCTCTAACAAAACCCGAGAGTTACTCTAATTGGGTTAGTTTATTTTTGTTACTTTATATTAGTCGTTTGCGTTTTTCAAAACTTTTCAATGTTTTGTTTATCCACCGTGACACTTATTTTGTGGTCGCATCCTCTCTACTGTTGTAACGTGTGAGCAATTAAATCATTATTATATCAATAATGGAATCTTACACTAGTGGATTAGCTCGTGAAAGATTAGAAGCAGTCAGAAGATATCTTCCTGTTCGTGATGCTCTCAAACAAAAATTGCAAGAACGCCAGGAAGCACAAATTGAATATGCAGAAGATAAAGAACTATTTTTTAAACCTGTTACAAAGATTACTGAAAGAGTTGCAGAAGCTACCGAAGGTCTTCTTCCCGCGCTAAAACAAACTGCTGAGCAAACTGAAAAGATAGCATGAAGAACTACACAGACAAAAAAAGAGTTCAAGAGATCTTCCGGGTGAAATAGTTGCTGCTCAACCAGAACCTCCTCCATCTCAGCCAAAAATACTTGAAGGTGCTGTTGGTGAAACTGGTGCTAAACCAAAAACAAACAAAAAAAGAAAAGAAAGAAAAGTTGGATTAAAAAATTTACTGAAAGAGGTATTGCTTTAATAAGACAGACTAAAGAATTATTTAAGACTTCTGTGGACGGTTATGCAGGACAAGGTAAATATTTAAACCCTGGTTATGTTAAAGTTGTATCTTTTGAAGATAGGCGTAGATGGGTATTTCCTATACATAATGAGTTGAAGATTTTGAAGATAGGCGTAGATGGGTATTTCCTATACATAATGAGTTGAAGATTTTGAAGATAGGCGTAGATGGGTATTTCCTATACATAATGAGTTGAAGATTTTGAAGATAGGCGTAGATGGGTATTTCCTATACATAATGAGTTGAAGATTTTGAAGAATATATGCAACAATCAGATGATTATATAACTTTAAAGCAAATACAAGAAATTCAAAAACGACAATTTCCACTAATTCCTCAACGACAATAAAAGCGACATCCTAAACCTGAACCTCAGCCACAAAAACAACCTCCTAAACCTCAACTCAGCCACAAAACAACCTCCTAAACCTGAACTCAGCCACAAAACAACCTCCTAAACCTGAACCTCAGCCACAAAACAACCTCCTCAGCCACAAACTGAAGTTGATATTAAAAGTCAATTTACGACTAAGGGTTCAAATGCTATCGTGACTGCAAGAAAAGGAAAATATTGCTGCAAATTATGATAAAAAAGATAAATGTTTAAGAACTGAACATGCTAAATCTTGGACAAAAGATGATTGGATTAAAGATATATTTTTCATCTGTACTGTTTATAAATTTGATCATAATGATGATATCAAAATGTATATTTAATACATTTAAAGATGCAGTATTAAGACGAGAACAAGAAGTACAAGAATTACAAGAAGAAGAAAAATTAATTGCTGAATTGAATAGAGAAACGCATAGATCTGGTTCATAAATTGGTAGTGGTTTTGTTATTCAAGGAACTTGTCCTGACAGTGTTCTTTCTGATATTGAACGATTGGAAATTCTGATCGGAGGAAAACGTGCATGAAATAATTTTCCAGAAATTATTAATGAAATATCTGATATTTGCGGAAGATTATTTACAGGCGGCGTTATGGATATTAATGAAATTGCTGATGATTATTACAGCGATTGAAACTTGTAATTAATCAACTTTTAATTTAATAAAATGATCGTACATAATGCTCAACGTGGACCTGAAATGGTCAGAATATCAAATTCACGATTACCAACGTACGAAGCTATTTACGGAGATTTACTTGGGGATGTTGTTCAAAGTTGATTTAAAGAATAGTTCCAAAAGCAATACCGATTGCAAAACAATTAGGAATGAAAGCTATTGATGCTATTCGCGATAAAGGTATCAGTGCTGTTGGAATGTTGCCGGTAAAGCATTTTCAGCAATCAAAGTAAGATTAGCTTGATTAGTACGAAGAAAACTACAACCAGTAGAATTACTCAGCACTGAAGTTATGCCTGCAAATGTTAGGGAAATAATAAATCAAGCTGCAAATCAAAAATATAATAAGGAGTTTAATAGCAGGAAGTGGTCTTCGTGTTAGACGATACTAATTATAATAAAAATGTTCATGCGTATATCTGAGCCAACGTTTGATATGGACGCACCAATTCTCAAGATGAATCTGTTCCTGATTATCAATATTATACTTACGACAACCAAATCAGCGTGGTCGAATTGAGCTGCAAGTTCAAGATAAAGCAGATATTTGTAGCCTGCTGAGGCATTGATTGAAGTAGAAGTTGAAATTCTAAAGCAGATAATAATGAATATGCAACTGGTGATATAGCTGGTTTTGTTAATAATGGTATTATGCCGTAGTTTGACAGCGCTACATACATGATTGATTGAAGAAATATTGAAACAATTCAAAAGACGTCGATGTTGCTACAACGATATCAAATCTAGCAAGATATTCAGATGATTATACAAGATCAGCTGGCCCGACAATGACGTTTGCCAAAGACACTTCTGATCATGCTGATTATATAAACATAACCTTATGTAATGTAAGAAACGTGGCAGGGGATGGTGTATAAACCCTATGTAATGTAAGAAACGTGGCACGGGATGGTCCTACACCAGCAGTTGTATAAATGAACGCAAATTACAACTTAGGATTTGCAACACGTAAATCAACGTTGAAAGATGGAAACAGAAGATTTTCATGTGCAATTTCACTGTCTCAGATCTTTGGATTTTGTAGAAATGTTAGAAACGTTATCTTTGGAGCTAAAATACAGTTGTATTTGTAAGAAAAGCTACTGATGATGGTGCACTTTGGCGATCTGCTGCTGCTACTGGTAAAGTATTAATAACAAAACTTTCACTGTGAGTGCCTGTACTGACTCCATCAACTGCTGAAGAAGAAAAAATTAATTACTTTTATGAATTTAGGTGGAAAATCATTGTTATCATGGTTGACACTGACCACGGATAGCATTCATAGTACTGTTCATGGTTTATTTACATGGTATATAGCATAGCAACAAGGTGTTTCTGCGCCAAGGGATATATATATATATATATATATATATATATATATATATATATATATATATATATATATATATATATATATATATATATATATATATATATATATATATACAGTGCAGCCTCGTTAATCCGGACTCCGTTTATCCGGAAACCTCGCTATCCGGACATAATTCAACGGGAACGGAATTCCTAAACGTTAATTTGCTCCGTTAATCAAGAAATCCGCGTTCCGGATCCGGAAATCAAAATCGGGGACCAAAGTGTAAAATTACTTTAAAACTTGTATCGATAACCCGGAAATAATCTGTCCAAAAATAAGAAAAATAGAAAAATCGTATATGAAATACAATCAGTCGGATAATACAGATTTACCTACGCAAATTTGGAGGTGTGCCAATGTGTCAATCTCTGATTGTTAAAATTCTAGTGGTATGTTAAAGTTATCCATTAGTCACGTGATCATGTGTATGGAAAAATAGGTAGCGTGACCATGTTGTAACCAGTGATTGTATAAACAATGTCTGTTTTAGCTAGTCGCCGACAGGGTGTTAATAATTAAATAATCACACTGGGATCAAATTGTCCACGCTTTTTGACATAACATATGGTAAATAAATTAAGTGTGTTATTAAGCCTCTTTGTTGTTTACCAGTTGTATGTAACAATCATAGTTTATTGATGGCTGTACAAATACAGTTAAATGATTTAAGCTGTGGACAGTATAGGGCTTCATATCAGAATAAAATGTGGACGTCAATTATCAGCTCATTAGCAACAATAACAGCTGTAAAATACGACTAATAGAAATGACTGCATTTCATTAATTTACCGTAACGTGAGATATCAGTTTGTATTCGTTGTACATTTTACATATATTATGGCGACACCATCAAGCAAGCGTAGACGAGTAGAGATACCGGCCAGCATAAAAAAGATTTGCCAGCACAAAGATCACCCAAAAGCTACCATTCAAGATATACACCAGCACATTATGGCTTATTCATCCTTAGTCATTGGCATGTCGACAGTTGCGGACATCATAAAAAAAACCACGGGCAACTGATTTTCCATACCTGCCGACTCAGCAGACCTAACTCGCGCTCGCCACGCCAAATATCAACAAATCGATGATGCCCGTCTTCTTGTGGTTCTCAGACATGTGGACCCACCACGCCGCCGTCACCGATGAAATGCTCATTGCCAAGGCAAAGATACTCGGAGACCAACTCGGCATCACTGACTTTGCCTATTCTCGTGGTTGGCTACAAAATTCCAAGAATCGGCGGGGCATCAAAGGCAAATTGTATGAGGGAGAAGCAGAGAGTGTCGACATGAACAAAGTGTTCATTGTCTAAACTTATATTTACTGTACATGTATGTACAATCGCATGTTATAATAATATGAAATAAACACACGTCAGTAGAAGTATTCATTAATTTGTTTCAACCATTATTGAATATACAGTACAATTACAGCTAGCATATACATGTACATGTATACGGTGTGACGACATCGTAAAATAAAAATGTGCATGATTCAATTATCCGGAAAGCTCGTTAATCCGGACATATTCACTGGGAACGAAAGTGTCCGGATTAACGAGGCTCCACTGTATATATATATATATATATATATATATATATATATATATATATATATATATATATATATATATATATATATATATATATATTGTTGCCGTCATATTAATGCCTAACACTTCCCTCCAATTTATTTGTATAAATATTGATTATCATTAAGACAAGAGACAGTGGTGTACATGGTAGTGTTAGTTTAAAGGATTTTAAGCGGTCAGATATGGTAATGTTAGAAACAAATTCTACCTAGTTCACATCTGATACTGATAAAGATTCTGACCCATAGGAGTTGGAGTCTGCATTTGTCATCACTGTTGTTTTGATAAACTATTGCCCTGGTGTAAAACTAAAGAATTGTTCTCTGTAAAGAGCAGTCGTCTTGAGCCCTAGCTTGGGTGAACATTAAAAATTGGCTGGGAATATACTTTGTGTTGGATGTTATTGTTTGCAACTTTTGTACCCCGTAACAATTTTGGTGGCAGCGGTGGGATAGCTAAGTTGTTGGAAATTTGACAGTAACATTGAAACAGCACAAGTACCAAAGTTTTGTCTGAGTAGTGTAGCTGCAAATTGCTATTGGATATACTCTGTAACTTTGTGTGGGTGTGATTCCTGTTAAGCCAAGGATAAACAAAATAAGGATTGAAATGACGACCCAAGGTAGCGTTATAGATGAGGAAGTAGGAACGATTGTTGAAGAACACAGCATTGCACGGGATAGAACCAGACGGAAACAGCAAACAAATTTGATGCAATTCACATATATTGAGGGAGATTTCAGTGGTGAAGAACCATATGACATGGAAATAGAGGAAGAGCAGCCGGTAAGAAAACTAAAGAAAACACAGAGCAAACTAAAAACATCCAAAGACATCAAAAAGCAAACTGAACGTGACCGGTTACAGTTAGAGAGGGAATGTGCAATTGAGAGACAAAAATTAGACTTTGAAAGGGAGAAGTTGCAAATGGAGCACAGTCTTAAACTTAAAGAGCTGGAGTTAGAGATCGAGAGGGTGAAACATCAGAAAGACATAGATAAAAGGAATGAGAGCCTCCCATTCAAAGTCAAGCTTCAAACTTACAATCATCAAGCGAATGAAGACATTCTTACATTTCTCTCAGAATTTGACACCGTGGCTGATCACGCCAAATGGGGCGAAGAAATGAAAACCCTGCAACTGAGAACGCTGCTAACAGGGGAGGCAAGAGAGGTAGCACAACAAACAAGTAAAAGCTATGTTGAGCTAAGAAAGGCCCTGATAAATAGGTTTGGGAAAAGACCTCATGAATATTTTAACCAGTTAGTTAGCATAAGAAGGGATGCTAATGAAACATACAGAGGTCTGATGGCACGTATAGAGCAGTATTTAACACGGTTCATTGATAGTCGTGATCCACATAGATGTTTAGCAGGTGAATACTTCTTGAAGGCTCTCCCACCAGTGCAGGCCCAGTGGATAAGGCGCAATAAAGGCAATGGCTCTATTGTCGATGCTGCTGAGGATTATGTTTTGCCCATCAGTGACAGCAAGTTCGACCATAAGCACAGCCGACAACAAGCAAATAACCAAGCATCAAGTTCACCTCAGTCCAAGAAAACTGGTTTGATAGAAAAATCCTATGGAGACAAAAAGTGCTATAAATGTCACCAGAAGGGTCATGTTTTGCGTGACTGTCCCAGCAGAAAACAACAAAATCAAGCAACCTACTTTGTCCAGAATACCATTGGTGAACGGTTAATAAATGTACCGGGAACAGTGAACAACAAGGAAGTATTATTTGTTAAAGATACAGGCGCAGAAATGACCTTGATACGTGACGACCTTGTCGATAAGTCATGTATCCTTGAAGGACAGAACCTGACACTTTACACTGCCATTGGACAGCCTTTTGAGGCGAAATTAGCCATAGTAGAATTAGACACGCCATACTACAAGGGTCATGTCCAGGTTGGACTGGTATCTGACTTGGCAGCACAAGCGCTGCTGGGTATGGACATTCTACGTAGGAAAAAAAGGACTATGGTAGTAACGAGGAACCAGGCAAGAGCACAGAAAGAGGACGCTGAAGAAAGTGAAAGGAAAATAAAAGAATGTGGGGTCCGATCCCATGAATTGGATGATGTGCATCTAGATAGGCTATTTTCGGACGAAAATAGTGATCATGGTCTTGATGAAGATGAGGATGACATTCATTGTGAAGATGAGGCTGATAACAAGAACTTGTCACTTGATCAGCTGCACAATGTTAATGTGGAATTAATTTCTCAGTATCAAAAGAATGACAGCTCGTTGGCTGGAGTGAGAAAAAATGCCCTGTCATCCGCAAGTGAAGTAGAAGGCATGGACAATGCATTTTTCTGGGAACATGGAATTTTAAAACGGAAGTGGAAGTCGTCGGATGGAGAAAAATATGGGATCCAATTAGTTTTGCCAAAGCAGTTACATCAAGCAGTGATAGAGTTGGCACATGATAGACCGCTTGCTGGTCATCTAGGAAGGGAGAAAACGAAAGCAAGAATAACAACCGCATTTTATTGGCCAGGAATGTTTGGGGATATTCAGAGGCACTGTCAGGCCTGTGACATCTGTCAAAAGACAGCAAGGAGAACAGGGAAGGAGAAAGCTCCAATGGTGTGTCCAACAATTGTGTCTGACCCTTTTGTCAAGATTGCGATGGATATCGTTGGCCCACTACAGCGCACAAAGGCGGTGAACAAATATATACTAACCATAGTAGATGAAGCTACCAGGTATCCGGAAGCATTTCCTTTGAAGGACATTGATGCCAAAACAGTGGCCAACACCTTAATTGGCCTATTTAGTCGGGTTGGTATACCTAGGATTATCCTTACAGACCAAGGTACCAACTTCACAAGCACACTTCTGAAAGAACTCTACAACATGTTGAACATCAAGGGGATCACAACTTCTCCTTACAGGCCACAATCCAATGGAAAGGTCGAAAGATTGAATGGCACACTCAAAGCTGTCTTGAAGAAACTGTGTTCCACGAACGGTGAAGACTGGGATGTGATGCTGCCTTATGCACTGTTTTGCTATAGGGAGGTACCACATGAAGCAACTGGTTTTTCGCCGTTTGAGCTGCTGTATGGTTGGCCAGTAAGAGGGCCGATGGAGATTCTTAAGGATCTATTCACCGGTGAGGGTGAGACACATAAGTCAGTTGTTGAACATGTGCTTTTGATTCGCCAGAGATTGGTTGATGTAAGTGAGTTAGTGAAAGAAAATCTGACAGAGTGTCACAAGAAAGTTAAATCATGGTACGACAAAAATGCTACCAAACGGGAATTTAGGCCGGGAGATGAGGTCCTAGTTTTGTTGCCATCTGATGCATCAAAGATGAAAGCTCACTGGAAGGGACCTTATCGGGTCATTTGTAAGGTTAATGACGTTAATTACAAGATTAACATTGGCGGTAGGCGAGGACAAGTAACATACCATAGTAATCTATTACGTCAGTACAAGAGAGCTGTACTGTTATCAGCAACTGTGTGTGATGAATTTGATGGAGGAGGACGGATTGACTTCCCACTTCCGAAAACAAAGAAAGAGGTTCGATCCTTTCTAGGAATGGTGGGCTATTATAGAAAATTCATCAGGAATTTCGCTGAGCTCTCGGCTCCGCTTTGTATTTTGACAAGGAAGGGTCAGCCAAATCGTGTTACATGGGATGAGACAGCTGTTAAGTCATTCAGTGATTTGAAGAATGCACTTGTAAAGGCACCTATCCTGATCAATCCTGTTTTTGAACGCCCATTTGTACTGCAAACGGATGCAAGTGATGCGAGCATTGGAGCTGTTTTGAGTCAGTACAATGACAATAAGGACGAACATCCGATAGCGTATCTCAGCCGCAAACTATTGCCCAGGGAGCAGAATTATTCTACAATTGAGAAAGAATGCCTTGCGATAGTATGGGCGATAGAATCTTTTCACTATTACTTGTGTGGTGCTCCATTCAGTGTTGAAACTGACCATAACCCACTAACCTGGCTAAGCCAAAACAAAGGAAAAAATAAACCAACGGCTTCTGAGATGGTCCCTGTGTCTGCAACCATATGAGTTCATGATCAAACACCGTCGGGGAGCAGAGAATGCAAATGCTGATGGATTGTCACGTGCTGGAGTCTAAGACTATGTGTTTTAGTGTTCATTCTTGTTGGACTTATCTGAATTAAGACCCATATGATAATGTGTGTTATAGCTTGTGTACTAATTAAGTACTTTCGTAATGCACATCAATTTGATTTTAAGTGAATCCAAAATGTTTGTTTTAGATGTTGTGCTAAATGTTGTATTCGGAATATGGAAATATTTAGTGACTCATTGAATGCTTGCACTGTATGCTATTTGATAGAACTCTAATTGCCAGGGAGATGCTAGAACTTTTAAATTTCTTGAAGTAAGGTAATTGCATAGAACTGTATACAGCCAAATATTAACCCTTCGATCTTGCTTATCCATCCTTTATAATTTTGTTCGAAAACTAGTTTTCTCTTAAGGGGGAAGGTGTTGCCGTCATATTAATGCCTAACACTTCCCTCCAATTTATTTGTATAAATATTGATTATCATTAAGACAAGAGACAGTGGTGTACATGGTAGTGTTAGTTTAAAGGATTTTAAGCGGTCAGATATGGTAATGTTAGAAACAAATTCTACCTAGTTCACATCTGATACTGATAAAGATTCTGACCCATAGGAGTTGGAGTCTGCATTTGTCATCACTGTTGTTTTGATAAACTATTGCCCTGGTGTAAAACTAAAGAATTGTTCTCTGTAAAGAGCAGTCGTCTTGAGCCCTAGCTTGGGTGAACATTAAAAATTGGCTGGGAATATACTTTATGTTGGATGTTATTGTTTGCAACATTTGTACCCCGTAACACACACACACATATATATATATATATATATATATATATATATATATATATATATAGCTTTTCAAAATGCAAATCGACTAAATTCACAAACACAGTCATATGATATTTGACAATGTTAGACAATGTTAGAGTTAGTGAAGGTTACTTAAGGATAAACGGACATCAAGAACCATTTGAAGATATATTGTTAAATTTTGAACAAAATCATGTTGCACGTGCATATCATCCTCTAATGACCAAAATATAGACACTGGTTTACAAATATCACAGTTAGATTTTACAAATCTGTGTCCGATCTATTACTTTTCGCTGGAAAATATCGAATTATTTAAACAAGCTGTTGTTGATATTCATTTTCGAGCTCGTGTAAACATATGTTACAGAGCAATGGCAGTTATACTCAGCGATAAAGCAATGTAATTTGAAATTGTTGGTGGACGAGTGAGAGTCATTGACGCTCCAGTAGAAAACGTAATTAATCGCTCACGATATTTATAATGTAATTTCATCATGTTAGTGTCATTATGACTTCTGGTCAGATTGTTGTTGTTGCTGTAGGGTTTACGACATTTTTCAGCACCAGATAGGCTATACATGGCGGCCAGTATTAATGGTGCAGGAAGAACCCGGAAAACCCCCGGAAAGAACCACCGACCCACGAGAAGCTACTGGCAAGCTTTCTCACATAACCACATTAGCCGAATCCGAGACTCGAACCGACGCAGTCAGAAGTGAGATGGCAATGATCCGTAACGGTGAGCGCTTAAGACCACTCGGCCACTCGGGGCCCCTCTGGTCAGATTAAAAAGCTTCAATCAAATTCAGCAAAGAACTGTGGAATAAAAATATCACTAAACAAGATCAGATCACAGGTGGTCAAAATAAACTATCATTGTCAGAACATCAACTCAGACATTTAAATGATGCCAAACAATCAAAAACAGGCGTTAAACTCAATCTTTCTGCGAGCGCCATTAAAGATTCAATCAAGACTGGTGGTATATGTCCACTTCTTGCAGCTGTACCAGCTTTATTAGCCACTGCTGGTGGATTAGCAGTATAAAAAAAGTACTAGGAAAAGGAATAAAGACTTCTAAAAAAAGGGAAAGGGTGTAAGATTACCAGGAACTCCTTATCAATATGAAAAAGGCTGAGCCTGCCAGGAACATTTCGTTAATTCTTCCTATGTCAACTTTTGATTTACTTGATGCTCCTAAAATTAAATATGAAAAAATTTCAGAGGTGTTTTATGCGTGACTAATTACCAAAACAACAAACAACATTGAAACCGGTATCATTAATCGTGATAAAAGTTCCGGTCCTGGTACTCATTTTGTGGCATACGCATTAGATCCACGTGGAATTATTTATTTTGTTTCGTATGGATTGGTTCCACCAAGAGAAATTTAAATTACGTAAACACAATGTAAACTCCAGTCTGGTATTCATCATTACCAACACAAACAGTAACAGATCCGCTAATATGTGGCCGTGGAGTAAATTGCTGCACTCGACGCTTTGTCATCATCAACATTACCACCTCATAAAGTCGTACACTATTTTACAACTAGATGCGTCGTTTTAAACGGATCTTAAATTATAACAGTTGATATTTACGGAAGATCTTCTTCTAAACAAAACAAAAAAAAAAAAAAACCACGGAATAACCCATCAAAACATCGTTAAACAGATTAGTGATGAAATATCTGAATCATTAAATCTTGCAAATGTAGATCCAAACGAAGTTGTTGTATTTCAAGATAAGCAAGGAAAATTGAAAGCAGGCAATCTTTCATTGAAAGATATCGTTAAAATTAATGGAGTAACTGAAAATAGCATAGCTGTGTTTGATAGTAATGGATAAATTAAACCCGGTGTTATTATGTCAATGATATTAGATAATATTCGTGGTCGAGTACAAAAATCCGGTGATACTATGACTGGTTCTCTCAATATGTCTAATAATAAAATTACTGATCTTGGAGAACCAGAATCAGACAATGACGCTGTAACGAAGAAATATATCGATAATAAAAACCTTCCAATGATGAACTCGATGAACTCGTTAGTTTCAGTTAATAATGAAATGACCTCACTTAGAACTGATTATTCTAATCATGTACAATTGTTTATGAGTTTTCGTAGAAAAATAAATAGATCCATTAATGAATTTTTTGGAAATCCACCAACCATCGATATTAAACTCTCCGACATAAAATTTTTTTTTACCGACAGTGTAGTATATACAGTAGAGTCTGGACAAGCATTACGGTCACCACTGAATAAATCTATTAGACACTGCGCTGAGGTTACCGGTATGTACAGGGTCTCAGTACTTGGCGTTACAACATTTACAATATCACGGGGTTATCCACTAACTGGATCCCCTCTGGATATATGTTAGTGATGTTGGAGCAAAACGGCGTGAAAACATTTGAAGTGGGACCCAAAGAAAAAAATAAATAATGGGCATTCCGATCAACGTTAAACGTTTTAGATACAATCAAGCACGTGAATGGCAACAACAGAAACAATATTGTTGACGAATATGCAGTAAAAGTACAAAATATCGCAGATGTGTAGCTGCTGTTGACACTATTGTGTCTGCTGTTATTGCTGGACTCGGCGTATTATTATCAACCATAACAATGACATCACCAATAGTTGTAACAATTTCTGTTTCAGCTTCAGCAACAATTGCTGGCCTTCTTAATATCAGCGCAAAAAATATGAACATGCAGAAATGCAAAATTGCATGAGTATATAATAAAATTGCACACAGAGACGCTAGCATGCTCCAAATTATCCTCGTTAATATCATCAAGCCTTAGTGATGGGAAAATATCAGATTTTTAGTTCACTGAGATGATTAAAATTTACAAGGAAGTAATGAATGTGATAGAATCCACGCCTGATTGAGAAAATCAGGATTTATAAAATAATATAAAATAATAATAATAATAATAATATCAACTCCGAACTAATCGCTTCAGCAAATTGTCTTTAATACAAATCCGTCAAAAACTACAATGTCAGTAAGCTCAACTAACCCTGAACTTTCCAACTGCAATTCCAGCGAAAGGAATAGCCTATCACAATTACGAGTATAATACAGTTGGCCAAATATCAGATCAAATCATTCGGTGGATTGCCAACAAATAATTCACTTGTATTTTCATATAAAGATGATGAAACTTTTGATTGGCAAGTTGTCAGAATCCCCACAGGTAATTATCAAATAGAACAAATCAATGATGAATTCCAGAACAGAATTAAGAGAATCTAAAATAGCTATCACTGTTCACGAAGCAACTTTATCAGCTGAGATAGAAACAAACTCACCAGATTATGTTGTAGATATTTATCAATATCATATATCATATATTTATCATATATTTATGCAAAACGCACTCACCCACGTTGTTTGACGTGGTGAGGAGGTGTACATGAAATCCCTTGGGGCAGAAGCCACCAATGTTTAATAAAAAAATCGCGAAATATCTCCGCCGTTGATAGCTTGTCAGTCACGGGAATGCAACGCCAAATCTCGAGTATGAGAATCAGCCACGCTACCACTGAGCTTTGTACCAACCTTGCTAATATGATTCAGAAATTATTATAAAGTTATCTATGCTGGATTCCTACAAATGAACATTATAATAACCACGGCGTGGACTACCAGGGCCCAGCAACGTGGAATGAATTGCCCACTGAACTTAGACACAAAGACTCAGTGATCACATTCAAGAGGGCTCTCAAAACTCGACTGCAAGAACAAACTTAAAGACCTAATAATGTTTCCTACCTTAAATATTCTCAGCATGATTTTTTAAAATGTTTTCTAATTTCATTGTGTTTGTTTTTGTAATCATATCATTGTATGTTTTTTATCTTGTAAGTGTTGTCTAATGTTGTAAGCGCTTAGAGCTTCTAAAGATTAGGCGCTATACAAAGTCCTCACTATTATTATTATTTTTATTATTATTATCATCATTATTATTATTTTCCATTTTCCAGAACACAACGTATTAAATGATCATATACTGTATATATGTTTGCTTTTGACTAGGTCAGGTTTAAAATACACGTATTTCTGTATAACAGAGAGATCTAAAAATAACTACTGTATTACAAAGTGGGCGATTGAGTTTATCAAGGGAGACGAAATAAGAAGATGTAAATATCCTTTCACGAATTTGAACTATTACAAAATTATCTTACTTCACTGATAATAAGTATCACACAGATGGTTATATTACAGTATATTTCTATATAATTAGTTATGATGACAAAAAAATAATGCTGTCAATTACACAGTAACAAGCCAGATAAATACTTAATTACTCTATCGGAAAGAGTTTAGCTTGACAGAGTTATCTCCCTTTATCCCTTCAACAATAATAAAATATTATTTTATGTTTATATGTTCTACCGAACACGGGTAAATATCAAAATATTTGCCAGCTGCGTTCATTGATTGAAATATTATTTCTTCACCAGTTTCTGTATTTACGGATTTAATGGCCTTTTTAACAATTGTTTTATATCTTCCAGTATTTCCAAATTTGCAATTCTGACTCGTGTTTTTGGCCATTAATATGATCGATCACAAGACCATCTTCGATTACCCCCGAAAACATTCGTAGACAAACCAATGAAAAAAATATACTTTTTCCCTAGCAGTAAATCTGAGATTTCCAATATTATTAACAGCACAGGCTAGTTTTTAGTCGACAGAGCCTGATTACACCATTACTAGATGACTCGTAATCCTTGATGATAGGATGTTTTACAAATTCTTTTTGCTCCATTATATATAATTATATTATTTGTCTAAATCATTATTTTGAAAATCTAGCGAGACAATCTTCAGCGCTTTGTACGACTTTGTCGTTACTATCAGTGTTATTTTTTAAAATATCATAATATCTTTTCAGCTCTCTGTATTTTTTTACCACCATTTTGCACACACAACTGCGTTTTTCCGCTAACACCAACACCACATTTCAAACACGGTTTAGGTCCTAAACTCCCTTTCTATACACTTTATAAGTAAAGTTCATAGAATTCGTTTACACAAGCTTTGTTACAGGGAGTTGTAGAACCTATCATAAGCCATTTGTATTTATTCTTTGTTTGAATCATTAAGGAGATAAATTTGATTTTATTAACGAAATAAAAAAGAATGATCTGGTTATATCAGAGTTCCGATGATGGAAACTATGATCAGTTTGTACGACCTAATGGCGTTATTTATCGCACAGAATCTCTCCACGAAGAAATGAAAGATATTGCGTCAAAATATACCCATGACGATGTCATGCATGAAAAGGTGCTCAGTAAATGTTTCAAGATTCCATCAGTCGCAGCTCATTTTGCTAGAGGGGAAAATTCGTGGAAGCCTACGAGGTTTGATTTTCCCAGTGATATAATATCGAGTTGTGTTGAATACGGACACGATGGTTTATGGAATACCAGATACAGTTATAAGGATATTATCTCGGTTGATATGGTTGTATGTTATTCCGGAAGTTTTCTTGGAATGGGAGGCTGTTTTAGTATTTTGAGCGATTAGGACATGCAACACACGAGGTGACCAGAGTATCGATAAATGGACCATTACCAGATTTTGACCTGACTTGATTCGCTTGTATCGGGTCATTTAAGTATGCAAAGACCTTCATCCGATTTGTTTGGCAAACTGAAAAAAAATGTGGGCACCAACAGTATTATTACGGTATATGCTCGATTTAAAAATACTGATATCGTTGATTGTAAGTGAGGCAATTATGTCATATCGTCCGCAGAAAGAAGTTTGGTTACTACAACAAAAGAAATATTCTAATGATCAAAATTCTGACATAACTGATCTTGAGAATAAAATCGCAAAAGATCTTGGCAGAAAAATAATCTGCAAATTCACCTGAGGATCATATGATCATAAACGACATCGTACAAGATTAATTATAGATGATGCTGAACTCGATTTTATAATTGCTGTTACAACGAATAGAAACACATTTATAAGTCGAAGTAATGTTATTTTAACAGCCGGAACTAAATTAGGTATAAATGTGAGTTATATTGATGGTGAGTCATTTAAGATCTTCACTGCTCGCGTATGTTTTGATAAATCTATTATCGATGATATATAGAGTTTCTGAGTTTGCTGTCAGAGTCGCTATTGATTCATTTTATATCAATAAAAAATACAGGATTTGCTGGAACAACTACATATCTGCACTTATGCATCATGGGGACATTTATTACCAATATAATCTAATATTAAAATTGTCATCTGTGCCATCAGTATATGATCCTGTGACCAGAATTAAGACTGTTTATCTCAGTGGGCCTGGAAGTCCTGGTAAAACAAACCCGTGTGATTGAATTATTTTGCAATTTTGATATAGTTGTATTAACAACAACACATAGACTCGCACGAGAAATGAAAGAAAGAAATATTAAATCATGCACTTATTACAAATTCTTTCGATGGAAGGGAGATAAACGGATTCATGAACGAATGGGCGAGAAATATATTCCAAGGATTATTGTTTGGGATGAAATATGTGCCATTTCATTAGAAACCTAAAAATATTTCTTGATTGGTTATTGACAAAAAATACTGATGTAATAATGTGTGGCAATCATGGTCAACCACCACCTTTTGATGGATTGTCTCCACATAAATGGCTGTATTACATGATATACCAGCATATCATGTAAATCGATTCCATTATTTTAATAATCGGTTGATTAATTACCAGCCCCTAGCACTAGTTTACATTTCATCTCAGATTTTACTAAGAAGCCGGCAAGCTTTTCTCTGAGAGATTTATATTTTTTATGGAATTTAACGAGTGAATCAACTTCACATCTGCAATATGTCGTTGTTGTAAATCCTTATTTTTATAAGCTACCTCATGAACGTAACATGCTTGATCAATCCCATTTATTGGATACTTTCCAGGTATTGGTTGATCTTTCTCGTCAAGTCGGATATCAATGGTTACAGGACCACAATAATTATATCCAGGAAGATATTTTTCTCCTGGATACTTAGCCCGTGGAACTCCTGGTAATTTTTTCAATGAAGCAGGGATATCGCCATCTGTCTTCATACGAAACGAAATAAATTTGTATATATTTGTACCACATTTCACACACTTGCCTGTAAGCGCATGCTTTTTATAATTTTTATTATTGTTGTTAATCCACTTGTACATCGAACACAATATAAATCTATAGTATTTATTATATTTGTATGACATGGATGTCATTGATTTCTCAGCGACACGAAAGCAAGAGCCAGTAATACATCATCCAGCTCTACCAAATTCTATCAGAGCAATTATCATAGGTCCATCTGGGTCTGGTAAGATGCAATTATTACTTAATCTGATAATGAGATGGCTCAAATGGGATAAGTTGTATTTAGTATCTCCGTCAGTTGATGATCAGAGATGTTACGATGTACTTAAAGATTTTAATGAAAATGCAAGATTGTTGGAAGAAGATGGTAATGATATTATTGATTTTATTACCGATATTGATGAAGCACCATCTGTAGATGATATCGATGAATTTATTAATAATCTCGTAGTATACGACGATGTAACAATGGACAAACAATCAAATCCAGCAGGAATATTTTCTCGAGGCAGACATAAAAACACAGATGTGATTTATGTTACTCAGCAATATACACAAATACCTAAAGTGATCAGAGATAATTGTAATATTGTAGTTGTGTTGAATGGAGTTGATACACATACTATGCGAAATATTCATCAGATTTGGTGTTCAGGGGATATGGACATGATTAAGTTCAAAAACTTCTTTTCAAAATCACAATCTACTCCACACGGATTTATAACAATAAATTTACATGATCCTTGATCACGATATTGTATAGGTTTTGACAAAATCTTTGAGAGATTGATATAATAATGATTTAATTACTCACACATTACAGCAGCAGAGAGGGTGCGACCATAAATAGGTGTCACGGTGGCTAAACAAAACATGCATTAAAATGTTGAAAAACACAAACGACAAAAATAAAGTAAGAAAATAAACTAGTCCAGTTAGAGAAACTCTTGGTTTTTGTTAGAGGTTTCGGTTTTGACGTTATTGACCTTATATTGTTTTCGTATGAAGTTTTATTTTCATAAATGGACTTTAAAGCAATTGGTCTTTGCCGTCTATCTATATATCGTACCTAAACAGTTATAAATCACCTAAATACAACCAGTGCTTCTAATAAACTACTGGTTTCAAACATTTGAGAATTGGATAGAAAACCTTGATGGGATATGTTAAGTTGTTGAAAGGTCAGTGGTTATGATTAATTTGTGTTAACTAGTACTCTTTCAAAATTATGGACATTAAATTGATCACAATAGCTTTCAAATTTGACAAATGGTCCCCATGGATTTGTCTACACTTTTACGATTCAAGCAATCTTACAGATATATTTCTATCTGTGATGTTTGCTTACTCATGATGATACCAATCTGGAAATGTCCGATACTACAACATGGTGGGTTGTTTTCTTTCTATTCCATCAAATAGAATCAAATTGTCAGCATCCTTTTCGGTTTTTTTTCTGTCACTCTACCTACCCCAATGTATTTATCTTCAACTATTTAATACACATTTACCTAAATGTTATATTCCAATTCTAATTTGATGCAGCTTAATGCTATAAAAATAATCGTTAATGATTTTGATGGTCTTTATACAAGATCACTATGTGCATTTAATGCAAATTTCACTACAGAGAACAATTAAGGGAAAAATAAACAGATACAATTTTTTCGTTTATATTATTCTTTTCGTGCACGAGGACTTGTTTGTTTTGCGCCCATGCAAGTAAATTTATGTATTGGCATCGTTTTATTAAATGAAACATCTTTTCTTGTAATGTCAAATATTAAAATCTATTGACCTACTGCATTTTTCGTTTATTTGTTGGAGACTTTTGCAATGCTATATGTCAAAGAAACATATAATAACATACTGCACTTCATTTCTTTTGAATTTTGTTAAAAAATGGTCTTGTCATGTGGCCAGAGTCCTTGTATTCAACTTTTATTTTTCTCTAATGTGTTGGTCTCTTCCCAAACCTAAAAGTCACATGAAGCTGAACTTTTACAGAAATATAATTCCCATTTTTCTAATTATAACTTTTATCAAAGATTGTTCAGTGTCATGGAAAACAAATCTTGATTGTCTCCAACGTAAAATCTGCCATAGTTTACGTTTCGCCTAAGAGAATCTCTAGCTGTTTTACGATGATTGTGTTTACATTTTGTTTACGTCTCAATTCATTGCGACATTGCAAGCGTATTAATGGAGCCCGTAAAAATTATCACCATCAATTTAGTGTCCATGATTTTGAAGGAGTACTAGTTGAATATGTAACATCATCACAAGAATAACTCTTAGTTAACATACTGACAAATGCAAATACATATACCAATTCTACGTTCAAATAGATTCAACTATACACCATGATGTAATATTCTCTAATAATTCTCCAATATGTTATGTTCTATGTCCTAATGCAATCGCTATACGTTATAATACACAATCTATTAAATTCCTATCGACACAAATCAACACAAATATTCAGCTGAGATAATTCTACCTGTAGAAGCTTTCTATTTCTTTCCCAGTTCAATTTCTCTTCCCTTTTTTGCGAGTCTCAATCTCGAAATGGTATTTTCCTCCAGAACTGTTTTTGATACTTCCTTGTTTCCTGCTCTCTTTCAACGTCAGGAACCACACTGAATAATTTTACATAGGTCTGGCTAGATATTTCATTGTCCCCCGATCTATCTGAGACACTAGATCTTCCTACTTTTAGATTTTCAAATTTCTCTAATTTCGACAGGGTGTATGTCTCGTTTGATGGTCGGCTGTTCTTGGTATAAATCTGTTAACATGTAGCTGTGAGCGCAGAAACATAGCCTTTTTAGCAAGACAAGAGCTTAAATCTCTTTGAAGCGACTAGCCGACTCAATCGTCTAATTACTGAATAAACACATAACCGGACATATATTGTTGGCATCACACCCTTTAGCCAACTGTCGTAAACCTTACATAACCCTTAGCCAGCAAGAAAGTTAAAATTACAGCCGTAAATATGGAGAAATTCTGACTATATTTCCTCAAAGGTTTAAAAAAAAAACAAATATAGACGCCTTCATCTCGGATGTATTTACTTTGCAAAATTATAGTATGCTAATACTCAAATTTTAAATGTTTGTACAGAAAGATATATTAGCCATAAATGTTAGAAAATACCCACCACAGTATTCAAAGTCTCTGCCTCTGTCGATGGTACATAGGAAAGAAACCACCTAAAACAAACAGGGAGGAGGCCATATTTCTTATTTGCAAGATATTTCATCAACGATGATATTTTGTATTTTGTCACGTTTGCTAAGACACAGATATAAAGTCGTGTACAAGCTATAACCTACTGTCTTGGAAATATTACTGCAGACATGTGTTTGATGTCTAAAGATTGCCGCAGGCTAGTTTTGATGTCTTACGCAATTTTACCGTTACCAGCCAGAAGACCGGTAACTTGACTTGACGAAGGCGATCGCCCGCAACATTTGACAAAGGCTAGTAGTTACCACACCTATGTGTTACAGCTCAATCGGGAAGCCCGAGGGGTGAACGAGGCGTGTTCTCATCCGTCCCCACAGCGAGAGGGGCATTGTCCACTAAGTTTGATAGGAGTGGTTCATAGCGATATCCAATCAAAATTGAGATAGAGGGCATGATTACAATTCAGACGCGAATGATACCTTCCGAACCTTTAGAATAAGTCAATGTCGCCTTGGAAGATTACTGAGCAATATAGGGTTGCTCCGAGAGAGCCACTCGTAATTTGGCAGTAAAACTTAG
This sequence comes from Sinohyriopsis cumingii, assembly GCA_028554795.2. Classification (NCBI taxonomy): domain Eukaryota; kingdom Metazoa; phylum Mollusca; class Bivalvia; order Unionida; family Unionidae; genus Sinohyriopsis; species Sinohyriopsis cumingii. The sequence goes on along the minus strand of CM068833.1, from coordinate 1,788,274 downwards.
AGGCATACTGTAAGGTAAGAAAAAGCTTCGAAAAGGTCACTATGTTATTTGCTCGATTTTTACAGAATATTACGGCGTCATAAATGTAATTATTTTTAGTATGTATACTTAATTACTAGCATCATTTAGTATGTTGAATTAGCTTTCTAGTGTTTCATTTACATACGTATTTGAGAAATGAGCTTGAGCATACGTAGAGAATTATTAGATGCAAAGCGGAAATATGTATGTGAAGGGGCAGATTTCTGGCGATCTATGAAGTACACATTAACTTGGGCCAGAGAACAATTAATTAGATTTATGGGGACAGGCGCGTATCAAATCGTCATACTGCCATGATCGGTAATGTCTTTTCGAGGGGATAATTTTATTCTTAATTAAGCATTCGTTTATTTAACCAACAGAAGACTGGTGGAGACAAACGCTTACTTCGATTCCATAGTGTAAATGTCAGAATTGAAAGATTCCAGAACACTGTTACTCAAACTAAAACGTCAAGTTAACCACGATTTTGGCGCCTCGGGAAAAAGGCGGCAGATATATTTGATTCTGACTGGTTACGCTAAATTAAGGGTGCGTCTTTCACACGAAACTATTTGAGCATTAAATATTGTCTTCATCGAAATTCACATCAGTCTAAGCTTTTCTGCAAGAGAAAACAAGTGTAAGAAAACACCGAGAGTAAATTTGGGGGAAATTCTCTCGTAAAACTGTTGTCCAAGAGGACTGTTGTCGAGGAAAACCGACAAACAAATTTGGCGGTAGAAGCGAGGAACGCTTGAAAGCTCAAAGGTATATTTGACAATTCCATGTAATTTGTTGATGCCCATATATAACGCTTTGCTGAATTTATTTACTTATATTTGTATGAATCTATTTGCTACATTCGTATATCAATTTGCTTTATGAAGTATAACTGTGTTGAATTTATGCATAGGAAGTCGTACATTAATCTTTTTTAGATAAGTTTGACGAATTGTTTGAATTTGTCGTCTTGTTTGCATAAGAATGGGGTTCTAACAATTTCATGCATTACATTAGTTAAGAGTTACGATAATCCGCGTGAATTCACCGAATTTACAAGATTTCACGTCTAATTAAGGCTGAGTGTGTATTGACTGAAATTAACGTTGTTAATTCATGAAGCGTGATTTCATGTATGTATAGACTTGAATGTATGTAATCGCTGAACATGACGTAGTGATTTATATATTGTATTTCATTCATTCACTTGTGTAAATTGAGGCTGGCTTGGAACCGTTATGCCTCGTGTGGTGTTAATGCTTGATGAATTAGCCATTAAACTAACTAGGGTCGGTATAGGACGTGTGGGCCCGACTGATGGCCTTGGCATCTGTTTAGCACCGATAGTAAGATCTGATAACGAGAGGGGATAATGAAAACCCTTGTATCATAAACAACATAAAATTTTGGTTGTCTCTATATTTTTAAAAGGGGGAAAATAGCTCCTGTGACGTATTATCTCTGAGACCGATTCTGAGACGTATCCTGTGATGTATTATTTCTGAGACGTATTCTGAAACGTATCCTGAGACGTATAGTGAGACGTATTATCCTGAGATCCAGGTATCTGTGAATCTACGTGCTCCGCACAGAGTTGAGGGCCGAAAGTGGCAAGACAGAGGGAAGTCGAAGGAACAGCTACAGTGGAAGTGGAGTGAACCGGAGAAGCAGGTTATGCAATTGTACAAAGCATTGACTTCGATTGTTCACTCGAACCTATGATGAACTAATTCTATCAGTAAAACAGATCGGCTACTTTATTTAAATATATATGTGTCTTGTAATTCGATCAAAGTTTTATTTTTAGAAGCAGTGTATATTCTTGATGTAATGAATTCTCACAGTTGTTTTATGTAATTGATTAAATTGTTGTTTACATGTACGGGGGCTCGTGTTGGTCTGTTCTATATATCTTCTTAGATCTCTATCTATTCCATCTATAAGTTTCACTACTTATATTTATATTTACTCGAACCAGGCAATAACATCGAGGGCGGCCAACCTCTAGATAACGAGAACCAAATTAAGCGGACACCTTGAGAGAAGGTACTATCCGCCAAACCACAAACCTCTTGCAAAAGAGGGGACTTTGTGTAAGGTTTCTACAAAGTGGACCGTGTGTCACTTACAATGTGGACTGTTAGCTTGTGGTCAGAATTAATTTTATAATTCGCTATTAGGTTACTCCGTAGTAAACCAGTACATTTATTAATGCGTTATGTTAGAATTTACACGGTTGAATTGTGAATTTGGAAACTGTGTGAATTATGTAAGATTAGTTACTATGGATGTATAAATATATCAGAGCATGGATATTTGAATGTTTGTGTACTTTGTATGAGATGTAAGGTAAAGAAATGCATTATTGTGATATTGTATAGTATAACACGATTAGGAATATGTATAAGAAATAATTGATACCGTGCTGTAGTATGACGTTTGTTTTACCATACAAGAGCATATGGGTATCTCGATGTGAATGAATGCGTGACTGAAGAAATTTAATAGCCGTTATCTGATCATAGGCTGTGTGTAGTGTGAGATGAGAGGGCTAAGGAAAAAATATCCTACCGTCCTTGTGTTTTCATCATTATCATCATCATCATCGTCATCGTCATCATCATCATCATCAGTCCCGTAGTCTGGAAGACCGTTGGGGCACCGCACAAGACCTAACAACCAGCTTCCTCCATTCCTCCCAATTTTTCGTCTTTCTCAGTGAGTCGCTCAGTGTCATGCCTGTCCACTCTCGAATGTTATCTTCCCACCTCTTTCTTTGCCTGCCTCTATTTCTAATTCCTTGTACAGTGCCTTGTAGGATTGTCTTGGCAAGACCTGATGATCGTGAGACATTCCCATACCACTGCAGTTTCCGTTTCTTTTCACTATGATCAGGAGTCATCGTGAGGCCCAATGGCTTGTCTTATCCTTTGGAGTATTTCTTCATTGGTGATATAGTCTTTGTATGTGGCGCCGAGGATCCTTCAGAGACATCTCATCTCTGTAGCCTGTATCCTTTTCTCCAAGTCCGCTGTTATGGTCCGTGATTTGCAGGCATAGAGAAATATGGCGATCACCAGTGAGTGCATCAGTCTGACTTTTGAGCTGAGTGAGATGTTCTTGTCCTTCCAGATGGGCTTCAGTTTTGTCAGCGCTGCTGTTGTCTGTGCAATCCTGGAGAGTATTTCAGGCTTCGATCCTTCATCTGTTACAGTTGCCCCCAAATACTTGAAGATGTGGACTGTTTCTAGCTTGGTACATTGGACCCTGATGTCAGTGCTGATGCCCTTGATGTTGTTGGTCGTCATTTTGGTCTTCTCTGCACTAATTTCCATGCCATAGGCTGCAGAGGTTTTGTCAAGGCTCTCTACTAAGCTAGTTAATTCTTGCTCATTTCCTGCTAGTCCATCAATGTCATCAGCAAAACGTAAGTTGTGATTGTTCGGCCTCCGATGCTGACTGTCCCTGTATGCTTATCAAGCGCGTCTGCCATGATTCTCTCCAGAAAGATGTTGAATAGTGTGGGAGAGAGCAGACAGCCTTGTCTGACTCCGACTGTCGTTCTGAACCAGTCCATGATGCTGCCGTTGAAGTATACTGCACTGATGGCCTTGTCGTAGAGGTGCTCTGTTACTGTGACGAGGTTGGCATAGATGTTGTACAGTCTCGTGGTCGCCCTCAATGCTGCATGCCCTACCCTGTCAAATGCCTTCTTGAAATCCACGAAGACGTGGTACAGATCTTGCTGGTGTTGCAGGTACTTCTCACACAATATCCTGAGGTTGAAGATCTGCTCTGTTGTGCTGCGTCCTGCTTTGAACCCCGCCTCCTCCTCCGCAGGCTTATAAGACTGATTGTACGGTGATTTTGATTCTGTTGCAAGTTGCCTTTCTTGAGAAGGGTGATGATCAGTGATTTGGTCCATGGCGATGGCCATACTCCTGTTTGCCAGATCTTGTTGCAGATGTTTGTGAGGGCGCTAATCATTGCTTCTCCCCCAGCTTGGATTAGTTCTGCTGGGATGATGTCCACTCCTGCTGACTTACACTTTTTCAGTGATCTCACTGTGGCTTCTACTTCTTCGCGTAAGATAGGGTGGTTGTCGTTGTTAGTTGCTGCAGGAACTTCTGTACCTCTGGGTCTATTGTGGCTCGGTGGTTGTAAAGTTCTGCTCAGTACACTGTCCATCTTATCAGAGTATCTTTTTCTTCTGTGAGGCAGTTTCCGGCTTTGTCCTCTAAGGAGGTAACCTGCCGTTGTTTTGTGCTTGTTTGAACATGGACCAGTTGGTATGCTTTCCTGCTGTTGTTCCTTTTCAAGTTTTCCTTAAATTCTTTGGACATTTCTTCTATCCAGTTCTCTTTTGCTTTTTTCAAGCTTTTCTTGACTTCCCGGTTGACTGCCTTTTACTGCTCTGCCCCTTTTGTATCGTTTATTTTTTCTTCTTCAGTTCCCTCCTCTTGTCACACAGGTTCAGAACCTCAGCTAAGACCCAGGGTTTCTTGACTGGGCGATGTCTACCGAGGATATCGCTGGCTGTTTCGTTCATTGCTGTATTGAAGGTGGTGATCAACATGTCCATGTCGGTATTGTCTGCATCGAGGATAGTGAGCGGTGCAAATTTCCCACCAATCATTGCCTTGAAGGCTTTTGCTACTTCGGGGTCCTTCAAATTCTCGAGATCAAATTGTATTCTTGTGTGGCTCTCTTTCTTAACCTTCTTTAGATGTAGCCTGAAGGTCAACATCACCAGATCATGGTCACTTCCTATATCTGCTCCGGGAAAGCTTCTAGTTTTGGCGATGTTTATACTTGACTGTAGGCGCATCTTCTTCATGATGTAGTCGATCTGACTGTGATGGTCTCCACTTGGGCTGTGCCAGGTCCATCTTCTGGATACTTTGTGCTGGCCGAAGGTGTTTGCCAGCATAAGCTTGTTGTAACTAGCGAATTCCAGGAACCTCAGTCCTCTCTCATTTGTCTGTGCATTTTATCAGCGCCCACATATTCCTTTCCAGCTCATGCAAGCGTCCTCGCCTATCTTGGCATTCCAATCACCTGCCACAACCAGAATGTCTTTTTTCGGTGTTTTATCCACAATTTCTTGTAGTTGGTCATAGAAGTCTTCCACATCCGCGTCATCATAGTCTGATGTTGGGGCGTATGCCTGTATTATGGTGATGTTGAATGAAGTTGCCCATAGGCGGATGGTGATGAACCGTCTGGATACTGGCCCACATCCCATGACAGTACTCATACTGTCCTTGTGTACAAGGAGTCCAACTCCCTGCTCATGTTTGTCTTCTCTGAAACTGAAGTACAGTTTGGGTGCTTCCAAGGTAGTTGTTTCTCCAATGTTCTTCCATCGTATCTCACAGAGTTCTAGGATGTTTCAGCGGTATCTGTTCATTTCATATATAAGCTCCTCAAGCTTTCCTGTTGCTCTCAGTGTTCTCATCAGGTGCCAGTGGTGATGTTGTTCCTTACACGAATCTTGCTGCTCTGAGCACCAGTCATATACTTTCCACCTCCGCCCTGGTGCACGACGGAAGGCGCTGCCCTTGTTGAATCGGGCGAAGACCGAGCTGGAATGGGATGGGTAATGGTTGTCATTTTCATGTGGTGTGTCTAGGGCAGCTGTCGCCTGGCGGAGCCCAACCCTCCTCTCCAGGCCTGACCACAGCCGATTTCCTCCAACAAGGTGGCTCGCCTTGGTCATGAACACGTAGCCGTTGAGCTGTTTGGCCTCCTTTCTGCTTGACCGTTCTTCCGCCCAGTGATGCCATGTTAACATCGCACTATTTATCCATAGCTGGAAGACTCGTGGAAGGCGGGAGCGCCTACCTTCCCGTACAAGTCTAGATGACTTGCCCTTTGCCCTTATGTTAAAGTTTTTAGGTGTGAAATTTTACACATTATTATGGTTATAAGCAGATAACTAGAACTTTAGGCAATTAGATCAACTTTTCCTAGTTTTGAAACACATTTGTAAACTTGTTAGACTTTGATTTTTCAGACAAAGTCCTCGATGACTTAGCAAAAACCAATTAATGTAGACACATGATGCAATTTGGTAGGCATGTGATTCGATTTTCAGACCATTACAGCAATTATTAATAATTTTTACACATTTTTGTACATTTTAGACTTGATATAATGTTGACAAAAAACCACTTAAGAGTCCATTTAGAGTCTGTTAAATAATGAGCACACAGATATGTCAGAGTAAGGTCGTATAGCGCAGAATAACAGAGATGAGACATACCAGAGCAGACATTTTGGGAAATCTTGGGCTGTTTGAAACAGGTGTCATAGAATATTTCCAGAATACTATTAATAAAGGCATATTTAAAAGGAATATTCTGACTTGGCTGGGAGTGTTAAAAATTGTTGGCAGGTATAGAAAGTAATCCTGTCTGGCTAAGCTAAAGGAGGAGTGTGTTTCCACTATTTTGTTGAGTGTTTTAAAAAGAAATTCCCTTCTGGAAATTAGTCAGTCTGTGTTCTGAAGAGAGCCAGAATTTTAGCTCTGGTATTTCTCATTGGATTTTCCAAGGGATGTGTGTCAGAAAGTTGAGGACATGGAGAGAGATTCAGCCACATAGTAAGAGTGAGTCTCAGTAAAGCACAAAGTTAGTCTTATTGCATACACTATTTCCATTGATGTAAGACTGTAATTATTTGCTGAATTTATTCATTTTAAATTCATACTTCGATTTTTCCTTGAATTCAGAAAATAATCATGCGTTCATGGTCCAGAATGTTATATGATTCATGTATTGTAAGAATGTCAAGCAATATTTCGTTGGTATGAACAAGTTTGTATTTTAGTTTTGTATAAAAAGAGATCATATATTGTAGTAATTTTATGCATTTCTTCTTACACGAATTATGAAAAGTAAATCATCCCTCTTAAATATTTTGTATCATGTATGCCAAGAATTTATTTTTCTCTCTGGAATTATGTCAACGAATCACTATATATAAAAATTCACTGACCTGTGTATGATAATATTTTCTCTCCATGTGTATTTTTATGATTACTTCTCGTGAACAGATGGTTGTATGAATATGTGGTTTTTCACTAAAACACTATAGCAATATGTAACTGGTTCTGAATCAAAATGGTGTTCATCCAACCTCCAACATGGTACATTAGTGGCCATCCCCAAAATATTGTTATAACTACTCCTCTTGAACAAAAGGTGACACTGACTTGGAATTTTCACTGAGGCATTATGAGTAATCTTTGTATTTAGTTGAATTCCACTAAACAAGTTGATAGTCCACACTTTAATGCTGATTTTATGGTCAAGTTTAATGATTTTCTATCCAAGGTCAAAGACATTGGCAAAAGGTTGATACTGTACTTACAGGTATCTTGTTAAAAATAGTTTTGTTACCAAATTTGGTATGAAGATTCTTAAGAATATCTTAAAAGGTTTCAATACATGGGAGTTAACAAGAATAAATGGACTTATCTTGGATTCCTGTAAATTCTCATTGGAGCATCATTCCTTTCATGGGACTCATGTCAGTAGTTTACAATGAGGGCATGCATGATTCAAGTTTCACATATTTTAGCTCTTGGCTCAACAAGACCAACAATAATGTAATTTCACATCATTCTGTTTTTGACAGCAGCTCTCTCAGTTAGCAGTGCATCAGACTAATAACCTAAGGGTCAAGGATTCAGTACCCACATGGATCAGCCTGGGTTGGTTGTTTGGTTGTGTCCTTGAGAAAGGGCACTGCTATGGTGGCCTAAGTGTTTAGAGTGTCCAACTAGGATGCAGGAGGTCACGGGTTCAAAACCCAGTTGAATCATATCAAAGGCTTATAAAAATGGTACTAACAGCTGCCTCACTTGGTGCTTAGCAGGTATCATGGTACCAATTATTTTTCCATATACCTCAATGCTAATGTTTTTTGAAATAAATATACTTTTTATTCTTCCTCAGCATGCATGTCACACACTGTCATAGAGAACAATGCTAGATTGTCAATTTGACAAGGACAAAACCAGGTGCTCCATTGCATTTAATAGAGATAACTCATGCTGGAACTAGACAGGGGTAAGAGTTATCTTGTCACAACAGACTCAGTTTCAGCCATGTGTACCAAATTTTAAAAAATCATGAAAAATACAAAATATGATCTAGATAGGAATTAACATAATCTCACATGTTGCCAAGAGGCTGAACTTTTTTTAAGCCTAACAGAAAGTACAACTCTTACAGAATGCACCAATCACAGCTAGTGTTGTTCTTTATTTCTGAATGCAATGTTCCCTACACCTTAAACTCCACCCACCTGGACTTGCACAATTGGTACCGTTATACCAGCATTAAGAGGTTACTGTTAGGACTGGTTTGCCCGGTGTCATGATAGTGTGACTGGGTGGGACATGATGCTACATGTCTGCAGCAAGCTGCCTCAGTGCTAGGCATCACTATAAACTGCAACACTGCATATATCATAGCAATATGACTGAAACATTGTTAAAGCTATGTTAAAAATCCAAATTGCACAAACACACAAACACATTGAGAAAAGCACTAAACTCACATTTTTTCTGCCATGATATAGCAAATAATATTTTGAAATGCACTATAAAAACTGCGTTACAGGAACATCCCACAGTTTTCTCACTTATAATACTGATAACTTTTATTTATTCTCCAATAGAGTTGTAAAGACTGTACCCTGACAGAACAGAGTAAAAATACTTCTGTAGTATGCAAAAGAATACTTTGGTAAAGTGGGTAACAAATTTGTTTGTATGTGTTATTACCAAACTCTGAACAAATTTGCACACACCAGAGCAGTGGGTTTTGTTTTGTCTCTGATAATCACATTTCTTTCATTTTTACTACTTTTTAAATGTATCAAAAATTCCAAGTTTAAAATATCAACATATAACTTAATGAATATTAGGCTTGATTAGTACATAACCATGACTATGGTTAAAGGTCATTTACTTATATTGCTGTCAGAACATATGGTCAAATCAGAATGATAGATATGTGTACGTAAAAACAAACACACACAGACCTAAAGTCATTTTTCTGTAGTAAAGAGAATTACATGTACATATCTGAATTTAAGCCAACTTGATAGATGTAAAATTTGCTCATTGGTTGATTGTATTTTTAAGATGGGGGCACAATTCCAATTTTAGTCTACTAGCCTGGCAGTGATGATAAAGGAAAATGGTCTTGAACATCAAATGTTTGGTCTGTTTTCTGTGTAAAAATTGGGCTACTTCATTAATTTTACCTTATCAACAGTGGTTTTCAGTTGTCAATGTTAGATGAGCTATGAAATCATCAAATGTCTGATTTTCTTCCTTTGCTGAATCATTAGTTATATGCTGTTCAGTCCTCCAGGTGGCATAGTGATTTAAAGCCCTAGGTGGCATAGTGGCCTAGGGCCCTGGATGGCATAGTAGTCTAAGGCCCTTGATGGATTAGTGGTATAAGGCCTTGGGTGGCATAGTGGTCTAAGGCCCTGTGTGTCATAGTCGTCTAAGGCCATGGGTGTCATAGTGGTCTAAGGCCATGGGTGGTATAGTGGTCTAAGGCCCTGGGTGGCATAGTGGTCTAAGGCCCTGGTTGGCTAAATGGTTTAAGGCATTCAACTTTACAGATCACTACATCTCACCTCTTTCTGTTTAGGTTTGAGCCTCAGTTCAGCCAATGTGGGTATATGAGATAGTTTTCCTGTGATTCTATGGTTCTTCCTGGATCATCCCCATGTAAAACCCTATCATGTGCTCACGAATGTTGTTAAAACCACTAGACCAAATTAAACCCACTAGACCAAATCAAACCCACTAGACCAAATTAAACCCACTAGACCAAATCAAACCCACTAGACCAAATTAAACCCACTAGACCAAATCAAACATATTCATTCCGGTTGATAGGTGTAAGCATCAACACAGTATACATAGATAGTTGCATTGTGTCAGTCAGCATGTTATTTTTTAACAAAGTGCTTTTGACCTGTGTTAATTTAGTAATTATGCTGATTTTTGCCTGAACCAAAACAACTGACATAAATTTGTTGGCACTACAAGTGTTATTGACATACAGGTTAAATGAACATTGACTTTGCTTTATAATGCTGTGTAGTTGAAAACAATCATATTAGTGGTCAGTGAGTCATGCAAATATTTTTATACCAGAATGCTCTTAACCCTTTTACTGCCATAGTCCCATCATAGAAAATAAATATTTGTTGGGCAAATTGAACCAGCAATTATAGTAAAATATGAATTGATATTTTATGTTTCTACAAATATAAAGTTAAAAATATAAAGTCTCTTCTAATCTCCCATTTCCTTTGATTAGTTTGCTATGTGCTGCAACAAGGTATTTTGCAAAAATCAATCTAAACTAAGAAGAGACATTTAGGAAAAGGGACAGGTAAAATGCTTGCTTGTTCTCAATGGAGTGATAATGTAGTTCATGTTAATGACCCCAGTATTAGGTCACTGATGATAATCAATGCCATAGAATGTTTAATCCCACAAGCTATATTGTTAAACAATTCCTTCAGGGTTGTCATTTTATTGTCTCCAAACCTAAGTTATATACCTGTGGAAATGGGACCTCCACTCTGATTGATCCCATTGACAGGGGCCTGATGTGATTTATAGTGGGATCACAGCAGAGAAACTATGTATAGTGATTATGATAAGAGTAGATAGCCCAAAACACAGGTAAGTTGTAACAACCTTTGTTTCCAATTTATATTTTGTAATTAGGGCTGTATTATACAGTCTCAGATAAGGTAAATTATGTATTGTAAAAACTTTATATCAATATGTTGAAATAATGTGTTTAAAATAGGCTACATTTTGCTGGTGCAAATAATTAATTTTACACAGATGGGAAGAGTTTGGAACATTACAATTTTTTTACCATTATGATGAACTTTGAATCCTACTTTAAAGCAAAAATCTTTAATATCATAAACTGCCTTCATGACAGGTAAACACTATTGTAATGCCTGATAGTTATGATTTTATTGGCATTTATACAGAACAGCACTGAAAAGATTCTGGCTTTTTATCATCCATGTGTATCAATGGGATATTATCTCCCTGATAAATATCAGGAAGATGTATACACATCATGTATAGTTGACCCAAAGAACACTATGGAAGACAGCCTATACTTATACCCCTCAGACAAATTGTAATCAGAGCCAAGATGGACATGTGAGAAAGCTTGCCATTAATAGATTCATGTTGGAAAGTGGTTATTACAAGGTTCACCCACCCACCCCCTAGGTTGTTTCTCCACCATTTATACTGGCTGCCATATATAGCCTGTGTTGTGTTGAGAAATGGTGTTAAACCTAACACAAGAACCATGTAGCCAAGCAAAGTACTTAATTAGCAGTTAAAAAGCTTGGGTGTAACTATCTGATAATGGACAGCTGAATGTATTTGGATTGACAGATGGACATACACAGGACTGTCACATGTTTGCAAATGACCAAAAAACACCCAGATGTGAGTATCACTTTCTGACCCCTGAAGATAAAAAGAACCCAACCACAAACTGTGTATTAATAGCCATGAAAATAATAAGTATTTTAGTGAAAACACTGTACTTTGAATAGGTATTTTAGTGAAAACACTGTACTTTGAATAGGTATCTTAGTGAAAACACTGTACTTTGAATAGGTATTTTAGTGAAAACACTACTTTGAATAGGTATTTTAGTGAAAACACTGTACTTTGAATAGGTATTTTAGTGAAAACACTGTACTTTGAATAGGTATTTTAGTGAAAACACTGTACTTTGAATAGGTATCTTAGTGAAAACACTGTACATTGAATAGGTATTTTAGTGAAAACACTGTACTTTGAATAGGTATTTTAGTGAAAACACTGTACATTGAATAGGTATCTTAGTGAAAACACTGTACATTGAATAGGTATCTTAGTGAAAACACTGTACTTTGAATAGGTATTTTAGTGAAAACACTGTACTTTGAATAGGTATCTTAGTGAAAACACTGTACTTTGAATAGGTATTTTAGTGAAAACACTGTACATTGAATAGGTATCTTAGTGAAAACACTGTACATTGAATAGGTATCTTAGTGAAAACACTGTACATTGAATAGGTATCTTAGTGAAAACACTGTACATTGAATAGGTATCTTAGTGAAAACACTGTACATTGAATAGGTATCTTAGTGAAAACACTGTACATTGAATAGGTATCTTAGTGAAAACACTGTACTTTGAATAGGTATTTTAGTGAAAACACTGTACATTGAATAGGTATCTTAGTGAAAACACTGTACATTGAATAGGTATCTTAGTGAAAACACTGTACATTGAATAGGTATCTTAGTGAAAACACTGTACTTTTAGTCAAGTCAAATACAAAACAAAAGAACATAATCTGCGAAATGGCCACCCCCACCCCTGGATGGTCACCTGTATCACCTTCACCTGACAGTGGTCCTGGACATACAGACAGATTTACACTGTCCTCTACACCAAAGACTTGTACTACAATTTTGCACTTGCCATTAAACTGTGGGCTAATGATGATGTTAAAGTAAGCCTCGAGTTTACACCATTAAGGGTCTATTTAACTAGGGATTTTCAATAAATAACTATGACTGTATTTAAATAGGGATTTTTCAATACATAACTTTGATTCTATTTAAATAAAGTTTTTTCATTACATAACTATGGCTGCTTAAATAGGGATTTTCAATAAATAACTATGACTTTTTAAATAGGGATTTTCAATAAATAACTATGACTCTATTTAAATAGGGATTTCCCCAAAAAATCTATGACTCTATTTAAATAGGGATTTTTCATTACATAACTATGACTTTGTTTAAATAGGGATTTTCAATAAATAACTATGACTCTATTTAAATAGGGATTTAAAAAATTTGACTCTATTTAAATAGGGATTCCCCCCCCCAAAAAAAAAAATATGATTCTATTTAAATAAGGATCCCCCCAAAAAAATGACTCTATTTAAATAGGGATTTTTCATTTCATAACTATGACTAGGTGCAAAAAATGTGTGCCAGGAAACCCAGACAACACAATACACAAACATGTCAAAGGACCAAAACAAAAGAGCATATCAATGGCACTCAGATCATACCAAAACCAGCTATTAGAAAGAAATCATTACACACACAAACAGATGCAACCACACCAATTAAATAAGATGAGTCTCTTCTACAGATATTAGATGGGCAGAGCCAAAATTTAGTTAAAGCACATACAGTAAACACTGACCATCATGTGTCTCACTCAACATCAAATCCAGGTACAGAAGGAACTGCTCTAAAGACAACCTCCATTTACCCACAGCAAGAAGCTAAATTAAATACAAATACTAAATACAGCAATCACCAAACTCTCAGTCATTCTAGTCATGGAAATCAAGAAGTCCAAGCAATGCATCTGAATCCCCCACTTGTCAAAATCAGCAACATAGTTAAAGACAGATCTCTTCTCATAGGATCATCAATAATCAAAGGAGTAAGAACAAGAGGATTATATAAAACTGATGTAAAAACCTGAAGAGGTGCAACTATTAATACTATTGCAGAAAAAATATTGGAAATGGCTATGTCACCATATCATAGTCTGCAATTCTTCTCATTGGTGGCAATAATTACAGTAATGGCCAATCTTTGAAGGGCATTGAGGATGATTATGAAACCTTGTTGTATGCCATCAGGTCCAAAAACACAGAGTGTAAAATCATCATCTCACATCTACCACCAAGAAGGGATGTACTTATGACTCAACTAAATGACACCTTAAGTACGTTGTGTGAAAATTTCCAAGTACTCTTTGTTCCACAATACAGGACCTTCTTCAAAGACAATTAAGTGAACCAACAATTATACCAGTGAGACCGAATCCACTTGTCCAACAGAGGTACTGCCATGCTCCTTAGGAATATAGACCAGTACATAAGACTTATAAAAGGGGTTAGGCACGAGTCGGACAACTGCTTGTATTGTGGAGAGCACGGTCATGTAACACAGCGGTGTCTGGATGGAAAACAGATTTGTTGCCATCTTTGTAACAAACTAGGACATAAGCAAAAGTTGTGCACATACCAATAGGTAGAAGGCAATGATGTGCAGGCCTATGCAACACATATCCAGCAACAAAATGCATTTGAATATGTGTATACTTTTCAATGTAATAATTATAATTCTGTAAACAGATTTCAGGCACTATCTGATTTGTGTACAAAGTGCAACTTGTTAACATGTAAACAACAATGTGATACTGTTCAAGTTACTTCTCCCTCAGAGGCTCCTCAAGTGTCTAATATATCAATGTCTTTTTATAGGTATGTTGTTGTTGTTGTGGGGTTTAACACCATTTGCCAGCAAATGATAGGCTATACATGGCAGCCAGTATTAATGGTGGAGGAAGAACCCAGGAACACCCTGGAAAGAACCACCGACCCACGAGAAGCTACTGGCAAGCTTTCTCACATATGTACATTGGCCAAATCCGAGACTCAAACCCATGCAGACAGAGGTGAGATGGCAGTGATCCATATCAGAGAATGCTTTAGACCACTCGGGCACTCACGGCCTCTTTATAGGTATGTAAATCAGTCTCATATTGAACATTCTCATGTATCCACTACATGTGGTCATGGTACAACAGATGGTTCTTGTATCTTATCTTCTTCATGTGTCTTTGTAAATAATCAAGGCAATGTAAAGAAATATGTCAAGTCTAAAAACAATACATGGCATACTACCTTGTCTGAAAGTCAATCCTCTGATCAAAATTGTCATGTCTTTGGCCACCTCAAAAGAGGTCTGCAAGTAATCAACCTAAATATTCTACACATCCTCCCTAAACTGAATGAGATAAAGTTAATATTACAGCAAACTAGATCAGTCAATATTCTAGGTCTGTGTGAAACCTTTCTTTCTGATGATAGTGATGATTTGGATCTCCAAATACAGGGGTTCAACTTTGAAAGATAAGATAGGGAATCCATGTGGGGGTGGGGGTATTCTCTATGTAGACAGTTCCGTTAATTATAATAGACGTGTTGATCTAGAGACTATTGGGGTAGAAAGTATCTGGATTGAAGTAACCCATGCCCAATCGAAGCCAATACTCTTATGTTCAGTTTACAGGCCACCTAGTTCCACAGCTGATTGGATTGATAGATTTGAGGTGCGAATTCAAAAAGCATTACCAAAAGAAGATTTAGAAACTATCTTATTAGGTAATTTTAACAATGACTACATGAAAACTCCACAGTTAACATGGATAAGTAACTTTGAAACTTACAACTTACCTCATTTAACACCCCAACTAGAGTAACAGATAAAAGTACTACTATCATTGATCATATCATAACTAATAAACCTGAAAACATAAGTGAAATTAATGTGCCAGTGTATGCACGGAGTGACCACTACCCAGTCTGTATAACATGATATGTTCCAAAATCATCTAAAGCTGGTCAACACATTGAAATACGATACAGGTACTTTAAACAGTTTGATGAGGAAATGTTCTTAAATGATTTAGTTTGCAAACCCTTCCAATCAGTCTGTAGTATAGCTGATGTTAACACTGCCTTAGACAACTGGTATCGGGTGTTCAATGCAGCCTTAGACAAGCATGCCCCAATTAAAACAAAAAGGGTTAAACACCAAATTACACCCAAGTGGATTACCCATGAGATCAATCAGGCTAGGCACCTAAGAGATAATTTCCACAAGAAAGAAGACATGAAAAACTGTAGAAAGTGGAGGAATAAAACTAAGTACCTGATAGATAAGGCAAAAGAGAACTAATATAAACAGGCCATTGATGAAAGTAAGAGTACCAAGACATTGTGGAAGCATCTAAAAGAGCTGAACCCACCCCAAAACAGTTGTCTTCCCCCTAGACTTAAGCAAAATGATGATAAGCAAAATGATGATATAGCAACATCTGTACAAGACATTGTGGAAATGTTCAACAATTTCTTCATAAGCATCTCCAGTAACAGTATTCAGAACCAGACTAACAGCCCAATTGAACTTGATGTTTTTCTATTATTTATAAGAGCTAAAATTCCTAATGATAATTATTATTCAATAGCTAATGTTAGTGAAGCTAATGTTTTTGATATGCTAATTAAGGTGAATATTAATAAATCCTCTGGATTGGATGGGATTGGTCCATGAATTCTTAAAATTGCTGCATCAGTAATAACAAAGTCATTAATGCATATCATAAACATAAGTATAATGAGTGGTCATTTTCCAGAAACACTGAGATGTGCAAAGGTTACACCTGTCTTTAAGAATGGAGAAAAGAAGGATCCAGGGAATTTCAGACCAATATCAATTCTATCTGTATTGTCAAAATTGTTTGAAAAGCATGTAGCCATTCAGGTCAATAATTTTTTAAAAACATACTCTTTATTTCATAAAGCGCAGTCAGGATTTAGAAAGTACCACTTGTGCCAAACAGAACATACCAAATTAAGTGATCTTTGGCTGAAGGAAATGGATAATGGACATATGACTGAGATTGTTTTCCTTGACTTTAAGAAAGCCTTTGATCTTGTTGATCATGAAATTCTGCTGCAAAAGTTGAACTGTTACAGGTTTGACAATCCTTCTTTAAACTGGTTTAGATCATACCTAAACCAAAAGTCTCAACAAGTAAGCATTGGCAGTCTTTGCTCTCAAACTCGCACTATTCATTCAGGAGTCCCTCAAGGCTCAATTTTGGGCCCTCACCTCTTCCTTATCTATATCAATGATCTACTATTAAATAATGAATCCACAAATACAGATTTGTTTGCAGATGATGCAACCTTGTATACATCTAGTTCTGATACTAAAGTTATCCAAATGAGATTAAACTCAGACCTTATTAGAGTCCAAAACTGGGCACAACAAAATAGGATGGTAATTAATGAAGGTAAAACAAAATGTATGATTTTGGGGACGTCACAAAAGCTACACAAGTCAGAGAACCCAGAACTATCTCTTGCAATAAATAATTCGGAAATGTCTAACATGAGAAGCTTGTAGGTGTGACTGTAGATAATAATTTATTATGGAATGACTATATTAATAAGCTTTGTAAAACACTGTCATCCAAAATTGCCCTACTCAGCTGAATCAAGAAATATTTACCTGTGGAAACTTGCAATCTATACTACAAGTCATATATTCTTCCAACAATGTATTATTGTTCAAATGTATGGGGAAACTGCTAAATCTGAGCTTGACAGGATTTATAAACTCAGATGAGCAGCACACATAATTTCAGATGCATCTATTGATCATCCCTCAAAAGCTTTATTCACAGAACTCAGAATGATTCACAATATATGACAGGATAGATTTTCACAAGGCAGTTCTTTTATATAAATGTCCACATAGAACTGCACCAGAGTATCTTCAGGACTTATTCAGGCCTTTTTCAGCAAAATACCAGTTGAGATCAGTATCACATGGAAACCTACCACCAAAACCAAGAATAGAACAATTTAAAAAGAGCTTCCAATACTCTGGTACAGTTCTGTGGAACAAGCTTCCACTACATGTAAAATATGCTGAAAAAATTAGAGTATTTAAGAAATGACATCATGAGCATGTATGTGCTTCTAATAGATAATGGAATTTAGTATTTTAATACTAAACATGTTAAAATAAACAGTAATTATTGCTATCTTCATATAATGTGCATTGTTATACTCTCCTTAAGAGGGCCTCAAGGGGGAATAGTCCTTGACTAATGAGTCATCCTCTATAAATAAAGCATTATTATTATTATTATTATTACTCTGTCTATATATGAATTTTTCATTACATAACTGTAACTATTTAAATAGTGATTTTTTCACTAAATAACTATGACTGTTTAAATAGGGATTTTCAATAAATAACTTTGTTTAAGTAGGGATTTTCAATAAATAACTGACTCTATTTAAATAGGGATTTTCAATAAATAACTGATTCTATTTAAATAGGGATTTTCAATAAATAACTATGATTCTATTTAAATAGGGATTTTCAAAAAAAATATTACTATTTAAAAATAGGGATTTTCAATAATTAACTATGTTTAAATAGGGATTTTCAATAAATAATTATGACTATTTAAATAGGGATTTTCAGTAAATAACTAAGACTCTGTTTAAATAGGGATTTTCAATAAATAACTATGACTGTTTAAATAATTATTTTCAATAAATAACTGTCTCTATTTAAATAGGGATTTTCAATAAATAACTATGACTCTGTTTAAATATGGATTTTCAATAAATAACTATGACTATTTAAACAAGGGGATTTTCAATAAATAACTCTATTAAAATAGGGATTTTTCAATAAATAACCATGACTCTGTTTAAATAGGGATTTTCAATAAATAACTATGACTTTGTTTAAATAGGGATTTTCAATAAATAACTGTGACTATTTAAATATGGATTTTTCACAAAATAACTATGACTCTAGCTAAATAGGGATTTTTCAATAAATAACTTATAACTCTGTTCAATAGGGACTTTTCACAAAAAAACAATGACTCTATCTAAATAGGATTTTTCAATAAATAACTATGACTCTGTTTCAATAGGGATTTTTCACAAAATAACTACAGTTCTATCTAAATAGGGATTTTTCAATAAATAACTTATGGCTCTGTTCAATAGGGACTTTTCACAAAAAATACAATAACTCTATCTAAATAGGGAATTTTCAATAAATAACTATGACTCTGTTTAAATAGGGATTTTTCACAAAAAACTATGACTGTTTAAATGGGGATTTTTCACCAAAAAAAACTATGACTGTTTAAATAGGGATTTTTCAGTAAATAATTATGAATCCTGCACATAAATTGGATTTTGTCCAATCAATGACTAAAATGGGGACTGCTAGAGCTGTTACACCATGAAATTAAATCCCACCACTGCCACCATGTAATGTTATTTGTTATTGAAGAATAACTGCAGAAGGCATTCTACCAGTATACTATTTATTAAATACAAGACATCAATACAGCTAGGAAGGGTGGTAAAGTCTGCCCTGAGAGTATATTTGCCATGGAACTTAGACCCTAGTGAATGTATAACATAAACCAGCTGCTGGTGTGTATCAGTTCTAGTCCAGTGTGGAATATCTGATTACTTTTACTGTCAAGTGATATTACAAAGCTAATTAGATTAAGGCTTACACTTTATATTTCTTGCAGTTTTATTTTATTGCAGATTTATCTTAATTTAAATCTTATCAGATGCATACTTTTTTTTCTTCATTTCATAAATATATATCAGAATCACCCCACAATTAACTTTCAGTAAGAGTACCACTCTTTGGCCTCTGCCCTTTGAAACCCTAGCATTGTCTCTGCCATTGTATCCAAACTCAACCACAGAGAGTTTCTTTGGTAAAGGGTTTACCAAAGTTCAATGCCCTATGTTATGTAACACAGTGTTTGATTGGTTTAAAGGTACAAAGGTTCAGGGTCACCTTCTGAGTAATTAAAGTTTACCCTATCCATTTATGAACCACAAATACTAGCTATTTAACAATGACAAATTGCAAGTTTCTTGGCTAAATTGGAATCTCAGCCTTGAGGGGGTTTACAAGGGGATTTGGCTTGATAGTGATGATATATCCAGGGCATTCCATTTACATAAGGAAAGGTATGCAAACAGTCAGTTTAATACTGTCATGAGTTGGATGTACATACTATTATTGCTGAATTTGAAATGGAATGGATCTGACTGCTTGAGTACAATTCAGACATGCCTGTCTTTTGGAAGAAATGCAAAAGGAAAGGTAGTGTTGTTCATACATTAAAAATATTGGGGTTTTTGTTGTGTATGAGAAACTTTCCATAGTCTATGTCTATATATGTCACTTCCAGTGATACATTTGTATGCACTAAGACATGTACTAGTACACATGGACTTGGGGATTTGGCTGGAATTTTGTGTCACAAATTTCTTGTTATTGTTAAGCTTGGCATAAAGGTCCCATTTGTTACAAGTATAATGATAATAACAACATGTCTTGTTTTTTCATATTGCAGGTTACTACTTAAGATATGTTTGACCATAAAGATAGCACATAAATGTAAATGACCCCAAAAATAAAAATCATACTCCGTTTCAGGATGAAATGTCTACAGCCTATTCATAAAGAGTTATTTGTATTGTTTTGTTTTTAGTAGCACATCATCATATGATAGGTTCCTTTGCATAGGATAACTTGAATTTAAGTAAAGTGCCATACCCAGGGACATATCACAGTGGCCAGGCCAGGATTTTGAAGATTCTCCCTTCTGGTCACAAGTCCTGCATCAAACAGCTAAGCCACCATGGCTTGTTTTAAAATAGAAATAGACCAATCCATGTGTCTCCACAAGGTCTTAATAAAAGGTATGCAGTTAACTTTTACTGGGTTTTATGATTTATGAAGGTGGGAACATTTATGGATTAAATGTCAGAAGTTTTAGAAGCACTTGACAGTCAGTTCAAGTATAAAGAACACTAAAGACCAGAACCTGATTTTGCCCTGTTTGTTCTTCATTTGGATTGGAATGTGCAAACGAGCTGTTTAATATCTGACTAATTATAAAGTGATTTATATGTGACAGGGTTAAGGAAGAGAAGCCAAAAAGAAAATGTAATGTGATTATTTCAGTTCATGATTTTTTCAGTTTGTTAGCTGTACTGGTTGTAGATTTTTTCAGATATTTATCTGTACTGGTTGTAGACCAGAAGAGCTAATGGTCTGGTCTATGTGTATGTGTGTCCATTGCTAGCAAAAGTTTGTTATCAATACTCCTCCTAAACATGTTAGAGGATTGCTTTAAAAACTGTACACACATACACACATGCACATCCCATGATCTAGTTGGATAGGTCCTAAATGAAAATGGTGCTGCTTGGACATCCAATATGGCCACCAAAGTGGCCATCTTTAAAATATATAAACATGGGGTTTCACAAAAGACTTGTTATGATGTCTAATTTAAAAATTTCTGCTGATCTAATAATATGACCATTATAGTGGACATCTTGAAACTCTCGTCACTACTGAATGGAGGGTTTTCATTATGATGTCTAGTTGGTCCTTGATAAAAATTGTTCTCATCTGAAATCCAATACAGCTGGTATGCCAGCCATCTTGAACATTTTCTTGTTGCTACTTGTCCTGAATGGATGGGGTTATCAATAAAAACTTCTTATAATGTCTAGTTGGTCCTAAATATCATACCATCTGATGTCCAATATAACCACCACAGTGGCTATCTTGAAATCTTGTTATTACTTAATTGCTACTACATGAATGGTCATATTGAGATGGTCATAAATGGAAATAGTGTCAATATGACTTCCAGTATGGCCATCACAGTGACCATCTGGAAAATCGTATTATCCCTACTTATTCAAGATGGCTGGTGAATTGTGCTTCTTATGAAGTCCAGTTAATCTTAAATGAAAAATGTGCCAATGCAATATGGCAGTTAATGTTTTTAGCTTGAAAATGTTGTTATCTCCTGAATGAATGCTAAGTTTGAGTCTCTGCCTCAGCAGTGTGGATATGTGAGAAAGCTTGCCAGTAGTTTATTATGGATTGGTGGTTTTTACCAAGGTATTCTTGGGTTCTTCCATTACCAGTTGTACAGGCTGCCATGTATATCAAGCCTATCATACACTGAAAAATGGCATTAAGCCCACAGAACATTAACAACAACAACAATATATTAACAATTAAATTTTGTTAAATTATTTCTTACAGTGCTTTCTTTATCCTAAATGAAAATGGTGTTGATTTGACGTCCAGTATATTGCTGTCTTTTGAAAATAATCTCTTCTCTGTTCTTAAACATAAAGTCATTGTTACGTGGAGTTTTCATCAGAAGATTTTTTATGGTGTCTAGCTGGTCCAAAATGAAAATGACTAACCCATGATGTGGCCATCATGGTTGCTATCTTCCAAATGGATTGCATATCATAGTGTTTTATTTCCACCAAAAGACTTCTTAAGATATTGAGTTGGTGTGGAAAGAAAATGGTATCAGACTGTCTTAAAAATCTTGTTACTTATCTCCTGTTTAATTATAAGTCTCTGTTTCCAGCACACTCATTTGCTTGTAATTTACAGTTAAAATGTGTGAATAGCTAGCCATCTGAAATTAATGTGGTAACACTTTTGAGTTTTGTTGTTGTTTTGGTGCTGTTAAAGGACATGTTTTAAAAATGACAAATTGGGTTAAGTATGATTGTATGATTCATGATAATTTCTTGTTTTAAAAGACATGCAGAAAAAGAATGTGTTAAAGTAAGGCATCCATTTTGTAAGCCCTATGTTTGTATATTCAGCAAATTCCATTTGTATTTAGAATAAACACCCCCCACCACACACACACACACCTTGTTTTCAAAAGGACAGGCAATTTCCCCTTACATTTTTAGTCCTGGAACCTGACATAAGTTACACATTGTTCTTGGTCAAGTTGGTGCAATTTTATTGACATTGGTATGCAATTGGTCATTTGTCAGGCTTAGTATCAAGAAGTTACCAAGATCAATCAGCCTACAGAACCCTGTTAACAGGAGCAGCTGTCAGCCTGAATATAGGCAGGGGTGGCCTGTCATTAAAGGCAAATAAGGTGATTACCCATTAAATGGGTACCATATTTAAGAAGAAGGTTTAAAGGGGGGGGGGGGCACTATTTACATGGTTCAAATAAGGTGCCAGTTGCTGGCAGCAATTCTATGGCTGCCCCTGAAGATAAGTGTAGATTCTGGTTTGCATTGCTAAGCCTGCAACTTAACATTTACTGGATTTATTTGCAGCTGTGATATACAGGTTAATTACAAAATTAGTGCAACAGCTCCTAATAAAATTGTTATTTGCATTCACATATGTAATCTTTACTTTTCTTTATCTGTTATGCAGTCCAAATACCAGAATCAGTATTTTGTATAAAAAAAAACATTTGAATGGGCCTCAGTAGGTTTAACAGTGAAGCTTATGAAAACTGGATGAATTCTCTATAAACTGGTCATTTTGGTTTGGAATAATGGATTTTTTTCATATACATTCTTTGTTTTGTAAACACCTCTACAAACCATACGTGAGATATTCTTGGAATTTTTCTTGCAAATTAAAAAAAATGGATGTGTTTGCCTTATGGTCTGTAAAAATCACATCCTTAGAGAAGTGTCAACCTGTGTAAAAATGGCCCCCTCTCTTAGTAAAGAGTGAGGGTTGATTGGCGGATTGTACCTTCTTTCAAGGTGTCCACTTTATTTGGTTCTCATTATCTAGGAGATGATCACCCTCAGTGTTATTGCCTGGATTGAGTAATCTTGAGGTAGAATAATAGAGATCTGAGCAGATATGGAGAACAGAATGACTCTAGCTCCGTACATAGAAAATCAAAATTTAATCAATTACATAAACAATGGTGATACACAATACATTAGGAAGATACACTTCTTTTGGAATAAAGCTTTCACTGAATTTCAAAACACAAATATATTTATAAAAATAGCTATTCTGTTTTACTGATAGAATTAGTTCATCATACAATCAAGTGAATAATCGAAGTCATTGCCTTGTACAATTGCATAACCTGCTTATCTCTGGTTCACTCCAAGTTCACTGCAGCTGTTCTCTGTCCTTGCGCCTTTCCTTTTCCTTCCTTTTCCTTTTTCTCTCCAACCTTCCTTCTGTTTTGCCTCCCTTCAGCCATCAAACTGTGTGGGTAGGTGGATATGTAAACATGTTGATACACATATGCTTGGATACGTCAGTGCATAGGTACATCTGAGGATACTTCTTGGGATACTCCTGAGGAGCTATTTTACCCTTTGAAAACAGAGAACAACCTAAATTTTCCGTCGGTTATTCTACTGGGACATTACTCCACTCTCATTATAAGATCTTACTATTGGTATTGGAACAGATACCAAAGCTATTAGTCAGCCCAAGCATGGCAGACCAAAACAAACCTAGTTTCATACGATTAATGTACTTCCTAATGGCTAGTTCATCACTTCACAATATCACATGAGACTTAAAAGTTCCACTCTCATCTCAATTATGCAAATGAATGAATGAAATTCACTATCTGGATTTACATTATGTTCAGTGAATATACACATTCAAGCCTTTAGCATACATGAAATTACCTAGGAAACACACCCCTTATTTAGCATAACCAATCAGGATAAAATATATTTACCGCCTTTTCCTTTAGGCACCAAAATTGGGGTCAACTTGACCTTTCAGGTTTTCAACTAATGATTTCTGGAAAATTTTCAATTTCGATCTGCTATGAAATCAAAGTTAGCCATGTCCCTAATAGTCCACCTCGCGGTTAAGTAAATGAATGCTTAATTTAAAAATCCCTACCACTACTGACCAGACATTTTGAATCCCTGCAGTATAGCGATTTAACAAGCGCCTGTCTCTATAAATCTAACTAATTGTTCTCCGGCCCAAGTTAATGTGTACTTCATAGATCGACAGAAATTTGCCCCATCACATAAGCCCCTCCTTGAAGAGTAAAGTCAGGGATTTTACTCTCCAAATTTTTGGAGATCTATTCTGATTCATTTACACATCCTTGGGTGAACCCTTCACCTCAGACATCTCTAGTCTACATAAGCAGTCAGCCCCTACATTCTCATTGCCTTAATATACTGTACCTGGACTTGGTACTGTTGCAGAAATAATGACCATCTCATTAATCATCCATTAGTTAGCTTAGCATGAGCTAAACAGGCGAGTGCTTGGTGGTCAAAGTCTAAAATAAATTTTCGTCCATACAGGTAACGTTGGAATTTAGATATCCCAAAGATAATTGCCAAGCATTCTTTCTCAGAGACTGAATAATTACGTTCTGCAGTTGACAATTTCCTGCTACTGTAAGCAACTGGGAATAAGCTTCCATCATGCTCTTGTTATAACACTGCCCCTAAACCTCTATCATAAGTGTCAGTAAGTAAGTCAAAATCTCGTGTCACATCAGTCAATTTTCACTACTGCATCTGACGTCAGTCTGTCCTTCAATGTCTAAAATGCTCATTCACATGCGTCTGTCCATATAACTTTCATTGGAGCCTTTTTCCAAGTCAAGTCAGTCAATCGGCTTGCAATAAACTGAAGTTATCAACATATCATCGATAATACCCTGCCATCCCAAGAAAGATCGAACTTCCATCTTAGTTGTCAGTCATACTGCGTCCCTAAGTTGGTCAACCTTTGAACTCTTTGTCTCCTACCCGGATACGGTAGTTCTGCCCACCCTTTTTCACCGTTACTACAAATAGTCCCCTCCATAAGACTTGAAGTTTGTTGTGCTCTAATGACAGCAACAATAACACCTTGTCACCCACCTCGAAGTGACATTTCTTTGTCTTTTTATTGTAGTATTTGGCTTGACACCTCCTTGCATCGCAGAGATTCTCCTGAGCCAATTTAGAAACCTCTTCCAGCTTGTTTCAGAGACCAACAACATATTGGTATGTTGTCCGCACTTCCTCGGATACTTGTTTATCTGTCCATAATTGCTTTAACACAGCCATGGGTCCCCAGATTGTCCTCCCATAGACTAATTCAAAAGGCAAAAACCCAAACTAGCGTGTGGTAACTCTCGATACACAAAAAGTATTTTGGGATGGTATCAATCCCAATCCCTGGGTCAACCTTCATAGCTTCTTCAGAGCCTGTATCAATGTTTGATTGAAATGCTACACCAAACGATTGCACTGCAGGTGTTATGGGGTAGTCATCAGGTGTCTAATGGACAGTAATCTATTTACCTCTTCCATCACCTGGCTCATGGACTGTGTCCCCTGGTCAGTCAGTATCTCCTTAGGGACACCAACTCTCGACCAAACTCCTAACAAGGCCTCAGCCACCTTGACTGAATCAATGTTTTTCAAGGCCAAGGCTTCTGGGTACTGGGTGGCATAATCCACTATCAATCGTTAGTATATAACTATTACCACTTTCTGCCACCTGCTTTATTGGACCTACTATACTATTATAATACTACTATAATATTTACAGCTAGGAAATTTCGTGTGGGAAACATGCCCCATATTTAGTGTAACCAATCAGGATGAAATATATTTACCGCCTTTTCTTCTAGATGCCAAAATTGGGGTCAACTTGACCTTCCAGGTTTTCGACTAATGATTTCTGGAAAATTTTCAATTTTGTCTGATCCACTATGAAATTGAAGTTAGCCGTGTCCCTAATAGTCCATCTTGCAGTTAAGTAAATGAATGCTTAAGTTAAAACTCCCTACCACTACCGATGGGACATTTGGAATCACTGCAGTATAGTGATTTAACAAGCGCATGTCTCCATAAATCTAATTAATTGTTCTCTGGCCCAAACTAATGTGCTTTTCGTTGATCAACAGAAATTTGCCCCATCACAACCTGTTCATTCAATAAATGACAATTGATGCACAAGACACTTTGTTAATTTTGGTGCAGTGATTAAGCGCATGAATGATCTGTCAAATTAAACCATTGAATAAAGGTAGGAAAATGAAACCATTTAAAATAGGTATGAAAATGAAACCAATAAATAAAGGTATAAAAATGAAACCTTTAAATACAGGCATGTAATAGATGATTTCAAAGCCAATTGCTTATTTATGAATTGAACAATAGGTTATTAATTTAATCAATTACAGATTTGCTAATACATGTATATTCAATTGCTTTTATGTTATGGATGTAAAGAAAGGGTTGTACAAAGCAGTCACAAGTTGAAAATTATTAGAAAACTGTGTTTCTTTTGCAAAAAAGATCCTGTATAACATGTGTGAAAATGTCAAGAAAGTTTCATCAGGTTAGACGGTGACTTGTTGAATTGTCTCTTAAATACAAAATGTTAGTCGGAAGCAATTCTTAAGCTTTACAAAATAGAAACTTGAGATAGCTTTCCTTATTAGAAAATATACTCTGACATTCTAAAATGAAAATCTGAAAAATGACAGAATACAAGAACACTTTATGCAGATTTGAAAAACTATATGAAATTGTTTTATTACTGGTTTTGGCAAGCACAATCCAAAGCAATTCCTATTTTGGGTCCAATCTTACAGGAAAAGAAACTTGAACTTGCAGCTTAATAGGACAATGTTGATTTCAAGGTATTTATCGTACGACTGGATAAATTCTTTGAATGAAAAAGTAGAAATATGCTAAAGGTACGACAAGTGCAAATGAAAGAATTATCTAGTCATATTGGGGAGAGATGGGATTGATAGGTCTTGTCATACTGAGGAGAGATGGGATTGGTAGGTCTTGTCATACTGGGGAGAGATGGGATTGGTAGGTCTTGTCATATGGGGAGAGATGGGATTGGTAGGTCTTGTAATACTGGGGAGAGGTGGGATTGGTAGGTCTTGTAATACTGGGGAGAGATGGTATTGGTAGGTTATATCATACTAGAGAGAGATGGGATTGGTCGGTCTTGTCATATTGGGGAAAGATGGGATTGGTAGGTTTTGTCATGCTGTGGAGAGATGGGATTGGTAGGTCTTGTCATACTGGGGAGAGATGGGATTGGTAGGTCTTGTCATACTGGGAAGAGATGGGATTGGTAGGTCTTGTCATACTGGGGAGAGATGGGATTGGTAGGTCTTGTCATACTGGGGAGAGATGGGATTGGTAGGTCTTGTCATACTGGGGAGAGATGGGATTGGTAGGTCTTGTCATATTGGGGAGAGATGGGATTGGTAGGTCTTGTCATGTTGGGGAGAGATGGGATTGGTAGGTCTTGTCATACTGGGGAGAGATGGGATTGGTTGGTCTTGTCATATTGGGGAGAGATGGGATTGGTAGGTCTTGTCATATTGGGGAGAGATGGGATTGGTAGGTCTTGTCATATGGGGAGAGATAGGATTGGTAGGTCTTGTCATACTGGGGAGAGATGGGATTTGTAGGTCTTGTCATACTGGGGAGAGATGGGATTGGTAGGTCTTGTCATACTGGGGAGAGATGGGATTGGTAGGTCTTGTCATACTGCGGAGAGATGGGATTGGTAGGTCTTGTCATATTGGGGAGAAATGGGATTGGTAGGTCTTGTCACGTTGGGGAGAGATGGGATTGATAGGTCTTGTCATATTGGGGAGAGATGGGATTGGTAGGTCTTGTCATACTGGGGAGAGATGGGATTGGTAGGTCTTGTCATACTGGGGAGAGATGGTAGAAGCTATGATGCCTTATAACCTTAGCCTCTTACCTGGGAAAAAATATTTTATTATTGGATTTTAAGTGTAGATCACAAAGTGAAATGCATAAAAATCTCCAAATCAGTATGTTCGTGGACATACACACACAGATATATATATATATATATATATATATATATATATATATATATATATATATATATATATATATATATATATATATATATATATATATATATATATAAGTGTTCTTGAAGAAAATTACATTACATTTAATGGTCCAAGTATGACATTTCATCTGCAGGCCCCCAGACCAATGTATGATCGATACTTTTAAAGCTTGCTTCAAGAAGTTGATGATTAATCACTCCTTGCCAAAATTGATAGTGTTAGTGAGTTGTACAGATATATCATGGTGCTTAATTCACTGGATTGACTAGCTGTGGCAGCTACTAAAACCTGACAGAACAATTCAGATTTAGTATTGAACATGGTGATAATGATGACATATTGTCAGATTTGACAGACATTGTCAGATGCAGATGATCATACCGATAATATTCTGTTCTTAGATTTATCAAGGACAATGATAATTAGATTTATCAAAGGCAATGATAATTAGATTTATCAAAGACAATGAGAATTAGATTTATCAAAGGCAATGATAATTAGATTTATCAAAGGCAATGATAATTAGATTTATCAAGGACAATGATAATTATATTTATCAAGGAAAATGATAATTAGATATATCAAGGACAATGATAATTAGATTTATCAAAGGCAATGATAATTAGATTTATCAAGGACAATGATAATTAGATTTATCAGGGAAAATGATAATTAGATTTATCAAGGACAATGATAATTATATTTATCAAGGAAAATGATAATTAGATATATCAAGGACAATGATAATTAGATTTATCAAAGGCAATGATAATTATATTTATCAAAGGCAATGATAATTAGATTTATCAAGGACATTGATAATTAGATTTATCAGGGAAAATGATAATTAGATTTATCAAGGATAATGATAATTAGATTTATCAAGAACAATGATAATTAGATCTATCAAGAACAATGATAATTAGATTTTTCAAGGACAATGATAATTCTGAGGAATGTAAGGTTGAATTGTGTAATCTTACTGTATGTGTATTTGCTTTATTTATTTGTTAATCATATGATATGCTGACTTTGTAAAACAAAGTGAAGTAAAATCCTAACAATATGAATTCCTTCTTGATAACATGCATGCACAATTCAAGAAGTAATGCACTGTCCTCTTTTGGCACTTCTGAAAACCAAATATTCTGAAAATGAGACTTTTCCATTTTTACTGTGAATGTTTGGTTTTCACTGCCATTTATACCTTGCTGTTATTTCAAGGTCTTCAATTGAATAGAACATAACAAAACAAATATAAGAATAGAAGACTTGGTATATTAATAGAATCTGACATTTATGTCCTGTACAATTGATTCTGATTGCTGAATACCTTTATCACAGCTATAATCTAAACTTGTAGTTGCCTATCATTGTCCACTCTGTATCTCATAACAATTGAATTTTGCTGACCTTGGCTTTTAATGGAGACATTTATTTAATTTACTATCAACCCATGTGATTTCAGCTGGCCTGACCATAACAAGTCCAGTGCTCAAAAGATATTTTTCAGGCAAGTGATTTAACAGTTTCTATCTGATTTAGATTCCACTAGCACTGACTTTTTTCCATGTCCTGAAAGGGTCAAGTTTTTTTATTTATGATTTGGGGTACAATTATTTTGACACAAACTTTGACATAACTGTACTTTTAAATATGAAAAGAAAAGAAAGAAATAAAAATCATTAAACTGACTCATGTGTTTGTTTGCCTCTCAAACAAAAATCAATGTTTTCTTCTGGGACCTGGTGATAACTATTTTCATAATCACATGCCCGAGCTTAGAATCCACTTGCCTGAGAAAGCCACATCTATTACTACATTTATTATTTTGAAACACCCACACCATCAAGAAAAATGAAATGGTTGGTCCAGTATGCTTGTGATATTGGTCATTGAACTCATTCACATTTTGCTCAGAACCAGACAAGATTTTCAACAATTGCACAATTTCTGCATGCTCTGGTGGTAAATTCTGAATAATTGTGGCATACAACTTGGCTCCTGTGATTTCTAGCTGTATGCCTACATCTTGGCATAGTCTGCATAACAACATGATGTATATAGGGATGAGTATTGAGGAACTTATTGGAGTAATTTCATTTTCGGAACACTGCAAAAGTCTCCATGCTTCTTGATCAAAGTTGAAAATAAAAATTAAGTCAGAGAAGCATTGATTTTTTTCTAAAATATCAAATAATTCAAATAGAAGCTTCAGCTTTGTGATAAGTATGTGTAATAGTACTGTGGATGTGTTACAATTACAGAAAACACTCTAACAATAAAATCATAGGCTACCAACTCTAAACAAATGGATTTAAATATAATGTAACATTGGGCTTTTTAAAAGATACTGATCACATGGGGTTAAGCTTATTGTTAAGCAATAGCATAGAAACTGATCAGTCTAATTAATCTGTCATTCATTAAGCAGTCAACATGAGCAAGTGACGGTTTGTTATTATTCATGTTGTACAAGCAAGTGACAGTTCATTATTATTCATGTTGCACAAGCAAGTGACAGTTCATTATTATTCATGTTGAACAAGCAAGTGACAGTCCATTATTATTCATGTTGTACAAGCAAGTGATGGTTCATTATTATTGATGTTGCACAAGCAAGTGACAGTCCATTATTATTCATGTTGCACAAGCAAGTGACAGTTCATTATTATTCATGTTGTACAAGCAAGTGATGGTTCATTATTATTGATGTTGCACAAGCAAGTGACAGTCCATTATTATTCATGTTGCACAAGCAAGTGACAGTTCATTATTATTCATGTTACACAAGCAAGTGACGGTTCATTATTATTCATGTTGCACTAGCAAGTGACAGTCCATTATTATTCATGTTGCACAAGCAAGTGACAGTTCATTATTATTCATGTTACACAAGCAAGTGACAGTTCATTATTATTCATGTTACACAAGCAAGTGACAGTTCATTATTATTCATGTTACACAAGCAAGTGACGGTTCATTATTATTCATGTTGCACTAGCAAGTGACGGTTCATTATTATTCATGTTACACAAGCAAGTGACGGTTCATTATTATTCATGTTGCACTAGCAAGTGACAGTTCATTATTATTCATGTTACACAAGCAAGTGACAGTCCATTATTATTCATGTTGCACAAGCAAGTGACAGTTCATTATTATTCATGTTACACAAGCAAGTGATGGTTCATTATTATTCATGTTGCACTAGCAAGTGACAGTCCATTATTATTCATGTTGCACAAGCAAGTGACAGTTCATTATTATTCATGTTACACAAGCAAGTGACAGTTCATTATTATTCATGTTGCACAAGCAAGTGACAGTTCATTATTATTCATGTTACACAAGCAAGTGACAGTTCATTATTATTCATGTTACACAAGCAAGTGATGGTTCATTATTATTCATGTTGCACTAGCAAGTGACAGTCCATTATTATTCATGTTGCACAAGCAAGTGACAGTTCATTATTATTCATGTTACACAAGCAAGTGACAGTTCATTATTATTCATGTTGCACAAGCAAGTGACAGTTCATTATTATTCATGTTACACAAGCAAGTGACAGTTCATTATTATTCATGTTACACAAGCAAGTGACAGTTCATTATTATTCATGTTACACAAGCAAGTGACGGTTCATTATTATTCATGTTACACAAGCAAGTGATGGTTCATTATTATTCATGTTGCACTAGCAAGTGACAGTCCATTATTATTCATGTTGCACAAGCAAGTGACAGTTCATTATTATTCATGTTGCACAAGCAAGTGACAGTTCATTATTATTCATGTTACACAAGCAAGTGACAGTTCATTATTATTCATGTTACACAAGCAAGTGACAGTTCATTATTATTCATGTTGCACAAGCAAGTGACAGTTCATTATTATTCATGTTACACAAGCAAGTGACAGTTCATTATTATTCATGTTGCACAAGCAAGTGACAGTTCATTATTATTCATGTTACACAAGCAAGTGACAGTTCATTATTATTCATGTTGCACTAGCAAGTGACAGTCCATTATTATTCATGTTGCACAAGCAAGTGACAGTTCATTATTATTCATGTTACACAAGCAAGTGACAGTCCATTATTATTCATGTTACACAAGCAAGTGACGGTTCATTATTATTCATGTTGCACTAGCAAGTGACGGTTCATTATTATTCATGTTGCACAAGCAAGTGACAGTTCATTATTATTCATGTTGCACAAGCAAGTGACAGTTCATTATTATTCATGTTACACAAACAAGTGACGGTTCATTATTATTCATGTTGCACTAGCAAGTGACGGTTTATTATTATTCATGCTGCACAAGCAAGCACTACAGTAAGAATTGGTAACCAATGAAATACAGAAAATAGAAATAATATTCTGTTCCCCATTTATAGGTCCCATCCTTTACTTTGTACACACAAAGTTGATAGCTTTTGATACAATTAAGGAGATGATGGTTATAATATGGTGGCATTTACAGATGAAGCCCAGCAGGAACCTAAGGATTAAAAATTTACCAGTGTCTTTAAATAAAGAATTTCAAAATAAAACTCTGGGTAAATTAGATAATACTGTTTTTTTTTTCTTCTTCTGTTTTTAACAGACCCAGTGGGCAACTCATACACAATGTGAGTGGGAACCATTGAGACTTAGAGGGGTCCTGGGGGTGCAGCTATCAGGTTTTTGGATATCTGAAATACATTTGCACTTATGTTTTGTACTCCTGTGCCTTCATGTGTTTTCTGTCATCCATCTATTAACAATTTCATTTTATAACTTGTAATAAACACAACCAGGTAAATATTTGCCAAACGTGGCATCATGGTTAGGAGGGCTTTCAGGCTTTTTCTTTACAAATGATGCTGGTCTGCCATGACCACCATTACAAAGAATATAAAAGAAAAAATGTTAAACAAATTCTTTTGTAATACCAAACATGAGAATTTGATAAAATTTTAAAGAAAGTGCTCTGATATAAAGAGCTTTGAGATCTGCCCTTACTAAAACTTTAAAAACTTTTAAATGATTTCTGATAAACCATTTGACAGAATTTGACCAAATTTGACAGAAGCATTTGGACATAGAGGGCAGTCTTACACAAAACATGGTCATTGTTACTTAAAAGATTAAAACCATTAAAAAACTTCTAGAAACCCATTAGCAACATTTGACAGAAAGCATTCTGGTATGTGAGGCTTTTAGTTTGTAGAAATGATGAATAAAAATTATGCCAGTCCACTTTGAAATATGGCTGCCATTACTAACAGAACACTTAAATGAATTTTTAACTGATTTGACCTGATTTGATGGAAAGTATTATGATATAAAGGCTAGTAATAATCATGTAGATTGACGATCAAATATAGTAACTGTTACCAAATAAAATAACTTCAAAATAATTTTACCAAATTTTACAGAAAGCATCCTGATAAAATAAGATGATACTATCTGCCATTATGAAAGACAGAAAAGCTTTTAGCAACTCCTCAGAAGGAACCTCTCAGCAAAATTTGACGAGATTTGACAGAAGGCATTCTGTCATTGGCTTTAAAGTTTACATGGATGATGAAGATTTTCCATTCAAAATGGATGTGGTTACTCAAAATAGAAAATATTTTTGAGAAACTGTTTAAAACAGGATATGGAATCAAGGGCTTTTAAGCTGTTCAAATAATGACAATCTGCCATCAGATATAGCTGCTGTTACTAAAAGTAAAAATATAAACAATAATTTCTTTAAGAAAATAAGAATTTGACCAGTTTTGACAGAAAGGACTTGAAGACTTGTCAAGTTGTAAATGATGTCACTCCACCACTAAGTATGACCATCCATTACTGAAAACAGAAAAATAACATTATCTCAAAGAACTGCTTAACAGAGTTTGAGGAACTTTTGACATAAAGCATGTGACATTGAAGCCTTATACAATTAGACGAATGCTGCTGATCTTCCATTAAATAATGTTAAAGATGTTGAGAAATATAGAGATACTGATGAACCATGAAGTATATGTTTTCATTACATATGCATTCGAAAACATTGGAAGAAATTTTTAACAGAAAGCATCCTGTTGAATCAGATTTGTTGGCCAACTGCATTTGGATTGGGCTTTAAGTAGATGTCAGGCAGTAGAGTGGTGTTAGGCCTGCTTGGGTCTCTTGTCTTGATACAGGGCAGCATTCCAAATAAAAGTTATTCTCTCTGTTTCTGGTCAAATATATATGTTTAAATAAGACAATTATCTTAAGTGCTTAATCTAATTACCCATTCATCTAATTACCCATTTGACCAGTTATCATTCTAGCATCTTCAAAATTCAACAAAATATCTTGATGAAATATAAAAAAGTGCAAATAGTTGTGATTCTTTATACAGTCACTGATAAGAGAGTTTCAAGATTTGTCTGAAAGACACTTTCTGTTTATTTTTTTCTCACCCATTTAATACAGCTAATTAAGCTGTGTAGTATATTACCAAGATAAAACTGCCTTTTGAACAAGTTCTTTGCCCTCTATCAGCACTTTATGCCAGATATGTGAGATCCATTGTAATTAAATTCACATCTCAGCTAAATCAAGTTATTCTGAAGAGTAGGATATTGTAATTAACCAAGCAGATAAGGCATCAAAAGGGTAGGATCTTGTGATTAACCAAGCAGATAAAGGCATCAAAAGGGTAGGATGTTGTAATTAACCAAGCAGATAAAGGCATCAAAAGGGTAGGATATTGTAATTAACCAAGCAGATAAAGGCATCAAAAGGGTAGGATGTTGTGATTAACCAAGCAGATAAAGGCATCAAAAGGGCAGGATGTTGTGATTAACCAAGCAGATAAAGGCATCAAAAGGGCAGGATGTTGTGATTAACCAAGCAGATAAAGGCATCAAAAGGACAGGATGTTGTGATTAACCAAGCAGATAAAGGCATCAAAAGGACAGGATGTTGTGATTAACCAAGCAGATAAAGGCATCAAAAGGGTAGGATGTTGTCATTAACCAAGCAGATAAAGGCATCAAAAGGGTAGGATGTTGTCATTAACCAAGTAGATAAAGGCATCAAAAGGGCAGGATGTTGTCATTAACCAAGCAGACAAAGGCATCAAAAGGGCAGGATGTTGTCATTAACCAAGCAGACAAAGGCATCAAAAGGGTAGGATGTTGTCATTAACCAAGCAGACAAAGGCATCAAAAGGGTAGGATGTTGTCATTAACCAAGCAAAGGCATCAGAAGGGTAGGATGTTGTGATTAATTAAGCAGACAAAGGCATCAAAAGGGTAGGATGTCGTGATTAACCAAGCAGATAAAGGCATCAAAAGGGTAGGATGTCGTCATTAACCAAGCAGATAAAGGCATCAAAAGGGTAGGATGTCGTCATTAACCAAGCAGATAAAGGCATCAAAAGGGTAGGATGTCGTGATTAACCAAGCAGATAAAGACATCAAAAGGGTAGGATGTCGTGATTAACCAAGCAGATAAAGGCATCAGAAGGGTAGGATGTCGTGATTAACCAAGCAGATAAAGGCATCAGAAGGGTAGGATGTCGTCATTAACCAAGCAGATAAAGGCATCAAAAGGGGAGGTTTTTATCATTAACCAAGCAGATAAAGGCATCAAAAGGGTAGGATGTTGTCATTAACCAAGCAGATAAAGGCATCAAAAGGGTAGGATGTCGTCATTAACCAAGCAGATAAAGGCATCAAAAGGGTAGGATGTTGTCATTAACCAAGCAGATAAAGGCATCAAAAGGGTAGGATGTCGTCATTAACCAAGCAGATAAAGGCATCAAAAGGGTAGGATGTCGTCATTAACCAAGCAGATAAAGGCATCAAAAGGGTAGGATGTCGTCATTAACCAAGCAGATAAAGGCATCAAAAGGGTAGGATGTCGTCATTAACCAAGCAGATAAAGGCATCAAAAGGGTAGGATGTCATCATTAACCAAGCAGATAAAGGCATCAAAAGGGTAGGATGTCGTCATTAACCAAGCAGATAAAGGCATCAAAAGGGTAGGATGTGATCATTAACCAAGCGGATAAAGGCATCAAAAGGGTAGGATGTGATCATTAACCAAGCGGATAAAGGCATCAAAAGGGTAGGATGTCGTCATTCACCAAGCAGATAAAGGCATCAAAAGGGTAGGATGTGATCATTAACCAAGCGGATAAAGGCATCAAAAGGGTAGGATGTCGT
Source organism: Sinohyriopsis cumingii (assembly GCA_028554795.2). Classification (NCBI taxonomy): domain Eukaryota; kingdom Metazoa; phylum Mollusca; class Bivalvia; order Unionida; family Unionidae; genus Sinohyriopsis; species Sinohyriopsis cumingii. Next base: position 1,751,634 of record CM068833.1, on the reverse strand, counting down.
CATTCACCAAGCAGATAAAGGCATCAAAAGGGTAGGATATCGTGATTCACCAAGCAGATAAAGGCATCAAAAGGGTAGGATATCGTGATTCACCAAGCAGATAAAGGCATCAAAAGGGTAGGATATCGTGATTCACCAAGCAGATAAAGGCATAAAAAGGGTAGGATATCATGATTAACCAAGCAGACAAAGGCATCAAGCCCTGTAACAGATCTTCATATCATTTTTTGTAAGTAGTTTACAAGATACAATTTTTTGGACAAAGTTCTGTTTTCCAGTTTCCTTTCCCTGATAAAAACCAAGAATGTAGATGAAAATCCAAAATGTATTACTTGAGTTTGTTTATGTTAACTTGCATTTTTATTTTGCTGCATGTAAATGGATGGAGAGAAGGTGGTGATGACATGGTTTTGTCTTCTTATAAAATAACCATGATCAGACCAGTGGACATTCAGTGGACAATGACATAGTAGAATACCATGCTGTAGTCTGACATTGCATTCTAATCAATCATGTCAGTACCTCTGAATTTCTTGAATAAACATAATTCAGGGAAGGGTATGTGTGACCCCTGTTTCCTCTTTCCTAAATGACCTCACATTTTGGGACTGCTCCAGTGGCCTAAATGGTTAGAGCATCCACCTTCAATGCAGGAGGTTGTGGGTTTGAACCCTGGCCAAGTTATACCAAAGACTAATAAAAATGTTACTTGCAACTGCCTCACTTGGTGCTCAGCATTAAGAGGTGAGTGTTTGGACTGGTCGGCCTGGTGCCAAGATAATGTGACTGGGTGGAACATGATGCTGCATGTCTGCAGCATGATGCTCCAGTGCAAGACATCACTATAAACTGCCATACTGCAGACATAATAGTGATATGTCTAAAATTGTTAAAGCTATGTTAACAAAATTCAAAACACACATATATATTTTGACCTGGTATGGGTCACTGGGGACCACTTTTTTATTTCTGGAATTGATGTTGGTTGTAATGTACACTTGAATTGAAAGGTTGTATGTATGAATGATTGTATATATACATTTATGTATGCAGGCACCCCGTCATAAGGGCACAGGTCAAAAACATGCCAACAAAAGCGTGCAGCAAAATATGCCCGTCAAATGCACACCATCAAAAGCGCGCAGCATAAACTATAAGCCTGTAATCTTTTTATGGCTTTGATAAATGTCTCATTTCAAATGAAATAAACTAACAGTTTGAATCATTGTTTCCAGTGAGCAGACATCAAAGTGTATACACTTTTAATATTGAGTAGAAATAAAGTACTGGTTTGAATCACTGTTTCCAGTGAGCAGACATCAAAGTGTGTACACTCTTAATATTGAGTAGAAATAAAGTACTGGTTTGAATCACTGTTTCCAGTGAGCAGACATCAAAGTGTGTACACTCTTAATATTGAGTAGAAATAAAGTAATGGTTTGAATCACTGTTTCCAGTGATCAGACATCAAAGTGTGTACACTCTTAATATTGAGTAGAAATAAAATAATAGCTTGAATCATTGTTTCCAATGAGCAGACAACAAAGTGTGTACATATTGCACATAACATTGCAATTTGAAAAATGATAGACATAAGAAAATGAAAATCATATTAATTTTTATAATTGTTTTTCCTTGTTTGTTTGTCTTGATTATGCACATAATGTTGCATTTTGAACAGTGATAGAAATAATACACTGAAACTCATATTAATAATATTTAAGATTTTTTAAATAGCGAATATTTGCACATTTATTTGACATAACAACTTTTATAATTGATGCCTTGTGCACTTTTGTCATGTATGCATGTGTATGTCTATCTGTGCATAATGTAGACATTTATTTATGTATAAAAGCATGTATGTAAAGTACATGTTTTGTACGTGTGGTATTGTGTGAATGTAAATATTTATATTGTTATGTATATTTAATTTACATTGTTTGTTAGGTGTTTTTTAATTCATTATATGCTTCAGATAATTGTATTTTAGCCTTGACCTTGTCCAAAATAAAGTTCATTTTCTACTTGACCTGAATCATTGATTTTGGTTCTGCAAACATGTTTTTCCCAATTTTAGTCTGGAACATTGGAAATTCCCCATGAAATTCTGGGTCTGCCATTTGTTTAGCACATTTTACATTATAATTTTAGCAGCAGACCTTCCAATTATAACTAAGATTTTATCTTGTAATCATCTGGAACCTTCCTGATTGAAATTTTCCACTAGATACTAGTTTTGTGTGCTGTAAGATCTGAGCAGAATCAGTTGAGTTATTGTTGTGTCCAGTATTTCTTTGGGCTGGATTGTATTTATTTAAATTGTTTAATTCCAGTTATTCTTCTCTGGAAATACACAGTGCTCAAAATTACATTCTTGAAAAGAGAGATTTGGATTTATAATGAAATTCATATAAGGATATATTCTTGGATTGTATTATTGTGATTCATTGTGATTCAACAAAAGACTGTTGGCACATCGCTGTGACAGTTTTTTCCATGTCACTGTTATTCATAGGGTGGTGTTGCCTTATTTCTTTTCCTTCTCTTTTTCTATCTCTTACTAGCCTCTTTGGGTCACCAACCATCTTGGTTGTAGACTGTGATCTTTCAGCTATGTAATACAGTATGGAGCTATTTTGTCATTGTGCTTTATTTGAGCCTCACACCTTTCTATGAAGTTAAATCTCTCTCCTTTCATATCTCTCACTTTCTGATATGTGTCCCTTAGACAATTTAATGAGAAAGGTACTTTTATGCTAATTCTTGGAGCTAAATTCTGGCTTGCCTAAGAAACTTATACTGACTAATTTCGTAAGGGGGATTTCTTAAAAGCCTGAATTCCATCTGGGAACTTACATCCCTTCATTTAGTTGTGCCAACCAGGATTACTATTACTGCCAAAACTTGTATCACTCTCATTAGTCAGAATAATCCTCTCTATTAATAACCATTCTGGAAAATATCATTTTATGACACCTGTTTTAAATGGCCCAAGTTTTCCCCCAATTTGCTCTGGTTTATCTCAACCCTTGTCATTTTCTGCTATTGACCTTATGTTAATATTTGCCTCTTCCATGTGTGTCATCAGTGTTGAAGGAAATCTAATTAAAATTCAACTGAACATGCCCCAAACAAAACAGATCCCAGCCTTTGCAGTCAGTGATGTATTGTAAGCCCAGCCCATACATCATCCTTAATGGTTTCGTGTCACATTGACCATGACAGAATGGACTGTGAAATTATCTCTAAAACATTTTGCACCATTTCAATTTTCTTATAGTGAAACTGTCTTATAATGAATATATCTATAGTGAATATATCTATCATAAGTGAGTTGTCTATAATGAATATATATAATGAATATGTCCATAGTGAATATGTCTATAGTGAATATAAATAATGAATATATCTATAGTGAATATGTCTATAGTGAATATATCTATAGTGAATATGTATAATGAATATATCTATAATGCATATATCTATAGTGAATATATCTATAGTGAATTGTCTATAATGAATATATATAATGAATATGTCTATAATGAATATGTCTTTAGTGAATATATCTATAGTGAATATAAATAATGGATATATCTATAATGCATATATCTATAATGAATATATCTATAGTGAATATGTCTATTCTGAATATATCTATAGTGAATATATATAATGAATATATCTATAATGCATATCTATAATGCATATATCTATAATTAATATATCTATAGTGAATTGTCTATAATGAATATATATAATGAACATGTCTATAATGAATATGTCTTTAGTGAATATATCTATAGTGAATATATATAATGAATATATCTATATTGCATATACATGTATCTATAATGAATATATCTATAGTGAATATATCTATAGTGAATATATCTCCTTATTTTGAAAGTGCCTTATAGTGAGTATAACTCCTTACAGTGAGACTACCTTATGATGAAGTACATGAGAGCCAGAGTAACTCTTTATAGATGGACCACCTTATTGACTGTATGATGATGCTGCTGGCAATTTTACGTGCATAATTTATAATTGGAAAGTGTAGTGGATTTCATTTGATGTTGTACAAATGTATTTGATTTTGTGACAAATTTTGGAGTTCAGGAGCAAGATTACTCTTCACATGTTCTATTGTACTGCTCCCTGAAAGTGCCAATAACAGACAAATGGGGAATGATTGCATCAGTTTGATAATGTATGCCATTGGAGCTATTTAAATTTAAAAAAATTAGCATAGGCAAGTTTTTAAACAACTATTGAATGAAAGTTTTCAGGCAACGAAGGAACCTTTAACTAATCTGTTAAATACAAATATCAAAGATTCTTTAAAACAATTTACTTCTTTGTATTAAGATGCAATATCTCACTGTGAAGAAAACAGTAAAAAAGAAAAAGTACATTCCATCCTAAAACACCAAGGCAACCTTCATGGTGGGACAGACAATTAGAAAAGTCAAAACATGACCAATATGTAAGATTACATAGATTCTGTATGATTAGTTCCAGTGCTGATATAAAAGATTACAGGGAGTACAAGAAAAGTTTTGGATCATTGTGTAGGTTAAAGAAAAACTACTATTAGATAGCTCTAAGGGAGAAACTAACGAAGTACAGAACAAACCCATGTTTATTCTGGAAACATTTGCTTTAAAAATGGCACAGAAGTTATCTCAAAAACAGTTTGGCACAAGTATTTGAAAAAGCTCTTACAAAATGAAAACCTTTTGAATATTAATCTAGACAATGATGATGATCATCATCATAATGATAATATTGGATACTGATACTATCTTAGATGACATAATAATGAATCAGGAGATCATAACCAGTTTAAATTCAATTAGAAACAAAATTCCTGGACCAGATATAAGTCCAATTATATGTTACCAATTGACTAGTCAGTGTGTTTTACCATTCCTAAACTTTTAATAGAATATTTGATTCCGGTAATTTCCCAATGAGTGGGCTAAAAACATTATTTGCTCAATATGTAAGAATGGAAGCAGAGAGACCCTAATAATTATCGAGGTAATTAATACACAGGTATATCCCTAATTAATACACAGGTATATCCCTAATTAATACACAGGTATATCCCTAATTAATACACTGTGCAAGGTTTTCACAAAAGTTTTAAGCAAAAGAAATTATTCTTGGACAGAGAAAAAAATCTCATTGATGAAGCACAAGTGGGTTTTAGAAAGAGCTATAGTACTATTGATAACATGTTTAATTTACAGCCTCTTATCCAAAAGAAAGGGATAATTTTATTGTCTTGTTGTTGTTTTTAAGAAGTTGTTGACAAAGTTGATCAAGGAAAAGTGGGGTCATCACTTATCTGTAAAGGTCTTGAAAGGAAAAGGATAAATATATTAAGAAAACTTATGCATCCTTCAAGAGTTGTGTTAGAACTACCACTTGTTTGACAGATTATTTTAACTTTACTCTTGGGATAATACAGAGTTGCATGCTAGGCCCAATTTTATTTAGTTTGTATATAAGTGATCTGATCTCAGAGTTAGGAAGCACATGTAGCAAAGGCATACTTTTCACTGCAGACATTGAAGACCTAGTTGCTTTAATGTACGCAGATGATATGGCAAACTGTTCTGATACAGTTAGATTACTGCAACAACAAATAGATATTACAGGAACCTTTTGTGATAGAACTGGCATGGAGGTAAATCTCAACAAGACGAAAATAGTGATATTTCAGAATGGGGGATATGTGAAGAGAATGGAAACATGGCATTTACATGATGAACAAACAGATGTAGTACCTTGTTAAAAAATAGATGGGATTATTTTGTACACTGAAGTTGAAATGGTCCATTGCTAAACAAATGTTAGCTGACACAAGCCAAGAAATATGTGACACAAATATTTTATTTTCAAAAGCAGTTCTGGCAATTTCATATCAGAGATATTTTTATAATATTTGACTCAATGATTAAACCACTATTATGGTATGGAGCTAAAATATGGGGATTTGAACACTTGAGGATATTGAGGAAGTGCAGTTTCAATTGTGTAAGAGATACCTCTCTGTTTCAAATAGTTGAGTGTCCATAGGGAAATGCGGTAGGTTCCCTCTCCTTACCTTATATATGGTAAGATATATAAAGTATTGCATTAAAATGATGTGATAATTGGATGATAGATAACCACATCAATGTTATGTTGAAAACAATAGATGAAGTTGGTAGAGTCACATGAAGATTAAAAATTTGCTCTATAAATATTGCTTTGGATATGTATGGGTAATGCAAGATGTTGGTTATGAAAAAGTATTTATTTTGGAGTTCACAGAAAAGGATTAGAGACACAGCATTTCAATGTTGGTCCAAGCATATTACTAATTCCTCAAAATGTTATTAGGGGGCCCCAAGTGGCCAAGTGGTCTAAAGCGCTCTCTGTTATGGATCACTGCCATTTCACCTCTGTCTGTGCCAGTTCAAGTCTCAGATTCAGCCAATGTGGGTATGTGAGAAAGCTTGCCAGTAGCTTCTTATGGGTTGGTGGTTCTTTCCAGGGTTTTCCCGGGTTCTTCCTCCAGCATTAATATTGGCCGCCATATATAGCCTATCGTGTGCTGAAAAATGGCGTTAAACCCCCACAACAACAACAAAATGTTATTACTGTATATCAGTACAAATCCCTACTACAATGTTATTACTGTAGTCCGTACAAATCCTTACTACAATGTTATTACTGTAGACAATACAAATCCCTACTACAATGTTTCTCTAGTCAGTACAAATCCCTACTACAATGCGAGAAATATCTCTCATGCATTATACTTTTTAATTTAAGAAAACATTTAGTGCAACTAAGATGTTCAAATCATAGACAAATGATTGAAACAGGAAGAAAGAGAAAAAATGGATAAAGCATTCAGATTTTGTGAAATGTGCAGGAGATGAAATATTTAAATAATAGATGATGAATTTCATTTTGTTTGCATTTGCCCATAATATGATATTATTAGAGGACAATATCTGACAGATGTATATTATGTACAACCATGCATTGAAAAGTTTGTCTCACTTATGGCTAGCAGTCATGTAGTGACACTGTATAATTTATCACACTACTTGTACAGATCATTATGTACAACCATGCATTGAAAAGTTTGTCTCACTTATGGCTAGCAGTCATGTAGTGACACTGTATAATTTATCACACTACTTGTACAGATCATTATGTACAACCATGCATTGAAAAGTTTGTCTCACTTATGGCTAGCAATCATGTAGTGACACTGTATAATTTATCACACTACTTGTACAGATCATTATGTACAACCATGCATTGAAAAGTTTGTCTCACTTATGGCTAGCAATCATGTAGTGACACTGTATAATTTATCATACTACTTGTACAGATCATTATGTACAACCATGCATTGAAAAGTTTGTCTCACTTATGGCTAGCAGTCATGTAGTGACACTGTATAATTTATCACACTACTTGTACAGATCATTTTGTAGGAGAGAGGCTTTTTTAATAAAATCATGTGAAAATGTTACCTATTCAGAAATAAGTGTAGAAGTAAATCAAGAATTTATACCTCAACTGTATCAAGGAAAATGTAGTGTTCCAATTGTGTACATCATAAATATAATTTTGTATTATGGGTCAGAGGCCTATATTATTGAAATAAAGTGACTTTCATACACAATAAAATTCTTATAGTGAGACCACCTTATTATAAAGTACATGATAGTTTCAGAGTATACTGCCTTACTGTGACACTGCTAAAGTACACAATAGTTTCAGAGTATATTGCCTTACTGTGACACTGCTTATTATAAAGTACACAATAGTTTCAGAGTATATTGCCTTACTGTGACACTGCTTATTATAAAGTACACGATAGTTTCAGAGTATACGGCCTTACTGTGACACTGCTTATTATAAAGTACACAATAGTTTCAGAGTATATTGCCTTACTGTGACACTGCTTATTATAAAGTACACGATAGTTTCAGAGTATACGGCCTTACTGTGACACTGCTTATTATAAAGTACACAATAATTTCATAGTATATTGCCTTACTGTGACACTGCTTATTATAAAGTACACAATAATTTCAGAGCAAATTGCCTTACTGTGACACTGCTTATTATAAAGTACACAGTAATTTCAGAGTATAGTGCCTTACTGTGACACTGCTTATTATAAAGTACACGATAGTTTCAGAGTATATTGCCTTACTGTGACACTGCTTATTATAAAGTACACGATAGTTTCAGAGTATACGGCCTTACTGTGACACTGCTTATTATAAAGTACACGATAGTTTCAGAGTATATGGCCTTACTGTGACACTGCTTATTATAAAGTACACGATAGTTTCAGAGTATACGGCCTTACTGTGACACTGCTTATTATAAAGTACACGATAGTTTCAGAGTATACGGCCTTACTGTGACACTGCTTATTATAAAGTACACGATAGTTTCAGAGTATATGGCCTTACTGTGACACTGCTTATTATAAAGTACACGATAGTTTCAGAGTATATTGCCTTACTGTGACACTGCTTATTATAAAGTACATGATAGTTTCAGAGTATATGGCCTTACTGTGACACTACTTATTATAAAGTACATGATAGTTTCAGAGTATATTGCCTTACTGTGACACTGCTTATTATAAAGTACATGATAGTTTCAGAGTATACGGCCTTACTGTGACACTGCTTATTATAAAGTACATGATAGTTTCAGAGTATACGGCCTTACTGTGACACTACTTATTATAAAGTACACGATAGTTTCAGAGTATAGTGCCTTATTGTGACACTGCTTATTATAAAGTACACGATAGTTTCAGAGCAAATTGCCTTACTGTGACACTGCTTATTATAAAGTACACGATAGTTTCAGAGTATACGGCCTTACTGTGACACTGCTTATTATAAAGTACACGATAGTTTCAGAGTATAGTGCCTTACTGTGACACTGCTTATTATAAAGTACACGATAGTTTCAGAGTATAGTGCCTTACTGTGACACTGCTTATTATAAAGTACACGATAGTTTCAGAGCAAATTGCCTTACTGTGACACTGCTTATTATAAAGTACACGATAGTTTCAGAGTATACGGCCTTACTGTGACACTGCTTATTATAAAGTACATGATAGTTTCAGAGTATACGGCCTTACTGTGACACTGCTTAAAATAAAGTACATGATAGTTTCAGAGTATACGGCCTTACTGTGACACTGCTTATTATAAAGTACATGATAGTTTCAGAGTATACGGCCTTACTGTGACACTGCTTATTATAAAGTACATGATAGTTTCAGAGTATACGGCCTTACTGTGACACTGCTTATTATAAAGTACACGATAGTTTCAGAGTATACGACCTTACTGTCACACTGCTTATTATAAAGTACACGATAGTTTCAGAGTATACGGCCTTACTGTCACACTGCTTATTATAAAGTACACGATAGTTTCAGAGTATACGGCCTTACTGTCACACTGCTTATTATAAAGTACACGATAGTTTCAGAGTATACGGCCTTACTGTCACACTGCTTATTATAAAGTACACGATAGTTTCAGAGTATACGGCCTTACTGTGACACTGCTTATCATAAAGTACACGATAGTTTCAGAGTATATGGCCTTACTGTGACACTGCTTATTATAAAGTACACGATAGTTTCAGAGTATACGGCCTTACTGTGACACTGCTTATTATAAAGTACACGATAGTTTCAGAGTATATGGCCTTACTGTGACACTGCTTATCATAAAGTACACGATAGTTTCAGAGTATACGGCCTTACTGTGACACTGCTTATTATAAAGTACACGATAGTTTCAGAGTATACGGCCTTACTGTGACACTGCTTATTATAAAGTACATGATAGTTTCAGAGTATATTGCCTTACTGTGACACTGCTTATCATAAAGTACATGATAGTTTCAGAGTATATTGCCTTACTGTGACACTGCTTATTATAAAGTACATGATAGTTTCAGAGTATACGGCCTTACTGTCACACTGCTTATTATAAAGTACACGATAGTTTCAGAGTATACGGCCTTACTGTCACACTGCTTATTATAAAGTACACGATAGTTTCAGAGTATACGGCCTTACTGTGACACTGCTTATTATAAAGTACACGATAGTTTCAGAGTATATGGCCTTACTGTGACACTGCTTATTATAAAGTACACGATAGTTTCAGAGTATACGGCCTTACTGTGACACTGCTTATTATAAAGTACACGATAGTTTCAGAGTATATTGCCTTACTGTGACACTGCTTATCATAAAGTACACGATAGTTTCAGAGTATACGGCCTTACTGTGACACTGCTTATTATAAAGTACACGATAGTTTCAGAGTATACGGCCTTACTGTGACACTGCTTATTATAAAGTACATGATAGTTTCAGAGTATATTGCCTTACTGTGACACTGCTTATCATAAAGTACATGATAGTTTCAGAGTATACGGCCTTACTGTGACACTGCTTATTATAAAGTACATGATAGTTTCAGAGTATACGGCCTTACTGTGACACTGCTTATTATAAAGTACATGATAGTTTCAGAGTATACGGCCTTACTGTGACACTGCTTATTATAAAGTACATGATAGTTTCAGAGTATATGGCCTTACTGTGACACTGCTTATTATAAAGTACATGATAGTTTCAGAGTATATGGCCTTACTGTGACACTGCTTATTATAAAGTACATGATAGTTTCAGAGTATACGGCCTTACTGTGACACTGCTTATTATAAAGTACATGATAGTTTCAGAGTATATGGCCTTACTGTGACACTGCTTATTATAAAGTACATGATAGTTTCAGAGTATATGGCCTTACTGTGACACTGCTTATTATAAAGTACATGATAGTTTCAGAGTATACGGCCTTACTGTGACACTGCTTATTATAAAGTACATGATAGTTTTAATGAAATCCATAACCATATTTACCTTATAACAAGAACTGTGTTATAATAAAGGACCTTATAGTGAGGGAGTAGAACACTTCTTATTTGGTTTGTATCCTTAAAGCACTGCATATTCACCATATCCTCAAACACAGTTTGTCAACACTTGTTTGTTTTTCTGATATGCTACCTGTGTGTGGCATGAGGTTATTAGGGTTTTATTCTGTTCTTTACTGAGTTGGACTTTTCTGTTAACTTTTGAATATGAATTCTGTTGAGATGCTTGTCTTTGTCAAGTCACTTTTAACAGAATGGAAAATTTAGTTATTATTTATGTGACATCTATGTTAGCATTAGGATTTTATATTAGTATTTTTGGTAAAATTCATATACAGGGAGAATGTATTATAGTGCACAGTGAAATGAAACACAAGCCCTTTTCAATTATGTACACTTGTTTAGTGTATATCTAGCTGTTAAGAGTAAATATCCAAATGATGTCAGATCTACCATACAGGATGCATGATCTAAGTGTCTGCACACCATACAGGATGCATGATGTGCAAGCAGATCAGTGTCTGCACACCCAAATCTTCCATAAATTATACATGATGTGCAAGCATATCAGTGTCTGCACACCCAGATCCACCATACAGAATGCATGATGTGCAAGCAGATCAGTGTCTACAAATCCAGATCCATACCCAATGTCTACACACCCAGATACAATACACATGATGTGCAAGCAAATCAGTGTGTGCACACCCAGATGCACCATACAGGATGCAAGATGTGCAAGCAGATCAGTGTCTGCACACCCAGATCCACCATACAGGATGCATGATGTGCAAGCAGACCAGTATCTGCACACCCAGATCTACCATCCAAGATGCATAACATGAAAGAAGAACAGTATCTGCACACCCAGATCCACCATACATTACACATTATGTGTTCACTGGTCATTGTCTATGTTGTTTAATTGTAATTGCAAGTAGAATAAATAGTGTACACACTGATCTGTCAGTGCAGCATTTGATGTCTGATCTAGCTCTACAATGTTCAAAGTTGGCTGAGTGTTTTACAAAATAACATATCTAGCTCTACAATGTTCAAAGTTGGCTGAGTGTTTTACAAAATAACATCTAGCTCTACAATGTTCAAATTTAGCTGCGTGTTTTACAAAATAACATATCTAGCTCTACAATGTTCAAAAGTTGGCTGAGTGTTTTACGAAATAACATATCTAGCTCTACAATGTTCAAAGTTGGCTGAGTATTTTACAAAATAACATATCTAGCTCTACAATGTTCAAAGTTGGCTGAGTGTTTTACACAGTAGCATATAGCCAAATGTTGTCAGAAGTGCTGATAATCATGGATTGCTGACCAATACTATCACTATAAGAGATATCAGATGTTACAGACAGTAATAAACTTCATGGACCTTCTCATCTGATATGTCCATCACCTTGCTGACTGGTAGCACTGTATGTAACATATACCAATTCAAATGGACATAATCATTTCTTCAATTTCCAATCAATTTCTTTTAAAGTTTCAGCATATTCTTACCACTTCTTATGTGTGTAATTATCAACTGAAAACATATATTTGCTTGTTATGGTTATTTCTTCTCTTGTGATAGGCTGATTATCTCATATTTAATACTGGAAGCCTTCAGTCTTTCTATAGTGAAGTATAATGTACATATATTATTGATTATTTGTCACAGAATTAAATAGTTCTCACAATAATTTCTGATTTCTCACTCATTTCAGTGAGGGTTGATTATCCCCACTTTGCAATGGAAACCCTAAGAGAGCTGGACAGTCAAGAGATCAGTACAGTGAAAGGGGATGTATCTGGGTAAGGAACCCTTTTACAATGCTTCCAGTGAATGTTACAAAGGCACGACAACAGTTACAGTGCCATATGTTGTCATTTTCTGTTTGTTGTCCATGTCACATCTTTCAAGCATCAACTGATCTATATAATAACAAACTTTTTGAAAACACATATACCTGTTCCTTGTATTAGTAGAATGAAAGTTCATATAGTCTTTCAGGGAAAATTAAAGTGCAAATTATCCTAGGCCAAATTTCCAGTAACTGGAAAACTGTTTAGAAACTAACAGTCCAGGACCTTGAAGTGTGAGAGTTTGCAGTGTCAGCAGAATTTGCATAAGTGTTCTGTGTGCATGTTTAGAGACACAAAAAATGAAAATATATGATTGCTGATAATAATCTGTCTTCATTACAAATGGAAATATGGTATCTTTCCAGTGAAGAAAATCTAGCATTCTTAATATTAACTTTCAAAATTAAATTTCAGTTTGGTGCAAATCACTACAATATTTTTTTAAATTGACAACTATAGTATGTTGGTGATTAAATAAACATACTATAATAAAAAGCTAAGCATTATTGCTTTAAAATATTTTAACAAGAATAGGGTTTGTTTCCCTGAAATCATTCTTTCATTCATAATACTTGTTAATTTAACTTAAAATTTCATTGATGTAGTGTTACAACTCAAATAGTCCTAAAAGTTCTATCAAAAGTCCTAATGTATGAAGTTCCGATTGAATTCCATTGGTGTTCCAAATAAATCCCAATACTGAATGTGTTGATATGCCCGTAGTCTCAAATGAGCTAATTTGTCAATGGCCTGGATTGTGGTGATGTGTTAATAGTCTCTTGATGTATCATATTAATATAATCCAAAATGTCCTTGTCAATATAATTCCAAATGAATGTCAAGGGGTCAGTAACCTACAGCATTCTTTTCTGGTGGCACGTGTTCATTCATTTTGTAATTAATCTGAATAAAAGTAGCACAGTATGTAAAATAGTTGCCAACCCCTGGTTTAGTCCAAGAATATTATTGAGCACTTTATTATTGTAGTGAATAATAATTTGAATAAATTAATCCAACCAAATTAAAAACTTGACAGTCAACAATAAGGCTAATTCTGCTTCAGATGTTAAGGCAATTCTTATGTAAACCAGATCCATCTTTACTTGAAATAGGTTACACTTACCATTTTCTTGGATAAAGATCAAGTACAAAATACAGATGTAGATAGCTTATAATCATTAAGAAAAGTCAACAAATACAATGTAAAAATACATAACAGAAGAAACATAAACTACTCATGCTTTTTATCTTCAATGGTCCAAAAGATATTATGGGATGGGTGGCTCCAGGTGGCTGAGTGGTTTAAGGTGCTCACCCTTACAGATCACTCAAATCTTACTTCTGTCTGTGTGGGTTATAGTCCCAGGCTCATCCATTGTGGATATGTAAGAAAGCTTGCCAGTAGCTTCCTGTGAGTCAGTAGTTCTTCTCTGGGGTTTTCACAGGTTCTTCCTCCTGTACTGGTTGCCATCTATATCCTATCATGTGGATGTCCAAAGCAAACTCTCAGAACCAAATTGGTCTGATCAGCCATGCATATACTCTCAGAACCAAATTCGTCTGATCAGCCATGCATATACTCTCAGAACCAAATTGGTCTGATCAGCCATGCATATACTCTCAGAACCAAATTGGTCTAATCAGCCATGCATATACTCTCAGAACCAAACTAGTAATGGTCATCATAGAACTTGAAGGACTGTCAATATCATGTGCTGTAAAATGGAGTTAAAAATACAAACCACAAATGACATTTTATGATATGGTCTTTCATCCATTATCTGTCATGCATCTTTCCACTAACACAAGTTTTATTACTGATACATGTACTCCTGAACTATTTATTATTGATACATGTACTCCTAAACTATTTATTACTGTTACATGTACTCCTAAACTATTTATTACTGTTACATGTACTCCTGAACTATTTATTACTGATACATGTACTCCTAAACTATTTATTACTGATACATGTACTCCTAAACTATTTATTACTGTTACATGTACTCCTGAACTATTTATTACTGATACATGTACTCCTAAACTATTTATTACTGTTACATGTACTCCTGAACTATTTATTACTGATACATGTACTCCTAAACTATTTATTACTGTTACATGTACTCCTAAACTATTTATTACTGATACATGTACTCCTAAACTATTTATTACTGATACATGTACTCCTAAACTATTTATTACTGTTACATGTACTCCTGAACTATTTATTACTGATACATGTACTCCTAAACTATTTATTACTGTTACATGTACTCCTGAACTATTTATTACTGATACATGTACTCCTAAACTATTTATTACTGTTACATGTACTCCTAAACTATTTATTACTGATACATGTACTCCTAAACTATTTATTACTGTTACATGTACTCCTGAACTATTTATTACTGATACATGTACTCCTAAACTATTTATTACTGATACATGTACTCCTAAACTATTTATTACTGATACATGTACTCCTGAACTATTTATTACTGATACATGTACTCCTGAACTATTTATTACTGATACATGTACTCCTAAACTATTTATTACTGTTACATGTACTCCTAAACTATTTATTACTGATACATGTACTCCTAAACTATTTATTATTGTTACATGTACTCCTAAACTATTTGGAGGATAGCCATGAACACAATATATTTATCCCATTGTCTCATTGTCCTAAATTTTTGGCCATCTAATCTTGGCCATCTTGAAAATCTTGTTATAAGTACTGAAAGGATAGTCATACCACCATAAGGTTTTCACTAAAGGACTTCTTATGTGTCAAGAGGGTTGTAAATGAAAATGGTGCAAATCAGACCTCCATGTATGGCCAATTCAGCGGCCATGTTGAAAATCTTATCGCAACTTCTCCTGCATGGAATGTCACATTCAGATTGGGTTTCACCAAAAGACTTCTTATGATGTCTGGATGGTCATAAATGAAAAAGTTGCAGATTTTAGGTCCAGTATGTTTATGAGGGTAGTTATCTTGACAATTTTTATCACTTCACCTCCTTAATAGAAAGTATCATTGACATAGGGTTTAGAAGACTTCTTATGATATCTATTTTTAGACAAAAACATGTCTGTCAGCATTGTTTAGCTTCAATTTATTTTATTTTTTATAAATTCTACTTGTTTGATTCTAATTTGAGAAGAAAATATTAGTGTAACATGACAAAGGCTCCTTCACACAAAAATGGTACAAAATTATCTTACTTGGCCACAATGTAAAACATTTGTGAATGTTGTAAACATGTTAATGTGGACATTCAAGAAATTAATTTTGTTACCAGATTTAATATGATGCAAAGTGTCAAAATTGTGAGATGATTTCAGTAGTTGAAACCCGATGAAATGACAGAAGAAACAGACTTGTCAAGGGTTACTGGACATTATGTCACTAGAACATCTACCTCTTCAAGGGTCTCTTGTATTGCTGTAAAATCGGCTAGCTTATGTACCAAATGCTCCCCTCTCTCCTAGATATGTAAATAAAGTTTTCCTTTGAGTGAATTTTGACATCAACCTTTACAGGTTCATTCATCATACTTCTTTATCTAGATTTAAGAGGTTTATAATTGCCTTTCTAAGTGTGAAGTTAGAAAAAGACCATAATTCCTTGACCAAAAGTACTTATTCTACAGCAGTAATTCATCTGCGTCATACAAATTAAATGCCAGAAAGCAGCAATTTTGATATAGTAATACCATAAAATAAACATAAAATATTAATCTCTGTTTTCTTGTGAAGTAAGGTAGAATGGAAAAGATTCTCATTTTTGTCTATTATTTGCTTAATGTAGGTAAGATAGTTTTGGAGTTTGTCTGAGTGTTCCTTTGTGCTTGATTTAATTGGATTTTTGGCATTCCTCTCAACCTGCTCAGGTGACACTCATCTTAAGATGTATGTATCCAGCTATGTGTCTATGTTAATCTGTGTGTATCCCATATGAGTCCATGTTGATCTGTATGTATCCCATTATGAGTCCACTCTTCACTCCTTTAGGACTGACTAACAGAATCATTAGGGTAAAAACCCAGTTTTTGTCCCGCTTGTATTAGCAGGTAGTGACATATATTTATTTCACTTGTATTAACAGGTAGTGACAGACATTTATTTCATTTCAGGTCACAGCAGTATCATAAATACTTTTTGAGATGTTAAAGATAGATATAAATCAGTCTGTCAAGTTGTATCTAAAATTATTGCATTTGTGACTACAAATTCAGATGGCAATCTGGCAACTATCAGAACTATAATGTAGCAGCTATGATTGTCAGCATCATCAGACCATGTTTTAAGCTAAAACATTCAGCAGATGCAGTTTCATTCAGTGCATGCTCCATTTCCAGTTGTGAAACTTTATATTCCTACATTAAATTTCCAGCTTTGTATGTCACTAGTGTGGCATACAGCCTATTAGTGACCAGTCTATTACATAACCGTAGCACTCATCTTTAGCTAATGGTATGGATTTGTTACATGACCTATGCAGTCAGTCATCTTAGCTGTTGGTTTGGATCTGTTGCCTGACCTGTGCAGTCATCATTTGCTAAGGGTATGTATATGTTACCTGACCTGTGCAGTCATCATTTGCTAATGGCATGGATCTGTTACCTGACCTGTGCAGTCAACCTTAGCTATTGGTATGGATCTGTTACATGGCCTATGCAGTCAGTCATCTTTAGCTATTGGTATGGATCTGTTACATGACCTATGCAGTCAGTCATCTTTAGCTATTGGTTTGGATCTGTTACACAAGCTGTGCAGTCAGTCATCTTTAGTTGTTGGTTTGGATCTGTTACCTGACCTGTGCAGTCATTATTTGCTAATGGTATGTATATGTTACCTGACCTCTGCAGTCATCATTTGCTAATGGCATGGATCTGTTACCTGACCTGTGCAGTCAACCTTAGCTATTGGTTTGGATCTGTTACATGACCTGTGCAGTCATCATTTGCTAATGGTATAGATATGTTACCTGACCTGTGCAGTCACCGTTTGCTAATGGTATAGATATGTTACCTGACCTGTGCAGTCATCATTTGCTAATGGTATGGATATGTTACCTGACCTGTGCACTCAGCTGTAATGAGAACAAGGCTTTCAAGATGGCTGCCATGTTGGTCATACTGGCTGTCAGATTGACACCATTTTTATTCATAACTGACTAGACATATACAATGCCTTCTGGTGAAAACACTTTCTTGATATAACTTTCAAGTCATAATGAGTACCAATAACAATATTTTCAAGATGTCAGACATGGACATACAGGATGTCAAATCAGAATGTTTCATTTAGGACCAACTTGACATTATAAGAAGTCATTCAGTGAAAATCTCAGGTTGATATGAGTATCCATTCAGGAGGAATAGCAATAACAAGATTTTCCAGATAGCCACTATAGTAGCCATATTGGATGACAAAGCAGCACCATGTAGACCAACTAGACCAATGGATGAATGTTGTTTATGAAGAGTATATCTAGATCTATCTGACAGAACTTTAACAGTCATCACCTGCCTCAGGTCAGCCATTACAATTCACTAAATAGGATTTCTCTAAACCACCTCTCTATATGTTACCTTGCCTCAGATTACAGATAATATTAAATTATTAATAAAACCATAGACATATCTGTATTTATAGTGGTTTAGCTGACAATAATTTTATTGCCAGATAATTTTTCTATATTTGTCTCTGTGTCTGCATTTTCATTGATCTATACCAATAGCAAATGGTGACTGCATCATATATATAATGTATCAGATGTGGGATGAGGTACCAACACAGGGATTTAGCAGGTGGAGCAAACAAACTTTTAGGTTACATATTTTATGGTTACCTTTCATGACCCCAAATTCAAAATTTCCCACTGATAACCACAGAAAGCCTCCTATGTTAAACTGAACGTTTAATTTCTCAGTAATGATATGTCTTTATTTCCTTACATGTAAATTATTGTTACATCTCTGATCACACTCACTTTCAACCTTTAAAATATAAATGTGAAATAAAATTTCTTTAGGTGTAAGGTCTGGCAAAGATTATCAAAGTTTAAGTATAAAATCTATATTTCCTTTAAAAATATACACAAGGTGCTGTTGCTAATTAGAGCCACTTAATCTGCTATTTTGTCTCTGATATCATTAACATTTTCAAATTCTAAAGTTTATGCTGTAAATATCCCTTTTTATTCATTTACAACTGCATGTTGTTATCTCTTCTACATAGGCATGTTGTTATCTCTGCATGTTGTTATCTCTACTACATAGGCATGTTGTTATCTCTACTACATAGGCATGTTGTTATCTCTGCATGTTGTTATCTCTACTACATAGGCATGTTGTTATCTCTACTACATAGGCATGTTGTTATCTCTGCATGTTGTTATCTCTACTACATAGGCATGTTGTTATCTCTACTACATAGGCATGTTGTTATCTCTACTACATAGGCATGTTGTTATCTCTACTACATAGGCATGTTGTTATCTCTGCATGTTGTTATCTCTACTACATAGGCATGTTGTTCTCTGCATGTTGTTATCTCTACTACATAGGCATGTTGTTATCTCTACTACAAAGGCATGTTGTTATCTCTACTATATAGGCTTGTTATCTCTGCATGTTGTTATCTCTATTACATAGGCATGTTGTTATCTCTGCATGTTGTCATCTCTACTACATAGGCATGTTGTTATCTCTGCATGTTGTTATCTCTACTACATAGGCCTAAGATGGTCTATAATGGCTTTCATTTTTACAAATGCCTGTTGTTATCTCTACTACATAGGCCTAAGATGGTCAATAATGGCTGTCATATTTACATAGCAAAGTAACTAAAATTTGTTTTAAAAAGTGACAGAATAACACAAGTTTGTGCATGTACATGTTTTAACAAAATGTGTACAGGTACACATCTCTTACTTTGACTACACCTGGCTAAAGCTATTGGCACTTCATTCACAGTAATAAAGCAGAAAGAACAGTAGTTACCTCTGATAAAGAATTATCTTCTAATGTTATTTCTATATTTTGGTATGGAGCAACTAAGACAGCCTCATTTTGTTAATACAAATGCATTAGGAAAGAGAGCATGATACAAAACATGCAGTGCTTGTATTTCAAAAATCAGCACAGTTGGAAGGAAATGTGAATGCATATCTCTTTGCTGTACACCACCGAATCTGTATTGACTTAGTACTTTTACATTATATTTATGTACATATATCTTAATAAATTCTAATAATACCAGCTTTGAACTTGATTTATGTAATTCATGTATTTAAAATTAGTATCAATTACCATTTCACTTTCATGCTATAAAATGTCTGACTTTAATATTATGGGCATGGAAGCGAGTGAAATTAATGTGTTATATATATATATATATATATATATATATATATATATATATATATATATATATATATATATATATAATATTTTTATTATTTTATCTTGATTTTAGTGAATTTTCCTGCATTACCCTGGAAATGCACAAATGCTGTAGTTGTGTACCATCATGAAAACATTTTAGAAAAATGTACATGTACAAATATTGTTAATTTGATTGTAAATCAGTTAGCTGTTATGGGCCATTGGCCAGCCTATCGGTCAGAGATAGAAATAAAAACATTTATGTCCTTAGAGTGGTTTTGGCTGCATGTGCTGTAAAGATTTGCTTTGTGTTTTAGACTGCAGAAGCAGAATATTTCTTGCAATGCTGATTCTAATCAACACTGTCTGTCCTGAAAAATTGGAAACAGATGCATCACATCAGTTGTTCCAACATGGCTTGTCTCCATATGGTCTTACTGAATAGTGACCTGTGAATAAAGGATTTATGTCCGATGAGTGGTTTGGTTGAGTGTGCTTCAAACACTCTACTTGTATGTTTTAGACTCTGGAAGCAGAAAATTCCATAATATGTGGATTCTAGTCAATGATGACTTAAAAAGACTGGAAAAACAGATACATCACATCAGTTGTTCCAACATGGCTTGTCTCCATATGGTCCTACCAGTTACTGAATAGTGACCTGTGAATAAAGGATTTATGTCCGATGAGTGGTTTGGTTGAGTGTGCTTCAAACATTCTACTTGTATGTTTTAGACTCTGGAAGCAGAAAATTCCATAATATGTGGATTCTAGTCAATGATGACTTAAAAAGACTGGAAAAACAGATACATCACATCAGTTGTCTCCCCTACAACAATACTATGGCATAGGAATATGCTGAGTCTGTCAGTTCATGACAATTTTAACAAGCAGCTCTTTAATATATATATATATATATATATATATATATATATATATATATATATATATATATATATATATATATATATATATATATATGACTTTTATAAAGGAAATTTGCAGGGGGCCATTGAGAACAGGTGACTGGTTTTGACAGGTTAAATTTAGTGCATCTGAGAATATTAATGCCAGTGACAGACATGAGTGTAAACACACACAGACACAAAATGTTTAATCAGTACACATCCAGTGTCCTATTGGTTTCATCAGAGTTAATGATCTAATGATCAAATCTTAATTTGTTAAAAAAAATTAACCTGCTCTGAGGTATTGATAAATCCTCCATTGAGTAGAATTATAAGGCTGACTCACTAAGATGGCACAGATCCAATGTGTATGTGGTAGAATCTGTCTTGAAAGACCAGATTCATAATTCCCAGATTAATTTACTGTATTGTTTACTGTCTTCTTTGAGGACATCATCTGTATTATTAAAGAGACCATTTTTTGTTGGCAGAAGTGGTGGTCTCTCAAAACAGATTTTACTTTATTAAAAACTTGCAGTTTCGGAATTACATTATTTGGAACCCCAGTTTTGCACCCATATTTCTCACTGACAGTCCCCATACATGTAATTTTTAATTGACAATCCCCATACATGTAAGTTATAAGGAAGTCTGTAATGTTGAAGCCCATGATACAGAAATACAAATCATTTGGACTATCTTGTGTGTGTATATATATATATATATATATATATATATATATATATATATATATATATATATATATATATATATATATATATATATACGCACATACACACACACACACACACACACTACAGCTGGGTAAACTCAAGGTTTCATAGCTTGATTCTGATCTAATTGCCTTCATATTTCAATTTGCAGCAAAGAAATATGCTTCAACTTAACTATGAGTCTGAGTTGGTCTTCTTTAGTGACAAGTTACTTGTGTTCTTGTACACAGTGATTATAGCTTACTGGTACCCCATATATTATTTTATAATTTGATTGGGTTAGTCAGATCTTGTCTTCAGACAAGTGTCAACTGGAACAGCCTGGCCAAAGCTCTATGCATATTTAATTTCCATGTAAATAACACTGCATGGACATGTGGTTCATAAGGTGACACTTGTTAATTAAATAAAGTTGCACCCTTGTATATGAAGAAAATCACAAATACCAGGTAACTGAATAGCATGTAAGTGTCAATAATTGTAGTTTCCCAATTAATCTGGAATAGCAACGTGAAGCCATTAATATTAATGAAACCAGAAGTTACTAATGAAAATGATGAGGACATGGTGATGATCTCATTTCATCTTATACTCCACACTGACTGACATGTGAATGAAGGATGAAAAATTAAAACAAATACTATTAGTAGTGGCATATCAAACTTCTTTAGATCAACACTTTAAAAGACATGCTGTTTTGAAATGTATGTGGATATATATATATATATATATATATATATATATATATATATATATATATATATATATATATATGCATACTTACATTTGCATGTTGTTTTGCTTCCATATTGAGTTCATGCCAGATAGTTCATAATATTTATCCATTATTGTACAATTCCTTTCTATACCATTTCAGAAAGATTTCTATTTTTGTTTTACATTTTTGTATTTTTATAGGTACTTTTAACATTTTATTGGCAACATCATGTTTGGAAATGGGAGATAAGCAGTAGCATACTAACAGGCAAGGGTGGGGGTGGGGAGAGCAGTTGCCCCAGGTACTAGAGATCTCTGGGTGCCAAAACAGCTGATTAAAGTTTTAAACATAAATGTTGTGTTTGTAAATTTTTTACTCTTGAATCCTGATCTTTCAGCAAATTACATAATGCACCCATATAACAAGAATTTAAAAACTTATTTCTTTTGCCAGCATGTGCTGCTCCTCTATCCGTTGACACTCCCAACACCCTGCTAATCCTCTTTCGTATCACAGTGAGTGAGAGGGATCCAGACATTGATCAATACTATCACCTGAACACAAATCAGTTAAAATTGACAGCTAGCTTTGAATCTGTTAGATAACCACTAGTAGTTAGATTTATGGGAAGGGGTATGGGGGTATATTTTTGTAAACAAACAGTCCATAAGTAAATCATTTTTTTTTAAATTTATCGTTTCTGTACATGTTTAACCATAATATTTTTGAGGTGAAATTAATTGGTCTAATGTGAAAATAAATGACATGTGTAAAATGTTGCTTGATTTTCTTGTGTGAATGACAGAATTTAGATTGCAGGAAAAGCCACTAAATGGCATTAACTTGCAGGAAAATTGTTGGCTGCCAATACTCTGCCCCTCGCCCCACCCAAGAACACTCCTCCAGATGCAGCCCTTCAGGTCTTGTATTCTGGCTGCCATTTATGCCACTGGCTCCAGGTGCCATTTATCCTTAGTACAACACTGAGCTAAGTGCCTTTTTGCATGGATATATTATGGGTATATCTAGGCAGCAGACCCATAGACTAAAAGTCCAATGCTTTTCCAACATAGTTTTTGTTGCTTCCCCATTTCAAATAGTGACTCTTTCTGTGGGAAAACTCAAAATTACATATTTTCATGCACATAAAACTTGGTGCAAGAACAAAACTTAAATTTTTTTATTATTCAGATAATATCAAAACAGTTATATGGTATGAATAAAACCAATGAGCAATTACTTTAATTGTTGTTGTTGTTTTGAAATAAAGACTTTCATGATTCTGCACAAATTGCACTGATGATCAAATGTTTGAAATCAGATAGCCCAATGCCCAGGGCCTTCTAAATACACATCACACCCCTTTCATATTCACTGTGAGTGGCCCATCAAGCCTGTCCAAAAATAAGGGTGACAGTTTTAGTCTGAAGATCTTGAAAGTCAGTAGTAAATTATTTCTATCAGTGTCTGGATGTTGCTCATTTGTAAATCTGCATTATTTCTATCAATGGCCTCATCTATAAATCTGCATTATTTATATCAGTGTCTGACTGGGCCTCATCTGTAAATATGCATTATTTCTATCAGTGTCTAGCTGGGCCTCATCTGTAAATCTGCATTATTTCTATCAGTGGCTTCATCTGTAAATCTGCATTATTTCTATCAGTGTCTGGCTGGGCCTCATCTGTAAATCTGCATTATTTCTATCAGTGACCTCATCTGTATATCTGCATTATTTATATCAGTGTCTGGCTGGGCCTCATCTGTAAATCTGCATTATTTCTATCAGTGACCTCATCTGTATATCTGCATTATTTCTATCAGTGTCTAGCTGGGCCTCATCTGTAAATCTGCATTATTTCTATCAGTGGCCTCATCTATATATCTGCATTATTTCTATTAGTGTCTGACTGGGCCTCATCTGTAAATATGCATTATTTCTATCAGTGTCTGACTTGGCCTCATCTGTAAATCTGCATTATTTCTATCATTGCCTGGCTGGGCCTCATCTGTAATCTGCATTATTTCTATCAGTGTCTGGCTGGGCCTCATCTGTAAATTGGCATTATTTCTACCAGTGTCTGACTGGACCTCATCTGTAAATATGCATTATCTCTATCAGTGGCCTCATCTATAAATCTGCATTATTTCTATCAGTGTCTGACTGGGCCTCATCTGTAAATCTGCATTATTTCTATCAGTGTCTGACTGGGCCTTATCTGTAAATATGCATTATTTCTATCAGTGTCTGGCTGGGCCTCATCTGCAAATATGCATTATTTCTATCAGTGTCTGGCTGGGCCTCATCTGTAAATCTGCATTATTTCTATCAGTGTCTGGCTGGGCCTCATCTGCAAATCTGCATTATTTCTATTAGTGTCTGACTAGGCCTCATCTGTAAATCTGCATTATGAAGATTGTCTGCTTTAAAAATAAATCTATAAATTGTGTTCCTACAAAGGTAAGCATATGATCTATGACTGGGGAGCAGTATTACTTCTGTTCTCCATACAGCCTTGGTTATCTGTAATTTACTTGTACAGCATGTATAATAATAAGCTGTTCTTTGTTCCTATTGACTTGGTAATTCATCCATGATTAAATATATAATGACCTGTGCTTTTGCTTGACAGTTAAGCTAAGTGAGGAGATTAATAACTTATAAAAAAGCCAATTACAATGTTTGTTTCACTGGAAAGGAAACCAGATCAGTACACCATATTTTAATTAAACCATATTATTCCAACCATTGGTAGTTGTTGATTCTATTTATATGGAATGAGTATTTTCTGTTATTGTGACTCATCCACATAAACTAAAAGCTATTGCTTTTGTTGATTGATATAATAAAAAGACAAATGCCCATCCAATTTGTTTGCCACTTTTATTAAGAAATACTGTATGGAGATCTTTGCAGTATTCAGAAAATGGAACTACTCTAAGGTCCCCAAATACTCATCCCTTAGCAGATCGTGATGAAATACACAGAATATACATTGACGTAATAAATACACAGAATGTACATTGACATAATAAATACACAGAATGCACATTGATGTAATAAATAGACAGAATGTACATTGACATAATAAATACACAGAATGTACATTGACCTAATAAATACACAGAATGTACATTGATGTAATAAATACACAGAATGTACATTGACCTAATAAATACACAGAATGTGGATTTACCTAATAAATACACAGAATGTACAATGACATAATATATACACAGAATGTACATTAACCTAATAAATACACAGAATGTACATTGACCTAATAAATACACAGGATGTACATTGACCTAATAAATACACAGATTGTACATTGACCTCATTAATAAATACACAGAATATACATTGACCTAATTAATAAATACACAGGATGTACATTGACCTAATAAATACACAGAATGTACATTGACCTAATCAATAAATACACAGAATGTACATTGACCTAATCAATAAATACACAGGATGTACATTGACCTAATAAATACACAGGATGTACATTGACCTAATAAATACACAGGATGTACATTGACCTAATTAATAAATACACAGAATGTACATTGACCTAATTAATAAATACACAGAATGTACATTGACCTAATTAATAAATACACAGAATGTACATTGACCTAAAAGCAAATCTGTTGGAGATCACAAGAGCAAAGGTGTATGCCACAACTAGTCAGAATTTACCACCAGAGTATGCAAATATTGGGAACTTTTGGAAATCTTCTTTGTTGTGAGCTCCTCTTCAGTGAATGAGGGTTCAGTCTTGTGAACAGTATCCCAAATATATGGGACTGACAGACGATTTCATTTTCTGGAGGGTATAAGTGGGTATGTCAGAATAAGAGTAACAAACGTGTCTTTGTTGTGCAATTAGATTTTCAGTAAGGCCAAGTGATTTTCTTTCAAAGCCACATGCCCTTGGACTTGCTTTGAATGCTAATGAGCATCAGTGGTGCTGATCCAGCAAGTGAGGAGGGCTTTGAGAGAGCAATTGGACATAGCTGACATCAGTGGTGCTGATCCAGCAAGTGAGAAGGGCTTTGAGAGAGCAATTGGACATAGCTAACATCAGAACCTGGAGGAAAACATTGCTTTTTGTGAAATATTTTACAAGGCAAATAAACACATGAGACAATATGAATTTTGTTTATTTCATTGCATATTTAAAGTACATAAATTTGAACATTGTATCAAAATGATAGAAACAATAGGGACCTTTCAGGCATATGGAATTGGAGTCAAGACTAGTGTAAGGAGTCAAGACTAGTGTAATTGGAGTCAGAGCTAGTGTTTTTATAACCTCAACTACCTTGGGCCTCTGTCTGAAAAATATTTCTTTAAGCACTGATGATGAAATATAATGACTGCCATTTCAAATGGAATAGCTTGAAGTGGTACACAGGGATCCAAATCTGGACCCATCCCCTGAAGGAAGTTTGTGTAATAAAAAAGAATACATAAAGGGGAGTGGGAGGGGCATGCTGCCTTTATTTCTAGTTTGCAATGTTCATTAACTTGTATCGTGTTTATTCAATCAGCTGAAATAAAAAGTATTTGTTTAGGTCTGTGAATCTTTCTTCACAAAAATATTTCTGTTGATCACTAGATTTGTTTTAACATCTTTGCAATCAAAGGGATGTGTGAGAACATACACAAAAGGGTAGTGAAATCTTGTCCAGTTTTAAGTTGCTGCATGTCTGATGGTATTTAAACCACACTGCCTTTCTAATATAGCATATCTAGCAAAATAATGTGAGAATTGCTCAGTGAACATACCAGTACTCCACCAACCATTAACCTTGTTGGTACTTTGGTCTCTAATTCAGGTATTCATATACTTGTTGGTATGTGCATCCATGCAACTAAATGGCTTAGTTTAGCAGGTGTCACGTCCTTTATGGTGTATAAGCAATATGTTCCAATGTAACAACATAGAGGTCTATTGATCAATTCATTGACTTGTAATTTTCCCAACAATATTTGTACATAACATGGATTTTCTAGTGAAATTATGTGAGCTGATATGGAGGTAAATCTAACCTTTAAAGTTATAGGCCTCAGGGCTAATCTAAATAAAATAGGGTACATAGTGATCTATTTACCATAATCATCTCAATTTTAGGCCTCAGGGCTAATTTAAATAAAGTAAGGTACATAGTGATCTATTTGCCAGTCATCTCAGTTATAGGCCTCAGGGCTAATGTAAATAAAGTAGGGTACATAGTGATTTATCTACCATAGTCATCTCAGTTATAGGCCTCAGGGCTAATGTAAATAAAGTTTGTTTGTTGTGGGGTTTAACGCCATTTTTCAGCACAATATAGGCTATACATGGCGGCCAGTATCAATGGTGGAGGAAGAACCAGGGAAACCCCTGAAAAGAACCATCGACCCACGAGAAGCTACTGGCAAGCTTTCTCACATACCCACATAGGCCAAACACGCGACTCGAACCCATGCAGACAGAGGTGAGATGGCAGTGACCCGTAACGGTGAGCACTTTAGACCACTTGGCCACTCGGGGCCCCTGTAAATAAAGTAGGGTACATAATGATCTATTTACCATAGTCATCTCAGTTGTCTATAACTTATTGAGGTATAACATTTAATCAATCCAAACCCAGATGCGCAAAATAAAATCTGAGCATAATATTCCATAGTCAGCCCATATGTACCCCATACCTTTACTTTGTGTGGGAATATGTTTAGTCAGCCCATATGTACCCCATACCTTTACTTTGTGTGGGAATATGTTTAAATAGTCAGTCCATACATCATGCACAATACATATGCTTTGAGTGGCAATATGTTTAAACAATCAATACATACTGCACAATACCTGTGCTTTTAGTGGGAATATTTTTAAATAGTCCATACCATTGCTTTTAGTGGGAACATTTTCAGTAATCCCTACCTATGCTTTTAGTGGGAATATTTTTAATAGTCCATACCAATATTTCTAGCAAGAATATTTTCAATAGCCCATATCTATGCATTTAGTGGGAATATTTTTAAATAGTTCATACCAATGTGTTTAGTGGGAATATTTTTGATAGCACATACATATGCTTTGAGTGGGAATAATTTTAGTAGTCCATACAAGTTTTTGCGTCCTCTTACTTTTACAACTATTACTTTTGGTGAAAGGTTTCCACAAATTGTTTTGCCCAAGTGTCAGTTTCAATCATCCAAGAAAAAGTCTGCTATGCCTCAGTTAGTCAGTTTAGAAAAACCTTGTCATCTTTCTACTTTCCACCAGGCTTCAATCTTAATGACCCTAGAAAAAGTGTATCATTCTATTTGTTGTGTTTTCCACTGTAAGATGAGCATATAATATTACTATGATAAATCATTGGTAGAGTTTCAGACTTGTAATGCTAAGGTTACAGGTTCAGTACCCATTCATGCCAACCATAGTCTCACTGTGTCTTTGGGAAAGGCACTTAACTCTCATTTCCTCTTCATGATATAGCCAATAGTGTGTGTGTAAAAATGCTGTTAAAATAAACAAAATTACAAACAATTCATCAATCTATCTAACCATTATGTGTTTAGGCCTTTGTCATGGCACTTTGGTGGGGTGTTTGTGTTTAAGCCTGTGTCATGGCACTTTGGTAGGGTGTTTGTGTTTAGGCCAGTGTCATGGCACTTTGGTGGGGTGTTTGTGTTTAGGCCAGTGTCATGGCACATTGGTGGGGTGTTTGTGTTTAGGCCAGTGTCAAAGTACTTTGTTGGGGTGTTTGTGTTTAGGACAGTCACATGGCACTTTGGTGGGGTGTTTGTGTTTAGGCCTGTGTCATGGCACTTTGGTGGGGTGTTTGTGTTTAGGCCAGTAACAAAGCACTTTGGTGGGGTGTTTGTGTTTAGGCCAGTGTCATGGCACATTGGCGGGGTGTTTGTGTTTAGGCCAATGTCAAAGAACTTTGGTGGGGTGTTTGTGTTTAGGCCAGTCACATGGCACTTTCGTGGAGTATTTGTGTTTAGGACAGTCACATGGCACTTTGGTGGGGTGTTTGTGTTTAGGCCAGTGTCAGAGTACTTTGGTGGGGTGTTTGTGTTTAGGCCAGTCACATGGCACTTGGTGGGGTGTTTGTGTTTAGGCCAATGTCAAAGCACTTTGGTGGGGTATTTGTGTTTAGGCCAGTGAAAAGAAACTTTGGTGGGGCATTTGTATTCAGTGAGCATATTTCTATATGTTATGCACTTATTTCATATATCTGTCTTTTTTGCAGTAAACCAGCTGTAACTCAGAAAAAGAAAAGATTGGTGGAAGTCTATGATGGCAGGAACTGGCCAGTGGTGAGTTTTAACTTTTTGTATAGGTCAAAATGGATATTAAGGCTCAAGTTCATAGCCATAGTAGAATTTACTTTGAGTTAGTTTGCTTTGGTTTTTCATAGCAACTCATGAGCATTACTTAGTGCCAAGGCAACTGGAGTAAACTGAGTTGCCCAGACACAACACTGTAGTCAATCCAGGCTGGTAGAATTTTTGAAATTGCACCATTCTGTTCAGGAGCCTAGTACACCGAATACTGAGTCACTTCAGCTCCTTTTACTTTGTTTGAAGTAGAGATCTTAATAAATATAAAACTTGAAACTAAATTCATCCATAATTAGTGCAATTAACATCAGAAAATAAATCTTGTAATATGTTTTCTTTCCTAATATGTACCCAGAATGAGCTGTAGGAGAAAGGAAGTATGTATGCAAGTCCTGAATTGCAATTCAAATGGATTTATCTGTGAAAAGTTACTATCAGCTTGTACAAACAAGATGTATTGAATATTTGGATGACAGCTGTTGGTATTTATTTCTATCATCAACATTTGAGTATCAGAAACCAACATAAGATGTAAAGTCAACAGTTCTAACTTTTAACTCACAAAATTGAAGGGCATCAGTTGTACAGCTTTGGGCATCAAATCAGGATGGCAATTTAATCCTCACAATTTAATCTTCTTTGCTGTGGAGCAGATTTTAATAAATAAACTATCATAAGGCATAGAACACATTACTGTTTTACTATTTTTCATCTATTGACATGTTGATCCATTTGAAAAAAATTAGTATTTGTCCAAATTTTAATTTGGACTATCAGAAACCTGGAATACCACACACTGAGTATATAATGTTTGCCAAACTTGAATATCACAAAATGAGTAGAGAATGTTTTCCAAACTTGAATACCACACAATGAGTAGAAAATGTTTGCCAATCCTTGCTGTGACAAAACAAGACCAGCTCCCCCCCGCCCCAGTTATATGGTTGGTCCCTTAGTATTGTCAGATGACATACACAACCACACAGATACTAGTTAAAACATTCATCAAAAATGAAGTCTTTAAAATCCATTGGATAGTGTGATATGGTCATATCTAGATGTAAACTCCCTTTACTACTGTTCAGTAAAGTGCATGGGTTGAAGTTGAGAAGGTGATGCAAGTTCATTGGAGTTAATTTTTGCACTCACCAGAGACAGGATGCTGCTGTTCAAACTTACCCAAAGATCCTGCTGAATTTTTCTCAGCATTTTGCATCAGTATTGCTATGATGGAGTGTGAAACTGTCATTTTGCATCAGTATTGCTATGATGGAGTGTGAAAACTATCATTTTGCATCAGTATTGAAATGATGGAGTGTGAAAACTATCATTTTGCATCAAGATTGCTATGATGGAGTGTGAAACTCATTTTGCATCAGTATTGCTATGATGGAGTGTGAAACTCATTTTGCATAAGTATTGCTATGATGGAGTGTGAAAACTATCATTTTGCATCAGTATTGCTATGATGGAGTGTGAAAACTGTCATTTTGCATCAGTATTGCTATGATGGAGTGTGAAACTCATTTTGCATCAGTATTGCTATGAAGGAGTGTGAAAACTATTATTTTGCATCAGTATTGCTATGATGGAGTGTGAAAACTATCAT
Source organism: Sinohyriopsis cumingii (assembly GCA_028554795.2). Taxonomy (NCBI): domain Eukaryota; kingdom Metazoa; phylum Mollusca; class Bivalvia; order Unionida; family Unionidae; genus Sinohyriopsis; species Sinohyriopsis cumingii. Next base: position 1,720,027 of record CM068833.1, on the reverse strand, counting down.
TTTGCATCAGTATTGCTATTATGGAGTGTGAAAACTGTCATTTTGCATCAGTATTGCTATGATGGAGTGTGAAAACTATCCTTTTGCATAAGTATTGCTATGATGGAGTGTGAAAACTATCATTTTGCATCAGTATTGCTATAATGGAGTGTGAAAACTGTCATTTTGCATAAGTATTGCTATGATGGAGTGTGAAAACTATCATTTTGCATCAGCATTGCTATGATGTAGTGTGAAAACTATCATTTTGCATCAGTATTGCTATGATGTAGTGTGAAACTATCATTTTGCATCAGTATTGCTATGATGGGGTGTGAAGCTGTCATTTTGCATCAGTATTGCTATGATGGAGTGTGAAACTGTCATTTTGCATCAGTATTGCTATGATGGAGTGTGAAAACTATCATTTTGCATCAATATTGCTATGACGGAGTGTGAAGCTGTCATTTTGCATCAGTATTGCTATGATGGAGTGTGAAAACTATCATTTTGCATCAGTATTGCTGTGATGGAGTGTGAAACTGTCATTTTGCATCAGTATTGCTGTGATGGAGAGTGAAAACTATCATTTTGCATCAATATTGCTATGACGGAGTGTGAAACTGTCATTTTGCATCAGTATTGCTATGATGGAGTGTGAAAACTATCAGTTTGCATCAGTATTGCTATGATGGAGTGTGAAACTATCATTTTGCATCAGTATTGCTATGATGGAGTGTGAAAACTATAATTTTGCATCAGTATTGCTATGATGGAGTGTGAAAACTGTCATTCTGCATAAGTATTGCTATGATGGAGTGTGAAAACTATCATTTTGCATCAGTATTGCTATGATGGAGTGTGAAAACTATCATTTTGCATCAGTATTGCTATGATGGAGTGTGAAACTATCATTTTGCATCAGTATTGCTATGATGGAGTGTGAAGCTGTCATTTTGCATCAGTATTGCTATGATGGAGTGTGAAACTATCATTTTGCATCAGTATTGCTGTGATGGAGTGTGAAAACTATCATTTTACATCAATATTGCTATGATGGAGTGTGAAGCTGTCATTTGCATCAGTATTGCTATGATGGAGTGTGAAAACTATCATTTTGCATCAGTATTGCTGTGATGGAGAGTGAAACTGTCATTTTGCGTCAGTATTGCTGTGATGGAGTGTGAAAACTATCATTTTGCATCAATATTGCTATGATGGAGTGTGAAACTGTCATTTTGCATCAGTATTGCTATGATGGAGTGTGAAAACTATCATTTTGCATCAGTATTGCTATGACGGAGTGTGAAACTATCATTTTGCATCAGTATTGCTATGATGGAGTGTGAAAACTATCATTTTGCATCAGTATTGCTATGATGGAGTGTGAAAACTATCATTTTGCATCAGTATTGCTATGATGGAGTGTGAAAACTATCATTTTGCATCAGAATTGCTATGATGGAGTGTGAAACTGTCATTTTGCATCAATATTGCTATGATGGAGTGTGAAACTGTTATTTTGCATCAGTATTGCTATGATGGAGTGTGAAAACTATCATTTTGCATCAGTATTGCTATGATGGAGTGTGAAACTATCATTTTGCATCAGTATTGCTATCATGGAGTGTGAAAACTGTCATTTTGCATCAGTATTGCTGTGATGGAGTGTGAAACTGTCATTTTGCATCAGTATTGCTATGATGGAGTGTCAAAACTGTCATTTTGCATCAGTATTGCTATGATGGAGTGTGAAAACTGTCATTTTGCATCAGTATTGCTAAGATGGAGTGTGAAAACTGTCATTTTGCATCAGTATTGCTAAGATGGAGTGTCAAAACTGTCATTTTGCATCAGTATTGCTATGATGGAGTGTGAAAACTATCATTTTGCATCAATATTGCTATGACGGAGTGTGAAGCTGTCATTTTGCATCAGTATTGCTATGATGGAGTGTGAAAACTATCATTTTGCATCAGTATTGCTGTGATGGAGTGTGAAACTGTCATTTTGCATCAGTATTGCTGTGATGGAGAGTGAAAACTATCATTTTGCATCAATATTGCTATGACGGAGTGTGAAACTGTCATTTTGCATCAGTATTGCTATGATGGAGTGTGAAAACTATCAGTTTGCATCAGTATTGCTATGATGGAGTGTGAAACTATCATTTTGCATCAGTATTGCTATGATGGAGTGTGAAAACTATAATTTTGCATCAGTATTGCTATGATGGAGTGTGAAAACTGTCATTCTGCATAAGTATTGCTATGATGGAGTGTGAAAACTATCATTTTGCATCAGTATTGCTATGATGGAGTGTGAAAACTATCATTTTGCATCAGTATTGCTATGATGGAGTGTGAAACTATCATTTTGCATCAGTATTGCTATGATGGAGTGTGAAGCTGTCATTTTGCATCAGTATTGCTATGATGGAGTGTGAAACTATCATTTTGCATCAGTATTGCTGTGATGGAGTGTGAAAACTATCATTTTACATCAATATTGCTATGATGGAGTGTGAAGCTGTCATTTGCATCAGTATTGCTATGATGGAGTGTGAAAACTATCATTTTGCATCAGTATTGCTGTGATGGAGAGTGAAACTGTCATTTTGCGTCAGTATTGCTGTGATGGAGTGTGAAAACTATCATTTTGCATCAATATTGCTATGATGGAGTGTGAAACTGTCATTTTGCATCAGTATTGCTATGATGGAGTGTGAAAACTATCATTTTGCATCAGTATTGCTATGACGGAGTGTGAAACTATCATTTTGCATCAGTGTTGCTATGATGGAGTGTGAAAACTATCATTTTGCATCAGTATTGCTATGATGGAGTGTGAAAACTATCATTTTGCATCAGTATTGCTATGATGGAGTGTGAAAACTATCATTTTGCATCAGAATTGCTATGATGGAGTGTGAAACTGTCATTTTGCATCAATATTGCTATGATGGAGTGTGAAACTGTTATTTTGCATCAGTATTGCTATGATGGAGTGTGAAAACTATCATTTTGCATCAGTATTGCTATGATGGAGTGTGAAACTATCATTTTGCATCAGTATTGCTATCATGGAGTGTGAAAACTGTCATTTTGCATCAGTATTGCTGTGATGGAGTGTGAAACTGTCATTTTGCATCAGTATTGCTATGATGGAGTGTCAAAACTGTCATTTTGCATCAGTATTGCTATGATGGAGTGTGAAAACTGTCATTTTGCATCAGTATTGCTATGATGGAGTGTGAAAACTGTCATTTTGCATCAGTATTGCTAAGATGGAGTGTCAAAACTGTCATTTTGCATCAGTATTGCTATGATGGAGTGTGAAACTGTTATTTTGCATCAGTATTGTTATGATGGAGTGTGAAAACTGTCATTTTGCATCAGTATTGCTATGATGGAGTGTGAAAACTGTTATTTTGCATCAGTATTGCTATGATGGAGTGTGAAAACTGTCATTTTGCATCAGTATTGCTGTGATGGAGTGTGAAACTGTCATTTTGCATCAGTATTGCTATGATGGAGTGTGAAAACTGTCATTTTGCATAAGTATTGCTATGATGGAGTGTGAAACTATCATTTTGCCCACAGCTCATCATGCAGGCATTCAATATGTTTCTTAAAACAGATTATTTGTTCTTAAATAAAAATATCCATTTGGCAGAATTCTTTCAGAAACCCTGCATCTGTTTTTATTATCATGTTTCAAAAAGCAGGTAATCATTAATGATTCTGTGCATATGCATGCATCTCTGTCCATTCATACTTTGTGTAAAGCTAACTTTTTGTACAGTACAATGTACATCTATTGAAATCAGGTGCATTATCACTGCATACCTTGGATGGTGAAGTGTTTCACACCTAAAATGAGTTGTTGTGACCTATCAGGATTTATTATAGGTTGTTTCAATGAGCCTTATTTTTCATCTTTGGCACAAATTACTTCCCTTCATAGTGCCCATATGACATGACCCAAGAAAATACTGATAAATGATTTTTATGGCTTATGTTTAAAATTAATCAAGCATATTGCTAGCTTACTAAACAGAGTGCATCCCAAGGTTACTGAATAGAAGATATCCCAAGCTTGCTAAACAGATTACATCCCAAGGTTACTGAATAGAAGATATCCCAAGGTTACTAAACAGAGTGCATCCCAAGGTTACTGAACAGAAAATATCCCAAGATTGCTAAACAGAGTTCATCCCAAGGTTACTGAATAGAAGACATCCCAAGCTTGCTAAACAGAGTTCATCCCAAGGTTACTGAATAGAAGATATCTCAAGCTTACTGAATAGAGCGCATCCCAAGGTTACTGAATAGAAGATATCCCAAGCTTGCTAAACAGAGTTCATTCCAAGGTTACTGAATAGAAGATATCCCAAGCTTGCTAAACAGAGTTCATCCTAAGGTTACTGAATGGAAGATATCCCAAGCTTGCTAAACAGAGTTCATCCCAAGCCTACTAAAAAGAGTGCATCCCAAGCTTACTAAACAGTGCATCCCAAACTTTTTTAATAGAGTGCATCCCAATCTTACTGAATAGAGTGCATCCCTAGCTTACTGAACAGAGTGCATCACTAGCTTACTGAATAGAGTGTATCCAAAGCTTACTAAACAGAGTGCATTCATTGTTAAAGAAGCATGAGTGGATCAATTTCATTGGTGGCAGAAGTGTCTTTCTGGCTTTTATTAGCTTGGGCATCAACTGAGAACAAAATAACTGATAGAACATGTAACGAAGATAGGATAAAATATTCAGCAAAAACACTTGTATTTATTTTCAAAGTAGTGTGAAAGGAGGAAACAATGTAGGCACAACATTCCAAAATAAATTCTGTAGAGGGAAATGGTTGCTAAGAAATCCAAATATCATTATGGAAGGCTAGTGACAGGTGAGGCTGATATACAGATACTTGGGTAATGAATTTTATTTTCTTCTGCAATAAATATTAACTTTTCCAACATTATATGCCCTGAATTAATAGTTACCAAGACCGACAACATGGTTTGCTACTGTTTCCTTGCCAACTAAAATAACTGTAATTTGAATAGTGGGCACAGTTATTTTAATTGAAAATGAAATTGTTAAAAAGCATGCTGTAGTCCGACTCTGCAGTGACTTATTTGAAAAATATAATGCTGGAAAACTGAAAGTAACAAGTCTGTGAAGAAAGTGTCTGTGATAATCATATGTATTTGAATTTCTTAAGAAAGTGTCTGTGATAATCATATGTATTTGAATTTCTTAAAAAAGGATACAGGTGAGGGTATTTGTGACCTCATTTTTTTCTAAACTACCTTTCATTATTATCAGGTAGCAACCACTGGGCTTGTGACTTTACATTTCAGATATGAACACTGCCTATTTTCTTCTTTGTTTTTCTTTTTCAACACTAATTTTTTTTATCTAACCTCAGATTTAAAAACCTGTTTACATATTAGACCCATAGTTGCAATGAGGAAGTGAAGATTTGGCACCACAAAAATGGGTCACTGTGATATACTATCTAGGGGTTTGATAAACATTACACAATACTAACTCATGTCATAGAATCAGAATATCTGTATATACTTAATAACAACTTCTAAATGTATCATTTTTAGAAAGACTGCCTTCCATTAAGCTGTTCAGACATCTTGCATTGTAATGGAAATTATCTCACGTTCATGTTCTGTATTCATTTAAAATTCACTGAGGAATCTGTCTTTACCAGTGGTGTTAAGAAAGATCATGGAAAAATTCAAGCAATTTTAGCCTCTTGTAAAAATCCATTTGTATTTGGTAGTTTACTCTAAAACCATTGATTAAAGCAGCTACTTGACTGTTTCATGCATTAAACCATACCATTTCATATTTACACAGATGTTGTGAATATCTAATCCCCCTGCCCGTTCCCTAGATTTCTCGAAAGCATGTGGTGTGCTCCCTGAGGCTTAAATGTTGATACAGACTATAGTTTGCTTGCCTGAAAGATCTCCGTGTGAGTACTTCACATGTGATCATCGTACAGAGGGGACAACGAAAGTGTGGATAATAACATGTACCCCCTTCTCTGTCCTATCTTACCTGGGCACAGAGTCCAGACTTCATAATAGATTCATGTTTGTGGGTGCTTGACCAAACCATTAAGGATATAGACTAACTCAAAGAACAGTTTGCCAGGTAGGTTTCGAAGCAAGTGACATCTGATTGATTAAATTTATGAATGGATTGCAGCCGAAATTTGATAGCTTGATTGTTGGTATTTGAGTTATATCATTGTTTCCATGCTTTTTGAAAATGAGACGTAGAAGGAACATCATGTAGTGACATTAGGACGTGTGTGGCAAACATATCCCACACAGACAACAACCTTCAGGCTGTTTACAGGCTAACGGTCTCGGGGAAGTAAATAACCAAGTTACAGACAGATCAAAGTTGTTTTGAACATGTACAATACATACATATGTAAGCCCATATTACCATAGGCATAGGGTAGAATTTAAATCAATCGCTTTTCAAAGGGAAATACAGTCATTTTTTCTCTCACTATTTGAAAGTATTGCAATTTCCAGGTATTGTATATAACCCCTGTCAGAACTGTTTACTCTCGATTAGACAAAGTTCGAAGGAATAGAGGTTATGAAATCCCCTGAGAGCCTTGGAATGTTTTTAGTTTATTACTGTAGAACCTCCTTAATCGAATGTCCTTCAGGAATTTAGTGGGAGTTCAGAAGAATGATTAAACATTTTACCATACATTCATAGGACATGCATGTATTATTAATGATCTCAACAATAAAAGGTTATGATAGCTGTACTATGTATGTGTGTATGTGTGTTTCATTATTTTGTTGAATATACATAAAGATTTCATGCATGATATACCCAATAAAAATGATTATTTTTCAGAATTATTACAAACATTGCATATGAACAGGTTCATACTAGGGGGCGATGTAATGCAAATGGTCACCTTATTAATTGTCCTTTTGGCTCAGTATTTTGTGAGAAAAACTTAACTTCATCTTTTCTCTCATTAATATCACCCACCTTTCAAATCATTGACTGTTTCCTTATTTAGAGTACGACAGTATTTTCAAATTTTGTGTCTTGTTAATTATTGCAAAATAGTGTAGTTTGCAATCAGCTCATGAAAAAAATCCATGTCTCAGTAAATGTGATGACCAGATTTTTTAAACTTAATTTTTCTGGAATCTGCATCTTCAGTACATCATGTCAAACAACACTGCATCTCAGCCATAGCAAACTACCTACCCCACCCTTCACAAAGGGGGAATCAGCAAACAAAAATGGAGCATTTTGTAAAAGTTTGAACTTAAAGTATTTTGTTTTATTTAATAAATATTTTGTATCAATTGAACATTTTTTAAAATTTCGTTAATTACATTTCGTGGAGTAAACTCCCTTGCATTTGTAATCCAATCACAAATTAAACTTGTTAGAAGTGAATTGAGCTAGTCTAATTACTAATAAAAGTCATACAGCAATTTTTCTCATACTCTGAGAAACATAATATTTTCATAATTTTATTGAGTATTCTTTTGTTGCTATATTATATGACTCAAAGGATTAATACAATGATTGGATATCAGAATATGTAGTGGTAAATGTGGACCCTGATTGTATATCAAAATATGTAGTGGTAAATGTGGACCCTGATTGTATATCAAATTATGTAGTGGAAAATGTGGACCCTGATTGTATATCAAAATATGTAGTGGTAAATGTGGACCCTGATTGTATATCAAATTATGTAGTGGAAAATGTGGACCCTGATTGTATGAAAAATTTGTAGTGGTAAATGTGGACCCAGATTGTATATCAAAATATGTAGTGGTAAATGTGGACCCTGATTGTATGTCAAAATTTGTAGTGGTAAATGTGGACCCTGATTGTATATCAAAATATGTAGTGGAAAATGTGGACCCTGATTGTATGTCAAAATTTGTAGTGGTAAATGTGGACCCTGATTGTATGTCAAAATATGTAGTGGTAAATGTGGACCCTGATTGTATGTCAAAATTTGTAGTGGTAAATGTGGACCCTGATTGTATATCAAAATTTGTAGTGGTAAATGTGGACCCTGATTGTATGTCAAAATATGTAGTGGAAAATGTGGACCCTGATTGTATGTCAAAATTTGTAGTGGTGAATGTGGACCCTGATTAGATATCAGAATATGTAGTGATAAATGTGGACCCTGACTATATCAAAATATGTAGTGGTGAATGTGGACCCAGATTGGATATCAGAAAATATAGTTGTAAATGTGGACCCTGATTGGATATCAAAATATGTAGTGATGAATGTGTACCCAGATTGGATATCAGAATATGCAGTTGTAAATGTGGACCCTGATTGTATATCAAAATATGTAGTGGTAAATGTGGACCCTGATTGTATATCAAATTATGTAGTGGAAAATGTGGACCCTGATTGTATGTCAAAATTTGTAGTGGTAAATGTGGACCCTGATTGTATATCAAAATATGTAGTGGTAAATGTGGACCCTGATTGTATGTCAAAATTTGTAGTGGTAAATGTGGACCCTGATTGTATATCAAAATATGTAGTGGAAAATGTGGACCCTGATTGTATGTCAAAATTTGTAGTGGTAAATGTGGACCCTGATTGTATGTCAAAATATGTAGTGGTAAATGTGGACCCTGATTGTATGTCAAAATTTGTAGTGGTAAATGTGGACCCTGATTGTATATCAAAATTTGTAGTGGTAAATGTGGACCCTGATTGTATATCAAATTATGTAGTGGAAAATGTGAACCCTGATTGTATGTCAAAATTTGTAGTGGTGAATGTGGACCCTGATTAGATATCAGAATATGTAGTGATAAATGTGGACCCTGACTATATCAAAATATGTAGTGGTGAATGTGGACCCAGATTGGATATCAGAAAATATAGTTGTAAATGTGGACCCTGATTGGATATCAAAATATGTAGTGATGAATGTGTACCCAGATTGGATATCAGAATATGCAGTTGTAAATGTGGACCCTGATTGTATATCAAAATATGTAGTGGTGAATATGGACCCTGATTGTATCTCAGAATATGTAGTGGTAAATGTGGACCCTGATTAGATATCGAAATATGTAGTGATAAACGTGGACCCTGATTGTATATCAAAATATGTAGTGGTAGATGTGGACCCTGATTAGATATCAAAATATGTAGTGATAAACGTGGACCCTGATTGTATATCAAAATATGTAGTGGTAGATGTGGACCCTGATTAGATATCAAAATATGTAGTGATAAACGTGGACCCTGATTGTATATCAAAATATGTAGTGGTAAATGCGGACCCTGATTGGGTATCGTAATATGTAGTGGTGAATACTTTTTATACTTATTGTCATCTTGATATGAAATTCAGGAAAAACAGTATTGTCAAGGAAATTACCATAATGACAAAAATGTACAAACAACATTGATGGTGAAAACCTCTGACATAAGTTGAGGGAGTATGATTGTCACTTTGCCCAGCAATGTTTTATTGGATGTTTTGTTGTCTCGGTGTTTCTCATGCATTACTGAATTTTCTTTGTCTTGTGCAAAGTTTTAAACATTGTGTATCCTGATTGGAAGGCATTTGTGGAATAGGGTGCTTTATAAATACATCCTGCGTTCCTAATTCTTTTCAAGCATGAAAGTCAAGGTCAAGCTTGGAATCTTAAAATCATGCACCATAACTTTCATTATAATGAAGTTAGAACATTCTAAACTTCGGTTATTTAACTAGCATGCAGCATTTCAATGATGTAGGTTTTCTCCAAGTATTAGAGCTGATTGTTATCAAGTTAGTGAAGTCCTTTGTTCATTCTGCACATTTTCCATTGTGGATCCATGCATCTTGTGACAAACATTTTAGTCTTCTCCTTGGAAGCTCTTCAGCAGAAATCAACTGAAATCACAGGTGACAGTGTGAAATTTTCTCATATGGTGTGAATTTTTCTCACATGTGTAGCAGTCTGTCTCTCAGTGATGCCAATCCACTATCAAATATGGCAACCTTTACTACAGATAAAAAAATTTTTATAACTGATTTCTCTAAATCTGTTTAACAGAATTTTACCTAATTTGGTAGAAAGCATCCTGGCATTGAGGGCTTGAATATTTTTTCCATTAAGGGTCATTTCTTTTTCTGTTTGGGGCCTAGGATTTTTTGAGCTGGAATTTGTATTCTTTCATTTCAAGATGTTTTTTTTTCTTGTTATGATTGATAGCAGCATTCCCCCCCGCCAAATCAGAGCAAGAGTCAATTTTTTTTGGGGGGGCGGGCTGGAAATGCTGTTTACATAGATTCTCATGTGGCTCCCCTCGTGAAAATTGATCGGTCTCATATGTCCATCTGCCATCAAATGTGGATGTCATTCAGACATGATATTTCTCCATTTTAAAGCGGAATTCCGCTTTTCTCCTGACTTGAATCAGATTTTTTTTGATATAGTTCATTTTTTTTATCATCTCCAATCTGGTTTTTTAAAAACGGTCTGTCTGTTTCCATTCTGCAACGACCCTTGTAAACTATTTATTCCATATATTAGTTAGCACATGACTCTCGTAAAGAGTACTCTGATTGGTCAAAGGTTTAAATTCATCCAGTGAATCTTTGTGTAATGGAAACTGATGGCAGTGGAAAGAAGAAGCATGCTTGCTGTGAAGTTCTATGTGACTCACTGTTATGCGTTGGGGTGGGGTGCTCCCAAATTTATTTGAATTACTGTGGAATTCCCACCCTGGCTCGTTTTGTAGGAAGTAAAATTAGTGATAGAGGGAGGTAAAGCTCCGAGCCCCCAGTCAGCAATACCGACAGTTAAATTATTAGGAACACAAGGGTGAAATCCGAAAGAATAACAGTTTAATACATAATACAAATTAAACGATATTAAGTTCTCAACCAATCTGCTTCCTCTCGACCATGTGACAACCTATTTCATCATGTGATTTTAGTGTGAGATGGTTTTCCCCTGTACTTGGTTTCTACTCATCTGAGTTTACTACGCCAATTGCTTTCCTCCTTCCGGCGTTCTCCGATTCTTCCTGTCCTCCTCCCCTTTTGTCTTCCTTTCTCCTCCTCCTTTTCTTTCTCTCTTTCCTTCAACGAGGCTTGTTCCCCACCTAATTCTATTCTCTTTTTCTCCTTCTGGCATTCTCCGCCTATTTCTATCCTGTCTCTCTGAGACTCAGGACTTCACTACTCTGTCCCCAAAAGCTTCCTACGAAAAACACAAGAACGTTACCATTTGTGTTAGCCATCTCGCTCACACTAAATCAACAATCAATCAATCATCAGATCAAGGTTATCTACATCTTTGGTCATGCATTCGTGCACAGCGAAAAACACACACGTTCTTATAAAACAACTTTGCAATAAGAGCAGTATCCTACTTATCATACAGTAATCACTAAATTGCGTCACATCAGTATATATATATATATATATATATATATATATATATATATATATATATATATATATATATATATATATATATATTCTTAATCTCATTATTCTCAACACTATCACAATAATCCGATGCATTTCTGTACATTACACTCCCACAACTGTACACAAGTATTCAGATATTCATATTATTTAAATTTACACAGTGTAACTATTTCCAAAGTTACAATTTAATTCAACAATTGCAAAATCTAGAATATCACATGAATAAATACACTAGTTTACTACGAAGTAACTAAATAGTGAAATTCAATACTAATTCTGACGAGCGAGCAATCTAAATAATCATAGCTCATTACTCAAGTACGTATGTAAATTAAACAATGCAAGCATAATTCTACGTGCTAATGATTCTAGTAAGTAAATATACATACTGCACTTAATTACAATTACAATGAGGTAACATTCTACAACGATCGAGCAAATAACTCACTGACCTTTACGGAGCTTTTTGTCCTTAGAATGTACTAAGAGTTTTCCCGCCAAATCATGAGTGGCTCCCTCGGAGTGAGTATATTCTGCTTTACCAGTACGACAGCTTACAAATCACTAATTCGTTATCAGTTCAAATGACTGTTAAGTTCTGATTCGAATTGATGGCCCCACCCTTCCTCAGTTCTGATTGGATATCAATTCTACCCCCCGTCGGTCCAGCTTAACAGACGTGCCTCAGGCCATCTGTCAAGCGGAGAGATTTACAATAGCATCAAGGGTCCTTTGTTCTTAGAAGAAAGCTTTTAACATCCATATGCTAGTGTTAACACCTAACGAAGGGTTCTTATACAAACAAAATCGCCGTAATAGTGCAGGGTCAACATACTCATTGTGCTAATCCATTCCTTTGTTCCTGACTTACGTAATCGCAGGCAGGCAAACGTGACACTTGCAAAACATGGCATCTTGAGTTGTTGAGAGAGACCATGGCTCGAAAAGTTTAGATAAAGGTTATTAAAAAAAACCCGCCTGGAAATGGGAATGGCTGGAGCGAAAAGTTGATGGAAATTTAGTTGGTCAGTTTATAAGAAAACTGAACACTGGATGACTGGCATTTTGTGACCTCTGCTCTTTGGTAATCACAGTTGGAAGAGTTTGAAACAGTACCTACAAAAGAAGCTGCATATGGAAAAATTTAAGCTCAGAAGGCGTCTGGAAAAAGTGCAATTAATTACTATAGGTAGAAAGGTTTCTTGCATGAGATAACAGATGTAGCCCTCTGTCAGAAGATGCATACAACATGTCATCAATACAAGCACCATTTTGAAAGGAAAAAGACTCATTGAGAAGGAAACAAAACAGTTGCACATTGAGCCTAAAAAGTCAGTGGTGACAAAAAGGAAGGGGGGGCCCTGAGTGGCTGAGTGGTCCATTACGAATCACTGCCATCTCACCTCTGTCTGTGTGGGTTCGAGTCTTGGATTCAGCCAATGTGGGTATGTGAGAAAGCTTGCCAGTAGCTTCTCATGGGTCGGTGGTTCTTTCTGGGATTTTCCCTGAGTTCTTCCTCCACCATTAATACTGGCCACCATGATAGCCTATTGTGTGCTGAAAAATGGCATTAAACCCTACAACAACAACAACAAAAAGCAAGGCTAAATAATTTTGGACAACGGTGCAAATAAGCTCGACTGGCATATCAACAGGTTGGGTCCATTGGGGAAAAAACAAGTGAATGTATGGGATTATTTGTATAAAGTTGAGGCACTTGTATGTTTATTTTACAGATTTTTTATGAAAAGAGAGAAGTATAATATATTTGCTGCAAAAATTGAGAAATTATTGTGACTTAATTACAGTGTGAACACTGACATGCACATGAAATAACTTCAACATCAGTAGTATTGGAGAACAAATTCATGTGACTATAAATATTGTAAAATTATTGAAGTCAAGTTGAATTTTTTTTACGACTTTATTAGTTTTGCAAATGATTATTTTGGTTTATTTTATGATCATAAGTTGCACCAGGAACAGTTTTTTTATGAGGGTAGAATGCGTTTTGGGTTGGGGGCCTTCAGGCCTCTCGACCTTCGGATCGGGGGTGCTGCCCCTCAAGACCTCATTGGGGGAGGACCCCCAGACCCCCCTTAAAATTTGTTCAGCTTTTTTTGTGGAAGACCAAAATCATGTCTGGTCATTACTCAGCACAGAAAAACTTTTAAATGGCTTCTTCTACTAAACCACTAAACAGAATTTGACCAAAAGATGTCACTGACTGGTTGGGTTTCTGTGAGTATGTGAGTGGCCGATCAGGTCAGTTTGTGTCCTGAACTGTCATTGGTACACTTGAAAGAAGATGCTGCTTGGGTTTGCCTGATCAATAGAGGATGTGCTGCTTTTCTATATTATGCTACTTGTTCTTCTGCAGTCTCTGCAGTTGAAAATCTGTAGCTCCAGTATGGGGGAAACTATGCCAGCAACCCTGTGACATCTTTCCAAGACTCGGGTTCTGTGCTGAAGTGTGTTAGGAATTACTTGAGGGAATTTATAATTTTTGAAGTGTTTCCTTTAACCACCCTGAGATTGCTTTCCCACCTTCAGTCGCCGTAGAAGATCTTTGATAGTCACTTTTCAGACTTCCTGGTCACGTTGTCTGCCCTTGTCAACAGTGTTTCATCGGCAGGGTTCGGACGCTTGGAATGTGCCTTTGTGAGAACCTGCATGTCTGGGACCTTGTCCTGCCATCTGATTTCACATCAGTTTCCTAAGGGATCCCATGTGAAAATGGTTCAGCTTCATGGCAGTTTTCATACTGGTATGAAAACTTCAGACTTTTTATAAATCATGCCAATCTACCCTCAGACATGGGCACCATTACAGAAAATTTAAAACATTCAAGGAATTTCTTTAAAACTTTGGTGGTTTCCATTTAGGCAGAGAACCAACTTCAAAAGGGTTTACAAATCTTTTTCTGCTATGGATCTTGATTATCTTACAAGTAATTTCAATCTGTGTAAAATTTACTTATGTATGAACTAAATAACTTATGTATGAACTAAATAAACTTATGTATGAACTAAATAAACTTATGTATGAACTAAATTAACTTAAGCAAATTCTAAGTATTATGAAAAAAATGTCAGTTTTTGTAGCTAATCTGTAGAGGTGCACTGTATTACCATTATACCAGTTTACCATGGTATTTTTTCAGGTAGTGCACACCATGGTACTTTTCACAATACTCGTTCTTTGATAGTTTGTGTCAATAAGGAATGTATGGAACTCCCTGAGTCATATTGTTATGAGTTTAATGCTATTAATAGAATGTTTTTCTTTTACATGACAAAATGATTAAAACAAATTATTACTTTTGTTTTACAAAACAGTTGTATTTGTCACAAACTAATTTTGCAAATAGAATTCTATTCATGATCCATCCTTTAATTACATATTGGACTCATGTCAGGTATGTGAACATGGTCTACAAAAGGGATGTTATGAAAGATATTTGGTTCAAATCCAAAATTTTTGGGAAACATTTTGGATTAAGAAACAAGTATGCTTTTGTAAGACTGCAAATTGTCCAAAGTTTTTCAGAAGAGCAGTTGTTTTCTGCTTAAATTTTACTAGCTGTTTCTCTATTTTCTCATTTGTTGAGTCAGTGTGTTATCTTGTTTACTGGCCTGTCTGTTAAACACCTTGCATTGGTGTTGGCCTTCCTCTCAGAGTTACCTGTCCATTAATTACATCAATAATATAGCTAGTAAATTGTTGGCTGCAGTGTCATCCCTTGGTATTTGTTATGACTAAACTCTAATGGCAGCACAATGTCTTTGACATGGTGTCAGCTACATGTATAGTGTAAACTTAATCTACTGACTTTAATTACACTGTTTAGATTACAACTTGTTAGCAAATTCATTGACTGACCATTTAATTTTTTGTGGGTTGCTGCAATTTTCTTTTGAGCAATGATGTTTTATTTTCTTTTTTCTCAGAATAACTTTTTAAATTTTTTTAAATATAATGGGTATGTTGCAGTGTTATTTTCCTATAAATCAGAGCTATATATTTTTTCCAGCTGTTGACAGATGAATTTAAAAAAAAAAAATAGTGTCCTACCCCTGTGTCAGAACATTAAATTGTTGGTTCCTAATACAACTGCAGGTTACCATGGTAGGTATCATGGTATGTTTATAAATACCACAGTATACCGTGGTATAAAGTTGTTCATGGTACACAACTCTAATAACCTGTGGAATTTTCTTGGATCTATATACAGTAGTCTTAAGTACATGTAGTAGATCAGTTATTTAGTTTAATATTCAAAGACACCACAAGTTATATATATGTAAATGTAATTCATGTAATTGTAGAACGCTTCATGAATGATTATTTTGTTTATCAAATGAGCTTCTTTAAATTAAGTCATCATCATTATTATTATTATTATTATTATTATTTTGTTTTACTGTTATTAAACAGCCTGGTACATGGAAATAGAATACCATATTTTCTATATGCTTTAGTACAAGGTTTTCAGATTACAAAATCATTTTAAGCCCTACTGGTTATATATCCAAGAGAGCTTTTGGAAGGGATTTTTGTCCTTGTCCATCTGTCTGCTAACAAAGTTATTGCTACTCTTTCTAAATGACATGGAAAATTGCCATGAAACTTTGCATACACTTTTATCCTGTGGTCTAGTTTGGTTCAGATGAACATGGTGCTTCTTGGACATGCAGTATGGCCAACACAGTGACCAATTATTTTAATTTTGTTTTCACTACACCTTCTGAATAGATGGTCATATCGGCAAGGGGTTTTCACCAGAAGACTGTGTCAAGTTGGTCCTACATGAAAATGGTGTCACTTTGATGTCCAATATGATGGGCATCACAGTGACCATCCTCAAAATTTTTGTTATTGCTACCTGTCCTAAACAAAACAAAAAAGTAATATTATCAAGGGGTTTTTATCTGTAGAATTCTTACGATGTCTGGTTGGCTCTAGATGAAAATAGTACTACTTGCATGTCTAATAGTGTCAAGATAGTGGCCATCTTTAAATCTTGTTATTGCTTTTCATCCTGAATGGACTGGTATATCAACATGGTGATTTTACTAAAGTATTCTTATCTTGTTTAGTTGGCCTAATGAAAATGGTGCTACTTTGACATCCAGTAAAATGGCCATCTAGAAAATCTTGTTATCTCCTGAATGAATGATTTCGTCATTGTTGGGTTTTTGCTGATGTCTAGTTGGTCATATTTGAATAAATAAAATATGTATACAATGGTGTAGTGCTGTGGGAATGTGTGGGAACCATGTTCCTTTACTTATTTGTGCATCCCCTTTTTTTGTGCTTGCCACCCCCACTCCCGGCATCTGAGTAACAAGCATTCCCTCACTTTCTTATTGTGTTCTCTCACTTCTTTATTTAGTACTACACCACAGTGTATGGCTATCACTTTTGGTCGTATTTACTGTATATGTTGGAAACCATAATTTCTGGGATACCATAAATGAATTTCTAAAGTAATTTTGTTTTGTGCACTGTATGTTCTGGGATAGATATTTTTTTTCCTTCAAGTTGTAAGTTGTGGGACACCATTTAAATCATTCAAAAATTACGTGACAGAAATGCACTCCAACTGTAATTTAATTTTAAAAAAATATAAAACTGTGTACTTGAGATAAAACTCTTTAATCCACTGCAGCATCATGTAATCAACACAACCTTCTCCTACACACAGACAATTCATTCTTTTGGTATATGAATGTTTTTTTAGCTTTCTCATGCTGTGAAAAATTACCTATGGAGTCAACACATCTCCTGAAGGAAATTACAAGGAGTCATGTCAGATTTTTTAAAATCTACACCATTCATGCCAATTCTCACACTTTTAACCCTTTTATCATCAGTCCATTCAAAAAATAAAACTACTGTACTTAACAAGAAATTTTTATATTTGATCATTAATGAATCCAATAACTAAAATAGTATTAAATCATTTGTGTTATTTGTCTTGAAAGTGCCTCATTGTCTTTTTAATATGCCTGCCATTTTATGTCTACTCTCATGTTACAGTAAATCTTCCTAAATATGCCTGCCATTTTATGCCTACTCTCATGTTACAGTGAATCTGCCTAAATATGCCTGCTTTATATGCATACTTTCATGTTACAGTAAGTCTGCCTAAATATGCCTGCTTTACATGCCTACTCTCATGTTACAGTAAGTCTGCCTAAATATGCCTGCTTTATATGCCTACTCTCATGTTACAGTAAATATGCCTGCCATTTTATGCCTACTCTCATGTTACAGTAAATCTGCCTAAATATGCCTGCCATTTTATGCCTACTCTCATGTTACAGTAAATCTGCCTAAATATGCCTGCCATTTTATGCTTACTCTCATGTTATAGTAAATCTGCCTAAATATGCCTGCCATTTTATGTCCACACTCATGTTACAGTAAATATGCCTAAATATGCCTGCCATTTTATGCCTACTCTCATGTTACAGTAAATCTGCCTAAAAGTCAGGACCAGGAATGGAGGTCAAATACATGCTTGCTAGTGAATGCACCACAGTATGGCCCAGATTTCTCAATCCTCAGTTTTCTCTTACGGGTAGTTACCTTGTCACTTTAACATCTAGTCTCATGAACTGAGTTTCACAGATAATGAAATCAATTCTTTTTATGATGATAACTTCTTGCACTTATAACCAAGTTACACTGGACAGTGACATGTCTTGGATATGTTGAGATACTAACATTTCTCTGAAGAAAGCAAGCACATGAAGTCAACTCTGATACCTCTAGGTTGATACTAATACATGTATGGCTTCCTTGTCTGGTGAATGGATACATGTCAGTTATGGCAACTACTATGGCATGTACTCCATACCACCCTGCCCAGGCTTCATAGCTCCACTGGAGATGACACTCTAGCGTCGTCGTACAGCATCGGCACAACACGAGAAGTAGCAGTTTACCGGTTCTAAGTCAAAGCTCGATTGGCGTAGAGCTTGGCGCCAGGGGTTGCTTCTGACGGTGGGAGAGATCATCAGGTCTCACTGGACAGCTACCGCCCACCTCAAGCTGGGCAGCCCCCAGTCAGTAAGGTGCTGCCCGCCATGGCCTGCCTGCTTCACTGGGTGCGTGGAGCTTAGAGAACCATCTCGACAAGTGGGCCACAAAACTCTGCACCAGGAAAGACTAAAAGAAGAAATAAAAAGACTCCAACTCTTCGTTTTGCAACCTGGAACATCAGGACCATGTGTCCTGGATTGACCACTGACCTACAGCAGATCGACAATGCACGGAAGGCTGCCGTCATTGACAGAGAACTCTCCCGACTGAACATCGACATTGCCTGCCTCCAGGAGACCCGACTGGCTGACAGCGGCACCATCAGGGAAGCCAATTACACATTCTTTTGGCAGGGGAAGCCCTTGGATGAACCTAGGCAGCATGGTGTAGGCTTTGCCATCAAGAACATGCTAATCGCCTTCATTGAACCTCCATCATCAGGTACTGAGAGAATCCTTGCCCTCCGGCTGTCAACATCCTTAGGCCCGGTCAACATCTTCAGTGTGTACGCCCCAACCCTCTACTCCACCTACGAGGAGAAAGACAAGTTTTATGAGGCTCTGGATCAGGCAATATCCAGTATCCCCAACAATCAAAGCCTTTACTTACTAGGAGACTTCAATGCTAGAGTGGGAGCTGACCATGAGGCCTGGTCCACCTGTCTCGGCTTTTACGGAAGGGGCAAGATAAACGAGAATGGTCAGCGACTGCTGGAGATGTGCTGCTCCCACAGCCTATGTGTGACCAACACTTTCTTCAAATGCAAGGAGATCCACCAGGTGTCATGGAGACACCCACGTTCACGCCACTGGCACCAGCTAGACCTCGTCATCACCAGGCGTGCAGAACTGGCCAGTGTCCTCCTTACCCGCAGCTACCACAGTGCCGATTGTGACACGGACCATTCCCTCGTGGCCGGCAAGGTGCGAATATTACCCAAGAAGCTGCACCATGCCAAGAAGAAGGGTCACCCACATATCAACACCTGCTGTGCAGGCAACCCAGAGAAAACACAGCAGTTCATCAGCAAACTGAAGGAAGCCCTCACAAAGTGACACCTGATGACACCATTGATTCCAAGTGGTCCAATATCCGTGACTCTGTGTACAATTCAGCCATCACAGCTTACGGGAAGAGGGAGCGAAAGAATGTCGACTGGTATGAGGCAAACTGGGAGGAGATGGAGCCCATGACTGAGGCAAAGAGGAAAGCCCTCCTGGCATACAAGGCTGCACCTAGCCCCAGAACACTACAAGCCCTCAGGATTGCAAGGAATAACGCCCAGAAGACCGCCCGCCGCTGTGCCAACACCTACTGGCTGAACCTTTGCAACAGTATACAGACAGCTGCTGACACCGGGGATACAAGAGGGATGTATGAGGGTATCAAAAAGGCGACAGGCCCCCCCAGCTACAAGACCGCCTCCCTCAAGTCCAAGACGGGCGAAGTCATCACAGACCAGGGGAAACAACTGCAGTGATGGGTTGAGCACTATCTCGAGCTATATGCAACCCAAACCAGTGTCACTGGAACTGCCCTGGACACCATTCCAGACCTGCCTGTCATGGAGGAGCTAGACACACAGCCAACCCTGGAAGAGCTCGGAAAAGCCATCGATTGCCTTGCCTGTGGGAAGGCTCCTGGAAGCGACAGCATTCCGCCTGAAGTCCTCAAGAGCGGAAAACCAGCACTGCTCCAGCCCCAACACACACTCCTCTGCCTTTGCTGGGAACAGGGATACATCCCACAGGACATGCGTGATGCCAACATCGTCACTTTGTACAAAAACAAAGGAGACCGTAGCGACTGCAACAACTATCGGGGCATCTCCCTCCTCAGCATCGTCAGAAAGGCCTTCGCCCGTGTTGCCTTGGCGTGCTTGCAGATCCTAGCCTCCTGCGTCTACCCAGAGTCCCAGTGTGGATTTCGAGCCGGCAGGTCAACTGTAGACAAGATCTTCTCACTATGTCAGCTGCAGGAGAAGTGTCGCCCCTCTACATTGCCTTCATAGACCTGACGAAGGCGTTTGACATGGTTAGTCGGAGTAGACTCTTCAGACTCCTGCAGAAGATCGGCTGCCCCCCACGTCTGCTTGCTGTCATTATGTCGTTCCACGAGAACATGCACAGCACAGTGTGCTTCAGTGGCGCAACATCTGAAGCATTCCCAGTCATTAGCGGAGTCAAACAAGGCTGTGTCCTTGCACCGACGCTCTTTGCCATCTTCTTATCCATGCTTCTCCAGTACGCATTCAAGGACTGCAGCGAGGGAGTGTACATCCATACCAGGGCTGACGGCAAGCTGTTCAACATCGCCCGTCTCCGTGCTAAGACTAAAGTCACAGAGGTACTCATCTGTGAATTGCTCTTTGCCGACGATGCAGCCTTGACATCACACACGGAAGATGGACTTCAGCAGCTGGTATGCTGCCTCTCCCATGCATGTAAGGAATTTGGACTGACCATCAGTTTGAAGAAAACGAATGTCATGGCACAGGACACAGACTCCCCTCCCTCTGTCTCCATCAATGGGTACAATTTGGAAGTTGTCGAGAACTTCACATACCACGGGTCTAACATCTCCAGCTCACTCTCCATTAATTTCTGAGGTGGGCGGCAGGATTGCCAAGGCAGCAGCAGTGATGGCCAGACTTAACCAGAGGGTCTGGAACAACCCCAACCTCACAGAGAAGACCAAACTGCATGTCTACCAAGCATGTGTGCTCAGCTCACTTCTCTACAGCAGCGAAACATGGACCACCTATGCAAGACACGAGAGGAAACTCAACAGCTTCCACCTGAGATGTCTGCGGCGCATTCTGCACATCCAGTGGCAGGACAAAGTACCCAACACAGAGGTTCTAGAATGCGACAACATGAACAGCATGTTCTCCATACTCAGCGAGAGGCGCCTTCGCTGGCTTGGCCATGTCAAGAGAATGGACCCAGGTCGCATTCCCAAGGACCTGTTATATGGGGAGTTAGCAGAAGGTGCATGACCAACTGGACGACCACATCTGTGCTACAAAGATGTTTGCAAGAAGGATATGAAGACAGCAAACATCAATGTCAATGACTGGGAGAGCTGTGCAAACAACCGTTCCAGCTGGCGTCTAGCTGTCAGGCAGGGAGTTCAAAACGCAGAGGAAAAGAGAAGAATAAAGCAAGCTGAAAAGAGAGCTAAAAAGAAGGATAAGCAAAAGCGTACTTTGGAGCTATGCCATCGTCTCCCGTAGACGGATGGATGCCAAGATGGCAACTAGGCAAGTAGTCTCTGTTTTTATCATTTCTCATCATTGATCAGAAGAGCTTATGTGATGACCTGTTGTCCAGTGTCTGGCTGTCCATTTTAATCCAGGAGATGGTCCTTTGTCCATTAGCCCCAGTTTGTTATCGTTACTTCTCCTAAACTTATACATAGGTGATGCATGATACATGTACTTAACATATACATTCATCACAAGGTCTACATGGTCCTTAATGAAAATACTCAGACATCCAGTATGGTAACTTCAGCAGCCACCTTGAAAATCTTGTTGTTGCTTGTCCTTGTGAATGGGTTGTCATATTAACATTAGGCTATGGTGTCTATTTGGTTCTAAATGAAAATTGTACTGATCTGATATCCAAAATGCCCACAAAGGCAGCTGTCTTTGTCCTGTATGAAAATGATGCCACTCTTACATCCACTATGGCTGCAGCAATGGTCATGTTGAAAATTTTGATATTGCTACTCCTATTGATATGGGCTTTTCACTAAATGATGTCTGGTTGGTTCTAAATGAAAATAGTTAGCTTCCACAGTGGCTAATTAAAAATCACTGAAGAATATCATATATAATTTCAACACCCAGGAGTTATAAAGAAGAAATAGTCTTATCTTGAATTCCTGAAAATTCATGGTGGCCATTAAACCATCACTCTGTTTTAATCACTTTTTTAAAATTTAACAATACACTAATAAATGAAATGTGTCACATGTGTCATTGGAATCATTCTACATTTCCTTCTGTGGAGAGTGTTAGTAATGGATTGAGAGGTCAACTTTTACAGTGTCATTTATTTTAAAGATCCTGGTTTGAAGAAATATAGTGTCATCTTTCATCTTGTAAGACAGGGTTTTGTATGTGAACTCTGCAAGACAGGTTTTTAATGTAAACTCTAAAAGATTTGATCCATCAGAGAAAATCTGGGACGTTTTATCCAGTTTGTTATAAGACAATGATTTTTATTTCTTACCTACAACCTTATTTTCTATAATTTAATATCTTTGTCTTTTTTCTTTTGTTTATGTTTTGTCTTCCTAAAGTTTATGCAGTTGCTACATTTACATTTCTACCAAACAGTATAAAATTCCCAAACCAAATAAGGAATTATTCCAAAAAAGTTTCTAATACTCTGGAATTTTGGAACAGTATTCCAGTTGACATTAGAAATGCCCACTGACACTTGTTCCTTCTTCCAGACCCAATATATCCAGTGGCTTCAGAGATGCAGTTTAAAATAAATAAATTCCTTTGTATGAGGGGCTCAAGGTAGATTAGTTCTTCAGCTAATTGTGTTACCCTCCTTAAACAATAATAATAATAATAATAATAATACATTTGTAGAACTTCTAGTTAGCACTGTATAGCCAGGATCATGTTGTCATGCCAATAAACCTTGTGCATGTGTACATCATGCTTAAATTGTTAAAATCTTACCAGATAAGTTACTTTATGTCACGACCACTCAGATGGCCTTTTGGTTAGAGTGTCCACCTCAGATGTCAGAGGTCACAGGGTTGAATTCCAGCTGAGTCATACCAAAGACTTGTGAAAATGGGAGGTTAGTGTTAGGACTGGTTGGCCTGGTGTCAGGATAATGTTACTGGTGGTACGTGTCTGCAGCATGATGCCCCAGTGCTAGACATCAATATAAACTACAATACTGCAGATGTCATAGTAATATGACTGAAAATTTGTTAAAGCTACCTTAAAAGCATATTTAGTTTTGTTTTCCAATCTTTAAATGTTACAATTTGTAAAGATGCATATTCACTGAAAGTGGACTTCAACTGAAATCTGACTTATGTTTGAGCCCAGTTATGTATATTTGATTTAATTTAATTGTTTGTAAGTTTTAAAATCTTTTTATTTTTTAATTTCATTACGTGTCAATGTAATGTAATTTTGTTTACTAGGAATTTGATATTTTCCAGAAGTTAGTTTGACCTTAGAGTTTGATCGTAAACACAGAACATTGTATCATATCTTGACATAGTTCTTGACCTTAATTCAGAAAGTCACTGAGCTTTAGTTAGTTTTAATAGTGATGCTTAGAGATCTCTCAGTCTGCACTTAAAACATTTGATGTCAAGTCGTTTCTTCTGTTGTAGCCAGTTTTCACGTTATGTTAATTTTTCTTCAGATTATTTGGATTCTAAAAGATTAATTCGTTTCTCTGGAAATATTTGTGTGCTCATACAGAATTCTTGAACAAAGATATTTCTTTAAAATTTTATTTGGATTTCCAACACCGGAGTGTTATTTTCTTGTGTTTTTACAAGGAACTGTAGACAACAGCAATGTACTAGATACAGCATACGTCATTGCCTGCCATCTTGGATTCTTCATCAGGACTCGAGCTTGAATTCATTAGAATGTTTCATTATTAGGACTTGTAAAATTTTATTCGTGGATTATTTTTGGATTTGATTCTTAAAACCTTGAGTTCTTGTTTTTCATTTTTATAGTGTTTTTTTCCAGGGAAATACAAATTATTTGTTAAATTTTTAAAAGCTTGTTGTTTTTATTCTTTCTTGTGTTGCTATTTATTTGAGCCTAAACACTTAACATAAGAGCCCTCTTTGCTATGCCAGATACTGTATCTAGTTGATAACTGAAGAAAAAAATGTGACAGTTGAATACAGAAATATAACAACTGAATACAGAAGTATAACAGCTGAATACAGAAGTGGGACAGTTTAATACAGAAATGTGACAACTGAATACAGAAATGTGACAACTGAATACAGAAGTATAAAAGCTGAATACAGAAGTGGGACAGTTTAATACAGAAATGTGACAACTGAATACAGAAATGTGACAACTGAATACAGAAATGTGAATAATGTTTTTGTCCTTTTTGCCATGCCAGATATTAACTAAATAATAGAAATGTGATAACTGAAAAGAGAAATATGAATGTTTGTGTCTTTGTTGCCATTTTAGATAATTAATCATATTTGAATATCATATCTTTTCATATTGATTCAAATATCAGATGAATTAGAATAACTGAACCTTTATAAAACAAATATTTAAACATTTCAATTGAACAACAAATGATGGCAATTTTCCAAATAGTGTACCATATTTGTATGATTTCCATTTTAACCAATTCAGTGCAGGTATCAGACATTCTATTTGGGTGATGTGTTTTGAAATTCAACACTGTTCGTAGTAATAGACTTTGGCAAAACTTGCTTATTTTCTCATCCATTTATTCCACAAATTGATTACATTGTCTCTCAAATTGATTATATTATGTAAACAAGCACACCATTAGCCAGGTGATTTAATAGGCAGCCTATATGAAAATCTGACAGTATGAATCAGTTATACACCACATTAGTACTGTTGAGATCACAGACCAAAAACATCATCAGGATAGAAAGACATTGACTGAATGCATCTTAGCTAGCCAAGGTTCTGATATGATAACTCTATCCACACCTTGGCAGATCAAACATATATATATATATATATATATATATATATATATATATATATATATATATATATATATATATATATATATGCTTTGTCCTTGCAACATCTATTGGATTTCATGAGTTGCCTCCCTTAGTATGTAATGCCAACTAACCAGTAGCATGGTGCTTTGTACATTGGCTGAAAATGGACCTAAAAAGGATACTTTGAAAGTTTAAAATTGAAAGTGTGACTATGTACCAGAGAGAAGCCACTACAGATGTATATGAGTGAAATGTATTTGTACAAACACTGACCTGCAGTGGAAAATAGCTTATTTATCAGCCAGCTCAAGTTGTGTGATCCTTTTGTCGTGATCATGTAGGAATAGTATTCAAATTTGAAATAATTCAATTTTTATTGGATGCGGTGGCTTGCTGCCACATCCACTGAAATTCACAGATCTGAAGCAAAGAAATATCTACTCGATATACCAAGGTGTAGATAAGGTTATCACATCGGAACCTTGGCTAGTGAAGATGGGCCAGATGTGCCATCCTATAATGTATAGGCAGATTATGGTAAGTGTCGCTTGACCTCCATAAGAGGTCAAGCGAACATCATGGAGTCTAGTCTGCTGGTGTATTGTGTAAGTACGGGAAATACAGTAGTAAGGGTATAACATCTCCATGACAGAAGTGACTTAAAAAGAAGAATAGTTTGGTAAAGAAAAGTATTAATATTCAGAATGGAATACATAGTGGTCTTACATGAAAAAACAAACAAAAAGTTCAGTGGATCATTTTTTATACAAGTGAATAGTATGAATCACAATTATATGATATGCAGATAAACATAATCTTTCTTAACGGCGTATCTACAAGCATTTAATTGTGAATCATTTACCTTAAATCAAGCTGATTTAGCTGTACTTGTCACAGACCAGAAAGCATACGAGGTGGTTTGCTGTTGATTGTCTGTTGTTTGAAGTCCATCAGTTGCCTGTCCAGATATTAGCACAATTTTCTTGTTGCTACTCCACCTGAACTACTTGGAGGATTGCCTTGAAACTAATGACACACATTAATCTCAAAGTCTAGTTGGACCTAAGTGACACACACATTCATCTTATAGCAGGGGTACACAACTTGCAGCCCACAGGCCAGATCCCGCCAGCAAACGTGTTCTGTCCGGTCCTCAGGGCAAATTAAAACAACACAGAACAGTAATTATATTAAAGTAATTAGAAAGCCATTGGGTTACTAAAGATAAAATTACATAAAACCTTCATGTCAAGCAGTAGTTTATTACAACATTTATTAACGTTAATTTAGTTACCAAGACGCTGTTTTACAGAACATATAGCATCATGTTTGCAGCCCTTGAGTGGTCCTTGAAAATGCAATCTGGCCTTTGGCCAAAAAAAGTTGTGCACCCGTCTTATAGTCTAGGTGGTTGTAAATGTCACAGACACATTAATCTCAAAGTCTAGTTGGTCCTAAATTATACACACATTAATCTCAAAGTCTAGTTGGTCCTAAGTGACACACAAATTCATCTTAGAGCCAAGTTGGTCCGAAATGACAACACATTCATCATATAGTCTAGTTGGTCCTAAATGATACACACAATAATCTCAAAGCCTAGTTGGTCCTAAGTGACACACACATTCATCTTGTAGTCTGTTTGGTCCTAAATGACACACACACACATTTATCTTGAAGTCTACTTGGTCCTAAGTAACACACACATTCCTGTCAGTCTTGTTAGCCTTAAATGATATAAATACATTCATCTCATAGTCTAGTTGGTCCTAAATGATATACACACATTCATCTCAAAGTCTAGTTGGTCCTAAATGACACATACACATTCATGTCTAGTTGGGACTAACTGACACATGTTCATCTCATAGTCTAGTTGGTCCTAAATGATATACACACATTCATCTCAAAAGTCTAGTTGGTCCTATATGAAACATACACATTCCTATCTAGTTGGGACTAACTGACACATGTTCATCTCATAGTCTGGTTGGTCGTAAATGATATACACACGTTCATCTCATAGTCTAGTTGGTCCTAAATGATATACACACATTCATCTCAAAGTCTAATTGGTCCAAAATGACATACACACATTCATGCCATAGTCTAGTTGGTCCTAAATGACATACACACATTCATCTCATAGTCTGGTTGGTCCTAAATGACACATGCACACATGTCAAAGTCAAGTTGGTCCTAAATGACACACACAGACACACACATTCATCCCAAAGTCTAGTTGGTCCTAAATGACACATATTCATCTCATAGTCTAGTGTCCTATATGACACACACACACACACACACACACACACACACACACACACACACATTCATCCATGAGTCTCGTTAGTCCTAAATGACAATCACACATTCATCTCATATAGACTATGAGATGAATAAATGATAAACACACATTCATCTCATAGTCTAGTTGGTCCTAAATGACACACACACAGACATTCATCTCATAGTCTAGTTGGTCCTAAATGACACACACACATTCATCTCATACTCTAGTTAGTCCTAAATGACACACATTCATATCTAGTTGGTCCTAACTGACACATGTTCATCTCATAGTCTAGGTGGTTGTAAATGTCACAAACACATTAATCTCAAAGTCTAATTGGTCCTAAATGACAGATACACATTAATATCTAGTTGGTCCTAAATGACACACACACACACACCCACACATTCATTTCATAGTCTAGTTGGTTCTAAATGATATACACACATTCAACTCAGTCTTCTTGGTCCTAAATGATATACACACATTCATCTCATAATCTAGTTTGTCCTAAATGACACACACACACACATTCATCTCATAGTCTAGTTGGTCCTAAATGATATACACACATTCATCTCAGTCTGATTGGTCCTAAATGATATACACACATTCATCTCATAGTCTGTTTGGTCCTAAATGAGACACACACACACACACACACACACACATTCATCTCATAGTCTAGTTGGCCCTAAATGATATACACACATTCATCTCATAGTCTAGTTGGTCCTAAATGATATACACACATTCATCTCAGAGTCTGGTTGGTCCTAGGTGATACATACACATTAATATCTAGTTGGTCCTAACTGACACATGTTTGTCTCATATTCTAGTTGGTCCTAAATGACACACACACACACACATTCATCTCATAGTCTAGTTGGTCCTAAACGATATACATACATTCATCTCATAGTCTAGTTGGTCCTAAATGACACACACACACACACATTCATCTCATATTCTAGTTGGTCCTAAATGATATACACACATTAATCTCATAGTCTAGTTGGTCCTAAATGACACACACACACACATTCATCTCATAGTCTAGTTGGTCCTTAATGATGTACACACATTAATCTCATAGTCTTGTTGGTCCTAAATGACACACACACACATTAATCTCATAGTCTAGTTGGTCCTAAATGATATACACACATTAATCTCATAGTCTAGTTGGTCCTAAATGACACACACACATTAATCTCATAGTCTGGTTGGTCCTAAATGATATAAACACATTTATCTCATAGTCTAGTTGGTCCTAAATGACACACACACACACACACATTAATCTTATAATCTAGCTGGTCCTAAATGACACACACATATTCATCTCATAGTCAGGTTGGTTCTAAATGATAAACACACATTCATCTCATAGTCTAGTTGGTCCTAAATGACACACACATTCATTTCATACTCTAGTTGGTCCTAAATGACACACACACATATTCATCTCATAGTCTAGTTGGTCCTAAATGACACACACACACATTCATCTCATAGTCTAGTTGGTCCTAAATGACACACACACATTAAACTCATAGTCTGGTTGGTTCTAAATGATAAACACACATTCATCTCATAGTCTAGTTGATCCTAAATGAAAATTTTGCTACAAAGACATCCAGCATAGCCACCATGGCACCAATCTTGAAATCAAGTTATCACTACTTTTACATCTTCTATTCTGTGGTTTCTCAAACAATCACAAATTGTGTAAGATTTGATAATCCTCTAGCAATTGTCTTTAAATTTTCTTAACTTTAATGCTTGCTTGGTTTCTTTAGGATCCTGATTTTATTTTTATGCTTCCTATATCACAGTGGCCATCATGAAAATCTTGTTATTTACTATTACTCCTACATGAATGGTCATATCAGCAGGTGATTTTTATTTTTGTTATCAAAACTGCACCTGAACAGAAATACATGTTGACATTTGGTTCTCATTAGAACACTTCTTATGATGTCTGGTTGGTTCGTGATGGTAATGGTGCCAATCTGACATCCAATAAGGCCTCCTCATAAATGGATGTTTAATCAAGCTGAGGTTTTGCTAAAATTATTCTTATGATATGTGTGTAGTTGGTCTTAAATGAAAATGATGCTGATCTGACATCCATTATGGCTGCTGTTATTGCTACAATACCTAAAAGGAAGATTTTAAAATATTATCTCTAGTCCTCCTAAAGTTTTGTTGTTGAGTTTAATTATAGTGGCGTGCGCACAATTGTGCATGTGCCACTTTTTTCTGACTGCACTGCAGTCTGCTAGTTGTTCCTGGGGAAGGGGATGGTGCCACCTCCTCCAGGCTTTTATGGATTCAAGGAACCCTGATAGTTTGGCCTCAATCTGTGGGTCCATAAAGGTCACTACAGTTGAATGGTTGGCTGTCATTAGTGGGAAGGAGAGCTCGGGAACGGTCCTGCTTGCTTTACATCGCTGGTTTCTTGTTGCATTTGCCTGGTGTTTCTTGCGATTTTAAAAAAAAAAATTTCTGTTATTTTTTTAATTTTTTTTTTTCTTCTTCAAAATGTTCTAAAAGGAGGAGGGGGGATGTTTATGCTGTTTATAGAGGTTCTTAGTAGAAATCATGTATGAAGAGAGATTTTCAAGGTTATTATGGTATTACTAGTCGAGGTGTTTAGGGTGTGTTTCCTACGTTATGTTATTTATAAGTTTTTAGATATTACCTCTTTAAGTTATTTATTAATTAATGTTTTTAGAGATTGAATGTTATTTATACTTTATTTAGCAAGAGACCAGAGGCCTAGCCGATTACACAGTTCGTTAAGGACATCTAGGACCGGAATCCTAGCTGATTACTCGGTTCGTTAAGGATATCTAGGACATCCGATTTTGCGGTTTCCTTAGTTTTTTATAGGTGCTTCGTAAGTGAATTATTTATTAATACTTTTATAAAATTGAATGATATGTTATGGGGTTTTATGTGGTGGCTTCTAAATTTATTTAGCTAGTTACTGGGTCTTTTGGTTTTGTGTAATTATATTTTGTTCCTAAGTCCTGCTGAAGTCTATGAATTGATTTATATTTTTATATGCTGATTGTTTATTTTTATTAAAGTCCGTAAGTAACTCTGGGTATGTGTGTGGTGATCCAATCTCTTTTTGGTTTTTGATAAATATTTTCCGAGCGGGTTGATATTTTGGGCATATATTGAATACGTGGTGTAGATCTTCGGTGGTGTGGCAGTTAAAGCAGTTAATGGTTGCTGGTTTGGGTTCTATAAACCTTCCAAAACTGCTTGCTAGTTTAGTTTTTCCAGTTATTATCCTGTTTATGGTTTTCTGTTCTAAATAGGTACCCTTAGGTAGCTGTATGTTCCTATCTACGTTTTTTGGGGTTTCATGGTGCTTTTTACGTTTTGTGGAGGAGTTCCAAAAATCTTGCCATGTTTGGTCTATATATGTTTGTGCGAAGCTTATTGCTTCTATAGAGCTATAGTTAAACTTGATAGAGTTTTGATCTCCTAGTTTGGTTTTTGCAACTTTGTCTGCTGTTTCGTTGCCAGAGATTCCAGTGTGCGATGGTATCCACATGAGCTCGACTAACTGATGTGCTGTGGTGATATCGTCGATTAATTGGCATGCTGTGTCGAGGAATTGTTCCCTAGAGTGTGTATTGCGATTTTGGATCGATCTGATAACGCTTAGGGAATCGCTTATAATGACTGCTTTAGTTGGTTGTCTTTGATCCATTGTAGTGATTCAAGTATAGCCCAGAATTCAGTGGTGTAAATGGAGCAATAGTCAGGTAATCTGGATCCCGTTTGTATATTGAATTCAGGGATGACTATTGCTGTTGCTGTTCTTGGTGGGTTGTTTGTTTTTGATCCATCGGTATATATGTTAACATAGTCCAGGTATTTTTGGTTGATTTCATTTACCAGTACAGGTTTTAGTAAGTTTTCTTGTCCTTCTTTATTGCCTAATTTGGTAGCTTCAGTGTTAATCCTTGGTAGTTTTTGTATCCATGGTGATTTGTTCTGTTCTGTATTGTTTGTTACCTGTTTTTTTATTAGAGGTATCTTTTCTCTTAGTTCAAGGATTACTTTGCCACTTGGTGTGATGGGTATGATTTGGGGTTTGAAGACAACTTTACACTTATTTATAGCTATTTTGGTGGGATGGTTGTCTGGGTGGGTATCTAATCGAATGGAGTATCGGAGGAGCAGTTCTTGCCTACGTAATTTTAAGGGTAGTTCTCCTGTTAGTGTTTGTAGTTCTTCTAATGACATTGAGGGGAGTGTTCCTGTGCATAATAGTAAGGCTTTTCTCTGGATAGTGTCAAGTTTTTGTAGTACAGGTTGCTTAGCCGAGTTATATGCTTGGCAACCGTAATCCAGTTTTGATCTAATTAGGCTTTTATATATTGTGAGGAGGGTTTCCTGGTTGGATCCCCAGTCAGTCCCTGTGATGTTTCTGAGTAAATTGAGATCTTTGTTACAATTCTGGGTGAGTTGTTCAAATGAATGGCTATATCAACATGGTGGTTTCATCAACATACTTCTTATGATACCTACTTGGTCTAAAGGAAAATGATGTACATCCATTATGACAGCCATGCTGATCATCACTGTCTTAAAAACTTCTTGTCACTGCTCTGCTTAATGGATGATTATTATGACTTGGGATTTTGACCAAAAGGCTTCTAATGATGCCTACTTTGTCCTAGGTGAAAATGGTGCCAGGCCGACATCCAATATGTCTTCCACAGTAGCTAATTTTAAAATATTCTTTTCACTGAGGAATATCATTGATGGTTTCAACAGTTGACAGTTACAAGGAAGAAATATGTTTATCTTGAATTTCTGGAAATTCTTTTTGCCCAGTAGAGCATTAGTCTCTTTGAGATGTCTGCCCAGTAGAGGATTAGTCCCTTTGAGGAGGGGGCCCCGAGTGGCTGCGTGGTCTAAAGCGCTGTCCATTACGGATCACTGCCATCTCACCTCTGTCTGCGTGGGTTCGAGTCTAGGATTCGGCCAATGTGGGTATGTGAGAAAGCTTGCCAGTAGCTTCTTGTGGGTCAGTGGTTCTTCCCGGGTTCTTCCTCCACCATTAATACAGGCCGCCATGCATGGCCTATCGTGTGCTGAAAAATGGTGTTAAACCCCACAACAACAACAACAAAAACAACAACAACCTTTGAGGTGTCTGCCCAGTAGAGCATTAGGCATTAGTCCCTTTGAGGTGTCTGCCCAGTAGAGCATTAGGCATTTGTCCCTTTGAGGTGTCTGCCCAGTCGAGCATTAGTCCCTTTGAGGTGTCTGCTCAGTAGAGCATTAGTCCCTTTGAGGTGTCTGCCCAGTAGAGCATTAGTCCCTTTGAGATGTCTGCCCAGTAGAGCATTAGTCCCTTTGAGGTGTCTGCCCAGTAGAGCATTAGTCCCTTTGAGATGTCTGCCCAGTAGAGCATAGTCCCTTTGAGATGTCTGCCCAGTAGAGCATTAGTCCCTTTGAGGTGTCTGCCCAGTAGAGCATTACTCTCTTTGAGGTGTCTGCCCAGTAGAGCATTTATCCCTTTGAGATGTCTGCCCAGCAGAGCATTAGTCCCTTTGAGGTGTCTGCCCAGTAGAGCTTTAGTCCCATTGAGATGTATGCCTAGTAGAGCATTAGTCCCTTTGAAGTGTCTGCGCAGTAGAGCATTAGTCCCTTTGAGAGATGTTGTTTTAGTGAAAATTTAAAATTGAAATCAGAATTTGCTTTGGTTGTCAGAGTAGAGGGTTTTTGAATTAGTAGAAGAAAAAAAATGATAGTAAAGAAGGAAAATTTTCAGCTTCCCCCCAAAATTTGATTTTTGTCTGGTTTAACAAGTATCCATTTTTTCAGAACAATATATATATATATATATATATATATATATATATATATATATATATATATATATATATATATATATATATATATACTTTTAAATTTTTTTTTGCCTTTGGTTCTCTTAGGCATTTTTAACTTTTGAGACATTGAGACATGCATATTTTGTTGTTCAGACATTGTACCAACCTTCCTGTGGTTCAAGTAACTAAATAGACAGCCAGTGTCATGGTGACTAGGTTGTTTCATAAATTTAATTTGGTAACTTTTAAGAACTTTATTCTGCTCTCTGCCTTGGCAACAGCCAGCATGTAATTTACCTTGATAAATTGTAATAGTTTTAGCAACATGTGTTTGTGCCATTTACCTACTGTAACTTTATCAGGATGTCCACCTGGTCATCCCATGTACCTGCTGTACTTTGTAATCTTGTCAGCCAAACTCCAAAATGACTTGAGGATATGTCTGGGTCTCTTTATGGCTAACACACTGAGCTCAGGTACCTGTATGTAGAGCAAGACCTGCCTACTAATCACAGGTACCTGTACATACAGTTGGGACCTGTCTACTGAGCTCTGGTACCTGTACATAACCCAGATCTGTCTAAAAAGAATGCTTGAAGGACCAAACAAATTTTTCAGTTATGAACAGGTATCACTTGTATAGAGGTTAATTTTAAGTGAAATTGTGTAGGGTGAATTAATTAATCAATACAATGATGTTTTCCAATATTGATACAAGCAGTTAAGATTCAGTACAAAATAATTCTTACCTTATATGATTTACCATAATATTCATCAATCATGAATAATCATTTATTGTTTGACATTTTATATTTTTAGTTGAGAATTAGTTGTAGACAGCTGTTGTAGGGATATAAACTCCTGTCTGTCAGATGTGGTTTAACTTTGCATGGCTTGAAATCCCCTCACCCTCAGCCAGTTCCATCCTAATTATTTCATCCTGTCAGCAATTGTTCATTATATATGTCAGTGTAAAGGAGTCATTCTAGACATGTTCATCATGTATGATTTATATATGTCAGTGTAAAGGAGTCATTCTAGACATGTTCATCATGTATGATTTATATATTTCAGTGTAAAGGAGTCATTCTAGACATGTTCATCATGTATGATTTATATATGTCAGTGTAAAGGAGTCATTCTAGACATGTTCATCATGTATGATTTATATATGTCAGTGTAAAGGAGTCATTCTAGACATGTTCATCATGTATGATTTAAACACTTTTCTGATAATTTAATAACCACTTTATGTGAAGCTTGCCTGTTGCTTTTATCTTGTCTGCTTGGATTGAATTTGAAGGCTACACTTCTGGTGTGTCATGCAGTGAAATATGTTACATTGGCCACACTTCTGGTGTGCCATGCAGTGAAATATGTTACAGTCAGTTTTGATTGGTGGTTATTGTATGTTCAAGTCAATTCCAAAAAGAGGCACTCACTGATCAGAGTATAATCAAAATGTGAGAATGCGAGAAGCATATTGATTATAGCGTAGAGGATTTACACTGTTCATCGGTCAAACAAGAAAACTTCAGTCTGATTAGAGTCAGCAGACAACTGCTACAGTCATGTTCGTATGTCCTAACTTGCAGGAAAATGTATGCCTTGCAGTTAAAAATAGAATGATATTTTAAATTTAAATAATAAAACAATAGAATAATGTTATTTTAAATTACAATACCAAAACTAGAATAATGTTATGTTAATTAAAATAGCAGGATTATAGAATACTGTTATTTTAAACTGGAGTACCACAACAATAGAATAATTTTTTTTTAAATTACAGTACCAAAACTATAAAATGTTATTTTAAATGATAGTACCAAAACTATAAAATAATGTTGTTTTTAATTACAGTAATTAAACTATAAAGTAAAATTATTTTAAATTAAGGCGCCAAAACTATAAAATAATGTTATTTTAAATGACAGTACCAAAACTAGACCATGATATATTACTTCACCATCTGTAGTATGTATCTGGCATTCATGATAAAGCCTTATGTGGTTCAAGTCCTATTTGGTCAATAGGACACAAATTGTGTCTGCAAATGGAATACACTCCAGCCCAGTTAATCTATGTTGTGGTGTTCCACAGGGTTCTGTTCTTGGACCTGTTCTCTTCATTCTATACACTCAGCCACTCTCAAGTGTCATAGATCATCATCCAGTGTGTCACCAATTGTACGCTGATGACACCCAAATTACAAATCTAGCCACCCAACTGAAGTTGATGCTTCCATCCAAGGTGTAGGGAGGTGCATTTCTGATGTGAAATCATGGATGACATGTAACAAGCTGCAGATAAATGATGATAAAACTGAGGCCATTCTGATCACAACACAAAGACTTTCTCATTCACATCCTTTACCTCAAACAATAAATATCAGCAACACCAACATTAAATTCACACAATCAGTATGAAACCTAGGTGTTACTCTGGACAGTACTCTCACATTGCACCAACATGTCATGAACATATGAAAGGCTGCATATCTTGAGCTGAGACACATCAGCTCCATTTGCAAATATCTTTCAGTTGATACCACTAAAACACTTGTGTGTTCATTAGTGCTTTCAAGACTGGACTATTGTAACTCAATTCTGTCTGGTTCATCTCAATATCTACTCCAGAAACTTCAAAAAGTTCAAAACACAGCTGCTTGGATCATACTTAGAGTACCACAATCAGAGCACACACCCCGCTGCTCTGTACCCTACACTGGCTATCCATTCGATCCAGAATCAAACACAAAATTTGTTCTCTGTGCTACATTTCACTGATGGACTCAAGTGCAGTCCAACATACCTATCTGACCTCACCCATGTGTACACACCAGCAGGATACTTATGCTTCTCTTCTGACAATCATATACTCATTATTTCCACTATGAAAACAGTCATATGGACAACATTCTTTTGCATACCAGGGCCCAGCAACATGGAATGAATTGCCCACTGAACTTAGACACAAAGACACAGTGATCCCATTCAAGAGTGCTCTTAAAACTCACTTATTTTAACTGCAAGAACAAACTTAAAGACCTAATAATGTTTCCTACCTTAAATATTTTCAGCATTTTTTTATGTTTTCTAATTTCATGGTGTTTGTTTTTTGTAATCATATCATTATATATGTTTTTTATGTTATAGGTGTTGTCTAATGTTGTAAAGTGCTATACAAAGTCCTCATTATTATTATTATTAAAACTCTAAAATGTTACTTTAAATTACAGTACCAAAACAATAGAATAATGTTATTTTAAATTACAGTACCAAAACAATAGAATAATGTTATTTTAAATTAAAATTGTCTAGATAATTGTTTGACTTGGCTCCAGCATACTGAAAATCAGTTTATCTTGACGTTTTAAGGGTTTTGAAACAATCATTAGTCTGTTAGTCAGAGACTAGTAGATGGGACAAAGGGAAGTTTTATTTTAAAGTTAAGTTCAAGATACAGGGTAGGGTGTGGCGGTGGTATTGGTGGTGTGCTCAGATTGACCTTCTGAATCAGCAAGGATTATTTTTCCACTGATTGTGGTTACAGTTTATTTAAACTACAGTCCTCAAATCGTGCTTTGATAGCTAAACTGTACAGGTATATACTTCAAATCATGATTTGATAAGTGTTAGTAAAGTTTAAAAAGAGCTTGCTTAAATTGTTTTGATGAAAAAAAGATAAAATACATTCTAAAACAAATTTTTAGTATGAAACCAATTTTTTGGATATATGTTTGATTTTTTCGGCTGTATATGTTTTTTTTAAAAATATATAAACATATTGGGGAATAGCATGGGCACCTGCACATAGGGGCAATGGGGACCACTTGCCCCACCCCTTGCATTTCATTGCAAAATGTGTTTTGGCCTGCATCTGTAAAACTTTATAGCTGACCACTAGCTGCCCCCCCCCCAATTCTGCTGGCATCTCAGCGGGAATATGTCGATTATTATTATTACTGTATTACTACTATTATTATTAATATATTCTGAATACTCATATTTTTTTATCAACAGTGTAACTACATGTTCAAGATGTTAGTATGTTATTTAGACTTTCCAACACCAATCTCCACTTCCAACTTCCAAGTCAATATAAAGAACATTTCACCCATCAGCCTCATTTTGATTTTTAGCATTTGATATCAGGAATAGCAATTTGTGCAAAATGCGTATTGTGAAATGGGTCCATTGTTCATTATCCAGATGTGCTGTTTTATCTGTCAGCTTAGAAACACACTGTTTTGTAATCTCTGCTCCACTGCTTTTAATGTTTTTGTTTTCAACTTTATGCATGGAATTTTGTCTCTTTATATTATTTCTTCATTGTGGTACATTTTAGTTTAATCAGATGATGATGAATTACTTGCTTGGCTAGATGTTTGAAACCTAGAAATTTTTCATGGGAGGAATTTATTGTTTCATGGGAGGAATTTATTGTTTCATGGGAGGAATTTAATGTTTTAAGGGAGGAATTTAATGTTTCATGGGAGGAGGTTAATGTTTCAAGGGAGGAATTTAATTTTTCATGGGAGGAATTTAATGTTTCAAGGGAGGAGTTTAATGTTTCACAGGAGGAGTTTAATGTTTCATGGGAGGAATTTAATGTTTCAAGGGAGGAGTTTAATGTTTCATGGGAGGAATTTAATATTTCACGGGAGGAATTTAATGTTTTAAGGGAGGAGTTTAATGTTTCAAGGGAGGAATTTAATGTTTCATGGGAGGAGTTTAATGTTTCATGGGATACTTTGATAGTTCCACAAGATCAGTACAGTTTATAGTGTAGATATGTTGGTGGGTACATATGAGTATTATCATTCTCCCCATCTTCCACAGTTCATTGACAAGTGCATACAGTGTGGCATAACTATATTACTTAACGCCCCTTTTCTGACTGCTCTGGTGGCCTTGTGGTTAGAGCATCCACCTCAGATGTGGGAGGTTGTGGCTTCGATCCCTGGCCGAGTTATACCAAAGACTTATAAAAATGGTATTTACAGCTGCCTTGCTAGGTGTTCAGCATTAAGAGGTTAGTGTTAGGACTGGTCAGCCTGGTGTCAGGATAATGTAACTGGTTGGGACATCATGCTACATGTCTGCGGCATGATGCCCCAGTGCTAGACATCACTGCCACATTGCAGATTTCTTAGCAATATGACTGAAAAATTATTAAAGCTAGGTACGTTAAAAAATAAATCAAAATCACATCACCCCTTTTCTGTGTCCTTTAGCAGCATACTTGAGAACTTTGTGCAAATTTCAGTATTTAATACCAACTTCTTTCTAGATAACCCATTGATTATGTGGTGTACAGTTTAGAAAATGTGATCACTACCACAATGAATGCATTGATTATGTGGTGTACAGTTTAGAAAATGTGATCACTACCACAATGAACGCATTGATTATGTGGTGTACAGTTTAGAAAATGTAATCACTACCACAATGAACGCATTGATTATGGAGTGTATAGTTTAGAAAATGTAATCACTACCACAATGAACGCATTGATTATGTGGGGTATAGTTTAGAAAATGTGATCACTACCACAATGAATGCATTGATTATGTGGTGTACAGTTTAGAAAATGTGATCACTACCACAATGAATGCATTGATTATGTGGTGTACAGTTTAGAAAATGTGATCACTACCACAATGAACCCATTGATTATGTGATGTATAGTTTAGAAAATGTAATCACTACCACAATGAACGCATTGATTATGTGGGGTATAGTTTAGAAAATGTGATCACTACCACAATGAATGCATTGATTATGTGGTGTACAGTTTAGAAAATGTAATCACTACCACAATGAATGCATTGATTATGTGATGTACAGTTTAGAAAATGTAATCACTACCACAATGAACCCATTGATTATGTGGTGTATAGTTTAGAAAATGTAATCACTACCACAATGAATGCATTGATTATGTGGTGTACAGTTTAGAAATTGTAATCACTACCACAATGAATGCATTGATTATGTGATGTACAGTTTAGAAAATGTAATCAGTACCACAATGAACCCATTGATTATGTGGTGTATAGTTTAGAAAATGTGATCACTACCACAATGAATGCATTGATTATGTGGTGTACAGTTTAGAAAATGTAATCACTACCACAATGAACCCATTGATTATGTGGTGTATAGTTTAGAAAATGTGATCACTACCACAATGAACGCATTATGTGGTGTACAGTTTAGAAAATGTAATCAGTACCACAAAGAACCCATTGATTATGTGGTGTACAGTTTAGAAAATGTGATCACTACCACAATGAACGCATTAATTATGTAGTGTATAGTTTAGAAAATGTGATCACTACCACAATGAACGCATTGATTATGTAGTGTATAGTTTAGAAAATATGATCACTACCACAATGAATGCATTGATTATGTGGTGTACAGTTTAGAAAATGTAATCACTACCACAATGAACGCATTGATTATGTGGTGTACAGTTTAGAAAATGTAATCACTACCACAATTAATGCATTGATTATGTGATGTACAGTTTAGAAAATGTAATCACTACCACAATGAATGCATTGATTATGTGATGTACAGTTTAGAAAATGTAATCACTACCACAATGAATGCATTGATTATGTGATGTACAGTTTAGAAAATGTAATCACAATGAATGCATTGATTATGTGGTGTCTAGTTTAGAAAATGTGATCACTACCACAATGAATGCATTGATTATGTGATGTATAGTTTAGAAAATGTAATCACTACTACAATGAACCCATTGATTATGTGGTGTACAGTTTAGAAAATGTAATCACTACCACAATGAACCCATTGATTATGTGGTGTACAGTTTAGAAAATGTAATCACTACCACAATGAACCCATTGATTATGTGATATATAGTTTAGAAAATGTAATCACTACCACAATGAACCCATTGATTATGTGGTGTACAGTTTAGAAAATGTAATCACTACCACAATGAACCCATTGATTATGTGGTGTATAGTTTAGAAAATGTAATCACTACCACAATGAATGCATTGATTATGTGATGTACAGTTTAGAAAATGTAATCACTACCACAATGAACCCATTGATTATGTGGTGTATAGTTTAGAAAATGTAATCACTACCACAATGAACCCATTGATTATGTGGTGTACAGTTTAGAAAATGTGATCACTACCACAATGAATGCATTGATTATGTGGTGTACAGTTTAGAAAATGTAATCACTGCCACAATGAACCCATTGATTATGTGGTGTACAGTTTAGAAAATGTGATCACTACCACAATGAATGCATTGATTATGTGGTGTACAGTTTAGAAAATGTAATCAATACCACAATTAACGCATTGATTATGCAGTGTATAGTTTAGAAAATGTAATTGCTACTACAATGAACACATTAATTTTGTGGTGTACAGTTTAGAAAATGTAATCACCACCACAGTGAACCCATTGATTATGTGGTGTATAGTTTGTTTAGAAAAAATCTCCACCACAATGAACCCATTATTTGGTGTACAGTTTGTTTAGAACATGTAATTGCTACTACAATGAACCCATTGATTATGTGGTGTACAGTTTGTTTAAAAAATGTAATCATAGTGTAACCATGTCTTATTTTTAAAAAATCATTTTATTAGTCACTTTGATTTTACTGTTGTCATCAGCATTTCACAATTGATCTACATTTTTTGGGACAATTTCTCAAATGTAATTTTTGTCCCATCTGCAAACTGTAGTGGAGACAAAAACACAGTTTAATAAATGGTAATATAACAGGCCTAAAGCAGGCCAAGATTTGCATCGAGCTCCTTAATTATTGAAAATTCAAATGAATCATGCATTAAGTTCCTTTACATAGCAAATGTATCATGCATTAAGTCGCTTTACGTAGCAAATGTATCATGCTTTAAGTCCCTTTACATAGCAAATGTATCATACATTAAATCCCTTTACATTGCAAATGTATCATGCACTACGTCCATTTACAT
Source organism: Sinohyriopsis cumingii (assembly GCA_028554795.2). Taxonomy (NCBI): domain Eukaryota; kingdom Metazoa; phylum Mollusca; class Bivalvia; order Unionida; family Unionidae; genus Sinohyriopsis; species Sinohyriopsis cumingii. Next base: position 1,678,601 of record CM068833.1, on the reverse strand, counting down.
AGCAAATGTATCATGCATTATGTCCCTTTACATAGCAAATGGTGCTGCTAATAGTATTTATCCATAACTGCTTTATATTTGAATCGACTACAATTTTAAAAAAAATATGAGAATCAAGATTGAGCATGATGTTATTTTTGTATTCAAATGGTTGCTTTTATATATGAATACACTTTAGTCATAACATGTCTCTGATTTAGTCTTTATTTTAATGTTCATGTTGATAGGGGACTCCTGCCAAGGTATTGATATGCACTTCAATAATTGGTTATCTCATTTGGTAATGAATCTCCTCTTTGAAAGAGGTAATTGTGTGAGGTATGCTGATTTACAGAAGCTTTTACTGTATTTATCCATAAGCATGGCACATTCACAGTTGGATCCAGGATTTATCACAGGAGCAGCTTGAGGTTTAAGGAAGTGCTTTGTTTGTCTTATATCTCAATTTTCATGAACATTGTACATGTTCTTGTTCAACTGACAAAAGGGATTTCAACTGATGTACCGGAAACGATCTAATTTCATTCCTACTATAAAAATTTAATTAACAATGACCCAGATCTGCTAAACAGTCGATTCTAGAGATTCTAGAAGTGAATATTTGGGGAACAATAGCCTTCTCCATTTGATTTAAAGGGGAGATTTTTCATAAATTAAGGCAGGGCTTGAAAATGATAAGCATCTTTTGTGCATTCAGCTGTCTTTTAGATGTTAGTAGAAATTAGCATGAATCCCCCACTCACACAACCAAGAATAGATGTTTAAGAGATATGTAGGTAAATTAAAAGATGGACAATCTGATCAGGTTTTTTATTGCTTGGTGTTGGATGAACAAATTGAATTTTGGACTTGATAGTCTAATGACTTATAGGTAACACTTTAATGATTGCTGATGACTTAAAGGTAACACTTAAATGATTGCTAATGACTTCAAGGTAACACTTTAATGATTAATGACTTCAAGGTAACACTTTAATGATTGCTAATGACTTCAAGGTAACACTTTAATGATTGCTAATGACTTTGTGGGATCATTATTCAATGGCAGAATGTTTACATAAATAAGACTGCTCCGGTGGCCTAGTGGTTAGAGCAGCTGCCTCGGATGTGGGAGGTCATGGGCTCGATCACCAGCTGAGTCATACCAAAGACTTATAAAAATGGTACTAACAGCTGCCTCGCTTGGCACTCAGCATTAAGTGGTTAGTGTTAGGTCTGTGTTAGGACTGGTCAGCCTGGTGTCAGGATAATGTGACTGGGTGGGACATCATGCTAGATGTCTGCAGCATGATGCCCCAGTGCTAGACATCACTATAAACTGTCACATTGAAGACATTGTAGCAATATGACTGAAAAATTGGTTAGCTACGTTAAAAATACACACGCACACACACTTTACATAAATAATATAGAGGAGAGGGGTTAAAACAGAACCTTGAGTGACCCCATAATAAATAGTGTGAGTTTCTGAGCTAGTATTGCCAATGGGTACTTGTTGAGACCTTTGGTTTAGGTATGGTCTAAACCATTTTAAAGAAGAGTTTTCAGACATTTAATAGTTCAATGTTTGCAGCTGAATTTCCTGATTAATCCCAGCCAAATAACCATTATCAGTTTCTTGTAGCCAGGGATCTATTAATTTGGTGAGTTTTGATTGGCACAAGTGATTTTTCTAAATCCTGAATGTGTCATATGAAATAAAAAGTATAGCTTCTTGATTTTCAGATGATTTTGATAGTATAGATAAAATGGATGTCCATGGAACCTCCTTTTTTCTTTCTTAAAGATTTTTGTAACCTTTGCACATTTGAAGGTATCAAAGTTATCACTCAGTATACTTGAGTTTATAATATGCATTACTGGCTATATTGTAACTGGTACAGTAAATTTAATAATTTGTGTACCAGTGCCAGCCAGTCTAGTTTAAGAATTCATGGACCAGTGCCATAAAGTCGAGAGGATTTATTAATAGTCAACTTACTTAGAGTATCAAAACCTAAGATTCTCTAATATTAGCTGTTGAAAAATATTTATCATCATGAATTTTGGCTCTTTTCAGAAAAAGAAGGGTATCAAGCCTAATTGGGATGTTAGTCTGGTTCTCAGTACATTTTATGGAGCTGCTCATGAAATTATTGAACATTGCAACAAGATCTCAGAGATGATACTATGTCACCATCCTGCTTAAGTCTAGGGCAAAAGCAACTGTTTTTGGATGGGTTCGGTTCTTTTACAGGCTTCCACAATCTCTTGGAACTTTTACTTTAATAAATCTGGCTTGGCCAGAATGGGTGGGTGAGAGAGCTTGCCAATACTGAGCTAATAGTCTGTTTATCATATTATCTTATGCCTCATTAAATTCTTGTGGAATTTGTCCCTTTGGAGCCTAGCTAGTCTAGTAATCTCATGGTTAATTTGCTTGGGTGTAATTTGGCCTTTTACCCTTTTTATTATAATTTTGTGGCATACTTGTCTAAGACTATTTAATAATTGATAATTGATACCATATGTCTAGGGAGTGTTGACTTTCAGCTACATTGTAACTAAGTGGAAGGGTTTGCAAATTAAATCATTCAAGAATACTTCATCATCAAACTTTAAAATCCCTGCATTGTGTGCTGGCCCAGTTTTAGATAATTTTGGAATGTGTAGTTATGCAGACCAGATAGTGATCACTTAACACATTAACCCCTGAAGGTTTTTGCCATTTTTGCCTGAAAATCAAGTAGGAAACACAGTTTGAAAGCTATTTCTGAATAGACTTGAAAACACCAAATCCCCGGTCATCTTTCAATAACATACTGCCTAGTTGTGTTAGAAACATCATTTTTCGTTGGCTGTTGGACTCGCGCATGAGCAGAAGGGTAAAAGTTGGACTTGTTTTTTTTTTTGTTTTTTTGCTAAATGGAGCCACTCTTTATTCCAAATGCCCATCTTATCCTACTTTTTGCAAAGGCTCATCTGTCTTTTTGCAGTTCATACCGGTTTGCCTTAGATCTGAGACCAAAAAGTCTAAAATCCGGACACAAAATGGGATTCCGACCACGGGCGAATTTTGCGTAAAAAAAAGTTAGGTCCAAAAAAATGAGGTTTTTCTATCTGTATTTTGTAATGCAACTAGATATTCCAGATTATTTGGTATCATTGTAGAGCTACATCTGTCTACCTTTCTATAATACCATCCACTTTAGTGTATCATGCATGACCATGACACTACAGAGCTCGGTAGTAGGCTACTACCGCCTGCCCCGTAAAGTCATCACTAGGGGTTAATCTGTTAATGGATACACTTGCACATTGTTTTCATTTATGTTGTCAGGTTTATTAGTAGCACATCTATCTGTTTCTAGTGACAATTACTTAGTCAAGTTTTAAAGTTACTTGTACATTTTAATGGTGGAATTTTCATGTAGTTAAAATATGATGGCTTCTTGTCTAAATCTTCCTTTAGTAGGGCTTTCTGAATTTTTAACGCTCAAATGGGTCAATAAAATCAGTTATAGAACTAGGTAGCGTTTAATCTGAACTTAATTACACATAGAAAGTATGAGAAACAAATGCATTGACTTCAATTCTTCATAAAATAATAACTGAATGTCATGAAGAGTTCATGGGTTCAAATCCTGGCTGAGTAATACCAAAGACTTATAAAAATGGTACTAGGCGGTCCCTTGCATGGTGCTTAACATTAAGAGGTTAGTGTTAGTACTGGTTGGTCTGGTGTCAGGATAATGTGAGCGAGTGGGACATGATGCCATGTGTCTGCAGCTTGATGCCCCATGCTAGACATCATTATAAACTGCAACACTGCAAACATCATAGCGATATGACTCAAATTGTTACAGCTACATTAAAATTCCTATATAAAAAAAAACAACCCACACATAATAAACAATTCATCCAATTTGCAAAGATTGAAGACCCATAATATCAAATACACCAAGTTATATTAGTGATTGATTCTTTTCTTCTTAGTATAATATTACATGTATTTAGATCACATAGGTTTTCCTTGATATAAAGCCAACCCAGCTGATATGGTAGCTTGAAAATCAATAGCAATTTCAATGTGTCCTATATACTGTATAACCAGATTGTGCTGATGTACCATTAAAACACACACACACACACACAGGACTGTTATTTCGATCATTAAAATTATATAAACAATTCTGAAAACTTTTTACTTGATAGGAGACATCAAGTTGCAACACTGTCATTTTATATGCAATCTCCTCAAGCATTCTTCACCAGGGTAAAAAAAAGAAGTGACATCACATTGTTGACATCATAAAGGACACTATTTTGAACTTGTGCAGTAATAAATCAAAGAAGTTTAGGCAAAATTAAATCTTGCATAAAATAAGACTGAAATGAGTCAGTCCTAACATTATATGAGCCTTAATATTGAAATGAGTCAGTCCTAACATTATGTGAGTCTTAAAATTGAAATGAGTTAGTCCTAACATTATGCGAGTCTTAAAATAAGACTGAAATGAATCCTATGATTATGTGAGCCTTAAAATTGAAATGAGTCAGTAATAACATTATGTGAGTCTTAAAATAAGAGTCTTAAAATAAGACTGAAATGAGTCAGTCCTAATATTATGTGAGCTGTAAAGGGCTTTCACAAGTCTCTACAACCGTATACACTGTATTATTACCCAGGTTAATTAATTAACAGAATAATTAATTCTAGATGCTGCTTAGCACCCTTACTGAAAATGACAGACCTGTCAGATGGTTGATGAGAAGTGGGGGGGGTGAGGTGAAAAAAATGATTCAAATTTTCAGAATTTTATTGCAGTCATGTAGTACTAAACAGAAATTAGTTTGATAAATTACGCCACCTGTGTAATGATAATGAACTGAATCTTTAGGGTCTGATATCGCCTAGTCATGAAAATGTGCAACCATTATGTGAGCCTTAAAAACAAGTCAGTCCTAAGATTATGTGAGTCTTAAAATTGAAATGAGTCAGTCCTAAGATTATGTGAGCCTTAAAATTGAAATGAGTCAGTCCTAAGATTATGTGAGCCTTAAAACTGAAGGACTCATGGTACTAATTCAACTCCAATGGTAAACATATGGAAACTCTATCATATTCAAAATTCAATAACTTAAAATTTCTGGGTGCTGATAATGAGACCTATAAATTCTTCATGCACATCTAACCTTGGTGCAAGCTTATATGTGGAGAACACCATATGACCTGCGGCATTTTGTTTACATACATGTGCATGAAACACGTGTTATTGATTCTGCACCAAATGAATCAGGTGCTACTTTCAGTATTGAGTACTCCGGAGTCAAGCCTGTAAAAATGCTAAAATTGCATCAGTAGAAATTTGTCAATATGTTTTTTTACATTACATATAGGATAAGCTCTCAAAAGATATTTTTCCTAAAATTTTAATTTTCATTATTAACCAATTATGGACCACCAAACCTGTAAATACTCTATTATTTCTTCACCCATTGCTAGACTGGTTCACAGTTCTTCCGTATAATTAGTACCGTGTGTCCTGAAATGAGTCAGTCCTAACTGCACACATCAGTGTACATTGTATATACTTAATTTTAGTTCTTATGGTTGAAGGGTTCTTTGGGTGATATATACTTATATTCAGATCCTATGTTTGACAACTTATAAACCTACGTGGAATAGCACAACTCTATGACATGTGGCCATTTTGAATTTCACGCTAGATATGGCTGTTATCAAATACCGGTAAGTGTCTAAATTGCATGCAGGTGTGTTCCAGTAGCAAAGTTGCACATCAACACCCACAAATGGTCCATTAGTATAAAAACAGATTTGGTTGTTTGATTTATCGGACTAGTCAGAAGCTAATACTCTGATTATGTGGTCTGTCAAGAGTACTTTTGCTGATTAAGTCAGTCATAAGACAAAAATATGTGGTTCTTGACCCAATTTTAATGGCCCCAACTGTAAACATTTTTTTTATCATGTACCGAAAAAGATGGTTTCAACCTTGCCTACTGGTCATGGACTAGAAGATAGAAGAGCTGAGAATGTATGTTGGTCCATACATTAGATTTTTATGGCTGCTACTCCTATGGCTACAACAGTGGCCATCTTATAAATTTTGTTATTGCTACTCCTTTTGGTCATATCAACATTGGGTTTTACCAGAAGTTTTCTTGTGATGGTGAGTTGGTCCTACTGAAAATGGTAATGATCTGATGTCCAATATGGCCACCATAGCAGCCATCTTGAAAATCTTGCCACAACTCCATCTGGATGGATAATCACATCAACATGGTTTTTTTGCATAAAGATGTCTTATATTGTCAACTTGATCTCAATAAAAATGTTGTTGATCTGATGTCCAATGCGATTGTTAGGGCAGCCATCTTTAAAATCTAGTTATTTCTCCTGAACAGATTGTTACATTAACATGGGGGTTTTCGCTGAAACACTTTTAAAAAAATCATATCTAGTTTGTCCTAAATTAATGTGTTTCTGATCTGCAATCCAATATGTCCACCATGGAATCCATATTGAAAATCATACTTTTCTTTATCTTTCCAAACTGATAGTCATATCAACACTGGGTTTTCACTAAAAGACTTTTTATCATGTCTAGCTTATTGTAAATGATAATTTTGCTGAGCTGATGTCCAGTGTGGCTACCAGGGCAGCCGTCTTTAAAATATCGTTATCACAATTTTACTTAGAAAATCATATTGATGTGGGGTTTTCATCAGAAGACTTCTTTTGATGTCTAATTGGTCTTAAATAACTATGGTGCTGATCTGACTTTCATTATATCACTTAAGCCATCTTGTAAATCTTGTTATTGCTACTTATGAATGTAAATCATATCTTGAAAATATTATGTCAATTCCTCCCTAAATAGATGGATATATCAAGATATGGTTTTCACCACCAGACTTCTTGTGACACAGGTTGTAGATGAATGTGATGCCAGTTGTACATTCAATACAGCTGCCACAATTTCTTCAAAATATTTTGCCACTACCCTCCCAGAATGGATGATCATTATGACATGGAATTTTCACCAAACACTTCTAATGATGTCTAATGCCTAAATGAAATTGTTGCCAAGCTGTATATGTACCATAGCAGCTGATTTGAAAATCTTGTTATCACTGAAGAATATCAGATGGTCAGTACTTCACAGTTAACAGGAAGAAGTGTGGTTTTCATGATTTCCTGGAAATTCTTTGCAAAGCATCAGTCCCTTCAAGGTACACTTGTTTTCCTCTTCAATGGTAGTCTTTTCCTCTTCACTGGTAGTCTGTGACATGTACCAACATGAGCTGGATAAAAAGTACCTTAAAGTCATACCAAAGACTTGGTACTAACAGCTGCCTTGCTAGGCACTCAGCATTAAGAGGTTAGTGTTAGGGCTGGTCGGCCTGGTGTCAGGATAATGTGAGTGGGTGGGACATGATGCTACATGTCTGCAGCAATGATGTCCCAGTGCTAGACATCACTATAAACTGCCACACTGCAGACATCGTAGTGATATGACTGAAACATTGTTAGAACTATGTTAAAAGTCAAAACTTACACACATACACACACACTATCCTGTTAGCAAAAATAAACTTTTCTATTTTTGGCCTAATAATCATTCTGCAATACACTTCTTTTTTTATTGTTATATGTTCACTTTATCATTTTTCATGCATGTAAAGGCTTTCTTTCCATCTTTCTATTTGTATACAACTCCTGGTCAATTGTGAACATCTAGAGCAAGATCTGCCATCCCATATTGGGTTGGCCAATCAGGGTCTGTGTTGTTTGTTCAGCTCATTATTTGACCCAGATCTGCTGAGGTAGTATGCAAAAAGAGATATGGGTAAAAAAAGAGAAAAGCTGTATTCTAGTAAAGAGACAAGAATTTCAGTTTTTTCCAAGTCATGTCATCATATATTCTCATGTCTGTTAAAGCAAGTGTGTGCTTCCATGCCTTCAAAAGTTTTCTTCAAAGTCAATATGCTAAAGGCCAGTTCAGTTTCAGAGTAACACTGTGTATTTTCACTTGCCTCACTTAAGCATGGTATGATAGTATCAGATTCAGAGTAACACTGTGTATTTTCACTTGCCTCACTTAAGCATGGTATGATAGTATCAGATTCAGAGTAACACTGTGTATTTTCACTTGCCTCACTTAAGCATGGTATGATAGTATCAGATTCAGAGTAACACTGTGTATTTTCACTTGCCTCACTTAAGCATGATATGATAGTATCAGTTTCAGAGTAACAATGTATTTTCACTTGCCTCACTTAAGCATGATATGATAGTATCAGATTCAGAGTAACACTGTGTATTTTCACTTGCCTCACTTAAGCATGATATGATAGTATCAGATTCAGAGTAACACTGTGTATTTTCACTTGCCTCACTTAAGCATGATATGATAGTATCAGATTCAGAGTAACACTGTGTATTTTCACTTGCCTCACTTAAGCATGATATGATAGTATCAGATTCAGAGTAACACTGTGTATTTTCACTTGCCTCACTTAAGCATGATATGATAGTATCAGATTCAGAGTAACACTGTGTATTTTCACTTGCCTCACTTAAGCATGATATGATGATATGATAGATAGTATCAGATTCAGAGTAACACTGTATTTTCACTTGCCCTGTTTCCATGACCTATTATATTAGTACATTAAAATCTTTGAAAATCATTGAGTATCCAACCTGGCTGGTACAGTCAGGTACTGAAAACTCTTTGAAGTACTCATCTTACCATGTACTGATACTGTCAGATACTGAAAACTTGTCAAACTACTCATCTTACCATGTACTGGTACATTCATGTACTAAAAACTCCTTAAAGTACCCAACTTACCATGTGTTGGTACAGTCAGGTACTAAAAACTATTTGAAATACAGTACTCAACTTGCCATGTACTGGTACAGTCGGGTGCTAAAAACTATTTGAAATACTCAACTTACCATGTGCTGGTACAGCCAGGTACTAAAAACTATTTGAAATACTAAAATTACCATGTACAAGTACAGTCAGGTACTGAAAACTATTTGAAATACAGTACTCAACTTGCCATGTACTGGTACAGTTGGGTACTGAAAACTATTTGAAATGCTCAACTTACCATGTACTGGTACAGTCAGGTACTAAAAACTATTTGAAATACTAAAATTACCATGTACAAGTACAGTCAGGTACTGAAAACTATTTGAAATACAGTACTCAACTTGCCATGTACTGGTACAGTTGGGTACTAAAAACTATTTGAAATACTCAACTTACCATGTGCTGGTACAGTCAGGTACTAAAAACTATTTGAAATGCTCAACTTACCATGTGCTGGTACAGTCAGGTACTGAAAACTATTTGAAATACAGTACTCAACTTGCCATGTACTGGTACAGTTGGGTACTGAAAACTATTTGAAATACTCAACTTACCATGTGCTGGTACAGTCAGGTACTAAAAACTATTTGAAATGCTCAACTTACCATGTGCTGGTACAGTCAGGTACTAAAAACTATTTGAAATGCTCAACTTACCATGTGCTGGTACAGTCAGGTACTAAAAACTATTTGAAATGCTCAACTTACCATGTGCTGGTACAGTCAGGTACTAAAAACTATTTGAAATGCTCAACTTACCATGTGCTGGTACAGTCAGGTACTGAAAACTATTTGAAATACAGTACTCAACTTGCCATGTACTGGTACAGTTGGGTACTGAAAACTATTTGAAATACTCAACTTACCATGTGCTGGTACAGTCAGGTACTAAAAACTATTTGAAATGCTCAACTTACCATGTGCTGGTACAGTCAGGTACTAAAAACTATTTGAAATGCTCAACTTACCATGTGCTGGTACAGTCAGGTACTGAAAACTATTTGAAATACAGTACTCAACTTGCCATGTACTGGTATAGTCAGGTACTAAAAACTATTTGAAATACTCAAATTACCATGTACAAGTACAGTCAGGTACTGAAAACTATTTGAAATACAGTACTCAACTTGCCATTTACTGGTACAGTCAGGTACTGAAAACTTTTTGAAGTACCCAAAAAGAAATCGCAACCTTATTTTTAAGGTTGCAGCAAGCCTATGTTAGCTTGCAGCAAGCTTTGATTTGAAACCACACCAAGCTTGCCTAATTGCAAGCTTGTGCAAGCTTCACTATTACTTGCTTGTCATGTAAGCTTGCGGCAAGCTTGCCAATTACAGGCTTGTGCAAGCTTACTAATTATAAGCTTGCACAAGGTTGCAAACAAAGCTGACCTAGCTAGCTGCATCAGAAGAACTGATATGGCTTTGATTAAATTATTCTATACATGGTCACATACCTCCATTTTTCTAGCTCTTGATGTGCGAAAAGTACGTAATGTAAAATATTAAAATGAAAATGTTACTATATGGTGAAAATTAATTAGCATGAGATCTTACTGTCACAGTGAAAGAAAAGAATGAAGTCATCAAATCATTTAATATTTAATCAGATAAAAATATAAGAGCATATAAATATGAGTGAGGAAACTATACTTTTGTTCTGTATGGCTTTAGAAATGTCCTACTAATTTACTTCCCTAAAGAAATCCATTTGGGGGAGGCTGGTGTCATATGGTTAGGTTTCCTCTCTCAGCTGTCAAAATGATAAACAGTTAGGTGAAAATAAGAATGTTTGCCATTTGAATTACTCTGAACAACCTCTTCTAAACAAAATCCTCAGAATAAAATTCTGCATCCTCCTCTGCTTCTGGTGTGATTCAGGTATCGTCCACTGAAATGGATTACAGCAACATGTACTATGTAACCAGAAAAAAACCCAGAGTATTTACCTCTTTGGCAAAAGCATTTCATTTTTAGTTCCAAAATTATTTATCAATTTATCAAGTCCAAAAAATATCAGTAAATGTTATTCAAGATAATCCTTTAATGAGCTCCTAAAATTTAGTTTTACCATCCATTTTGAAAAGGCTATGAAATTTGTCAAATGAATGGCACTTCAGAGCTTTAAACAACAACAGAAAAATCTGATGAAACTGATTAGGTACCTTATGACATTTTGAAATATAATAACTGCCATCTTCTTTGAGAGTGAAAAGAATTAAATGTAACAACCTCTGAACAATTGTTGAATTTGATATGTGAGAGGAAAGAAAGACCCTTAGAATAGCTGAAATGAGATTCACAAGCGTGCTTAATTTTATAATCTCATAACCCTATTGTCGATAACTGACAGCACTGCATCGATTACTGCAGTTTGGCAAGTGCAGCAATAAATAATAATGATCTTCAGACTTGTCATCGCAGTTGTTGGTTGAAGCAACATTACCAAGTCATTTTTTGACGTATTTAAATCATAAAAGTGAAACAGAATACAACCGCCAATCTACAGTCCTGAAAACTGGCAAAATACAACACACTCTTGAGTTTACTCACCAACATGATAACTCCATGACTTCAAATTATCTCTTGGGTTATGGGATTGGTTACTGCACAAATATTGCTTCAGTGGGTAATGAAATTTACAGAATTAACGAGCTAAATTGTGATGGTTCAACTTTGAAAATTGCGCCTAATTTTTTAACGCGAGGCTACAATGGTTGTTTTGTGATCTTGCGACTCAAATATGTTGTGTGTATATTTAGAGTTCGTAAACCAGTCTGCTGACCGTAAACAGGGGAAGTAACTGCCTTTAATGACGTGATATCGAATAAGTTTTTTGTGGAAAACACATTTCATCTTCCATGCTTTTATTTGATTTTTTTTTAAACAAGCAAAATTCACAAAGCTCAATTCTTTATAGAATGTTGGCAGAATAGGATGTATCTCTCTCTTTCAAAGAAAAACAAATATTGTATATATTTTTAAATTTTTATTTAGTAAGTAAATAACTGACAATTATTTTTTTCTTCTGGCAGCAGATTGTCATTGAAACAAATATATGACAATTCTTTCAAAAACTTAATGTCAGAAGTTAATATTACAAGAGTTACTGGGACAATATTTGATGGTGCAGTCGGTAAATAGCATTTACAACTACTTGACATCAGATATCTTGCTGTATTAAGATAACTAAATAACTTTGCAATCAGCAATTACTATCTATTTTACAGGATTTTACTAATGGAATTCTTTATTCAGTCTTCCATTCCCTGACAAAAATGATTATAGCTAATTAAGTGTACAATCACTTAAAGAATTTCCTTTATGCAAAAAATCTCAATTGTTTCTCTAACATGTATAATATTTGTAAAAATTTGAAAATGAGAAAAAAGACGTTTGGTCAAGAAATAATTCAGTTTATTTTGAAATATATTAATAATGTTCATAATTAATTTAAAGGTAGAGAAATGTTGGAGTAATATATTTTATTTATGTATCAGCTAAGTACATGTAATTCAAGTTCTTGGCACTTTGCATCACAGAAAATGTACATGTATATTATTTAACTCAAGTGCATTATCAGATGCTATAAATAAAAGCTAGATTACCGGTAACATCTTTTAATTTGACAGCGTAGTTTCTTATACTGAGCATCATCTCGTCACAAGATATATTCTTGAACATTTTAGGAAGTAATGATCTTGTGTAGAACTGCCAGCTTTCAACTTTCAACTGATTATTGCAAGCTTGCACAAGCTTACATCAAGTATTTTAAATTTTGCAAGCTTGCAGACTTGGAAAAATTCCTTTAGCAAGCTTGCACAAGCTAGTGCAAGCACTGTTACTAGCTTGTGGAACCTCAGCTTGCTTGTTGTATACTTGTATTAAATTCAGACTTTCACATGTTCATATAAAATGAAGTACATGTACAATCTATGCAGTGTTTATTAGTGAAGTACATATATAATTACTTCCACTCAGCCATATTAGTGTCTATAAAGTTGTTTTGTGTGTACAGAATAGTACAGTTTCCAACAGTTCCATGCTATAGTGCAGCATCTGTTCTTTGGCCATTGCAAGTAAGTGGCTTTTCACCTTTGTGTTTTTGTGTTGTGTAATTTAAGGCCTACATTACTAAATAAGAAGGGGCCCCGAGTGGCCGAGTGGTCTAAAGCGCTCTTCGTTATGGATCACTGCCATCTCACCTCTGTCTGTGGCGGTTCGAGTCTAGGATTCAGCCAATGTGGGTATGTGAGAAAGCTTGCCAGTAGCTTCTCGTGGGTCGGTGGTTCTTTCCGGGGTTTTCCCGGGTTCTTCCTCCACCATTAATACTGGCCGCCATGTATAGCCTATCGTGTGCTGAAAAATGGCGTTAAACCCCACAACAACAACAACAACTAAATAAGATGGCATGAGATAGTTTCATTTAACTTTATTTAGGATGTTTTAAGTTTGGATACCTGTGTTTGAACTTTGAACACATTATCTTTTCACACAGTGTGCTGTAAAATGTACTACAATGTTTTTGAATACATTGTGGTTCAAGTTCATATACCATGTGGTCTTATCTCCAGTAACATACTTGGATACAGTTTGGCTTAATCTCAGATACTGTACTTTGGATACAGCTTGGTCTAATCTCAGATACTGTCCTTTGGGTATGGTGTCATTTAATTCATATACTCTAGTTTTGGATACATTGTGGTTCAGTCTCAGATACCATACTTTGAATATAGTGTGGATAAAGTTAAAGTACAGTGGTTTAATCTCAGAGTGTACTTTGGATGCAGTGTGGTTTATTCTCAGATACTGTACTTTGGCTTCTGATTGATGATTATAGAAGGTTTAAAGGTCTGTGTTTTGGGTCTCCTTAAGTTTATATATAATCCATAGGTAAGGATTTGTATATGTTTAATCTATTGGTAAAGATTTGTATGTGTTTAGTCCATATGTAAGGATTTGTATGTATTTAATCCATATGTAAGGATTTGTATGTATTTAATGCATATGTAAGGATTTGTATGTATTTAATCCATATGTATGGATTTGTATGTATTTAATCCATATGTATGGATTTGTATGTATTTAATCCATATGTAAGGATTTGTGTCTATTTAATCCATATGTAATGATTTGTATGTGTTTAGTCCATATGTAAGGATTTGTATGTATTTAATCCATATGTATTGATTTGTATGTATTTAAACTGTATGTAAGGATTTGTATATATTTAATCCATATGTAAGGATTTGTATGTATTTAATCCATATGTATGGATTTGTATGTATTTAATCCATATGTATGGATTTGTGTGTATTTAATCCATATGTAAGGATTTGTATGTATTTAATCCATATGCAAGGATTTGTATGTATTTAATCCATATGTAAGGATTTGTATGTATTTAATCCATATGCAAGGATTTGTATGTATTTAATCCATATGTAAGGATTTGTATGTATTTAATCCATATGTATGGATTTGTATGTATTTAATCCATATGTAAGGATTTGTATGTATTTAATTCATATGCAAGGATTTGTATGTATTTAATCCATATGTAAGGATTTGTATGTATTTAATCCATATGTAAGGATTTGTATGTATTTAATCGATATGTAAGGATTTGTATTTAATCAATATGTAAAGATTTGTATGTATTTAATCCATATGTAAGGATTTGTGTGTATTTAATCTATAATGCCACAGACATGTAGCATAATGTCCCATCCAGTCAAATTATCCTGACACCAGACCAACCAGTCCTAACACTAACCTCTTAATGCTGAGTGCCAAGCAAGGCAGCTACTATTACCATTTTGTAAAGCCTTTTGTATGACTTGACTAGGGTTCAATCCAGTGACTTCCCACATCTGAGGCAGATGCTCTAAAATATTAGGCCACATAAATGACTTGCATAGAGTAATATTTTACAGCAAGATAAAATATGACATGTTAAAATTCTGTGAAAGTTGTATAAATTAAAATATAAAAGTAATGCATCTAAAATCATTAAGACATAATCTATCTTGGTATACAAAAAGTATTCTCTCACAAAGTCCAAGATTTTCTTTGGTACTACACTATCATACCATTTCTTCCTAGGTTTCACATCAAACTGCTTTTGTCTCATATGTTGTAAGTCTACAAAATTGTCAGTGTACATGCTACACTCTGGTCAAGGTTGATCTGTGTTTTAAAAATTAATATTAATGCTGAAAAAATGCAAGACATTTATTTTAAATCAATATCAGTGTTGAAAAATGCAAGACAAGCAATGACCTGTAACAAGACAAGTAATGACCTGTAACAAAATAAGTAATGACCTGTAGCAGGACAAGTAATGACCTGTAGCAAGACAAATGATGACCTGTAGCAAGACAAGTAGCAACATAGGTAATGACATGTAGCAAGACAAGTGATGACCTGTAGCAAGACAGGTTATGACATGTAGCAAGACAAGTAATGACCTGCAGCAAGATAAGTTATGACATGTAGCTTTAGCAAGACAAGTAATTACCTGTAGCAAGACAAGTAATGACCTGTAGCAAGAAAAGTTACGACCTGTAGCAAGACAAGTTATGACCTGTAACAAGACAAGTTATGACCTGTAGCAAAACAAGTGATGACCTGTAGCTTAAGCAAGAAAAGGTATGACCTGTAGCAAGACAAGTGATGACATGTAGCAAGACAAGTGATGACCTGTAGCAAGTTATGACCTGTAGCTGTAGCAAGACAAGTAATTACCTGCAGCAAGAGAAGTTATGACATGTAGCTTTAGCAAGAAAAGTTATGACCTGTAGCAAGACAAGTTATGACCTGTAGCAAGAAAAGTTATGACCTGTAGCAAGACAAGTTATGACCTGTAGCAAAACAAGTGATGACCTGTAGCTCTAGCAAGAAAAGTTATGACCTGTAGCAAGACAAGTGATGACATGTAGCAAGACAAGTGATGACCTGTAGCAAGTTATGACCTGTAGCTGTAGCAAAACAAGTGATGACCTGTAGCAGGACAAGTAATGACCTGTAGCAAGACAAGTTATGACCACCTGTAGCTGTAGCAAGACAAGTGATGACCTGTAGCTGTAGCAAGACAAGCAATGACCTGTAGCAAACAAGTAATGACCTGAAGCAAGACAAGTGATGACAAGTTATGACATGTAGCAAGACAAGTGATCACTTGTAGCAAGATAAGTGATGACATGTAGCCAGACAAGTGATCACTTGTAGGAACACTACCCCTCCCCCCCAACAAAAATTGGTGTTGGTCACAACATCTTTCTGGAATTTATAAAAAAAGGCTACATCAAAGCTATAAATATCCATTTTGTATATATCTGTACCACTTAGAAAACTTCATTCACGTATCTTAAACTTTTACACTAATCACCAGACTGTTACCCACACATACCATATAGTCAGACAGAAGCTTTTTAATGTGAATTCAGTTGAGAAGCTTTTTAATGATGTACCACTGGATAAAATCTTGGACTTAATAAAAGTACGTTCTTTATTAATTTCAATCCTAGATGTTAGGGATTTTATATTTGTTACCTTTATCTTGTATTTTATACAGTCATTTTTTATATTGTAGTACTGCATGTTTTAGTTTTTTTGGAAGGGTTTATCTGACATCTTTTTTGCAGACTTTGCCTTTACAGTTTTGCGTCTTTGAATGTGCCAGTGTTGTGCTAATGATAAACAATACACATACTGCTTACTAGTACAGTCTTAAATATTTACATGCTACTCATACTGATTATTAGTACAGTCTACTGTATTGACATGCTAATCATACTGATTACTAGTACAGTCTGCTGTATTGACATGTTACTCATACTGAGTATTAGTACAGTCAACTGTATTGACATGCTACTCATACTGATTATTAGTACAGTCTACTGTATTGGCATGCTAATCATTCTGATTACTAGTACAGTCTGCTGTATTGACATGCTAATCATACTGAGTATTAGTACAGTCAACTGTATTGACATGCTACTCATACTGATTATTAGTACAGTCTACTGTATTGGCATGCTGATCATACTGATTATTAGTACAGTCTACTGTATTGGCATGCTGATCATACTGATTATTAGTACAGTCTACTGTATTGGCATGCTGATCATACTGATTATTAGTACAGTCTACTGTGTTGACATGCTACTCATACTGATTACTAGTACAGTCTGCTGTATTGACATGTTACTCATACTGATTATTAGTACAGTCTACTGTATTGACATCCGACTCATACTGAGAGAAACCTTTTACAAGAGTCTTTAAAACATGATAAAGACCTCTTCCAGAAGTCTTTGAAACACGAGATAAACCTATAGAAACAAAGGGAAATTACATACACTTTGTTAGTAGCAAAGATATAAACTGTTCATTCATTACATTGGATCTGCATACTGATCAGTATGAACTGCTCATTCATTACATTGAATCTGCATACTGATCAGTATGAACTGCTCATTCATTACATTGAATCTGCATACTGATCAGTATGAACTGCTCATTCATTACATTGAATCTGCATACTGATCAGTATGAACTGCTCATTCATTACATTGAATCTGCATACTGATCAGTATGAACTGCTCATTCATTACATTGAATCTGCATACTGATCAGTATGAACTGCTCATTCATTACATTGGATCTGCATACTAATCAGTATGAACTGCTCATTCATTACATTGGATCTGCATACTAATTAGTATGAACTGCTAATTCATTACATTGGATCTGCATACTGATCAGTATGAACTGCTCATTCATTACATTGGATCTGCATGCTGTCAGTATGAACTGCTCATTCATTACATTGGATTTGCACACTGATCAGTATGAACTGCTCATTCATTACATTGGATTTGCATACTGGTCAGTATGAACTGCTCATTCATTACATTGGATTTGCATACTGATCACTCATATGATGTAGAGGATTCAATTCTGGTTCACACAGTTACTGACATTTCTATTATCAACTTGTCTTCACATAATCAGTTAAGGCAAAGACAGTATGTGTTTCCTATTGCACTGATTTTAAAATTAGGGTAGGTAGGTAGCTTTCTTTTATAACATTATATGTGTGTGTGTGTGATTTGGATTTTTAACGTAGCTCTAACAATTTTTCAGTCATATTACTATCATGTCTGCAGTGTGGCAGTTTATAGTGATGTCTAGCACTGGGGCATCATGTTGCAGACATGTAGCATGATGTCCCACCCAGTTACATTATCCTGACACCAGGCCGACCAGTCCTAACACTAACCTCTTAATGCTAAGTGCCAAGCGAGGCAGCTGTTATTACCATCTTTGTAAGTCTTTGGTATGACTCGGCCGGGGATCAAACCCACGACCTTCTGCTTCTGAGGTGGACGCTGTAACCACTAGGCCACCGGAGCGGTCTATAACATTATATATTGGAATGATTAGTATATATATAATGTACTAGGCACTTCAAGTTCTGGACTAAACCAACTCGATTAGATGCCCAAATCAATTTCATGAATTTATTTTATTTTATTTAATTTTGAATTTTTTTTTTACTCTGAGGGAATAAAAGTGCTAGGGTTGGCAACAAATAACTGGGATGGTCAGCCAATTGGAAACACATTTTTTTTAACCGAAATAGAAAATATACACCATATTAATTAATCTTCTATATAGTTAAGTTCGTAATTGGACTGTAAATTTATGTTGCTACATGTTAATGCTTCTAGAATGGATAGGAGCCAGCAAGTTTGAGAATTTGTTTCCAATCCATTTTGACTTCTGTGAATTTGCTTTTTGGCAGTAATATATGTTTAAACCACTTAAATCTGTTAGATTTGTTTTGAACATAGTAACAACCCTCTTTTTTAAAAATAATCCCTAGATTCAAACAAGATATAACCAGATTATGGTATTGAACTACCATATTTCATGTGATTTTTCATACATGAAAAAATAATTATTAATTTCATTGTACGAAAAATTATATGTAAAATAAATAATTATCATTTTGTGGTACTGACCATGTAAAAAAAAATGGGATCATACCTGAACAAGTTCTACAGAGCATACGCTACTTGACAACCCAATGGTACAGACGTTCAAAGTAAACGTATATTTTCTGTCTCATTCTGCTCTCAGCTCAAGAATCTAATTACACACTGTACATTAAAAATAAAAGTACTCAAAAAAGATTTTTGTTGTTATTAGTGAATGAGAGAGAGAGAGAGAGAGAGAGGGAGATAGAGGATAATGTTTCAGAGTGCAAGCTCATCTGCATTTAGAGCATATTTCTTTGTAGCTGTTATGTTGTGTAATGTTGGCAGAATGGTTAAGATGGTTTGAACATGTATTAGTGAAGGGTATTATTTATTGGTAAGGTGTATGCAATGATACTTGTCCACATTGTCAAGAAATTAAGTACAAATTGTAATTTTACAGCAGCAATAATCTCATTATCAAATTGCAATAAAAAAAATAAAGAAGCTGAAATCACATTTTAGTTAATGTGCATGAGTGCACGAGAGAGAGAGAGAGAGACAGAGAGAGTTGAAACAAAATTATGTCAGTATACAAGACTATTTATTCAGGGCAGTTTTTATTTATAGCTTTTGCAAAGAGAAAAAAGACTATTTTGAGTTACCTGACATTTGTGATAATCCTCATGTATTATGACTCCACAATATTCCATTATCAATAAACACCGCTAAATCAACAATTTGTTATTGTTTTAATTATGATGTACATTGTCACAACAACCACATGGCTATGCAGTGTTATTTACACAGTAATTAAACATGCTTAGTGCTTTAGTTATTCCAGCTGAAACCAGATTGAGGGCAAGAATCAATAGAATAGGTCAAATCAGTGAGGCTGCCAGTAGGGAAATGAGGCTCTGTTTAGGGAAATGAAAATCTGTCAAGGTGCTATTGAAGCCGTTGTCCATACAGAATTTGTTATAAGGACAAGCGATCATACCCATTACTTGTTAATCGAACTCACCAATAAAGAAGATAATAGAGGGGTATATCGTAGAATAGATTTGCAATAAAATGTTAATTATATCCAAGTCAAAACAGAACAAACACTTAAAAGATAGTACATGTATATATATGAATCAAATTAACTAAGTCAGTGACTTTCAAATCTACGATAGAAATTTTTTATATTTTATGTTTGTATGACTATAATGAAACAATAAGACTACTTGAAAACATCAAAGGGCTTCTGAACTCATTTTAAAATGCATGTGGTGTTTTGTTACACTGACGAACTAAATAAAGTGAACTAATTAATGATGCTATTTAAAGGTATGGTCTGTGAAGTCCTTTGTCTATTTGGTTATAAACACCAGTAGATATTGTAATGACAATAAGAGAGCTTATGTATCAATCATTGTATTTTCCCACCAACAATTATTAATTTTTGTAAAACAAAATGGCAGTGCGGTATTTTCTATCTTTTTTGCAAACGTAAATCTTAGTAGAACTTTTATGTCCGATAATTTAATGGATTTTTAGAAAAATACAAAGTGATATGTACAAAAAATTATGATACATGAAAAAAATTATGAAACATTTAAATAATTATGATTCTGATAACTGGATTTTGTACAAAAAATTAAAGGGTACAAAAAATACATGAAATACGATATGATGTTTAATGTCTTTGTAGTTTTTCTTTCCCAGATTATTGAAGTGTTTAATACAGGTATCTCAATCTGGATTAAAAATCAGTATTTCTTTTAATGTTTTTGATAAATTGCTTAGAAAATGTTACTCCTTCATTTTCTGGTACATTGAAAGAAAATAAAGTTACTAATTACTTCCAAAAGTGATTTTATACAAGAAGATATAATGTCCTGGTTGACCTCCTTATCAAGAACAGGGCCTGTTTGGAAAGCTATAAGAGTGTTAAAGCAATTACAGCTTGTGTAGATAAAAGTAATTCTCTAATTCTGTTTGGTCTTTTGTGAATAAATCTTGTTCTTGACATCTGTGCAGTACAGTACTGGAAAAATAGATGGTTTGATAAGGTTATTTGTTTGAATACACACCAAGAATGTGAAAGAATGGAACGAAATTGTTAGCATTTATTGTAATACAGTGGTAGTTTCACTGGTATGCAGTTATTTCATGCATGGGAAAAAATCATAAAGCCTAAAGCTATTGTTAATAGCCACAGCAATCATTAAGCTTGAAGCTATTATTAGTAGCCACTGCAATCATAAAACCTGAAGCTATTGTTAATAGCCACAGCAATCATTAAGCCTGAAGCTATTGTTAATAGCCACATCAGTCATTAAGCTTGAAGCTATTATTAGTAGCCACTGCAATCATAAAGCCTGAAGCCATTGTTAATAGCCACAGCAATCATAAAGCCTGAAGCTATTGTTAATAGCCACAGCAATCATAAAGCCTGAAGCTATTGTTAATAGCCACAGCAATCATAAAGCCTGAAGCTATTGTTAATAGCCACAGCAATCATAAAGCCTGAAGCTATTGTTAATAGCCACAGCAATCATAAAGCCTGAAGCTATTGTTAATAGCCACATCAATCATTAAGCCTGAAGCTATTATTAATAGCCACAGCAATCATAAAGCCTGAAGCTATTATTAATAGCCACTGCAATCATTCAGCCTGAAGCTATTAATAGCCACAGCAACCATTAAGCCTGAAGCTATTATTCCAACCATGAGCGAATTTTGGGTGAGAAAAATAAAAAAACGGGTCCAAAAAATGAGGTTTTTCCCTCAGTATTTTGTAGTGCAACTAGAACTTACAGATTATTTGGTATTATTGTAGAGCTATATCTGTCTGTATTTTTGTAATATCACCCACGTTGGTGTTTCTTAAATGACCTTGATGCTGCAGAGCTTGGAAATAGGGTACGGCCTCATCACACCTACAGGCGGGATTGGGGCCGAATGAGTTAATAGCCACAGCAATCATAAAGCCTGAAGCTATTGTTAATAGCCACAGCAATCATAAAGCCTGAAGCTATTATTAATAGTGAAGCTATTATTAATAGCCACAGCAATCATAAAGACTGAAGCTATTATTAATAGCCACATCAATCATTAAGCCTGAAGCTATTATTAATAGCCACAGCAATCATAAAGCCTGAAGCTATTGTTAATAGCCACAGCAGTCATAAAGCCTGAAGCTATTGTTAATAGCCACAGCAATCATAAAGCCTGAAGCTATTGTTAAACAAAGCTTATCTGGAATCTTGTTGATAAGTGATTGATCTTGGATATGTGAAACAAAACTTCCAGTATCCTACCTATATGTTATTAC
This sequence comes from Sinohyriopsis cumingii, assembly GCA_028554795.2. NCBI lineage: Eukaryota > Metazoa > Mollusca > Bivalvia > Unionida > Unionidae > Sinohyriopsis > Sinohyriopsis cumingii. The sequence continues at coordinate 1,656,407 of CM068833.1, read as the reverse complement.
CATTATTATTATTATTATTATTATTCCTGGCACCCCGAGTGTCTGAGTTGTCAAAAGCGCTCACCATTATGGATCATTGTCATCTCACCTCTGTTTGCGTGGGTTAGAGCCTCGGGTTTGGCCATTGTGGGTATGTGAGAAAGTTTGCCTGTAGCTTCTCTTGGGTTGGTGGTTCTTTCTGGGGTTTTCCATGTTCTTTCTTTACCATTTATACTGGCCACCATATATAGCCTATCTTGTGCTGAAAAATGGTGTTAAACCCTATAACAACATTATTCCAATTCCCCATTATGCAGTCATGCTCATGCCAGATACAGCAGTCCATAACTATCAAAACACTCAACATACCACTGCCTTCTTATAACACAGGCATGATCATATATCTCATGAAATAAGTTAAATACAGCTAAGCCCCCAACTATGAGATAATTACATTCCCAAGAGTGCTTGCATGATTTGAAATTGTGTAACAAAATTGTTGGTTTCATTGCCTTTAATTTTTTTACTATAGTATGGTTAACTTTAATACCATTCATTTTACCTGTTTATGAATCCTAATTGTTTTTCTGGTGAACAAATAATTTTATTATTTATTAGTCTTTACAATTTTTTTTAGATGAAACAGTTGACATGAAATTGTGTTGACACATAATTTGTACTAGTTGAAACTATGTTGACACGTAATTTGCACTAGCTGGAATTGTGTTGATGCATAATTTGCACTAGTTGAAATGTGTTGACATGTAATTTGCACTAGTTGACATTGTGTTGACATGTAATTTGCACTAGTTGAAATTGAGTTGGTGTGTAATTTGCACTAGTAGAAATTGTGTATGTCTGCAGATACCTGTACACTTGTATTTTATGCTCATTCTGTTTCACTGGATTTTAGGTTTTGGCTGCTTAGAAACAAGTATAATTTGATTTCATGTCATTAAATAGAGATATTATTTTTTATCTGTGTAGCATTATAGCTAGTGTTTTGGAAAACAGCATTATAGCTGGTGTTTTGAAACACATCATTTTAGCTAGTGTTTTGGAACATGTCACTATAGCTAGTGTTTTTGGAACACATCACTATAGCTAGTGTTTTGGAATACAGAACTATAGCTAGTGTTTTGGAACACAACATTATAGCTAGTGTTTTAGGAACACAGCATTATAGCTGGTGTTTGTGGAACACAACATTATGGCTAGTGTTTTAAAACACAACATTATAGCTAGTGTTTTGGAATACAACATTATAGCTAGTGTTTTGGAACACAGCATTATAGCTGGTGTTTTGGAATACAACATTATAGCTAGTGTTTTTGGAACACAGCATTATAGCTAGTGTTTTGGAATACAGCAGTATAGCTAGTGTTTTGGAATACAACATTATAGCTAGTGTTTTGGAATACAGCAGTATAGCTAGTGTTTTGGAATACAACATTATAGCTAGTGCTTTGGAATACAGCAGTATAGTTAGTCTTTTTGGAACACAGCATTATTGCTAGTGTTTTGGAACACAACATTATGGCACAAGCCTTTGAGGAATATACCTCTTGGTGGTTTTGCTCATAATCTGGGTCACAGTCATAGCTTCCTTGAACAGCAGTACAAGAGGGGGCAGTGTATATGGTGTATATCTCAGTTGTTAGCTCTAATTGGTCATACAGGAGAAGAGCTTATGGGATGGTCTGTTATTTTTCATCCATTGTTAGTTATGTTTGTTATCACTGCTCCACCTAAGCTACTTGGATAATTACCCTAAAAATTTACATCACATTCATACCAAGGTCTAGTTGGTTGAAAATGGTGCCACTTTGATTATATCTATGACAGTAAGAACTTCTTATAACGTGTAGTTGGTCCATAAATGAAAATGGTGTCAATCTTACAATGATTATAGTCATCACAGTGACCATCTCATATATTTTTATTTTTATTTCTCCTGAATGAATGGTCATATCAGCATGGGGTTTTACTGAAAGACTTCTTATAATGTATGGTGGGCATAAATCAAAATGGTGCCGATCCAGCTTCTAATATGACTGGCACAATGGCCATCTTTAAAATCATGTTATCACTATTCCAGGATGACTTGTCACATCAACATTGGCTTTTATCACTACTCTGGGATAACTTGTCACATCACCATTGGCTTTTATCACTAATCCAGGATGACTTGTCACATCAACATTGGCTTTTATCACTACTCCAGGATGACTTGTCACATCAACATTGGCTTTTATCACTACTCCAGGATGACTTGTCACATCAACATTGGCTTTCACCCAAAGACTTCTTATGATGTGTAGTTGGTACTAAATAGAAATGGTCTCAATCGGATATTGAATATGGTCACTTTGGCATCTGTCTTGAACAACTTGTTATCATTATTCTAAAATGGAAATTCATATCAACATCAGATGTCTATCAGAAAACATTGTATGATTGGTCCTAAATGAAAATAGTGACAATTTAACATATAGTATGTCCACCTTAGCAGCTAAATTGAAAATCTTGTTATCAGTGAAGAATATCAAAGATGGTATTAAAAAGGAAAACATAGTCTGATATTCAGTTCCTACCTACCTATCCTAATTTTAAAACCAGTGAAATAGGAAACACTCTTATTTTTAATCTTTGACCATGTGTCATACATCTGTAAATAATTGCCTTTTACACTCTTGACTCCAAATATTTGATCTTTGTCCATGCGTCATTCATCTGTAAATAATTGCCTTTTACACTCTTGACTCCAAACATTTGATCTTTGTCCATGTGTCATTCATCTGTAACTAATTGCCTTTTACACTCTAGACTCCAAATATTTGATCTTTGTCCATGTGTCATTCATCTGTAAATAATTGCCTTTTACACTCTTGACTCCAAATATTTGATCTTTGTCCATGCGTCATTCATCTGTAAATAATTGCCTTTTACACTCTTGACTCCAAACATTTGATCTTTGTCCATGTGTCATTCATCTGTAACTAATTGCCTTTTACACTCTAGACTCCAAATATTTGATCTTTGTCCATGTGTCATTCATCTGTAACTAATTGCCTTTTACACTCTTGACCCCAAACATTTGATCTTTGTCCATGTGTCATTCATCTGTAAATAATTGCCTTTTACACTCTTGACTCCAAATATTTGATCTTTGTCCATGTGTCATTCATCTGTAACTAATTGCCTTTTACACTCTTGACTCCAAACATTTGATCTTTGTCCATGTGTCATTCATCTGTAAATAATTGCCTTTTACACTCTTGACTCCAAATATTTGATCTTTGTCCATGTGTCATTCATCTGTAAATAATTGCCTTTTACACTCTTGACTCCAAAATATTTGATCTTTGTCCATGTGTCATTCATCTGTAAATAATTGCCTTTTACACTCTTGACTCCAAACATTTGATCTTTGTCCATGTGTCATTCGTCTGTAAATAATTGCCTTTTACACTCTTGACTCCAAACATTTGATCTTTGTCCATGTGTCATTCATCTGTAAATAATTGCCTTTTACACTCTTGACTCCAAATATTTGATCTTTGTCCATGCGTCATTCATCTGTAAATAATTGCCTTTTACACTCTTGACTCCAAACATTTGATCTTTGTCCATGTGTCATTCATCTGTAACTAATTGCCTTTTACACTCTAGACTCCAAATATTTGATCTTTGTCCATGTGTCATTCATCTGTAAATAATTGCCTTTTACACTCTTGACTCCAAATATTTGATCTTTGTCCATGCGTCATTCATCTGTAAATAATTGCCTTTTACACTCTTGACTCCAAACATTTGATCTTTGTCCATGTGTCATTCATCTGTAACTAATTGCCTTTTACACTCTAGACTCCAAATATTTGATCTTTGTCCATGTGTCATTCATCTGTAACTAATTGCCTTTTACACTCTTGACTCCAAACATTTGATCTTTGTCCATGTGTCATTCATCTGTAAATAATTGCCTTTTACACTCTTGACTCCAAATATTTGATCTTTGTCCATGTGTCATTCATCTGTAACTAATTGCCTTTTACACTCTTGACTCCAAACATTTGATCTTTGTCCATGTGTCATTCATCTGTAAATAATTGCCTTTTACACTCTTGACTCCAAATATTTGATCTTTGTCCATGTGTCATTCATCTGTAAATAATTGCCTTTTACACTCTTGACTCCAAAATATTTGATCTTTGTCCATGTGTCATTCATCTGTAAATAATTGCCTTTTACACTCTTGACTCCAAACATTTGATCTTTGTCCATGTGTCATTCGTCTGTAAATAATTGCCTTTTACACTCTTGACTCCAAACATTTGATCTTTGTCCATGTGTCATTCATCTGTAAATAATTGCCTTTTACACTCTTGACTCCAAATATTTGATCTTTGTCCATGCGTCATTCATCTGTAAATAATTGCCTTTTACACTCTTGACTCCAAACATTTGATCTTTGTCCATGTGTCATTCATCTGTAACTAATTGCCTTTTACACTCTAGACTCCAAATATTTGATCTTTGTCCATGTGTCATTCATCTGTAACTAATTGCCTTTTACACTCTTGACTCCAAACATTTGATCTTTGTCCATGTGTCATTCATCTGTAAATAGTTGCCTTTTACACTCTTGACTCCAAATATTTGATCTTTGTCCATGTGTCATTCATCTGTAACTAATTGCCTTTTACACTCTTGACTCCAAACATTTGATCTTTGTCCATGTGTCATTCATCTGTAAATAATTGCCTTTTACACTCTTGACTCCAAATATTTGATCTTTGTCCATGTGTCATTCATCTGTAAATAATTGCCTTTTACACTCTTGACTCCAAAATATTTGATCTTTGTCCATGTGTCATTCATCTGTAAATAATTGCCTTTTACACTCTTGACTCCAAACATTTGATCTTTGTCCATGTGTCATTCGTCTGTAAATAATTGCCTTTTACACTCTTGACTCCAAACATTTGATCTTTGTCCATGTGTCATTCATCTGTAAATAATTGCCTTTTACACTCTTGACTCCAGATATTTGATTCATTCATACTTAGAATATGGTTTTATATTATCACAGTTTTGGAAGTGTTCCACTATGAGCAAGGTCCATGGATAGTAACGAGGTAATTTTGCCTCTTACTGATAGATATTGTTACCACTCTGGAGGTCATAGTTCTCATCCAATTTTTATGAAACTTGGAATATGTCCTTGTGTATTTAGCGTCCCAGACATAAGTGTGACAAGGAGCAATAGGTGATCATGCATCTGATTGGCTGAGTTTGTTACCCTTATGGAAGCCAAATTTCCCATCCAGTTTTGATCAGACTTGAAATATGGGCTAATGCGTGCATTCTCAATATCTTGGATGTGTTGATGCATGGAAAGAGATTGACTTCTGTTAATGAGTTAATCATGTATCTGATGGGCTGAGTTTAATACGCCTCTTGAAGCCATATTTCTGATCTGATTTTGATTAAACTTTCCTCCTAATATCTAAATATCTCTGATGAATCTGATAATTAGTGCAATCCATGCATATATTAATGAAGTGGACATATATCTTAGTGAAGTGGCCATGCATATTAATGAAGTGGCCATGCATCTTAGTGGCTGAGCTTGTTACCACTCAGGAGTCCATATCTGATCTGATTCTGATTAAACTTGGAATGTATATGCTCTTCCATAAACACCTTCTATAAGTTAATGAGTGGATCATGTATGAATTGGTCTTGCATCCTATTGGCTGAACTTGTTGCCAATCTTGAAGCAGTATTTCTGATCCAATTTTGATCAAACTTGAAATATGGATTTATATATAACTCATGCATAACAATGATGTAATCTTGCATCTGAAAATTGGAATTTTGGACATACATAAAATTTCAGATCTTATTGGAAAAGTCATATATTGATATTGCATCTGATTGTTGAGTGAGATCCATTCATAATTTGATATTGCATCTCCTGAGTGAGATTCATTCATAATTAGATATTGCATCTGATTGCTGAGTGAGATCCATTCATATTAGTAAATTGATATTGCATCTGAATGCTGAGTGAGATCCATTCATCTGATTGCTGAGTGAGATCCATTCATAAATTGATATTGCACCAGATTGCTGAGTGAGTTCCATTCATAAATTGATATTGCATCTGATTGCTGAGTGAGATCCATTCCTATTAATACACTGATATTGCATCTGATTGCTGAGTGAGATCCATTCATATTAATACATTGATATTGCATCTGAATGCTGAGTGAGATCCGTTCGTATTAATACATTGATATTGCATCTGATTGCTGAGTGAGATCCATTCATATTAATACATTGATATTGCATATGATTGCTGAGTGAGATCCATTCATAAATTGATATTGCATCTGATTGCTGAGTGAGATCCATTCATAAATTGATATTGCATCTAATTGCTGAGTGAGATCCATTCATAAATTGATACTGCATATGATTGCTGAATGAGATACATTCATAAATTGCTATTGTATATGATTGCTGAGTGAGATCCATTCATAAATTGCTATTGCATATGATTGCTGAGTGAGATCCATTCATAAATTGATATTGCATCTGATTGCTGAGTGAGATCCATTCATAAATTGATATTGCATCTAATTGCTGAGTGAGATCCATTCATAAATTGATACTGCATCTGATTGCTGAATGAGATCCATTCATAAATTGCTATTGTATATGATTGCTGAGTGAGATCCATTCATAAATTGCTATTGCATATGATTGCTGAGTGAGATCCATTCATAAATTGATATTGCATCTGATTGCTGAGTGAGATTCATTTATAAATTGATACAGCATCTGATTGCTGGGTGAGATCCATTCCTATTAATAAATTGATATTGCATATGATTGCTGGGTGAGATCCATTCATAAATTGATATTGCATCTGATTGCTGAGATCCATTCATATTAATAAATTGATATTGCATCTGAATGCTGAGTGAGATCCATTCATAATAATACATTGATATTGCATCAGATTGCTGAATGAGTTCCATTCATAAATTGATATTGCATCTGATTGCTGAGTGAGATCCATTTATATTAATACATTGATATTGCATCTGATTGCTGGGTGAGATCCATTCATAAATTGCTGTTGCATCTGATTGCTGAGTGAGATCCATTCATAAATTGATATTGCATCTGATTGCTGAATGAGATCCATTCATAAATTCACCAGATTGCTGAGTGAGTTCCATTCATAAATTGATATTGCATCTGATTGCTGAGTGAGATCCATTCATAAATTGATGTTACATCTGATTGCTGAGTGAGATTCATTTATAAATTGATACTACATCTGATTGCTGGGTGAGATCCATTCCTATTAATAAATTGATATTGCATCTGATTGCTGAATGAGATCCATTCATAAATTGATATTGCATCTGATTGCTGAGATCCATTCATATTAATAAATTGATATTGCATCTGAATGCTGAGTGAGATCCATTCATAATAATACATTGATATTGCATCAGATTGCTGAGTGAGTTCCATTCATAAATTGATATTGCATCTGATTGCTGAGTGAGATGCATTTATATTAATACATTGATATTGCATCTGATTGCTGGGTGAGATCCATTCATAAATTGCTGTTGCATCTGATTGCTGAATGAGATCCATTCATAAATTGATATTGCATCTGATTGCTGAATGAGATCCATTCATAAATTCACCAGATTGCTGAGTGAGTTCCATTCATAAATTGATATTGCATCTGATTGCTGAGTGAGATCCATTCATAAATTGATATTTCATCTGATTGCTGAATGAGATCCTTTCATAAATTGCACCTGATTGCTGAGTGAGATCCATTTATATTAATACATTGATATTGCATCAGATTGCTGGGTGAGATCCATTCATAAATTGATATTGCATCTGATTGCTGAATGAGATCCAATTATAAATTGATATTGCACCTGATTGCTGAATGAGATCCATTTATATTAATACATTGATATTGCATCTGATTGCCAGGTGAGATCCATTCATAAATTGCTATTGCATCTGATTGCTGGCTGAGATCCATTCATAAATTGATATTGCATCTGATTGCTGAGATCCATTCATATTAATACATTGATATTGCATGTGATTGCTAAGTGAGATCCATTTGTATTAATACATTGATTGCTGAGCTTGATACCTTTTTTAAAGTGATATTTTGTTCAATCTGTTGGGTTTGTATCATCAGCATCATGGATGACTTCGAATATGACAAGAGAGTATGCATGTTAAATATGCCTTTATCTTTAGAAGAAATTTTATCAGGATATAGTACAAAAGTAAAATCAGTACCATGTAGGAGATAGTTTACATAGTATATGTTTTTACAGTACAAAGTAAGCATGATCTTAGTGAAATGGTTAATTGTTAGGTTATGTAAGCCAGGAGAGTAACGTCATGGCCACTTGGGCCTCTAATTGGAATTTGATGGACTTTATCCAGAATCAAAAGAAAGCAATAAACTGTGCAATGATATGATAAATGGAATATAGGCCCATTTTGGAGATTAATTAAGTGTTTGGTACCTTATAATTATTGAAATATCTGAGTAGTCATTTTATATAATTGAATACTAGTGTCATTATCACAGTTTGAAGTTTAAGCTATTTACTGACCCTTTGACCTTTATGGGAAAGAAACCAGCAGGGGCTCATCTCCTAATCTGTTTTATCTGAACAGTCCATTAGATAGAGGCAAGTCTTAAATTACCATTCCTTTAGCTGCCCATTACAGTATATCTTTCAATATAGGAGCTACCCATTTAATATAATTGTTTTTATATGGACTTTGTATTAGGGATTTGTGTAAACATTATGTGCATATTAACTGCATACAGGATACTGATGTTTAGATGTGATTTGCAGTGGTCAATTTTAGCCATTCATCAGTATTGAATTAGTTTCACAGTAGTTTCGCTATGTCTGGAGATCTGTATGATGAATCATCTCAGCAGATTTTAATGAACAGGAACAGTGAGGTGGTGTGGGAAGAAGGTTAATTTGGAGTGGACAGCTTCTGTCTGGGAATATGGTCACTGTCATTGCCAACAAACCTTTTTTTTCAGAATAACCTGGCTATCTATCTATCTATCTATCTATCGATCTGTCTATCTATTGATCTGTCTATCTGTCTGTCTGTCTGTCTATATATCTATCTATCAAGGGGGGCCCCTGTGTGGCAGAGTGGTTTAAGCGCTCACCATTACGGATCACTGCCATCTCACCTCTGTCTGAGCAGCAGAGGGGGTGAACAGACCTTTGCCTGAAAGGCGTCGAAACGTCGAAAATAAACCCTCCTACGAACGATTGAAAAATAAAAAGCGTCGACAGATTTTAAAAAGCGTCGACACTTTACTGAGAAAAATCTCTGGAATTTTTCTAATTAATATTACTCCATTGTCGTTGGTGATTTTTTCTAGTTTATTATGCATGCTGTTTACGCAATTACGCCTTCACTGAGGTCATCACCCCCTCTGCTGCTATAATAATTAAATCATTATATTATAATAAAATGGTACATCCGGAATCTCATACTGCAAGAATAGCTCGAGAACGATTAGAAGCAATCAAAAAATTTCTTCCTGTTAGAGATTCATTCAGAAAAAATCTACAAGCGCAGCAAGAAGCACAAGTTGAGTATGAAGAAGAAACTAAAAAACTGTTTAAGCCCGTCACTGCAGCTACTGAAAAGGTTACAACAGTCATCAGGGAAGATCTTCTTCCGGTATCAAAACAAACAAAGAAGATTTTACGAGATCTTCTACCTGACATAGCCAGGGAAATAGCTGCAGCTCAACCTCCACATGTCGGTGAAGAAATACTTGAAGGTATTGGAAAACTTCGTACTGAAGTCGCCGACGTGAGAGAAGAACTTGCATCTGAACTCAAACCAGTAGAAGAAAACTTAGAATTGATTGCAAGATTTAACAAAGGAATTGTTGAAGACATTAGAAATACTAAAGAAGAACGATTACCCGAAACAATATTAAATAGTATGCTCAATAAATCTAGTATTTTAAAACCCGGTCATGAAAAAATAAATGATGATAATTTTATTAAATGGATATATCGCGTATATTACAACAAAAAACAAGCTAGAGGTTCAGAATACAAAAGTCTTCATGAAGAAGTAAAAAGACTTTATAGAAAGAGAATAAAACAACTAAAACAGGAAAAACTCTCTCAGTATCAACTTCCTCCACCTCTGCAACAAATAGAACAACAACAATCTTCTTCACCGCAGCAAAAACCTTCACCCATGCAGCGATCATACGCCCGACGAAGTACTATATTGAGTGAACCAATTGAGAAGTTTAAAAAAGAAAGAGAACAGATGTTGGCAGAAAAGGTTGACGATGATCCTCCTGGCGCTGTAGGAAGTGGTTTTCTGACTGCATCAGGAGAAAATAATTTAGTTTGTCCTGATAATATCATTAATGACGTGTCACGGTTAGAGGTTCTCATAGGAGGAAAACGTGCCGGAAATAATTCACCAGAAATAACCAATGAAGCATCTGATATTTGTCGGCGATTATTTCAAGGTGGTGTCATGGATATTGGCGTTTACCGAGAGCTTATTGACGAGCTCGTTGATGATTAGTCACCGCGATTAGATAAATGGTAAATAAAATAAGATGATCATACACAATAATCATCGTAAATCCGTATCGGTCAGAGCGGTAAACTCACGATTACCAATCTGTAGGGTTATTTACGGAGATGGACTTGGTGATGTTATTCAGGGATTATTTACAAGGTTAGCCCCAAAAGCAGCGCCTATTGCAAAACAATTATCGATGAAAGCTATTGATATTGTTCGTGAAAAAGCTCCTGGTGCAATTATCAATGTTGCTGGTAAGGCATTCTCGGCGATCAAAGAAAGACTAGCACGATTATTGCGACGAAAACAACAACCACCTGTGAAACTGGCAAGTACTGAGGTGATGCCAGCAAACGTAAGTAAAATAATAAATCAAGCTGCAAATCAAAAACTAGCAGCGTTAGCAGATCGGAGACTCGGTGAATCGGGAAATAATATTTCAAGTTTAATATCAGGAAGTGGAACTTCCCGAGGTGGAATTTTCCGAACGCGGTAATCAACGTGTTAGACGAAAATAATTATAATAAAATGTTCAAGCGCGTATCCGACACAGCATTTGACATGGAAGCACCTGTCCTTAAAGATGAATCGGTACGTGATTATCAGTTTTATTCTTATGACGCACGAACACCAGATCAACATGGAAGAATTGAACTACAAGTTCATGACACAAGTAGATATTTTCTACCCGCTGAGGCTTTTATTGAGGTAGAAGGTACAATCATAAAAACGGATGATACTAATTACTTAGATCCAGTAAAAGTTGGTTTCGTCAACAACGGGATCATGGCATTATTTGATAGCACCACGTATATGATTGATGGAAAAAAATATTGAATCGATTGAGAAGGATGTAGACGTTGCTACAACAATAATAGGGCTGGCAAGATATTCTGATGATTATACAAGATCAGCAGGTCCCACAATGATGTTTGTGAAAGATAATTCTAATAACCCTGAAAGCGATCCGTATAATATAAGACGACCAAGAAATTTTGCCAATAACGCGGATGCCGATGTGGGGCCGGTGGTTCATGGTTCTAGTGAAAATTTCAACTTGGGATTTGGAGCGCGTAGGAATATGTTGCTAGGAGACAATAGAAGTTTTTCATGTACAATTCCACTATCGCACATTTTTGGATTTTGTAGGAATGTTAAAAGGGTTATTTTTGGAGCTAGACACACGGTTGTTCTTGTAAGAAAAGTTAATGATAACGACGCTCTGTGGAGACCTGTTGGTGATGCCGGTAAAGTAATATTATCGAAACTTTCACTGTGAATGCCGGTAATGACTCCAACGATCGCAGAAGAACAGAAATTAATTTCTTTCATGGACACAGGTGGTAAATCCTTGTTGTCATGGTTAACAACAAATCAGATAGTATGCAAACTAACGTTAACGGTCAGTTTACATGGCATATAGCATCACAACAAGGTGTTTCTGCACCACGACATATTTTTATTGCGTTTCAAAACCATGATTGTTTAGATAGTCAAGTTCACTCTCATATGATATTTGACCAACTGGGTCTTACAAATATTTCCTTGCGGATAAACGGACAACAAGAACCAACAGAGAATATACAACTAAATTATGCACTAAATCACATAGGACGTGCATATCATCGTTTAATGTCATTCATGGGACATGATCAAAATGTAGATACTGGGTTGCAAATATCACAGTATGATTTCAGGACGTTGTATCCGATTTATTATTTTTCACTGGAGCATCTTGATCTATCAAAACAATCTGTCGTTGATATACATCTTAAAGCAACATTAAATACAGGTGGTGTTGATTACAGAGCAATCGCGGTTATACTTAGCGATAAAGCCATGTTACTTGAAGGTGGTAGTGGTCGAATGAGGGTCGTTGATGCACCGGTGGAAAATCTGTAATCGTATTATTTAGAAAAATATATTTTATATAAAAATGTCGTATGGTCATGTTAATGTTACTCTGACTCCTGGTCAGGTCAAAAAACTTCAATCAAAAACCACCAACAAATGTGGAACTAAAATATCACTAAAACGAGATCAAATTGGTGGTGGTCCAAACAAATTATCGTTGACAAATAATCAGATTAAACATTTCAATAAAGCCCTGGAATCAAAAACTGGAGTTCAATTTCATCTTTCCCCGAGCGCCATCAAAGACATGGTTAAAACCGGTGGTATATTTCCACTTCTTGCGGCTATTCCGGCATTAATAGCTGCTGCCGCGCCAGCCGTAGCAAAAGCAGCCGCGTTAGGTGCTGTTGGAACAGCTGCTGGAATGGCTCTAAAGAAAGCAACAGGGCAAGGATACAAAAAAAGGGACGCGGCTTAAGATTGCCAGGATCTCGTTAGATACTCCAGCATCAAATTTTGATTTACTTGATGCTGCTAAAAAATTAAAAATAAAAGCCTTTAGAGGTGTTTTTATGCGAGATCAATTACCGAAACAACCAAACAAACTCGAAACAGGTATTATTAATCTTGACGAACGTTCCGGACCCGGTCCTCATTGGGTATCATACGCGGTTGATCCACGTGGAATCGTTTATTTTGATTTGTACGGGTTAGCTCCACCCGTTGAATTTATCAAGTATGTCGCACCACTTCACGCAGGAACCTCTGGTTCCAAAGTTTGGTATTCAACGCTACCTACACAAACAATGACAGATCCGCCAATATGTGGCCGTGAAGTAATCAATGTACTTAACGCTATATCAAAATCATCCAAACCGCGACATAAAGTTGTGCATGATTACACAAGTAACTGATTCGTTGCGCGTAAAGCGTTTTAAACAACAGGTCTTATTATAATGGTTGATATTTATGGAAGATCTTCTTCACGCGTTAAGAGAAAATCCGGCGATGTTGATTTGTCAAAGTACGCGACTAAGGATGACCTCGCTGACGTTATGAACCTGGCTGGAGTTGACCCAGATGAGGTTGTTATTTTTCAAGATCGACATGGTAAACTAAAAACGAGCAATATCAAATGGGATGATATAGTTCGACGAGTACTCGGTGCAGTTACAGATAATATTCCTGTGTTTACTGACAGCGGCAGAATTAGGGATTCAAGTATGTCACTTAAAACCATCAGAGATGAAATTACAAGAAGCATTGCTAATCGCGTGAAAAATACCGGTGACACAATGACAGGTGAACTTAGCATGAACGGAAATAAAATAGTAGTTTTAAGAGATCCAACATCCGACGAAGACGCAGCAACAAAAAAATACGTCGACACCGTAGACGGTAAATTATCCACGTTACGGGCCGAGTATAATGTTCACACAGGCGCTTTTGGAAGATTTCGAAGAAACTATCAAAGAACCACAGATGAATCCACCGGCATTCCGTTTTTCATTGACACAAGACTCCTTGATGCCAAATTCAACATTGACACGATCAAAATGATACAGCGAGATATCAAATTCGACATTGACACGATCAAACAAACACAGCAAGATATCAAGACCAACATTGACACGATCAAACAAACGCAGCAAAACATCGTAGCGGGAATTCCTGAGATCATCAATAAAACCAGTCTGATTAAAATCTCAGCCGGAATAACTCCCGGGCATATTACCAACATCGTATACACGGTATCATCGGGATTCGCAACATGGTCGCAGCAAAATAATACTATCAAATATACCGCAACAGTCACTGGCGTGTACAGGTTGTCCGTGTTCAGTGCTGCGCGATTTGAAATATTTACAACGTTTCCACGGCGTCATTCCACCGACAGGTTTTCCGGGGTTGTATCTATTATATTAAATAACGGAACCGAAGAAATATTTATTCTGGAAGCAGCTGATAAGAAATTAACCGCAACATCTTACTGGTGGTGTTTGGAATTTGTAGCTGAAACACCTCAATTGGTTACTGCATAAAAATATATGGACGGTCCACAATACAGGTACAATCAAGCGCGTGAATGGCAGGCGGCGCTAAAAGATCAAGTCGAACAATATACAGTAAAGGTAAAAAAATACCGACGACGATTAGTTATCGTCGACGTGATTGTTTATTCAGTATCCGCTGTTGTTGCTGGAGCTGGAATAATATTATCCACGGTAACAATGATGGCACCAGTAGCTGTAACTATTTGTTTCAGCAGCAACAACGATTGCAGGTGTGCTTAATATCATCGCAAAAAAAATATGTACTTGCACGAATGAAAAATTATCCGATTTCATAATAAAATTACACACAGCGACGGTAGCATACTCGAAATTATCCTCGTTGTTATCAGCGAGTCTCAGTGATGGAATTATATCTGATTTCGAGTTTTCAATGATGACTAGAATATACGACGAGGGTATCGGTATTAAAGATACAAGTATTAATAATGACGGAATTACTCCAGCAGATCGTGACTAACACAACCCCGCACAAGATAACGATGATCTCGGTAAGCTCTATTAATCCTGAATTTAATATCAATTTTCCAACTGCAATTCGCGCTAATGAAATTGCACTAGCGCAATTACGGGTATATTACAGCTGGCCAAATATCAGATCAAAATCATTTTATGGTACACCAGCAAATAATTCGCTCGTATTTGCTAATAAAAACAAACCCGATGGAACACCTGACTGGGTTGTTGTTGGAGTACCCACTGGTAGTTATGAGATCGAGGAGATCAATGAGGAATTTCAACGTAGAATAAAATCAATAACAGGAAAGGAAGCAAAAATATCAATGTTTATGAACCGACCCTGTCCTCGACGGTAGAGATACATTCTCCTGGTTATGCCGTTGATATTTATCAGTCCACGATAAGATCCGTACTAGGTTGGCCTGAAATCCCCCCGGTGTATGAAGGACCACCAGAACCAAAATTAATTGAATTTCTTACTGACGAAGCCAGGTTTATAACAACTCCAAAATACCGAGATTTGTATCCATGGGGGGGGGGGGAGGGTAATTATTACATTGTGAGAGAGGGTAAAAGATATCCTATGACACCGTTTTCTATCATTGATCTTGATGTAAAAACTTTAACTGCCATCGTTGTTGAAGAAAATTTCAGATCAAGTGCTAACGAAATTAGAACTGAATACACAATTACATTAACGATACTAGCACAGTTGTTTAAAAACTATATCCTGCAGTATCCTAATGACGATCTAAGACATCAGATCATTGCAACGATACAACATTTAAATCAAATTGTATTAGATCTTAAATATTTTAATCAGAGAATTATTGAGGTAATAAATGCTAATGATTATGTAGATATGAGAAAAAATAGTTTCAAACAAGCATATACTAATCATTATAAAATAACTGAAGCTGAATTATTAAAATTTACACTACCAGAATTTGAAACCGACGAATTAAGAAAAACGCTCAGGGATCTTATCACGGAAAGTTTTTCTGAAATACTTAATGCATGGAGAAAACTAGCCTCACCAACAACTGTTCTTAGATATAATAATGATCCACTCGGCGGTGGAAGACACGTATCTCCGGGAATCGTTAATATAACATCGACAATCGCGGTTAATCTAGTTTGTGACGTAATAGAAGGCAGTTATCAAATAGATCTTGGAAAATCAAATCAAGCTCAACAAGGATACATTTTATATACATTTACACCACAAGTTCCCCCTGGTTTTTGATCGTGCAAGTACCAACCAATCCTGTTTATTTACGCACGCATAATCAGTATTTGTCACGAATAAATTTCAAACTCACAGACCACCTTAATCGCTTAATTGACCTACGTGGAGAAGAGCTTGTGATAAATCTATATGTGAAGTCGTAGATCTTTGATCAAGAATCTTCGATTCTAAGTACCAAATAACCCATCAAAATTACAAATTTGATTGATTTGCATAAATCTAAGTACCAACTAACCCATCAAAATTACAAATTTGATTGATTTGCATAAATCTAAGTACCAACTAACCCATCAAAATTACAAATTTGATTGATTTACATAAATCTAAGTACCAACTAACCCATCAAATTCAGAAATAAATAATAATTCAAAATAAATATAATAATTCAGAATAAATAATAATAATTGAGAATAAATAATAATAATTCAGAATAAATAATAATAATTCAGAATAAATAATAAATCTAAGTACCAACTAACCCATCAAAATTGCAAATTTGATTGATTTGCATAAATCTGAGTACCAACTAACCCATCAAAATTGCAAAATTGATTGATTTGCATAAATCTGAGTACCAACTAACCCATCAGAATTATAAATTTGATTGATTTGCATAAATCTGAGTACCAACTAACCCATCAAATTCAGAAATAATAATTCAGAAAAAATAATAATAATTCAGAAAAAATAATAATTCAGAATAAATAATAATAATTCAGAATAAATAATAATAATTCAGAATAAATAATAAATCTAAGTACCAACTAACCCATCAAAATTGCAAATTTGATTGATTTGCATAAATCTGAGTACCAACTAACCCATCAAAATTGCAAAATTGATTGATTTGCATAAATCTAAGTACCAACTAACCCATCAGAATTATAAATTTGATTGATTTGCATAAATCTAAGTACCAACTAACCCATCAAAATTGCAAATTTGATTGATTTGCATAAATCTGAGTACCAACTAACCCATCAAAATTGCAAAATAAATAATAATTCAGAATAAATAATAATTCAGAATAAATAATAATTCAGAAATAAACAATAATTCAGAAATAAATAATAATTCAGAATAAATAATAATTCAAAAATAAATAATAATTCAGAAAAAATAATAAATCTAAGTACCAACTAACCCATCAAAATTGTAAAATTGATTGATTTGCATAAATCTGAGTATCAACTAACCCATCAAAATTGTAAAATTGATTGATTTGCATAAATCTGAGTATCAACTAACCCATCAAAATTGCAAAATCGATTGATTTGCATAAATCTAAGTACCAACTAACCCATCAAAATTGCAAAATTGATTGATTTGCATAAATCTGAGTATCAACTAACCCATCAAAATTGTAAAATTGATTGATTTGCATAAATCTGAGTATCAACTAACCCATCAAAATTGCAAAATCAATTGATTTGCATAAATCTAAGTACCAACTAACCCATCAAAATTGCAAAATTGATTGATTTGCATAAATCTGAGTACCAACCAACCCATCAAAATTGTAAAATCGATCATTTTACATAAATCTGAGTACCAACTAACCCATCAAATTCAGAAATAAATAATAATTCAGAAATAAATATAATAATTCAGAAATAAATATAATAATTCAGAAATAAATATAATAATTCAGAAAAAATAATAATTCAGAATAAATATAATCTCAGAATAAATATAATCTCAGAATAAATAATAATTCAGAATAAATATGATCTACATGTGGTCAGGCCAGTCATTTTCATTTTCATTTTGGATCGTTTCACCAACTAGGTTACTCGCTAGCATAAGTTTTCTCAATAGTCTTATGCGAGTACTAATTGTTTTCTTTTCCTCGTACTCGTGGGATAACAACGATCTAATTTTTTCTACTGCGGCAGAGAGAGGAATGAATTCCTTCACCTGATTATCTTCTACGATAGCTAGCGACTGAAACATTGCCGATTGAATCCGTTTCATGAGCTTGTATTCAGATGATAGTGTGTGTATTCCCTGTTTTTTACGTTCTTGTAAAATCTCAAAATCAGAAATTATTTTTTCAGGATTTAGTTCATTAGATATATTAATCCCGTTTTCCTCTAGTATTTTGATAGCAACAATTGCATCATTGATATTTTCATGGTTCATTATTTAGTATATAAATCTTTAAAATAAAAAAAAAATTATCCCAGAACCCCTATCGAGTCTTTAGCGAGTTCGTCGGGATGTTTCAAGGATGAAGAGCTCCTATCGAGTGTATTAGCGAGCTCAGATTATGAATGAGGAGCCCCTATCGAGTGTATTAGCAAGCTCAGATGGCATAAACATATAACTTAATTAAGGAAATGAATATGAACCTCTATTCGAGTCTTTTAGCAGGTTCAATGAATGAAATGAAATGAATGAATGAAGAGGCCATTTTCTCCGCTGAGAACCCACCAAATAATCAACCCGTGGGTGGTACAAAACATGTATCAACCACCAGTTGATATATGGGTGGTGTTTCTCGCGGAGAGAGGCTGGCGGTGCCCCAATTAATTATAAAAATCGCTAATATGCGTAACCACCCGACCAATTGTCAGTCATGGGATTCGATCCTGGACCGCGAGCGTCACAGTCCAATACCATACTGACTGAGCTATCGAACCTTGTTACGAACATATCTTTCGGAAGTTAATATATAGCTAAGGAACCAATACAATTCTGAGTTCAAGAAATACGTTTTCACCAAACAAGTTATTTATAAAAGTTGGACCATGCCATCTAACTGTTAGATATTTTCATCCTTCCTGTGACTCAGTCCTCATTATGTCTGTTCAGTGGAGAAATATATTTACGAGATTTCCCACTCGTAAATCTGTATCGTGGTCAATGCTAATATTACTCGAACCACACACACGTACACACATATATTTTGCTTTGAACAAGGAAAATGCAACTGATTTTTAATACATGTATTTCTGTAATCGAGTAAATGCATGCAGGATCCTTGTACTGTTAACCCCACGATCGATACAGACTAGACACTGGATTCTGCACTCAGTAAGCTGGCATATAAATGACGGTTTTCTGTAGGTTAGATGTAATGTGTTGTGTTGTTCTAAATGTTTCACGAATAGAACAGAAAAATACACGAACTGCATATTTTTGTAAGTTAGAAACCGTAGATAATTATGACCATAAAATTACCTCCCTTCATGGGTCAAAAAATAAGTAGTGTATGGGGGAAATACTATGACATAAATTTAAAAAATTAATTCGAGGTGGTGATGATAGTTAACAATACTGAAAGGTGATTTTCTGTTTATATTTTTTCGATAAAGCGGTTTTATATATATTTTCCGCTACTTTTTGTACTGAATGCGGGTTAATATCAAAATATTTCGCAGCAGCACACATCGAACGAAATATAATTACTTCGCCAGTTTCTGTGTTTGTGGAATTTACCACCCTTCTAGAAACTGTCTTACATCTTCCTGTATTACCATGTGCACAGTTCACGCTGTGAGAGATAGCTTGTAAATTGGATAAATTATTGTTTTGAGTGTTCCCGTCAATGTGATCAATCACAAGACCGTCTTTGATCACTCCGAAGAAACATTCATACGTAAATCTATGACATAAATAATGTTTCTTTTCTCCCTCGCATGTGAACATTAGATAACCAGTATTATTAATATAACCAACTGGTCTCTTCAACCTGCAATTTCTGATGACACCATTAATATTTGGTTCATAGTTTGTCATGACAGGATGTGGGATAAATTTATTTTGCTCCATTATAATAATATTATTTGTTTAAATCATTGTTTGTGTGAAATCTTGATATATAATCCTCCATGGATTTTATAGCATTTTCACTATTATTATTTTTTTTGTCATAATATCTTTTAAGCTCTCTGTATCGTTTACCACCGCACTTTCCGCATAATTCTGTTTTGCCTCGCACTCCAACACCACACTGCAGACATGGTATTGGTCCTAGACTCCCCCGCCGTATGCCCTGTAAGTGCATCCAACAAAATTCCTTTCTGCAGGATTTATTGCATCGATTTACTGAACCCACCATGAGTCATTTGCATTGAGACATTGTATATATATATTCTTTATTTAAATATTTGTTTGATATATATGAATGAATTCGATAGATTATCCCGAATAAAACCCTCAGGTGGAAATAGATTTAATCTTGACAGAATATCCTCTGACTTACCGATGAAATATTTGGTTGATCCGAAAAACAGAGGTTTGATTAATAAAATTCACGACGCCAAGAAAGAATTTCACACAGATGGTGCATCTCATGTCTGGTCAATGTTCAAGATTATACGCAACAAAAATATCGTTAACGCTATGATGAACGACAAACGAGCGGCAACTATCATTAACTTCCTCTTTGATATTCATCAAGGTAATCGCAAGTATCTTTTCAGAATAAAATTCGTTGTGTTGACAGAAACAGATGATTGGATTATCCGTGACAAATATGATCCTGTCCACGGCAATAAAAAATCTGTCGTACTAAGTAGAAATTCCAAACCAGGTCTGTTGACTGGCATTGACAAACTGTATTATGAACGAGCATATCCCGTGACCGCAGTTATTTATGGAATCTATGTGTTAAATGAAAAACCCAGCGTTGATAAACTATCACCGATGAAACTTTCAAAAATAAATTGTGTGGCTGAACGAGTAACAGAACATTTTACAAACGCGGCCCGTGGAAACGGTCTAACGGATAAAAGACGTAAAATAACAAACACGTGGGGAGATATGGTTAAAGATACTGGTGCGTCTATCAAAGATGTAGCTGGGTTAGGAAAAATATTAAAATTTCCAATAACCGTAGCGACGATAACGGGAGATTTTGTATGAATCAAAATATAAATCAAAAGGAGCCTCAATTACAATTATTGATCATAACGCACACGTGTGGACTAACGCAGTAACAGTGTTTCCACGAAATCGAACTGTTAAATGTTATTCCATAGATAATTCTGATGGAGGTATGTTTGATTTTATTAACGAAATAAGTAAAAACGATCCTGTGTCAGTATGGTTATTTCAGAGTTCTAACAACAAATCAGATATGAAATTTGATCAGTTTGTGAGACCGAATGGCGTTATTTATCGAACAGATCTTCTTCACGAGAAAATGAAAAATCTTGCACTGCAATATACTGATGACGCTGACGAATTATTGAGTAGTTGTTTTACTATTCCGTCAGTTGCGGCTCATTTTGCTAGAGAGAAAAATTCGTGGAAACCAACTCGGTTTGATTTTCTCAATGACATAGTATCTAGTTGTGTCGAATATGGACACGGCGGATTGTGGAATACTAAATACGATCACAGAGATGTTATTTCAGTTGATATGGTTGCGTGTTATCCCGGAAGTTTTCTTGGATACGGAGATTGTTCTGTATATTTTGAGCGATTCGGTCATCCGACGCATGAAATGACGCGAGTATCGATAAATGGATCATTACCGGATTTTGACCTAACTGGATTCGCTCGTATCGAATCATTCAAAATGTCTAAAGGACTTCATCCAATTTGTTATGTTTGGTTTGGAAAACATTTTTCAGAAAAAATGTGGACACCAATAGTACTATTACGGTATATGCTTGATTATACGATATTAACACGGTTGATTGTAAGTGAAGCAATTATATCATATCGAAAACAAACCGAGGTTTGGTTACCACATTCGGACGAAACCGATTCGAAGGATCTTGGTAGAAAAATAATTGGCAAGTTTACACAAGGATCAGCATATGATCACAGACGACATTGTGCAAGACTGATCATGGACGATACTGAGTTAGATTTTATAATCGTTGATACAACGATCAAGAACACGTTTATAAGTCGAGAAACAGTTTTCTTGTCAAATGGAAATAAATTAGGTACAATTGTGAGCTACATGGACGGTGAGTCGCCTCAGTATACTCATTTAAGATCATCGATGCTCGCGTATGTTTCAATAAATCTATTATCGATGATAAATAAGGTTTCTGCGCATGCCGTCAGAGTTGCTACTGATTCGTTTTATATAAATAAAAAACATTCAATACTGTTAGAAGGATTAAACACATCGTGGGGTTCGTGGAGAATAAAGAATGAATATATGCTCGATTATTCCGAATCCGCTGATGTTGCGGTTAAAGATATTTACTGTAAAAATGTCAAACGTTGACAACTTCGTTGTTACCATCGGTATACGATCCAATAACCAGACACAAAACAGTTTATCTAAACGGACCTGGCGGTTCTGGTAAAACCACTCGAGCTATCGAACTATTTCAGAATTCAGATATGATTGTACTAACACCTACACATAGACTAGCGAGAGAGATGAAACAACGCGGTGTTAATTCCTGTACTTATCACAGCTTTTTTCGATGGAAGGGTGATGCATGGACATCTTTAAGGATGGGAGAGAAATACATTCCAAGGATCATAATATGGGATGAGATATGCACTGTACCGCTAGAAACATTAAACAAATTTCTTGATTGGTTGTTAACAAGAAATACTGCCGTGATAATGTGCGGCGATCATGGTCAACCACCACCCGTAGCTGGACCATCTCCACATGATTGGCTGAAAAATTTCATTGACCACGCTGAAGAAGTATCTGATGATCATAGAGCACTTGATGCAGCGTTGAAGGAATTTAAAAAATTAATCAGACTACAACCGAATAAAATTCAGTGTGAAATAATGCGTGAAATAATTTCAGAAACACCCATGAAAGACTTTCTGCAAACGTGGCGACCAAACGATTTGATAGTTGCAAGCAGAAAGATAGTTCGTGATAAACTTCAACGGGAATTGTTTCAGTTACAACGAGAAAAGTTTCCAACGTTGTCAGTTCCATTATGTTATCGACCAGCAGATACACGACGGCAAAATATCGACGTTGATATACCAGGAGAGTCAAGAGGAAAACAGAATCTTGTATTGAATGATATTGTTGCAGTTGATGTTGATGTTGTTGAAGATGCTCTACGTGCTGATAAATCCCCGTGGACGCTTGGATACGCGATGACGATTCATTCATCTCAGGGATTAACTATTACTGATACAGTTGTTTGGATCGTTGATGATCACATCGAGATGGTCGAACTTGGTTTATCTCGCAGTGTCTCGAGTTAGAAAAATATCTCAATTGAGACGAATCGTCATGGACTCGTCAGTGATTAGTGATGACATTGACGAATGTCAAAGCGATATAATAAGAAAAAAATTATCTGGTTATGAACAGTGCGATAAAAAAAATAAACGCAATTTTGATCTTGATGTTGATTTTATTAATGTGCTGAAACAACAACAGAATAATCATTGCGCAAGTTGTAATTGTATAATGCTATGGCGGTATCTGAAAAATGATCCAAGACAATTTACCGTAGATAGAAAAAATAACAATCTTGGCCATACACGAGAAAATATAATGTTGACCTGTCTTGAATGTAATCGACGTAGAGGCGCTAGTGCTAGTTAAGTGATCGAAATCACTGAATTGATTTTGGCGGTAGTTGTGTATCCGTGGGGATTATTTGTAGTTGTTCACATGTAAATCCACGTTGAGGAGCAGCTGAATCTAATCTGTAGATTGCAGGTCTACCTGAGGATCTTGTCACGGTGGATATTTTGTGTGTGGTAACACTCCAAATAGGATCAGTCGCTCTCGCTTTACCGCCTTCAAGTTCACCAGGCTCATATAAATACCTGACTGTGACATCACCCAATATTTTCAGTTTTTCAACATCTTTTCGTTGTGTTGGTATATTTTTTTTCGTAATTGCGCTAGTGGGTTTCATGTTGGTCGTTCTAGTGATCTCATCATTTAATGCAGCTATCACGTTTGGTAATCTTGCTACCCATTCACGAGATCTCGTATCCTGAATAAATTCCTTCGCGTACTGATATCCAAATAACCGCACGGCAAGTGTTCGATTAAATCGCTCAACAATTGCCTGATCACGATGAATTGCAGTATGTCCTCGTCGTATTTTGGTATTATGTTGTTTCATCAACGATGATACTGGACCAAGAAATTCCTTGCCAGGATCAACCTGTAGTAGCTGTGGCCATTGTAGACCACCTTGTGATCCACCACCTCGTTGATAAATTCGTTTAAACGCGTCGGCTACCTCAGTTGCTGTTTTAGTCGTTAACGGTTCTGCATCTTTATATCTACTTGCAACATCAACAACAGTTAGCGCGTATTTGTACGTTTTTCTACGTACAGTATCATGTGGTAAAAACAGAATATCAGCTTGATGAACCTCATTAGGAACACTGACACTAAAATGAGCAAATCGAATTTGCTTAGGACGTGGTAGATAAATTTGCCATATTGCCTGCCTGGACAACCACGCGCTAGCAGTGGAATGTTTAACAGCTGCTGCATCAGCGAGTTTACTAATTGCTGCTTTACCCTTCCTGTATCCGATTGGTGAATAATAAATCGATTCCATTTATATATTACCAGCCCCTAGCGCTAATTTACTTTTCATCGCGGATCTTACTAACCAATTAGCTAATGACTCTCTAATATTTTTATTTTTTATGGAATTTAATGCATGAATTAATTTCACATCTGCAATATGTCTATCTTGTGGATTTTGACTTTTATAAGCTACATCATGAACATGACAAGCACGATCAATAGCGTTTACTGGTTCCTCGCCTGGTTTTGGTTGATCCTGATTATCAAGCCTGATATCGAGTCGAGTACCAGGACCGCAATAATTATATCCTGGTAGATGTTTTTCTCCGCTGTATTTAGCCCATGGAGCACCTGGAAACTTTGACATCAAATTTGCAATATCACCACCGTGCCTATTAGGTAAAAACGAAAATTTCTTTCTACCGCATATAGAACATTTTCCACCGTATGCTATTTTTTTATTTTTTGTTATAACCGTAGCTAAATCAGTAGTTGGAGTTTTAACTTTACAGCGCAAGCAATATAAATTCATGGATATTTTATACAACATGGATATAATTGATTTCTCAGCGACAAGAAAACAAGAACCTGTCAAGTACCATCCTGCATTACCAAATTCCATCAGAATGATAATAATAGGACCATCTGGAAGTGGAAAGACACAGTTGTTACTTAATCTTATAATGAGATGGTTAAAATGGGATAAATTATATTTGGTAGCCCCGTCAGTTGATGATCAGCGATGTTATAATGTACTTAAGGATTTTAATGAAAACGCTAACGACGTTATCGAGTTTATAACCGATATTGATGAAGTACCATCAGTTGATTCCATAGACGGACTTATTAATAATTTAGTTGTATACGACGATGTGATGCTGGACAAACAATCAAACCCAGCCAGGATTTTTTCTCGAGGTAGACATAAAAATACCGACATTATTTATGTTACTCAACGATACACACAGATACCAAAAGTGATCAGAGATAACTGTAATATTTTAGTTGTGTTTAATGGCGTAGACACACATACGTTGCGAAATATTCATCAAACCTGGTGCAGCGGTGACATGGATATAATTAAATTCAGAAATTTCTTTTCACAGGCGCAAGCTACTCCGCATGGGTTTATAACAATAAATTTACACGATCCTAGAACAAGATATCGTATTGGACTTGATAAAATATTTGGATAAATTAATAGCAGCAGAGGGGGTGATGACCTCAGTGAAGGCGTAATTGCGTAAACAGCATGCATAATAAACTAGAAAAAATCACCAACGACAATGGAGTAATGTTAATTAGAAAAATTCCAGAGATTTTTCTCAGTAAAGTGTCGACGCTTTTTTAAAATCTGTCGACGCTTTTTATTTTTCAATCGTTCGTAGGAGGGTTTATTTTCGACGTTTCGACGCCTTTCAGGCAAAGGTCTGTTCACCCCCTCTGCTGCTGTCTGCATGAGTTCGAGTCTTGGATTCAGCCAATGTGGGTATGTGTGAAAGCTTGCTGGTATCTTCTTGTGATTCAGTGGTTCTTTCTGGGGTTTTTGCAGTTTCTTCCTCCACCATTTATACTGGCCGCCATGTATAGCCTGTCTTGTGCTGAAAACTGGCATTAAACCCTACAAAAACAACAACAACAACAAAAAATGTATGTATGTATGTATGTATGTGTATGTATGTATGTATGTATGTATCTCTGTCTGTCTGTCTGTCTATCTATCTATTGATCGATCGATTGATCTAACTATCTATCCTTCTGTCTATCTATCTATCTATCTGTCTGTCTGTCTGTCTGTCTATATATCTATCTATCTAGGGGGGCCCCTGAGTGGCCGAGTGGTGTAAAGCACTCACCCTTACAGATCACTGCCATCTCACCTCAGTCTGCATGGGTTTGAGTCTTGGATTCAGCCAATATGGGTATGTGAGAAAGCTTGGCAGTGGCTTCTCGTGTGTCGGTGGTTCTTTCCGGGGCTTTCGCAGTTTCTTCCTTCACCATTTATACTGGTCCCATGTATAGCCTATCTTGTGCTGAAAAATGGTGTTAAACCCTACAAAAACAACAACAAATCTATGTATCTATCTATCTTTCTATCTATCTATCTGTCTGTCTGTCTGTCTCACTGATTTCATTTCTGGATTAAATAGTATCACCGTCAAAATGAATTCCTTTAATTTTTCCTTTAATTTTGTCAAGAAAATATTCTATAACATGCATCAATTAAAAATCCCTTTTGTCATTGTCTGTATCTGCCTGTTTTTTGTCATTGCCTGTATCTGCCTGTATTTTGTTCATTGCCTGTATCTGCCTGTATTTTGGTCATTGCCTGTATCTGCCTGTATTTTGTCATTGCCTGTATTTGCCTGTATCTGCCTGTATTTTGTTCATTGCCTGTATCTGCGGTCATTGCCTGTATCTGCCTGTATTTTGGTCATTGCTGTATTTTGGTCATTGCCTGTATCTGCCTGTATTTTGGTCATTGTCTGTATCTGCCTGTATTTTGGTCATTGCCTGTATCTGCCTGTATTTTGCTAGGTGAATATTTGTTGACTTACATAATTAGCTTTGGTCTGTAATCCACATAATTTGTATATTACTATTTAGACCTAAGAGTATCTACCACTAACCTGACGTAAAGGAATGGTCCATATGCCATTATTCTTAGGTTGTCATCAAGCAATAACTTTACTTAAATCTCCATATTTTAACTACTATATTTGTCAATGATATAATTTCTCTTGAATTACCATAGTATATTGAAAATTTGAACACACTAATAACATCATTATTTAGACAAATCACGTCTGTTTGCCTTATAGCTAATTTATACTTCCTACTACATGTATTTAAAAAAATAAAAAGGGTCAAGTGAACAGAGCAGATCTGATGAGAACTGGTATGCAGCTTGAAGTAACACTACAGTTGGGAGAGGGGTTGACTGACTAACAAAAACAATGTTTAATGAGGCAACATTTTAACATAATGGAAGGGTGGAGCATGCTGCACCATTCGGATAAATTTTGAACCAAATTGTGTACACTTCTTTCTGTTTTACACTGGGTGCTTAGCAGAAAATTAAATTCCATTGATAATTGCATAAATTTAGATGCTACAGGAATGTTGAGATGACTGGTGTGGCTTGTGTTTTCATTAAAAAGTGCAAGGAATTTGTGGTCTTTCATCTACTTTTCAAAAATTGCTCCCCTCCTTTATAAATTCATTATTTCACTTTTCTGTTGATAGTTCTACTACCAGCATGCAGTATTATAATTAGAGTTTCCTCTGACCCTTGCTACCCCATTTTTGATATTTTGGACATTTATGTTGGTGTGTACACCCCCCATTTAAATGTCAAAATATCAAAAATGGGGTGACAAGGGTCAGAGGAAACTGAGACTATATTGTAGTTTACACATTTCATTTGTTGAGATACAGTTTATCAAGCCTTCAAGATAATCAAAGTTTGTCTAGTTCTTGATTTATTTTTTTAATTTAATTTTATCTTTTTTAATGCAAACTTGATAAATTGTTTATTTCTTGTAAGCTCAACAATATACATATGACTTTTTCTCACATACACACCTATTGATATTTTTCTGTCAAAGCTGCAATCAAATTATCCAAACAATGTAGAGATTTATCTTGAGTAAAGGTGGAAGTTTGTAAATTGATACAGTCCTGTTATATCAGTAGATCTATGTTGAGTCAGGTTGAATTGTGGTTCTTTCTTGACCTGGACCTTGTATAATGCAGCTTTCCACTAATTGGCAGTTCTAATTTCACTTGCAAAAGGCAACAGTCTGTGGCCTTGGGTAAATATTATTTAAGAAGGCTTTACATTATTATTGATTCTTCACTACCATGAGCAAATAACTTTTCAGATTGGACAGGTTCCTTGTATGAATTGAATTCAAGAAGTTCAGAATACGATTCTGTTCAGTCTATGCAGCATATGGACAACTTGCTGTGCTGGTGTAGTATTCTGGCTCAAAGTGACTCAAGAAATCACAGTCATCAATATGTGTCACACTGGAAATTTCATTGCATGAGGATTACAAGTTCAAGTTCTTTTATAGTGAGGATGGGATAGTTGCAGATAATGACTCTCATTGCCCTGAAGGAAAATAATGATAAACATGAAATAATATTATATGAAACTATATCCTTCAGATTGTAATGTATGGATCAGCATCAGGATGATCTGTATTATGGTGTTTTTTAAGTATCGTACAGCATGAAGATGATCTGTATTATGGTGTTTTTTAAGTATCATACAGCATGAAGATGATCTATGTTATGGTGTTTTTTAAGTATCGTACAGCATGAAAATGATCTGTATTATGGTGTTTTTAAAGTATCTTACAGCATGAAGATGATCTTTATTATGGTGTTTTTTAAGTATCGTACAACATGAAGATGATCTGTATTATGGTGTTTTTTAAGTATCATACAGCATGAAGATGATCTGTATTATGGTGTTTTTTAAGTGTTGTACATCATCAGGATTATGTATTATGGTGTTTTTTAAACATTGTAAAATACTTCATTACCATGAACCACCTTGGTAAAAAAACAAAGGAAGATTGTCAAGACTTAAATTTTGTAATGGTCCAGTCAAGAACATTCCAATTAGTTTCAGCCTTTAATCTTGCAGTATAAGTGATATTTTTGTTTCACAGTTGTTTGGATGTAAAGTTTTGTGATTAGTGGTTATTGTAACATTTAGATATTTGTTGTTGGTTGAGTGACCAGATCATATTCTAATGGTCGCATGTGTGATACCCAACCAGGCCAGTCTGGGTTGGCGGTCTTGTGTTCATCGGTAAGGCACTTAGCACCCATTTTCTCAGCATGATATAGCTAATAATATGTTAAAAGTGCCATTAAAACCAACAAAAGCAAATCAAATGCTTTCAGGATGAAATCATAATTGTCATGGGTCTGTGTAATCAAATGGCCAAACAATCAGTTGGTATACAAGGTTGATTATTAGCGTGGATTTGGGTAATGATTTGGCCAAACAATCAGTTGGTATACAATGTTGATTATTAGTGTGGAATTGGGTAACAATTTGGCCAAACAATCAGTTGGTATACAAGGTTGATTATTAGTGTGGATTTGGGTAATGATTTGGCCAAACAATCAGTTGGTATACAAGGTTGATTATTAGTGTGGATTTTGGTAATGATTTGGCCAAACAATCAGTTGGTATACAAGGTTGATTATTAGTGTGGATTTGGGTAATGATTTGGCCAAACAATCAGTTGGTATACAAGGTTGATTATTAGTGTGGATTTGGGTAATGATTTGGCCAAACAATCAGTTGGTATACAAGGTTGATTATTAGTGTGGATTTGGATAATGATTTGGACAAACAGTCAGTTGGTATACAAGGTTGGTTATTAGTGTGGATTTGGGTAATGATTTGTTGCAAGATTACAGTATTTCCTAAAGAAAATTAGCCTGTTATTTTGTTTACAGGAAAAGTATAAAGAAGGATACTTTAAAGACATTTATATAGAAAACCATACAAATCTCATAATGGAAGTTCATATGAATCATTCTGATTTATCATGAGAACACAGTTGACATGGCACAGTTGACAAATAGTTGACAAGAAGCTGACATGGTATGGATTGTGGCATTTGCAGTTCCAGTTTCAGAGCAACTTGAGAATAGTGGCCCAGATAACCAAGGTTCACCTTCTTTCAACCAGCAGGTACAGTATATATATATATATATATATATATATATAAAATTTGTGCAACACAGGAAGCCGACAAACCTTAAGAAATTAGTACAGATAATTTAAATAGTCTGAGTTGCAAGGAAATGATAGCCTACACAAGATACATTGATTATATCCTTTGCGCTTAGTACTTCTCCATGTCCACAGATTTGTTTAATTCATTCAGATTCAGTACAAATTATTTCCAGTCTATATTGAAATGTACTTTTTATTAATATTTCACATTGATTTTTGTCTGCTATACAGGTCTTAGACCAGAGGAGCTTATGTGATGGTCCATCATCCATCCGTCTATCTTTAGCAAGATTTTATTCTCCTTAATTACATGGAGGATTGCCTTGAAACTTTACACACACATATTCATTGCAAGGCTCAGTTGGTTCTAAATGAAAATGACACTGATACAGTGGCCATTTTGAAAATCTCGTTGTTGCTACTCCTCCTACATAGATGGTCATATCAACATTGGGTTTTCAATAAAATAGTTCTCATGATGCCTAACTGGTTCTAAATTAAAACTTTATCAATCTGATGTCCAATATGGCCACCATGGCAGCCATCTTGAAAAACTTATTATTGCTACTTTTCACTAAAAGATTTCCTATGATGTTTAGTTTATCCTAAATGAAGATGGTGGTGATCTGATGTCCAGTTGTTTGCAATGACAGCCATGTTGAAAATCTTGTTTTTGCTACTCTTCCAACATGGAACACAGTCATCTTAAAGATATTATTATCATTTATTACTCCTGAATGGATGTTTATATCACTTTGATAGTC
The DNA here is from genome assembly GCA_028554795.2 of Sinohyriopsis cumingii. Lineage (NCBI taxonomy): Eukaryota > Metazoa > Mollusca > Bivalvia > Unionida > Unionidae > Sinohyriopsis > Sinohyriopsis cumingii. The sequence continues at coordinate 1,625,143 of CM068833.1, read as the reverse complement.
CTCAATAAAATGGTGCTGATCTGACATTAAATTGGCCACCATAACAACCATCTTAAAAACACTATCACAAAACTACTTGAACACAAAGTCATAATGATAAATTTTCACCCGAAGATTTCTTATGAGGTCCTGTTGGTTTGAAATGAAATGGTACTAATCTGTTGTCCAAAATGGCCAATACAGCAGGCATATTAAAGTCTTCTTGTTCTACTCCTCATGAACAGAAAGTCGTATCTTGAATATATTGTTTTCTCCTTTCTTGTTCTGAGGTGCAAGGTTATATCTACACTAGTTTTCACCAATAGACTTTTACGATATCAAGCTGGTATTAAATGAAAATGGTGGCAGTCATGCATACAAATATGGCCACCATAAATATATTAAAATCTTGCTGTCACTATCTTCACTGAATGCATGATAATTATGACATGGGGTTTTCACCAAGTCCTAAACGAAAATGGTGCCAGTTGTACATCCAGTATGGATGCCACAATGACTGTCTCAAACGTGTTATTGTCACAACTTCCTATGAATGGGTGATCATTATGATATGAAAGTTTTTACCAAAAGATTTTTCATGATTTCTCCTTGTTGTAATAATGACCTTATTTAAAGAGGATAACACAGTTAGCTAAGAACTAATCTACCTTGAGGCCCTCATACAAAAGGAATTTATTTATTTTAGCTGCATCTCTGAAGCCACTGGATATATTGGGTTTGGAAGAAGGAAATAGAGTGGGAATTTCTAATCTCAACTGGAATAATATTCCTGAGCAGAGTTCCAGAGTAATGGAAACTTTTAAAAAATAATTCCTTATTTGGTTTGGGAATTTTATATGTTAGGTAGACATGGATTGCAGGTGGGAAGTATTACCAGATAGCCTATACTGGAATAGTGATTGTAAATATTCAGGAGCACTATTATGAGATATCCTGTACATTAATTTGGCTTTTCTCAAACAGATTCGGTCTTTAATAGGTAATATTTTTAACTTACCAGCTTAATTTTCCTTGCTTTCTTTCTGGATTGATATTAGCTCTAATGCTCTTTTTTGAAGATGTGCCAGCTTTGCCATGTTTTTATTATTTGAATTACCCCCTACTGTATTACAGTTGTCTAAATAGGGTTGTATGTAACTGTTATAAAATAGTTTTCTGTGCCTTTCAGGGAGAAAATGTCTTATCCTACTGAGAAGCCATAAACATGAATTGACTTTTTTACTGATATGTTTGATATGTTCAGTTCATGATAGGTTATTATCTACCAGAACACCAAGTAGTCTATCATGACAGACATTTGCTTGGGTTCGAGTCTAGGATTTGGCCAATGCGGGTATGTGAGAAAGCTTGCCAGTAGCTTCTCGTGGGTCGGTGATTCTTCCTGGGGTTTTCCAGGGTTCGTCCTTCACCATTGATACTGGTCCCCATGCATAGCCTATTGTGTGCTGAAAAATGGCATTAAACCCCACAACAACAACAACAACAACAGACCATTTGCAAATTGTTATCCTTCCATGTCAGACATAGTTCATCACTATCAAGATTTGTCCTTTTTTGCCATGCTAAGATAAGTAATATTTTAGTTTTACCACCATGCCATTGCATGTACACCAGTTTTCCAGTTTGTTTAGGGCATTCTGTAAAGAAGTTTCGAGTTCATGCTTTGTGTTTTGGATGTCTGACAATGTTGTGTCATCTGCATAGAGATCTGTAGATGATATTGAGTCTCTTAGTAAAAGTGGTAGGTTATTAATAAATAAAATAGATAGCAATGGACCTAGAAATGAGCCTTGTGGTACTCCATATCTAATTTTTCCAGGTTCAGACAGAACATTATTTATGTAAACATGTTGTGTTCTCTCACTTAAGTAAGAAGTAAACCATCAAAATATTCTTTCATCACGTTGGTAGATGTTCAGTTTCTTCAAAAGGATTTTATGATCCACCATGTCTAAAGCTTTCCTAAAATCTACAAATATAGATCCTATTATTCTACCTTGGTCAAGTGCTTGAAGCCATTTTTCAGTTAGGGAGATCAAATCAGTCTCACAGGAATGTTTCTGTCTAAAGCCTGATTGATTAGGGTGTAACAGCAATTGTTTGGTTAAATATGACATGAATGAGTCATGGACATGTTTTTCAATCACTTTTGACAAGTTTGGTAGTATTGAGATTGGTCGGTAGTTATCAGCATCATCCTTAGGACCAGATTTGTGAATAGGAGTTACTATTGCAGTTTTCCATATTTTGGGGACAGATGAAGTTGCAATACTTAAACTGATTATGAATGTTATGCTATCTACAATAGTAGAGGCAGAAGATTTAATGAGTCGTGGATCAATCTGATCAAGTCCTTTAGCTTTCTTGGTATCAAGTTCACTGAGACATTTTTTAACAAAGATTTTTGATACTGGTGGGATAGAGAAACACACCTCCGTAGAGATTTTGCTGCTGAAGAACTTTTTCAGTTCATTAAAGTTGTTTGCTATCACTGGTTCTTTTAACTTTCTGGTAATGTTGGTGAAAATATAATTGAAAACATGTAAATGAAAATGGTGCCAAGCTGACATCCAATATGTGCACCAGTGCTGTTCATTTGAACATCTTGTTTGTGCTGAAGAATATTTCAATTACTTCAACAATAGTCTTATCTTGAATTCCATGAAATTCATTTGCACTGTACTGTAGAATGAAAGATGACATTAAACGGTGCCTTTAATACTTTTACATGAGCTGATTTGAGTTGTAACCATTAGTACCATACTAATGATACTTAACTCAATGAATAACTTTTAACATAAATAATTTACTCCTCACAGCTGAAATAGTGAACACAACTTTTAATACAAATAATTGACTTTTAAACAGTAGAAATAGTGTGCACAACTTTTAATCCAAATAACTGACTTGTCAGAGTAGAAAGAGTGTTCACAACTTTTAATACAAATAATTGACTTGACACAGTAGAAATAGTCTGCACAACTTCTAATACAAATAAATGACTTTTCACAATAGGATGTGTACACAGCATTTAATATAAATGATTGACTCATCACAGTAGAAATAGTGTACTCAACTTTTAATGCAAATACTTGACTTGTTACAGTAGAAATAGTGTACACAACTTTTCTTACAAATAACTGACTTGTCACAATAGAATAGTGTATATAACTTTTAATACAAATAATTGACTGGTCTAATACAAATAATTGACTGGTCACAATAGAATAGTGTATACAACTTTTAATACAAATAATTGACTGGTCACGGTAGAAATAGTTATATAACTTTTAATATAAATAATTGACTGGTCACAATAGAATCATGTATACAACTTTTAATACAAATAATTTGACTGTTCATAATAGAAAAGTGTATACTACTTTTAATACAAACAATTGACTTGTCACAATATAATAATAGTATACAACTTGTAATACAAATAATTGACTGGTCACAGTAGAAATAGTGTATACAACTTTTAATACAAATAACTTACTTGTCACAATAGAATCGTGTACAACTTTTAATACAAATAATTGACTGGTCACAGTAGAAATAGTGTATACAACGTTTAATACAAAACTGAGTTTTCATTGGAGAAATAGTGTATTCAACATTTAATACAATTAATTGACTTGGCATAGTAGATATAGCATGTACAAGAGTTAATACAAATAATTGACTTGTCACAGTAGAAATAGTGCTTACAAATTTTGATACAGATATTTGTCTTATCACAGTAGAAATAGTTTGTACTAATTTTGAGAGAAAATTGACTTATCACAGTAGAAATAGTATGCACAATGTTTGATGGAAAATTTACTTATCACAATTAAGAAGTTGATAATGAACTAACGTAGTAACAGCTTGAATTTTTATTGGTTTTGAGATTAACAGATAGTTGATAATGTGATTAAAATATTAACAGTGTTTTCAACCCAGTATCTTAGAGTAAATGATGTCGGTTGTTCCATGCCAAATTTAGAAGATATGTTTAAAGCTATTGAAACCAATCAGATTTTGAATCCAGAAAACTGTAAAGCTTTTGAATCTTTAATTTACTCTTTGTGTGATGAAGTTGATAAATATGTAGAAAAGTGATTGCTTTGTATAATTGTTTAAAGGTTGTTAAATATGTAGAGAAGTGAGTACTTTTTTTTTAACTGTTTAAAAGTTGTATAGATATTGTATAGTTTGAACCATAATGATATTATTGCCTTGGTATTTGGACCTTGTTGCTAATTTAGAACTCTGTATTGAAGTCAACTTAGACACTTTAGAATTGTACACATCTAAGTTTCTTGTGATTAACATCTTTATTTTGTCTTTGGTTAGTGGCTTGTATATTAGCAGATAGCCTTCCAATATTGTGTAGGCATCTTATTACACATCACTGGTGTGGCAAGCTGATTAACAATTCAGCCTAATGAATGGTCTAGTCATTTATGATAACCACTTTATTGTCATCTCAAAAAAGGACCATCACCACTGGTTTAATCTGATCTCCATGAAGATAGAAAAGTAGGAATAGATGTCCACCACAGTGCTTTACATGACTTGTATGGAATTCTTAACAACTATATAATGGAGAGACAGATGGATGGATGGAAAGATAAGAACAAGCGTCCATTGTGGTAGGGCATAACAAAATATGCCCACCTGTTATGAAAAAGCCATTTTAAAAGTAAACAGAAAGCATGACCTTCTACATCTGGCCTTTAAGGCTTGATATCAAATACAGAACATAGGTCACAACTGAAGTACATTATAGAGCTCACCAGCCTGCAGACTTGTGTGTGTGTGTGTGTGTGTGATTTGGATTTTTAATGCTTTAAAAACGTTTCAGCCATATCTCTACAATGTCTGCATTGTGACAGTTTATAGTGATGTATTGCACTGGGGCGTCATGTCATAGACATATAGTATCATGTCCCAACCAGTCACATTATCCTGAGAGCAGCCCAACCAGTTATAACACTAACTTCTTAATGCTGAGGGTCAATTGAGGCAGCTAGTTAGTAACAATTTTTGTTAGTCTATGGTATGACTTGGCTGGGGTTCAAAACGGTAACCTCCCGCATCTGAAGCAGATGCCCTAACCACTTGAAGAAATTTAAGTGAATATTCAGCCTGAGTGGCTGAAATTTAAATCTGACTAATTTTGACCAATCATAATGCCTAGTCTGATACTCAGGGGTCCTGTGCCCTCCTGATTTTTAAGGAGGTCCTGGAAACCAAATAGAAAATGAAAATATCCTGAAAACCTGCTTGAAAATTATTTTTTGTCATAAAATGTCATGGAATTTGATATTGAAAAGCTAAACTAAAAATTTTGTTATAGAAAATACATTTTTTGACAGAAAACTTTGCAATGAGCAATTATGCAATGATTGTCATATGACGTCTTTAGCCATGGTTGAGTCTGCTAACTAAGAGATTTTTGCTCACATGCCTAATCATTTATATGCATGCACAGTCATTGATATTCTCTTTCTGCATTGGAAATTTCTTTATTTACGGAATTTGATTTGTATCATCTACAATGACAAGACTAAATATTCTTTCATCCCGAATTGTTTTGAATAATGATTTAAAATGACAGCATTCTGCAGTGGGTGGTTAGAATATGACTGTTTTCATGGATGGCTTCAGCAAGTAACCAATCAAAATTCAAAGCATTCTGTGGAATATGTTCAATGTATATCAATATTTCCAACATGGGAGAGTCTGCCTTGACATAACATTATTATAGGGCTAAATTTAGTTATTTCAGGTGCTATGGTATTTATATTAGTTTTAGAAGGAAAGATATATTTGTGTATAAATTTTCTAAATTCTCTACATAAATTTAATAACAGTATGTCTATGATAGAGGAGTAACTCTACAGTCACTGTTAGATTTAGAGGCAGAGATTTGGGGTCGATACTAGGTTACCAGCAGCTATTCAAATGCTATGGTGTCAAGTTACAGTCCAGAGAAATTGAAACAAAGGAGTCAGTAGGACAGTTGGAAGATGTGTTTGTAAAGCTAATTAAAATCAATTATAGCAAGTTTGCCTTAATGCTTAAACATTAAAATTAGTGACCATTTGAAGGGAAATTTGAATCTCTTTTAGTAGGTATAAGGTGCTTAAAATAGAGTTGAGTAGTTATAGTTTAATTTTGAAGTAATTTGCTCAGAAGGATAAAGTTTACAAGTAATTTCATATTCAAAATAATATTTTTGTAAATTCTAACACACAGCATCAGTGGAAAAAGAGTGTGTATGGAGAGTACATATATGGCTTTATTTTGGATTACAAAATTTAGATTCTGTGCATTTTGATATGTAGATTAGAGTTAGATAAAGCGTCTGCACCTAACACAATCAGACCAGAATATTAGTTTAGAATAGGTCTTCAGGGAATGTTTTCTCTGAAGTCCGCTAGGATTGTTTAAATAACCAGGTCAAACACAGTGCAGGGAGTCAGCATGAAGAACTAGGGGCAACATACTTCATTAAAGGTAGAAAAAGAAGAAACCCTCTTGCTTGTGACTAATTCCCCATAGCGCAGTGACATCAGAAAGGCGCTACTACAACATACAAGATCAGCGATGCACAAGAGAAACACATATAGAGTGGCAAACTGTGTCTTATTTTCAAGACATGTGAAGCAACTAAATCAGGTCAGAGAAACACTGTGTTGGCATCAACATCACCACCTGAAAATCAAGTTACAATACCAACATACTATCATCCGTTATAAAAAGATGGCAGTGTATATGAACTTTTATCCCAATCTAGTCAGTTTGGCTTTGCTTCCTAGTTCTGATCAAAGTTTGATTCAACTGCATGTCGCTGACACCTAAAAGTAGAGATTCTCTAAAAGTTTTTAAGCACATTATACTTTGAATACAAATATTGGATGTAAAGATTAAACAATGACCACCATTATGCCAGAAAAAGTTTTGTTGCTGCTATTAGGTCTGTATGTGACCTTTTAATAGTGTTGGAGGACTAGAGAATAACAATAAGAAGTAGTGCTGTTCCAAGTAATCAAGTTACTTGAACATGACTTGTTTGATTGATTAATTGAGTATGACTTTTCATGATCGAGTTTCAATACAGTACTGATAAATTTATGAAATTAATATTACTACAGAGTTGGAATGACCCCAAAAGATATAAATTTAATAATGCAATTATAGAAATGATAGTGTAGACTGTGCTAAATTTAAGACAGCATGAAGAATATTTTGATTCATGATTTTTATTCAGTTTTGAAACATAATTTAGCCATGATATAATCAACCCACTTTAAAAATGGCAAGCAAAAAGTGAAAGTGAACTTTCTGAATTTCCTGGAAGATTCAATCAAAAGTATAGGCTTCCTTTGGATTCCAGAAAGGGAAATGGCTTGGCAAATAATAGTTGCCTAAATCTGACAAAAGTAATTTGCAAATAGTGTGAAAAAGAATACATGTTCATTGGCTAGTAAAAGACGTGTACAGGATCTCAAACAAAAGTGTTTTTGATTTTATGATCTTTTCTTGACAAGTCTTGCCATATTATTTATAAAAAAGAACATCCTATAGATAAATATTGTTTTGTATTATAGGCTTAAAGGGTAAATCACACTGCATTTACTTACATTTTTATTAAAATGTTATGTAACAAATGTCCAAAGAAAATAGGGATGCACAATGATTTTTTAAATTTTTAACTAATAAAAAATACTTTGCACCATGTAAACTGTAGCAAGGTATAATGCTAAAAATGAAGTATTCTGGGTAGTATGACTTCCTGTTTCATTTTGGTGAATTTTCAGTGTTTTAATTTATGACGTTTTTCAAAACTACTTAAAACTATTGCTCCAAAAGTTTGATCAGTGGTAAATTTCTCTCCCTAAGCTTTGTTAAATATGTTTTTTTTTTCTTTTTTAAGTTATTTAAAAAAAGACTTCTTTTGGAAGCACATTCTGAGGAGTTTTAAAACTTACTTCAACCCTCCCCTTTGTCATGTCATGGAATAAGGCAAGAAAACTTGGTAATGAATTGGAAGAATTTTGTGCAATTGATTTCATAGAGCATAGTTTTACAGAGGGTAGTTATTTTTGTTTTATTTTCTCCTAGTGGTGACTGAGTATTATTTTCTTCTAGTGGTGACTGTGTATTATTTGCATCTCATCATAGTTTCCTCAAAGTGAGATACCCATATATCGTGATATGGGTACTTTACCATTGGTTCTTGCAATTTTTTGATAGTATTTATAGGAGGTATATTTGTCATGTACAGGCACAATGACCACATGACTCATGTCAGGGATAGTCTGTATAGTACATGACTTACTACAGCCATTTGGCTTGGAGGGGCTAGATAAAGCTGGAAGGGCTGACAGCATAACAGCACATAGCTCACAGTGGTAACCTGAACTTCCAATGAAGCTGCATAGCAGTATGGCAGCAGAGCTGTATGTGTAGCAATAAGACGGCCATGTTGTAAATTGGCTGGCAGGGGCAGCACAATTTGTAACAGAGATTCATTAAAGGATATGGATTCCTGAATGTGCAAAAAGAGAGTGATCACTGTTCTGATTGTATGAACCATACTTATCTTTAAATCAGGTTGTTGTATGAACCATACTTATCTTTAAATCAGATTGTTGTATGAACCATACTTATCTTTAAATCAGATTGTTGAATGAACCATACTTGTCATTAAATCAGGTTGTTAACCAGATGTACATGCCCCAATGGGTGAAAACATCTATAATTTAAATGACGATGATGATGATGAAGAAAGGTTCAGAAAGGGCTTTGATACCACTCCCTGTTTAATTCTACTTAATGCAGGGGACTAACACAACAATGTAGTGATGCACTGTAATTAAGGGTCATTCTAAAGTCAGTGGTTTGTTAGCCTAAACCAAATGCAAGATTGATTGACCCTTTCCTAGAAAAGTAACCTTATCACAGTACTGAAGAAATTGCAGAGCTCATTACTTTGTACTAGTAGTTTATCTGTTACTTTGTTCCTGATATTTCTTAATGAATGAAAAAGTGTGTACTTGTTGGCAAAAGCATGAGACCATTTACTTCTGTATAGATTTATATTGGAACCTGAAGAGTCATACTTAACCTACATATTGCGTGCATCAGCATCCTTTACATTATAAATTGCAGCTTCATCCATTTTGAAGTAAAGAAGACATAAGAAAGAATAGTTTAAAGTTTCTGTTTCACTTTTCGTAATAAATAAACATGGCACCAAAGGATGAGTTTTGAAAAGATTGTTTAGATTTCTATGTACAGGCAGAACAAGTGTTATGAATATTTAATTTAAATAAATTTGTTTGTTAGTTTTAATATTTTTAATTTTTTATATTTTTGTTATATGTGTTATGTGTTTAGGCTCGAATAAACAGTAACACAGGAAAGAGTGAAAACAACAAGCTTTGAGAAATTTAATAAACCATTTATTTCCTTGGAAAAATACTGTATGAATGAAAAAATAAGAACTTATGGATTTAAGAATCAGATCCAAAATTAATCCAAGAATAATCCATGAATAAAATTTTAGAAGTCCTAATATTGAAATGTTCTAATGATTTCAAGTTCGAGTCCCGACAAAGAATCCAAGATGGAAGGTGATGACGTATGCTGTATCCTGTTCAGTGTTGTCTACTTTTCCTTGTAGAAATACAATAAATAATCCTCAGGTTTTGGAAATCCAAATAAAAATTTTAAGAAATGTCTTTGTTCAAGAATTCTGTATGAGCACTCAAAAATATTTCCAGGGAAATGAATTAATCCTTTTGAATCCAAATAATTTGGATAAACATTAAACTGTAATTCCCAAAATGACACAACAAAAGAAGCACCTTTACATCTCAGTGTTTAGAAGCCCAACTGAGATTATATATCTAAACAGTGATTTAAAACTGAATTTTACACAAAACAGATGCCCAGATAAGGGTCACATGATCATGTTTACATATAAAAAATCACATATCCCTGTATGCCCTTGATAAAAACCAATCATTTTACTCCGAGAGTAAAAGTTGTTTACTTCACTGAAAACTATTTACAAGTCGAGGGTTACTAATTTTGAATTAAGGTCAGGAACCAGGTCAGCCTTATGTATGAGTTCCTAGTAAACAAAACTACATTATTTTGACATACAGTGAAATAAAAAAAATAGAAAGATTTTAAAACTTACAAACAATTAAATCAGATATAAATTAAATCATATACATAACATTCACTATGGCTGATGAAACATTGTATCTAGTTGCTGACCTTGTTCCAAAATCAGTGACAGTTTTGGTAAAGAAACTTTTTTTAAATTTTTGTTATCTTTCTCAGTGTAAGAATCATTAAGTTGAGTCAGGGTCATACCTGGACTATGTGATATTTATCATGTGCCAATTGGTAACAAACTTCTATTTTTCCAGATGAATGAACCTTTGATTCTCATCTGGGAATCTGTTTTGCATTCTAATTAGTTGTATAGCCAATGTTTTGATAAAGGATTGTCAGTTGTGCTTAAAACACTTGACATATTAAGTTATATTATGTTGTGACCAGTTTGGGCTGAATTTTATTTTTCTTCGAATTATTGAATTCAAGTGATTGTTTTCCCTGGAAATATGAAAGTGCTCTGATAATTCTTTGACAAAGACATTAACTGGAATTTATACTGAATTCAAAACTGGAATAATATTTTCTGTGATTCAACAAGGGACTGCACTTCATAGGTTATTACAGATGTCATTGCCTTCCATCTTGATTTTCATCGGGATTTGAACTGAAATTCACTTGAACGTTTTATTGATAAGACTTGTGTTTTAATTCTTGGATTACTATTTGGATTCGATTTGCAATACTGTTAGTTCTTTTTTTTTCATTTTTCACTTTTTATTCTAGGGAAATAAATTATTTGTTAAACTTTACAATTCACTCTTTTCTGTTTAAGAGCATAGACTCATAACACAAGACACTACAGATTTAAACCAGTTGACAAACTTAATGAAATTACTGACACATTTAAAGTATACTAGTATAAGATGCCTGCAATTTGACATTCTGTTGTTGTTGTTGTTGTTGGGTTTAACGCCATTTTTCAGCACACGATAGGCTATACATGGCGGCCAGTATTAATAGTGGAGGAAGAATCCGGGAAAACCCCGGAAAGAACCACCGACCCACGACAAGCTACTGGCAAGCTTTCTCACATACCCACACTGGCCGAATCCAAGACTCGATCCCACGCAGACAGAGGTGAGATGGCAGTGATCCGTAATGGAGAGCGCTTTAGACCACTTGGCCACACGGGGCCCCTTGACATTCTGTAACAAATAGTCCTAGTAATTTATTCAATGGTTATATGAACTATAGTTTAGTTTCAGAGCCATGTATCTTGTAATGGTGCAAGAAGTTTGTGGAGATAATTTTGCAGTACGTTCTGTCATGGTCAGCATTACATGTAACCATTAAAATCTACATATGGGCATTAAATTGTTGACTTTTAGGGTAAATTTTCTTTTTTAAATTATTTGTATCAAATATGCTGAAAATTAATTTTTCTGTTTCTGGAAATATATGTCAGTGAATCATTAATTAGCAAACTAAGGTAGTTAGGGTAAGGAATGAAGTCCATTAATTCATTTGTTTAATTAAGTTTTAAATTCTTTCAACTGAAAATATTGAGGGTATTTGCATTAGAATTGTGTGCCAACAGGCATGGTTCACCTAGTCATTTAGAGCCCACAGGGGCACAGTAAATCATTCAAATGTCATGTTCAGTTTCATTTTGTGTTTGTAATGGGTTAAATTGTTTTATGGGGGGGGGGAGCTCATGCTATTCTGTTCTGTGATCTTTGCTCTATGCTCAGATCTTTTTTATTCCATCCATTAATTTCATATTTCATTTTATTGTTTACTCAGTCTGGGGAATAACACTGGTCAATCATCTCCTAGATAAGATAACAAAAACAATAAGGTCTGGGGAGATCAAACACCATCACCCGACCTCATGACATACCTGCAAGCACCCCTCTCTCCCTGTTGTGTGTGCCTGCTTGCAATCTCTTAGTGGAGATGGTTTAGATTTCAGGGCTTGATTCAGCAACAAAAAAGTCTACCGATCAGTGACATCTCAACTCTGTCCATGTGGTTTTGAGTCTCAGGCATGACATAATCTCTATAATTTTAAGCAATTCTGGCAACACCTTTGCTAAATCAGTTCTATACACTCATGACCTCATTTAACAAGTTGCTAGTTTATTTTTAAGTCCATGTTACAACTTAATTCAGTAAAAACTCCTTCCCCTTCCTCTGCCCTCTTTCTCCCTCAACCCCGACCAACTGGGCCTACCCTAACCACCTCAGTTTTTGTGTAGCCCACCTCATTATAGTAATCACTTTGACATTTTATGTCTGTCCACATCCTAGGTTAAGGTCATAGGTTATTGTAGATGTCACCTTGACATTTATGTACGTGTTTGTACCTCTGCCTACAGCCTTAATCAAGATCAATGTAGCAATCACTTTGAAGTTTATGTACATGTCTGCATCAGAGGTTCCATTACAACGGTATATGCAAGTACAAATACATGTAATAAAATGTTGCCTCTGTACTGGAAAAAATTATGTTGTTATTCATGTACATACAAACTGTAAAATGTGTTTTTAGTCCTAAATCATTTCATCAGGTGTATGGAACACTAGTAGGAAAGATTAAATGGTCCATTTCAGATGGTGTATGGAAAAGTAGGGAGGATTAAACAGCCGATTTTAGATGGTGTATGAAAAACAAGTAGGAAGGATTATTAACAGTCTATTTCAGATGGTGTATGGAACACTTGGAAGGATTAAACAGTCCATGTCAAAATTGTTTTAATTGAGATGAACATGAAAGATGTTATTAAGCAAAACAAAATGTAGTTAGCACAAAATTAAATCATAATAATCTAATTAGAAAAATTTATTGCACATGAATTTCATAAAATAGCACAGATCAGACAGTTTCTACCATGTGTGGCAAACTCTCCACTTAAGTACTTGTTGGCTATAGTTAGTACAAATGAAGCTCAGTTTAGAATGGTAAAACAGCTGGATTCTTTAACATCTGTTCATAACACACACAAGTAGGCTGATAAATGATACCAGTCATAGCTGAACTAAATAATTGATAATCATTTTGATTACAGTAGCTTCCCATTTAGAGTCCTCAATCCTCATTTGTCCAGTAGGATTTTTTTTGCCTGCCTTTGGAAAGAAAAGTTGAAGATGACTGTTAACATTCTAATCACTGCATGCATGTTTTGTATCAGTGATTAGATACATTTTGTTATATGTATAGTATTAGTGATTAGATACATTTTGTTATATGTATAGTATTAGTGATTAGATACATGATGTTACATGTCTGGTATTAATGATCACATACATGGTGTAATATGTCTGGTATTATTGATTGGATACATGGTGTTATATGTATAGTATTGATGATTAGATACATTACGTTGTATGTCTAGTATTAGTAATTAGATACATGATGTTATATGTATTTTGTATTAGTGATTAGATACATGGTGTTATATGTCTAGTATTAGTGATTAGATACATAATGTTATATGTCTAGTATTAGTGATTAGATACATGGTGTTATATGTTTAGTATTAGTGATTAGATACATGGTGTTATATGTCTAGTATTAGTGATTAGATACATGGTGTTATATGTCTAGCATTAGTGATTAGATACATAATGTTGTATGTCTAGTATTAGTGATTAGATACATGGTGTTATATGTCTAGCATTAGTGATTAGATACATGGTGTTATATGTCTAGTATTAGTGATTAGATACATAATGTTATATGTATTTTGTATAAATGATTAGATACATGATGTTATATGTTTAGTATTAGTGATTAGATACATGGTGTTATATGTCTAGCATTAGTGATTAGATACATGGTATTATATGTATAGTACTAGTGGTTAGATACATGGTATTATATATCTAGTATTAGTGATTAGATACATAATGTTATATGTATTTTGTATAAATGATTAGATACATGGTATTATATGTATAGTATTAGTGGTTAGATACATAATGTTATATGTTTAGTATTAGTGATTAGATACATGGTGTTATATGTCTAGCATTAGTGATTAGATACATAATGTTATATGTCTAGTATTAGTGATTAGATACATGGTGTTATATGTCTAGCATTAGTGATTAGATACATGGTGTTATATGTCTAGTATTAGTGATTAGATACATAATGTTATATGTATTTTGTATAAATGATTAGATACATGGTGTTATATGTTTAGTATTAGTGATTAGATACATGGTGTTATATGTCTAGCATTAGTGATTAGATACATGGTATTATATGTATAGTATTAGTGGTTAGATACATAATGTTATATGTATTTTGTATAAATGATTAGATACATGGTGTTATATGTTTAGTATATGTGATTAGATACATGGTGTTATATGTCTAGCATTAGTGATTAGATACATGGTATTATATGTATAGTATTAGTGGTTAGATACATAATGTTATATGTTTAGTATTAGTGATTAGATACATGGTGTTATATGTGCTCTGATTGTGGTACTCTAAGTATGATCCAAGCAGCTGTGTTTTGAACTTTTTGAAGTTTCTGGAGTAGATATTGAGATGAACCACACAGAATTGAGTTACAGTAGTCCAGTCTTGAAAGTACTAATGAACACACAAGTGTTTTAGTGGCATCAACTGAAAGATATTTGAGAATTGAGCTGATGTGTCTCAACTCGAGATATGCAGCCTTGCATATGTTCATGACATGTTGGTGCAATGTGAGAGTACTGTCCAGAGTAACACCTAGATTTCATACTGATTGTGTGAATTTAATGTTGGTGTTGCTGATATTTATTGTTTGAGGTAAAGGATGTGAATGAGAAAGTCTTTGTGTTGTGATCAGAATGATTAGATACATGGTGTTGTATGTCTAGTATTAATCATTAGATACATTGTGTTATATGTCTAGTATTAGTGATTAGATACATGGTGTTATATGTGTAGTATTAGTGATTAGATATATGATGTTATGTATCTAGTATTAGTGATTAGATACAGGATGTTATATATCTAGTATTAATGATTAGATATATGATGTTTCATGTCTAGTATTAATGATTAGATACATGGTGGTATATGTCTAGTATTAATCATTAGATACATTTTTTATGTCTAGCATTAATAATTGAAACATGGTGTTATATTCTGGTAGTAATTAGATAATTGGTGTTGTATTCTGGTGGTAATTACATACATGGTGTTATAGTTTGGTAGTCATTAGATACATTGTGTTATATTCTGGTAGTCATTAGATACATGGTGCTGTTTTCTGATAGTAATTAGATACATGGTGTTATATATTCCTCCTTCTATGTCATTTAAGAGGGCAAATTCAGACATTGGAATAATATTTGAGGATCTTTGTTGGTGTGAAAATTAGAGAGGAATTACACTTGTATCACATACTATTGGCAGCTAAATTTTTATCATGAAGTTATATTCGAGGTTAAGAAATACCAGAGAACATAAAGATATTCATCAACATAGGGTTGACAAATTCATACCCATGCATATGCAGCAGTCAGGGATTGAACTTAGGACTGTAGGGGTACAAACTTAGCAACTGCTGTATTTATAACTAAGGTTACCTAAGCTTTAAAATTCCCTTGCTATATTACTGAAGATGGAGCTAAGGTGACCTCATTCAGCTGCTGAGCCAATGGTTTAAACACTGTTAAGTATTCAGTGTGCAAGAACATGGCCCTTTGGTTCACACTGTTAAGTATTCGGTGTGCAAGAACATGGCCCTTTGGTTCACACTGTTAAGTATTCGGTGTGCAAGAACATGGCCCTTTGTTTCACACTGTTAAGTATTCAGTGTGCAAGAACATGGCCCTTTGGTTCACACTGTTAAGTATTCAGTGTGCAAGAACATGGCCCTTTGGTTCACACTGTTAAGTATTCAGTGTGCAAGAACATGGCCCTTTGGTTCACACTGTTAAGTATTCAGTGTGCAAGAACATGGCCTTTTGGTTCACACTGTTAAGTATTCAGTGTGCAAGAACATGGCCCTTTGGTTCACACTGTTAAGTATTCAGTGTGCAAGAACATGGCCCTTTGGTTCACACTGTTAAGTATTCAGTGTGCAAGAACATGGCCCTTTGTTTCACACTGTTAAGTATTCAGTGTGCAAGAACATGGCCCTTTGGTTCACACTGTTAAGTATTCAGTGTGCAAGAACATGGCCCTTTGGTTCACACTGTTAAGTACTGAGTATGCAAGAACATGGCCCTTTGTTTCACACTGTTAAGTATTCAGTGTGCAAGAACATGGCCCTTTGGTTCACGCTGTTAAGTATTCAGTGTGCAAGAACATGGCCCTTTGTTTCACACTGTTAAGTATTCAGTGTGCAAGAACATGGCCTTTTGGTTCACACTGTTAAGTATTCAGTGTGCAAGAACATGGCCCTTTGGTTCACACTGTTAAGTACTGAGTATGCAAGAACATGGCCCTTTGTTTCACACTGTTAAGTATTCAGTGTGCAAGAACATGGCCCTTTGGTTCACACTGTTAAGTATTCAGTGTGCAAGAACATGGCCCTTTGATTCACACTGTTAAGTACTGAGTATGCAAGAACATGGCCCTTTGTTTCACACTGTTAAGTATTCAGTGTGCAAGAACATGGCCCTTTGGTTCACACTGTTAAGTATTCAGTGTGCAAGAACATGGCCCTTTGATTCACACTGTTAAGTACTGAGTATGCAAGAACATGGCCCTTTGTTTCACACTGTTAAGTATTCAGTGTGCAAGAACATGGCCCTTTGGTTCACACTGTTAAGTATTCAGTGTGCAAGAACATGGCCCTTTGTTTCACACTGTTAAGTATTCAGTGTGCAAGAACATGGCCCTTTGATTCACACTGTTAAGTACTGAGTGTGCAAGAACATGGCCCTTTGGTTCACACTGTTAAGTATTCAGTGTGCAAGAACATGGCCCTTTGATTCACACTGTTACGTACTGAGTGTGCAAGAACATGGCCCTTTGTTTCACACTGTTAAGTACTGAGTGTGCAAGAACATGGCCCTTTGTTTCACACTGTTAAGTATTCAATGTGCAAGAACATGGCCCTTTGGTTCACACTGTTAAGTACTGAGTGTGCAAGAACATGGCCTTTTGGTTCACACTGTTAAGTACTCAATACATAAGAAAACAGCCCTTTGATGTATACTTCAGTAATTTTTATGCATTAAATGCTGTTGTGAACTAAATTTCTCATAATTGTGGAATAGAAGATGTGTTAAATCTGGATTACAGTGGAAGTTGGATATGATAAAACAAGGTCACTGTCCATTACCTTTTCTTTACTGATGGCTAATATTTGTTCACTTTAAACACTTAAAATATAACTAATTCTCTTATCTCTGTTCCAGAAGTCTTGTGGTGCTGTGTTTGTTAGTGAAGTAGAAACCACTAAACAAGTGACAAAAAACATAATAACAAAAGCCACTGCTGGAGAGGAACACAAGAAGAGGAGTTCAAAGTACACACTTGCTGTTGGTTCCAGCTTTGGACATGGTTTGTACACATAATTTTACATTAATTAAGCCTTGTACTAGTAACATTGTCCATCTATCCACAGTTTGGTTTCTTGCAAGAGAATTTAATTGGGAATTGTTGGATTTCAGCCACTGTTGCTTATGTCCATGAGACCTGAGAAATGATGTTAGATTTTAGTCATTATTTAATGGCCCCTAGTTCCCAGTTTCTGCTGGATAATTTTACTGGGATGGATGGATTTCAGCTTGATATTATTTGGACCTTGTAGAATGTCAGAAACTGAACTCATTCAACCTATTTTTTAGGAGTCCTGTCTCTGATAGTGCTTCCTCCAAACTTTGGTTTTCACAGCTTGGCTTTAGCAAGGGCTGTTGGATTTAACACAGATTTGATATGCACGTTTATATTGATTAAGTTCATTGTTGAGTTTAGTTTCCAGCTTTGGTTTTTGCACAGAATCATCCAGCAAAACATCTGTGCAACTTAATTATCCAACTCTTGCATCGCCAACATTTTACATTATGGTTTGTAGAGTTATGAACCATTATTGTTGAATAATATCATCCCTGTTTCCACCTCTTTTGAAGGCCCAACTAAACAAAATATAGCAAGCAGGTCTATTTGAGATGCACCCATCACTACTGGCTCTTGCTGTATCAGAAAAATTGCATCTTAATGTAATATTCTTTGGTGTAATCTCAGTCTGCCACAATTTTGTTTTAGCTCCTGTTTAAGGTAAGAAGAATATTAAATAATGTATGACTTTTTTGTCAGAGTAGAATTTTTGTATCCAGGCCTCATTCATTCCCACCTTTATGATTTGTGTAGAATCTTTATTTAGTTTTTGTCTCATGTGTGACACCATACATACAGTGATAGTGTTGTCAAAGTCAGTTATGTGGGGGGTATTATGTATATTTCATTTGTATTGTTTGCTCGCGTTTTTGTATTTACATCTGTATTTTTTAATTGATCTTTTATCGAAAATCAAGTTAATGATGTACCAGATAAGTGACATTTATTTTATAAACAACATAATGCATAGCTAATATTTCTCTAAGGTTATAGATTAAATATTCAAATCATTATTAATGAAGGTAGACATGTTTCTTTGATTATGAGTCTAGGACATCAGTTTTCCACTTGTAAATTCTTAAGCTTGTTGACAACTTTGAATGCATTAGTGAGGAGACTGACTTACATCCTTGCTCTGTTGTTGTGGCTTAGCGTGTTATATAATGTTTCCTTTCAAAATGACTTATTCTTGCCTTAACATCTGAAGCAGAATCAATCTTGTTTTTTGTTTTTAATTTCGGATTTATTTATTCAAATTAACATTCATTGGAATTACAAAGTGCTCAATAATATTTTTGGACTAAAACATCAATTTGGAACTCAGAGAAGGAGATTTTGGAGTATAGTGTTGTGATAGATCCAAAGACTTAACACGTCAGCACATTTTAGGTCATTTGCACATTAGATTGATTGAGACTACAGGCACATCAACACATTCAGTATTGGAATATTGCTGGAATACTACTGGAATTAAAATGGAACTTCATACATTTGGACTTGTGATAGAACTTTCAGGGCTTTTAGGATTTAATTAATAAAACTATAAGTTCTTTTTAAATTTTTACTTTGTTTTCAGGGAAATAAATTATTTCTTGAAGTTCACAGACATATTGGTTTTTGCTCTTTTATGTTACTTAGTTTAGGACTTTAGAGTTGTAACAGTGGTAATTCCTCATTGGGTCTCAGGTCAGACAACATATATCTTGTGATCTTTTTCAAATGATATTTACATCAAAGTTGAATTTATTTATATTCATTCTGATGTTTTACTCTTCTGTAAATGCCTGTTATTTATTTGCTATCATCTGAAACATGTGGCAAATAAATTCGTCTTAGACCACTGTACAGGCCACTTATTAATTTGTTTTCTTCTCCCACAAGTTGCCAAGAAATTCTTCTTAGACTTCTGCAGAGGTCATTATTTAAAGTGTGGTTTTGTCCAATATGTGGCCAAGAGATTCTTCTTAGACTTCTGTGAAGGTCGTTAGTTAATTTGTGGTCTTGTCCCACATATGGCCAATTGATTCTTGTTAGACTTATGCAGAGTGCATTAGTTAATTTGTGGTCTTGTCCAACATGTGGCCAAGAGATTCTTCTTAGTTAATTAGTTAATTTGTGGTCTTGTCCAATATGTGGCCAAGAGATTCTTCTTAGTTAATTAGTTAATTTGTGGTCTTGTCCAGTATGTGGCCAAGAGATTCTTCTTAGTTAATTAGTTAATTTGTGGTCTTGTGCAACATATGGCCAAGAGATTCTTCTTAGTTAATTAGTTAATTTGTGGTCTTGTCCAATATGTGGCCAAGAGATTCTTCTTAGTTAATTAGTTAATTTGTGGTCTTGTCCAATATGTGGCCAAGAGATTCCTCTTAGTTAATTAGTTAATTTGTGGTCTTGTCCAACATGTGGCCAAGAGATTCTTCTTAGTTAATTAGTTAATTTGTGGTCTTGTCCAGTATGTGGCCAAGAGATTCTTCTTAGTTAATTAGTTAATTTGTGGCCTTGTGCAACATATGGCCAAGAGATTCTTCTTAGTTAATTAATTTGTGGTCTTGTCCAATATGTGGCCAAGAGATTCTTTAGATTCATTATCCTTACTTGCAGTGGTCTGGTTGTCTCTGGTCAATTCTAATGTGATGGTTGATGATATGATGAAAATGGCAATATGTATTTTAATAACATCACAATAACATTTTTTATGCAGTTTATTTTTAGCTCTATTGTTCATACACCAGAAGATCTTATGGGATTTGTCTGTTGTCCATCATTTGTAGTCTGTTGTACATCAGGCAATTTCACAATTTGTTATCTCTACTCTGCCTAAACTACTTGGAGGATTGCCATATTAATCTCAGAGTCATGTCGGTTCTAATTTAAAATGGTATCAATCTGATGTCCAATATGTCCTCCATGTTAGTCATCTTGAAAATCTTAATGGTACAACTCCTGAATGGAAAACCATATTGATATTTTGATTTACCAGAAGATTTCTTGTAATATCTAGTTGGTTCTAAATGAAAATGTTTCAGTTTGGATATATCTGGTTTGTTACTAATGAAAATGGTTGCTTCAAGTCTTTTCCAAATCACTGTTGATGACAGGTTGGTATTGCCATATTTCTTTCCCCTTATCTCTCTCTCACCACCCTCTTCAGGTCATCAGCCATAACTTGGTGTAGTATGCACTTCTTCCCACTGTGTAACACAGGGATGGAACTATTTTTTTCCCCCTTCAAATAAATATAATACACAACCTAAATGTTTGTCAGGTTTTTCTTCTACTGGGATCAAACAATCACACTCTTTTTGTGTCAGATATCATCTTTTTGTAATTCAGCAGAATTATGCTAATGTGGTCAGTTTGTAAACTGATAGGCACACACCCTATTATTATCAAATTAATGTATTTTTAGTGGCTACTTGCATTCCTAACTTGAACCAGTAGATAAGTAGACCTCTGAGATAAACTATTATCACATAGTCACTACACTTTGCCAATAGTGTGCAGTTTAATATTTTTGATGTGATTCTGATTGCTCCAAATAAGACCATGAAATTATCGTGCAGTATTCTTTTTGCTGATTGGTTGCAATCATGGTAAATCTTTTTAACCCTGCCTTCTGTAATTTTTTGTTTTCATTGAACATTTTTGGCCACCATTTTCTGATTCAGTTCAGAAAAGGGAACTGGGTAAAAATGGTCTCGTCTGTTTTAGTATTGCCAGTTTACCCCCACAGGGGTTTGTTATGTCATGTATAACATATCATAACATGAAAAATGGCAAAACCCCCCAAGACAGGAACAATAACAACAAATAAAACTTCGGGTATTGCTCAGATGATAGCAAAATCATTCGCAAAAATATTGCAACAATATAATGTTTAGTTTTGACATATAATTTCAACATAAACACTGGCACTGTGTTGTGTAGGCCAGATCAAAGCCCCCTACTGTGCACCTTATAAAACAATGTGACATCACACATATTGGACATTTTGTGTTGATAAATGTTTTATCTTTTGTAAAATGTTCTGTAATTAGGATGGACACTTATTCTTTGATTTATAGTTTGCAAAAATATATAACGTACTTTTACTATTTCATCTTTGTTTGCGACTGTTTTTTATGTGCAACAAATGAAAGGTACAGCATCTGTCAGAATGAACCAAAATTGTTAATCCTTCTTTCTAAATAATTTTTAATGAAATAAAACTGATAAAAAGAACCTCAAATGGGTAATGATTTAATATTAAATTTATGAAACTTGTTAAATGACGTCCAGCTTTAGCTAGCCTTGGCTTGCAAAAGCTGGACATTATTCAACTCATTTCATAAATTCAATATTAAATCATTACCCATTTGAGATCCTCTATTTATGTCCCACTGTGAGATGTATGTAAATTATATGCTGAACAATACACTCCAATTTTCTCGGATAAGAGAATTCTCAAATTAATTACACTAATGATTTAAGTGACTTCACATCTTGTCTTGACTACATTATGTGCAAATTAGTGATTCATTGACATAGACACAGTAAAGTTAATTCTTAGTATACATGATACATATCATTTAAGACAGATGAAGTAATTCTCACAAATCAAATCAGAATAATGCATGAAATTCCTACAATGCATGATTTCTTTCACACACAAATCACTAAATCTGAACACATTCATATCAATGAAATATTGTATGACATTCTTGCTTTGTATGTATCATATAACATACAAGGCATTGAATGCACTATTAACTTCTAAACTCTAAGAAAACTGAAGTATGAATACGTAATGAATAAATAATTACAAGCTTGAATCAAAGAGCATATTGTATGTGATTGAGACAGTACCTTTGTGCCCTTTCAAGACTCATCTTCCTCTGAAGCCAAATCTCTCTGGTTCTGGATCTCTCAAATTCTTCCAGACTCCCATCCCTTGCATGATCTATTTAACATGAAAAAGTTATTGTTAATTTCCTCAGATACCCTCAGACCTCCCTTTTGGCTGAAAACTTGGACTGATGAATTTTGCTAAGGAAATTACTTAAAACATTTAGTTTCATCTGGGAAGTTTAGCTTAGCCAATCAGGATTAACATTCTGCCAAAATGTTAACACTCCCATCAAAGCTAGCCTTGGAAAATTTCATTTAATGACACTTTATTTCAAATGGCACAAATTGTACCTGGGTGTCTCTACTTGGTTGTTTTCCTCTACGTGACCCAATGTTAACATACCTGTCTGACTGCTATCCTAGCTGGTCCAAATTAAAATCCAATCATGCCCCTGGCAGAGCATATTCCATCCTTTTGAGGTAGAAATTTATTGTAAGCCTAGTCTATATGTCAGTCTTGATGGTTATGTGTCATGCTTACTATGACAAAATATGCTGTGAGAGCATCTACAAAATTTTGTGCACTGTTACAGACCATCTTGGAACCAATCTTGAGAATCTTGTTATAGTTACTTCTGTTAAACAGAAACTTGTATCAGCGTGGGGTTTCACTAGAAGACTAATTAAAATATATAGCTGGCACACATGCCAACCATTATGCTTTTGCCATAATCATTGTGCTTTTTGTTAATTCAAATTATGTTTTATGCTAGCATGTATATGGATTATGATTTTTTGATGAATTAAAAACCAAAATAAAAATAAAGCAATAAAAATTTGTTTTTGTCATTTTCTTTAAAACATCTCTTTAATTCCACTCATATAAATTTGAGAATATTCTTGAAAAGATGATTGCTGCATAAGAAAAGCATAAGAGTACTTTGCTTAATTGCTATTTATAGCAAATGTTTGGACCCATTTCCAAAACAACTGATGGGTTGCTGCAAATATGAACATTTCCTCACAGATTCATTATCATGATAAGCTAGTTAGGTAGCAGACCAGTCTGTACTTTAAAAGAAAATAGTGCCAGATGTTATTAAGTGAAACACTTTACAATGTAAGTTGAGCTGATGGATCATTTCAAACTTTAGAACATGTTAGGTCAGGGAAAAAAGACAAGTAAACACTGCTTTACAAACTTTGCAGTAATACAGGTCCATTGGATCTTATGGGATGGAATAAGATGCTTCTTCCCCCATAAGTCTCCCAACTGTGGGTAAAATAGTGTGGTGATAGCACAGCATCACTGGGCAGATATCTTCCATGATGAATTCAATGACCAGGGTGGAAGGGCTGGGATGAGATCAGTGACCGTGTGCTCAGGACCAGAATGTGGACTTTGGTTGTGGACTTTGGTTGTGGTCATCCATCCTGGAGAGGGATGGGCTTTGCCAGGCTGCATCTTGCCCTTGACATGCCACATGAAGACAACTAGCAATTCTTCTTTACAGGATTGGTAGCAGCCCAGGTCAACAATGACTGCACACCAGGATGGAGGTGGCAGTTATGCTACTAGTGCCCCCACTATCGAGATTAGTGGGAGAGACAACATCATCACTAGTACATGGAATGTTAGAACACTGAGGGCTATGGGAAAGTTGAAAGAACTTAAACATGAGTTGGAGAGCTACAACTGGAACATTATTTGTCTCAGCGAAGTTCACTTAAAAACTTTGGTGAAATAACAACAGATGAAGGGCATAAGCTCTACTTCAGTGGAAGAGGGGACAAACAATCATGAAATTGGATTTATTGTCCACAAGGGCATTGTGAACAACATTATGGGTCACTGCCCAGTCTCAAGCAAGCTCATTACCATCCGCCTGAGAGCCACTCCCTTTAACATCACAGTCATACAGGCCAATGCACCCAGATCTAACTATGGTGACAACGAACTAGAGAATGTTTATAATCAACTGCAAGATGTCATTGACAAATCACCCATGAAAGACATCCTGTTTGTACAAGGAGACTGGAATGCAAAGGTGGGAGCTGATTTACAGACATACTGGCAAAGCTCTTGTGGACCCTTCTGTAATGCAGAAACTAATGAAAGAGGGCTCAGGCTCTTAGAGTTTTGCCGCTTACAACAATCTTGTGTTGGCCAACACGTTCTGTGCTCACAAAGTATCTAGATGATGGCATGGTCCAGATGGACATCACAACCAGACTGACTACATCTAGGTGAAAAGATGATTCAGCACAGGACTGAATATCATCAGAACACAAAGTTTCCCAGGAGCACATATTGGAAGTGATCATGATTTATTAATGACAACATTTTGCTTCCACCTGAAAATGATCAAAAAGCCTAACCAACTAAACATCAGATTTGACCTTGAGAAATTGTATCCAAAAGTCGCAGAAGTCTTCCAAGCAATGATAGGCGGTAAATTTGCACCTCTGATAACCCTGGACAGTCAAGACCTGTAGTCCTTAACAACCACATTCAACACAGCTGTGACTAGTACAGCCAGTCAGATCATTGGCAAATATCACTGAACAAAGAAACCTTGGGTCACAATCAATGTACTTGAACTGCATGTATGTGACAAAAGACAAGAACTGAAAAAGTTAAAAAGAGATCATGAAGGAGCTAGAAAATACAGAGATAAACAAAAGGAAAAGTGTGAAAAAGGCAAAGTAGTCCTGGATAGAAAGAAAATGCTGTGAAATCGAAGATAGTCTGAGCAGAAACAACAGCAAAGATGGCATATCAACTGGTGAATAATCTCATAACCCATAAACAAGGGAAAACTACCACCATCCAAGACAAATCAGGAAACTTTAAAAGAAGGATATGAGAGTAATGCAGCACCCAGAGCACATAATCATGCTTTGTAGACTTCCAGTTCGTAATCATTTAGCAAATGTTGAATATGTAGACTAGTTAAGATGAGTGCAGAAAATAAATAATTTTTTTATTAGATTTTGTGTTCATATTCTAGTTTAATCCATAAAGAGTTTGTCCTTTATGACAAGAATTTTAATCAACTGCAGAACCAAGTTAGTAACAAAAGTAAACATACCTTTTTATACATCCTGTAATTCTGGAATGTAATATATAGATTACACTTTTTCCCCCCAAATTACAACTTTTTTGCCACATAATAGCTTTATTGCCATAGCAATAATTATAGTTACACCTCTCAGTGTAGTTGGCATGTATGAGTTGGTCCTAAATGAAAATGGTACCAGTCTGAGCTGCATTATGGCCGTTACAATGAATGTACTGAAAATCTTATCACAAATGCTGCTGAAAGGATGGTCATATCAACTTGGGTTTTTCACCCAAGCATTTTAATAGTGTCTAGTTTGTCTTAAATGAAAATGGTGTTTATCTTCTGTCCACTATGGATGCTACAGAGGCTAATTTTAATATCTTATTGCTCAAGAATATCATAGATAGTTTCAACAGTTAAAAGAAGAAATTGTCTTCAGTTCCATGAAATTAACTTTTGACAGTAGAGCCCTTCAAGCGGCTATATATTTTTAGAATTTCTAATTGCACTATATAGCCATTATTGTGCTGAGGTGCCTAAAATGCGAACACATACATTTAATGACATTACACTGCCCAAGACAACTTTTCTGGCTACGTTTTTAATCCTGTCTTTCTTTCAGTTCATGCCTTCATGAAGGACACAGATAATGTGCTGACAGCCCTGGATAGGAATGGAGCTGATGATAAATGTTTGATGTTAATTCGTAAACCCAAGTCTGCCTCTAAACAGGTTTGCTATAAGCAACATGAATTAGCTAGTACTAATATCACTCATTATGTGGTTAACCAGCATAAGCATACATCAATATGAAACCTTTCATATCCCACTCCAATTTGTAAGGATTAACAACATATAGACTAATGAATAGTATCAATTAGTATAATAGTGATGGAGGATATCTTTTCAAATATATTTTCATTTGGATACAGAGATCAAATAGTATACTAGTGATAGAGGATTTCTTTTCAGATATATTACCATTTGGATACTGAGATCAAGTAGTATAATAGTGATATCTTTTCAAATATATTTTCAATTGGATACAGAGAACAAATAGTATATTAGTGATAGAGAATATCTTTTCAGATATATTACCATTTGGATACTGAAATCAAGTAGTATAATAGTGATATCTTTTCAAATATATTTTTATTTGGATACAGAGAGCAAACAGTATACTAGTGATAGAGGATATCTTTTCCGATATATTACTATTTGGATATTGAGATCAAGTTGTATAATAGTGATATCTTTTCAAATATACTTTCATTTGGATACAGAGAGCAAATAGTATAATAGTGATAGAGGATTTCTTTTCAGATATATTACCATTTGGATACTGAGATCAAGTTGTATAATAGTGATATCTTTTCAAATATACTTTCATTTGGATACAGAGAGCAAATAGTATAATAGTGATAGAGGATTTCTTTTCAGATATATTACCATTTGGATACTGAGATCAAGTTGTATAATAGTGATATCTTTTCAAATATATTTTTATTTGGATACAGAGAGCAAACAGTATACTAGTGATAGAGGATATCTTTTCAGATATATTACCATTTGGATACTGAGATCAAGTTGTATAATAGTGATATCTTTTCAAATATATTTTCTTTTGGATAAACAGCATATTTTTATGTCCTACTGCAACAGTGGCAGTGAAGCCTAGTGTTACCCTTATCTATCAATCTATATCACACCTTGGTTAAGTTTTATACTTAGTTCATTGAGTGCTGTCTCTATGGAGACCTTTTTTCCGAAACAATTTTGATCAAACTTGGAATATATGTATATACATGTAAATAGATTAAAATCTCAGAAAAATTTATATATATATATATATATATATATATATATATATATATATATATATATATATATATATATATATATATATATATATATATATATATATATATGATCTGGAGATAATCAAGCACTCAATATATTGCATAATATTTATAGGCTTAGAATTAGACTGGTACACTGTCCCGATGCTACCAGTACTAGTCTAGGCATAGAATTGTAATAGCCTCAATGTTTATTCATTTTGTTAAAAGTTTAAATAACTTGTTGAGATAAGTTCTGCAAGTTATATTAGTTCTAGTGGTCACAGACCAGAAGAGCTTATGAGATGGTCTGTTGTCCATCATTTATCATCCGTACTCTGTTAGCACAAGTTCTTTTTTATTGCTACTCCTAAACAACTTGGAAGATTGCCATGAAACTTTACACACACATATTTATAGCATGGTCCAGTTGGTCCTAAATGTAAATGGTGCTGCTTGCATATCCAATATGGCCAACCAGAGCAGCCATGTTGGAAATCTTAACTTCTCCCAAATGGATGGTCATATCCAAATGGGTATTCAGCTAAAAGACTTCTTGTGAGGCCTACTTGGTCCTAAATGAAAAAGGATGATGATCTGTGTTCTAATATGGTTACCACAACGCTCAGCTGGGACATCTTGTTATCATTATTTCTCCAGTATGTATGTTCATATCATTATGGAGTTTTCACAAAAAAATCTGTGTATTATGTTTTGTAAACCTCAGATTAAAATGTCCAAGATGTGACCATCTTGAAAATTTGTTTTAGCATTAGGCACCTTTATATTGATGAGACCTTGACTGAGTTATTTGTGTATTAGAAACCTTTTTATTGGTAATAACTTGATTGAGTTTTTAGGGTATTAGGCACTTTTATATTGACAAAACCTTGAATGAGCTATTAGGGTATGATGTTGATATTGGTCAGACCTTGATTGGGTTATTAGGATATGAGGCACCTTGATATTGGTCAGACCTTGATTGGGTTATTAGGATATGAGGCACCTTGATATTGGTCAGACCTTGATTGGGTTATTAGGATATGAGGCACCTTGATATTGGTCAGACCTTGATTGGATTATTAGGATATGAGGCACCTTGATATTGGTCAGACCTTGATTGGGTTATTAGGATATGAGGCACCTTGATATTGGTCAGACCTTGATTGGGTTATTAGGATATGAGGCACCTTGATATGGGTCAGATGTTGATTGGGTTATTAGGATATGAGGCACCTTGATATTGGTCAGACCTTGATTGGATTATTAGGATATGATGTTGATATTGGTCAGACCTTGATTGGGTTATTAGGGTATGAGGCACTTTGATATTGGTCAGACCTTGATTGGGTTATTAGGATATGAGGCACCTTGATATTGGTCAGACCTTGATTGGGTTATTAGGATATGAGGCACCTTGATATTGGTCAGACCTTGATTGGGTTATTAGGATATGAGGCACCTTGATATTGGTCAGACCTTGATTGGGTTATTAGGATATGAGGCACCTTGATATTGGTCAGACCTTGATTGGGTTATTAGGATATGAGGCACCTTGATATGGGTCAGATGTTGATTGGGTTATTAGGATATGAGGCACCTTGATATTGGTCAGACCTTGATTGGGTTATTAGGATATGAGGCACCTTGATATTGGTCAGACCTTGATTGGGTTATTAGGATATGAGGCACCTTGATATGGGTCAGATGTTGATTGGGTTATTAGGATATGAGGCACCTTGATATTGGTCAGACCTTGATTAGATTATTAGGATATGATGTTGATATTGGTCAGACCTTGATTGGGTTATTAGGGTATGAGGCACTTTGATATTGGTCAGACCTTGATTGGGTTATTAGGATATGAGGCACCTTGATATTGGTCAGACCTTGATTGGGTTATTAGGATATGAGGCACCTTAATATTGGTCAGACTATACTGCCTTTCCCCTGAAGGAATTACAGTTAGCATAACCCTTGAGCTCTCTAGTATCCAAGACACAAGACAACACAATGTGTTTAAATACTGTTTTAATTCGTAGGCGAGAACTCTCTTGAAATTAGGGTAAAAAGCTGTAATAAATGAAAACACAACCATTACAAAATATGAAATTACTACATCAACATTAAATTAAAGAAACGTATATGTAGTACTGAAACAATCAACATATATCGAAAGTAAAAGCTTCCTTATGTCTTTCCATCCTTTTAAATTTAAAAATGAAATAATGTCCAGTATGTGCTTTCATACTTTGAAATTCAGTAAGGTACATTTCCGTTAATATTTCTACCGTGGCTTAACAAAGATTGTTAGTAAGAGGGTTTAAATGATGACACAAAAGGAATGTTTATGAGATGAATCTCACACAAATAAAGGGTATCATATGCACGTATTGTTAACTATCCCTATGTCGGAACTTATTGTCATTTTCAATTAATATCCATATCGGAAATTAAATATGAGTCATTAACAATAATTCACAAATTTACTCACACTGTGGTGGGCTTCAGATTCAAGGAAAAGAGCTGTGAAGGCACGTTCTCATTCCTGCCTGGATGTATTACAAACGAAAATAGGAAACTTATATTTATGAAGAAGAGTTAAAAAGGGGAGACAAATCTAAAGAACCACTGTGACTGTTCCAGTGGTAACAGCACACAGACCTTGATTGGGTTATTAGGGTATGACGTTGATATTGATCAGACCTTGATTGGGTTATTAGGATATGAGGCACCTTGATATTGGTCAGATCTTGATTGGGTTATTAGGATATGAGGCACCTTGATATGGGTCAGATGTTGATTGGGTTATTAGGATATGAGGCACCTTGATATTGGTCAGACCTTGATTGGATTATTAGGATATGATGTTGATATTGGTCAGACCTTGATTGGGTTATTAGGGTATGACATTGATATTAGTCAGACCTTGATTGGGTTTTTAGGATATGAGGCACCTTGATATTGGTCAGACCTTGATTGGGTTATTAGGATATGAGGCACCTTAATATTGGGCAGACCTTGATTGGGTTATTAGGATATGATGTTGATATTGGTCAGACCTTGATTGGGTTATTAGGGTATGAGGCACCTTGATACTGGTCAGACCTTGATTGAGTTATTAGGATATGAGGCACCTTGATATTGGTCAGACCTTGATTGGGTTATTAGGATATGAGGCACCATGATATGGGTCAGACGTTGATTGGGTTATTACGATATGAGGCACATTGATATTGGTCAGACCTTGATTGGATTATGAGGATATGATGTTGATATTGGTCAGACCTTGATTGGGTTATTAGGGTATGATGTTGATATTGGTCAGACCATGATTGGGTTATTAGGGTATGAGGCACCTTGATATGGGTCAGATGTTGATTGGGTTATTAGGATATGAGGCACCTTGATATGGGTCAGATGTTGATTGGGTTATTAAGATATGAGGCACCTTGATATTGGTCAGACCTTGATTGGGTAATTAGGATATGAGGCACCTTGATATTGGTCAGACCTTGATTGGGTTATTAGGGTATGATTTTGATATTGGTCAGACTTTGATTGGGTTATTAGGGTATGATGTTGATATTGGTCAGACCATGATTGGGTTATTCGGGTATGATGTTGATATTGGTCAGACCTTGATTGGGTTATTAGGATATGAGGCATATTGATATTGGTCAGACCTTGATTGGGTTATTAGGATATGAGACACTTTGATATTGGTTCAGACCTTGATTGGGTTATTAGGGTATGATGTTGATATTGCTTAGACCTTGATTGGGTTATTAGGATATGAAGCACTTTGATATTGGTCAGACCTTGATTGGGTTATTAGGATATGAGGCACCTTGATATTGGTCAGACGTTGATTGGGTTATTAGGGTATGAGGCACCTTGATATTGGTCAGACCTTGATTGGGTTATTAGGATATGAGGCACTTTGATATTGGTCAGACCTTGATTGGGTTATTAGGATATGATGTTGATATTGGTCAGACCTTGATTGGGTTATTAGGATATGAGGCACCTTGATATGGGTCAGACGTTGATTGGGTTATTAGGGTATGAGGCACCTTGACATTGGTCAGACCTTGATTGGGTTATTAGGATATGATGTTGATATTGGTCAGACCTTGATTGGGTTATTAGGATATGAGGCACTTTGATATTGGTCAGACCTTGATTATGTTATTAGGATATGAGGCACCTTGATATTAGTCAGACCTTGATTGGGTTATTAGGATATGAGGCACCTTGATATTGGTCAGACCTTGATTGGGTTATTAGGATATGAGGCACCTTAATATTGGTCAGACCTTGATTGGGTTATTAGGGTATGAGGCACCTTGATGTTGATCAGACCTTGATTGGGTTATTAGGATTTGAGGCACTTTGATATTGATGAGACCTTGAATGACTTGGATTTAGAACATTCTAGATCATCATTTAGAGGAGTTATGGCCCCTGAATAACTGTATTGAGACTTTGATTTTCCAAACAAAGTTCTTCTATAGTATTTAAGGCCCTGCTGAGCAGATGACAAAGGGGAGCCCTTTGCAATGCAGTCATCACTGTTAGAGGAGCCATTTGCAATGCAGTCATCACTATTAGAGGAGGTTTTTGCAATGCAGCCATCACTACTAGTAGAGCCCTTTTGCAATGCAGTCATCACTATTAGAGCAGGTTTTTGCAATACAGCTATCACTACTAGTGGAGCACTTTGCAATGCAGCCATCACTACCTCATGGGTTAGGGCTCTAAAAACACTGAATGCATTTGAATCAAATACTGTGTAACTCATGAAAGGTAAAAGCACAATAATGTATCTCAAGATGCCTTACAAAGTGACTGTTTAATCCTGCAGTAACATTGTTTTTGAAGTGTGCTTTATAATTTAAATAAAAGAAACTCCTTCCTTGTTGACTGTTCTTGCATTAGTTGATTCATATTCCAGTGTTGTTTATACCACAGTATATATGGTTAATATGCCAGTGTTGCTTATACCACAGTATATATGGTTAATATGCCAGTGTTGTTTATACCACAGTATATATGGTTAATATGCCAGTGTTGTTTATACCACATTATATATATGGTTAATATGCCGGTGTTGTTTATACCACAGTATATATGGTTAATATGCCAGTGCTGTTTATACCACAGTATATATGATTAATATGCCAGTGTTGTTTATAGCACAGCATATACGGTTAATATGCCAGTGTTGTTTATAGCACAGCATATACAGTTAATATGCCAGTGTTGTTTATAGCACAGCATATACAGTTGATATGTCAGTGTTGTTTATAACACAGCATATACAGTTAATATGCCAGTGTTGTTTATAGCACAGCATATACGGTTAAGATGCCAGTGTTGTTTATACCACAGCATATATGGTTAAGATGCCAGTGTTGTTTATACCACAGCATATATGGTTAAGATGCCAGTGTTGTTTATACCACAGCATATATGGTTAAGATGCCAGTGTTGTTTATACCGCAGCATATACGGTTAATATGCCTTTGTTGTTTATACCACAGCATATACAGTTAATATGCCAGTGATGTTTATACCACAGCATATACAGTTAATATGCCAGTGTTGTTTATGCCACTGTATATACAGTTCATGCTTTAATAGTATTATATTGTTAGAAATGTGCATAATGTGTCTGGAACATGTTGAAAGTAGATGTATAATTAATTTAATAGAAAAGTGTAAAATAAAAGAAGTATTAGGTAAACATGTTTGAGTTTTGTGATTGTTTGAACATTGTGAAAAAGCTATCACTGTAATGTTACTCTGCCACATTTTTAAATAAATTTACCTGAAAAAATATAATAACTAGATGTTACACCTTCAGTGATTTAGAGTTAAATGTCCAAAATTTAAATAATAGTGAAGATAACTCGCAACGATCCACATTTTCTCTCTGTCACTGCTTTTGCTTTGTGTGGCCTTGATTTTGCAAACAGAACTTAAGCCTGAACTAAAAGCAAGTCTTGAGCCAAAATGTCTCATTAGTTGATTTAGAATTTAATGCTTACAAATGCAATGCCTTCATAAAAAATATGAATTAAAAACCAGTAAATGTTTTTCTTTGGGATAATAATATTTTGAAAAGGGAAGACTAACTTAAAGACCTTTTGGCGAAGTTTGTTGCTGATATTGGTTGATTCATTTGGGATATATCTAAGACCGAAAGTAATTTTCTTTTTTGCAGATGCTGAAGGCACACAGCTGGGCAAATTTGAGTAGCCCAGAACCCCACTTACAGTGTCTAGATGGTACATTCAAGGGTGACACTCTCAGGCACCAGAAACACAGGGTAAGATTTAACTGGAAATGATTTTACATCGGAGTGTCATTTCTGTTTGATTTTCACAGGACATAAAAATCATCGTGACTGTCATTCATAGGGCTTATTCATACAAAGTTGTTTTGTGTTTTAGTCTTTCTTCGTTCTTGATATACATTCAATGCATTTGAGGTAATGATTGAAAAACTTGGGGAAGTTCTTGCCATTCTTACTGAATTGTCAGGAATTAGATAATGAAAAGATAGATAACATTTGTAAGTATGATTAAGAGAAAGTGAGAAAGTGTCAGAAATTTGGAAAAACAAATGTGAATGGCTGAAGTATCGCCCAGAAAAGGATGCCATTTTGTTGTGTCTGAGTATTTAGATAAATATGGAAGTGCACAGATCAGGGAAGTTTAGGCAGGATCAGTATAAATATTATTATAGTGAAGAAAAATCCTGATTTCAAGCCTTAGTATAGGCAGGATCGGTATAAATATTATTATAGTGAAGAAAAATCCTGATTTCAAGCCCTAGTATAGGCAGGATCGGTATAAAGATTATAGTGAAGAAAAATCCTGATTTCAAGCCCTAGTATAGACTGTGTGTCAAATACAACATGATCCCTGCCTCAGGGTCAAGGTCATGGCAAAGGAAAATGTATTTTTGGGACTTGTATCCTTGTCCAGACTATATCATATGAACCACTGAAGATGTTGCCTGAAGATGTTGTATCCTTGGTTACCAGATTGTATTTTCCAGAGGAACCTTGCACATTATTGGAAGATTATGACTTTTGAATGACTGAACATATTTTAATGGAAATTGTTGTAAAGAGAGTGTGTCACATACTATGGCATGACCCCTGCCTCAGGGTGAACATCACAGCAAGATGAGATTTATCTGTGTTATCATAGTTACAGGCCCTAAAGGAATCTTCTGATGTGTTTATAATCAAATCAAACCATGAACATTGTACTCTCAGATCTGACACTACATAATGGGACAGCAGATGTATAATTTCTTAAAAGAATGAACACACTTCACCTTAATCTGACAGTGCAAGTAGATCTAAAATAGAACTTTGGGACAGCCCCTGCCAATCAGTTGTTTCAGAATCCCTCTGAGGACTTGTCTTGCATTGATTAGCTTCCTTCCTTTCTTTGACATTAAGTGTCACACATTGATATTCTTAATACAGCCGTGACATTAAGTGTCACACATTGATATTCTTAATACAGCCGTGACGGTATGAACAATAATTATGCTTGCATCATCCTGTTGTTCAGAGTGGAAAGACCTATATACACACATAATGTTTTAGTTTTTGATGTGACATGTCAGCCAAATGTCTACTCAGTATTCGTGTCAGCCAAATGTCTACTCAGTATTCAAGTCAGCCAAATGTCTATTCAGTATTCAAGTCAGCCAAATGTCTATTCAGTATTCATGTCAGCCAAATGTCTATTCAGTATTCATGTCAGCCAAATGTCTACTCAGTATTCATGTCAGCCAAATGTCTATTCAGTATTCATGTCAGCTAAATGTCTACTCAGTATTCAAGTCAGCCAAATTTATACTCAGTATTCATGTCAGCCAAATGTCTACTCAGTATTCATATCAGCCAAATGTCTACTCAGTATTCATGTCAGCCAAATGTCTACTTAGTATTCATGTCAGCCAAATGTCTACTTAGTATTCATGTCAGCCAAATGTCTACTCAGTATTCATGTCAGCCAGATGTCTACTCAATATTCATGTCAGCCAAATGTCTACTCAGTATTACCTGGCATTCTCATTGTGGCAGTTTATTGACAGCCTGTGGTTTATGAACAGCAACCTGGAAGAGTTGGTCAAACCCTGCCAAAGAAAGCATTGATGCCACAACAAGATACACAATGCCAGTATTGATCTTCTTTTAAGAAGGACATTTAATGGTATGAGTGCATGGGCAGTTGGAAGGAGGACTGTCAGCATGCACAGACTATTCAGTCAGTGTTATTGCCATGACCTCTACCTCAAAACCTTTCTGAATTTCAGGACAGATCTGTTTAAACCTTCAACCATACCACTACTATGGCATGCATTGCTTGAACTGGGATGCTAAAAATCAAAGGCACCAGGCTTAAGCTGCAGATGAACATCAAGAAGCTAGTATGCCCATATCAACATCACCAGCCTTTATTAATGAGCCATTATATGGAATCTACCAACTGGCAGCATTAAGCAGGTAGACACCTTAGACAACATGTTGGCAGTTGCAGTGGATAGTCCAAATGGTTACGTACTTGATGTGACCTTGAATATCTAGAAAAGCTACCCAGCATGCACAGGAACTGTCTGCTGATCCCTGAAATGATGAGAGGGTTGCTGCTTTTCCTGCATGCTCAAAATCAAGGCACCCAAGATTGACTGGTTGCATTGTCAGCAGGCTTCTGGATATTATCTTATAACCCACTACAAGCCCACTAAGCACAGCACCACAGGGCATATGTAACCCACTACAAGCCCACCAAACACAGCACCACGTGGCATCTTATAACCCACTTCAAGTCCACCAAGCACTTCAAGTCCACCAAGCACAGCACCACGGGACATCTTATAACCCACTTTAAGTCCACAAAGCACAGCACCACAGGACATATATAACCCACTACAAGCCCACTAAGTACAGCACCACAGGACATCTTATAACCCACTAAAAGCCCACCAAGCACAACACCACAGGGCATCTTATAACCCACTACAAGTCCACCAAGCACAGCACCACAGGACATCTTATCACCCACTTCAATTCCACCAAGCACAGCACCACATGGCATCTTATAACCCACTTCAAGTCCACCAAGCACAGCATCATATGACATCTTATAACCCACTAAAAGCCCACCAAGCACAGCACCACAGGGCATCTTATAACCCACTACAAGTCCACCAAGCACAGCACCACAGGACATCTTATCACCCACTTCAATTCCACCAAGCACAGCACCACATGGCATCTTATAACCCACTTCTAGTCCACCAAGCACAGCACCATGGGACATCTTATAACCCACTACAAGTCCATCAAGCACAGCACCATGGGACATGTTATAACCCACTTCAAGTCCACCAAGCACAGCACCACAGGACATCTTATAACTCACTAAAAGCCCACTAAGCACAGCACCACAGGACATCTTATAACCCACTTCAAGTCCACCAAGCACAGCATCATATGACATCTTATAACCCACTAAAAGCCCACCAAGCACAGCACCACAGGGCATCTTATAACCCACTACAAGTCCACCAAGCACAGCACCACAGGACATCTTATCACCCACTTCAATTCCACCAAGTACAGCACCACGTGGCATCTTATAACCCACTTCTAGTCCACCAAGCACAGCACCACATGGCATCTTATAACCCACTTCTAGTCCACCAAGCACAGCACCACATGGCATCTTATAACCCACTTCTAGTCCACCAAGCACAGCACCACAGGACAGCTTATAAACCCACTTCAAGTCCACCAACCACAGCACCACAGGATATCTTATAACCCACTTCAAGTCCACCAAGCACAGCACAACAGGATATCTTATAACCCACTTCAAGTCCACCAAGCACAGCACCATGGGATATCTTTTAATCCACTACAAGTCCACCAAGCACAGCACCACAGGACATCTTATAACCCACTTCAAGTCCACCAAGCACAGCACCACAGGATATCTTACAACCCACTTCAAGTCCACCAAGCACAACACCACAGGATATCTTATAATCCACAACAAGTCCACCAAGCACAGCACCATAGTAGAGTCAGTTTGCAATGTTTTTGGCATACGGTGGCATAGATATCTTGTAGCAGAAATTTTATGTTCTTCAGGGGGTTTAAAAACAAATATTTTGGACACATACTTTTCATAGTATATTAAAATTGGATTTAGATTCAGATGCTACAGTAATTAATAGAGTCAGTCAATTAATGATTAAGGAAACATATATCTTATAGTTCACTGCAAAGATCTATTGAATAACATCCAACATCATTTTTAGTTTCCTTCACAAGATTATTGTCTAGTGACCACTGAAGATGTTCTCTGTAATTAAGCTTCAAACTTAACAGGCTCTCAATAGTTCTGATTTTCTTCTGTTGTTGTTATTGTTGTTATAGGGTTTAATGCCATTTTTTAGCACAAGATAGGCTATACATGGTGGCCAGTATTAATGGTGGAGGAAGAACCTGGGAAAACCCCGGAAAGAACCACTGACCCACAAGAAGCTACCGGCAAGTTTTCTCACATATCCACACTGGCCGAGCCCGAGACTTGAACCCACATAGACAGAGGTGAGATGACATTGATCTGTGACGGAGAGCGCTTTAGACAACTCGACCACTCGGGGCCCCGATTTTCCCCTGAATCACTTTGTAATTTGCTGTATGTGCATTGTCAGGACAACTACTCAGCCTGCAAGAAAATTCAAGATTCAGTTTCCTACTGCTGGATTTGTAAGGTTGCTGACTGCTTTCCAGTAGTTCTCCAAGTTATGTTCACTCCACAGAGAAAGTTCCTGACTTGGACTTAAATGTATTTCTGAGTCTCCTCCTAAAGGATTTCTTTCTCTTCATGGCTTCAATCCAAAAATCTTTTGGCAAGTTACACCAATGTAAATTCAAAGAAAAAAATAAAGATTGATTTAGATTTTAAATAAATAAACAATGAAAATTCATTATGCTTTTATGAATAATTTATTCAACTTTAAATTTAACTATCTTGTTATATATTGTTAACTGGTATATTTTATCTCGGGGTTGAACTGTATTTATGTGCATGAGACACAAAAGATGTATATTTTGGAAACACAATGCAGACCTGATAATCATAAAAAATAAAAATACTTACTCTAGTGTGTCTGCCAAAATAATTTATTATGTTTGGTCTTTCCATCTTATCTCCCTTACAGAAATGATCAGCCAGATTACCTCAAAGGTTGAGAAGACATACTGCCCAACTTTTGTTCCTTTATTACTTATAACACCTCAAAAGATAGCTGGCATTAAACTCCCCATTTCCATCAGTAAGGTAATCTATCAACAGCTTGTTTTGAGTACACGTCATGAACATTTGATCTGCCAACCATTGCACCAGTAGTTGTACTAGTGAAACATTTTGACTGGTTTTGGCTGGTTTCTCAAATGTGTTGATTGAACATGTAACAATACAGTGTTAGGGTGTTGTAATGAAATTTTTACAAAAATTCTTGCAACTTTAAAGAGTGGAAGATTTAAACTATAAAATGGTATATGTGATAGAGGGCCTTTTTGCCTACTGCTGGTAGATTTACATTTGAGATTGTGCACCCAATATCACCCACACATACAAGAGGATGATTTTATTGAGTCATTCCACCCAACATCAGCCACACATACAAGAGGATGCTTTCACTTATTCCACCCAACATCATCCACACATACAAGAGGATGCATTCATTGTGTCATTCCACCCAATATCACCCACATATACAAGAGGATGCATTCATTGTGTCATTCCACCCAACCCCCTCCCTACATTATCCACACATACAAGAGGATGCATTCATTGAGTCATTCCACCCAACATCACCCATACATACAAGAGAATACATTCATTGAGTCATTCCACCCAACATCACCCATACATACAAGAGGATGCATTCATTGAGTCATTCCACCCAACATCACCCATACATACAAGAGGATACATTCATTGAGTCATTCCACCCAAGCCCAAGTCAATCCTTCACACAGATCAAGCAAACATTTACCCATCTTTTCTGTCCTTCAGATCAAAGTTATGAAAATGTAAGCTCTTATTGATATGTCATTTCAGGTGTGAAACCACTGCTTTTAGGAAAGAATCGTTCTTGAGATGGGAATAGAATTTCTCCATCCGAAGCCCATCATTGTAGCTCTGCTTGTAGTGCCAGTCGTTGTTTGTATCTGCATTAAATTCTTGGCAGAAGCATCTGGAAGTGAGTGTTAATGTGATTCCTGCATTGAGCTCTAGTCTGTCTGGAATAGAAGCAAACAATGAATTATAATCTTTTAAACTTGATAGTAAATGCAAAACCAGCAAAGCCTTGCATCATTGCCAGCAACTTTTTTGTCAGCAGGAGGTCATGGATGCAGAAGCAACATCCTGTAGTCATGCACCAGATTGCAGAGTTAACCTGGTTCTGCTAGAATTGAATTTTGTGATTTAGGTTTTTATTATATTTTTGGACTTGACCATCAGAAGCAAGTACTGGACAGTGTTATTGATAAACTTGGTTGTTACATAAATGTAGAGGTTGATCGTAGAACTGTGCCCTCTCTACATTATTGTAGCTAAAGGCACCACCACCATACTTCGCTTCACCATGGAACACAAAAACCTGTGGTAATATGACCATTGTTGCATTTCTGACTATGAATATTGTCCTAAGCAGAGCTCTGGATGGACCAGTCACACCAGAGCAAGCAGTCTGAACTGGCCCCACTTCTCACTTGGTAACAACCAATTTATTGCAAGTCCAAACCTATTATCTCTGCCTGATATCTGTTGTAACTAGCCAATGCTGGAAAAGGAGATATGGGTTTCCATTCCTGGTTTAATCGCAGAGCATGATACTGATCTAGCACATCACTAACATCAAATTCCATCAGTATCTAATTGCCCCACACACTAATCCTTGGGTTTGAACTATCTGGATTTTATAGGACTGACAGTGAGCCCACAGTCCTTAGCATTTAGTAACATGTAACCGTTTGTCCATCACAGTCAGACTAACACCACCATAAACATTGTTAACAGAAACAGCATGCTCTTGTAGTTGATTTACATTGGGAGGGAGCCCTGTAGAATGAGGTAGATCATCAGTAGGCCCTGCAGAGTGAGGTGGATCATCATTAGGTCCTGTGGAGTGAGGTGGATCATCATTAGGTCCTGTAGAGTGAGGTGGATCATCAGTTGGTCCTGTAGAGTGAGGTGGATCATCAGTAGGTCCTGTCGAGTGAGTTGGATCATCAGTAGGTCCTGTAGAGATGTGGATCATCAGTAGATCCTATAGAGTGAGGTGGATCATCATTAGGTCCTGTAGAGAGAGGCAGATCATCAATAGGACCATTAGAGTGAGGTGGATCATCAGTAGGTCCTTTAGAGTAAGGTGGATCATCATTAGGTCCTGTAGATTAAGGTGGATCATCAGTAGGTCCTGTAGAGTGAGGTGGATTATCAGTAGGTCCTGTAGAGTGAGGTGGATCATCATTAGGTCCTGTAGAGTGAAGTGGATCATCAGTAGGTCCTGTAGAGTGAGGTCGATCATCAGTAGGTCCTGTAGAGATGTGGATCATCAGTAGGTCCTGTAGAGTGAGGTCGATCATCAGTAGGTCCCGTAGAGTGAGGTGGATCATCAGTAGGTCCTGTAGAGATGTGGATCATCAGTAGGTCCTGTAGAGTGAGATGGATCATCAGTAGGTCCTGTAGAGTGAGGTGGATCATCAGTAGGTCCTGTCGAGTGAGTTGGATCATCAGTAGGTCCTGTAGAGATGTGGATCATCAGTAGATCCTGTAGAGTGAGGTGGATCATCATTAGGTCCTGTAGAGAGAGGCAGATCATCAGTAGGACCATTAGAGTGAGGTGGATCATCAGTAGGTCCTTTAGAGTAAGGTGGATCATCATTAGGTCCTGTAGAGTAAGGTGGATCATCAGTAGGTCCTGTAGAGTGAGGTGGATCATCAGTAGGTCCTGTAGAGTGAGGTGGATCATCATTAGGTCCTGTAGAGTGAAGTGGATCATCAGTAGGTCCTGTAGAGTGAGGTCGATCATCAGTAGGTCCTGTAGAGTGAGGTGGATCATCAGTAGGTCCTGTAGAGATGTGGATCATCAGTAGGTCCTGTAGAGTGAGATGGATCATCAGTAGGTCCTGTAGAGTGAGGTGGATCATCAGTAGGCCCATTAGAGTGAGGTTGATCATCAGTAGGTCCTGTAGAGTGAGGTGGATAATCAGTAGGTCCTGTAGAGTGAGGTCGATCATCAGTAGGCCCATTAGAGTGAGGTGGATCATCAGTAGGCCCATTAGAGTGAGGTGGATCATCAGTAGGTCCTTTAGAGTAAGGTGGATCATCAGTAGGTCCTGTAGAGTGAGATGGATCATCAGTAGGTCCTGTAGAGTGAGGTGGATCATCAGTAGGTCCTGTAGAGAGGTGGATCATCAGTAGGTCCTGTAGAGTGAGGTGGATAATCAGTAGGTCCTGTAGAGTGAGGTGGATCATCAGTAGGCCCATTAGAGTGAGGTGGATCATCAGTAGGCCCATTAGAGTGAGGTGGATCATCAGTAGGTCCTTTAGAGTAAGGTGGATCATCATTAGGTCCTGTAGAGTGAAGTGGATCATCAGTAGGTCCTGTAGAGTGAGGTCGATCATCAGTAGGTCCTGTAGAGTGAGGTCGATCATCAGTAGGTCCTGTAGAGATGTGGATCATCAGTAGGTCCTGTAGAGTGAGGTCGATCATCAGTAGGTCCTGTAGAGTGAGGTGGATCATCAGTAGGTCC
Source organism: Sinohyriopsis cumingii (assembly GCA_028554795.2). NCBI lineage: Eukaryota > Metazoa > Mollusca > Bivalvia > Unionida > Unionidae > Sinohyriopsis > Sinohyriopsis cumingii. The sequence continues at coordinate 1,582,837 of CM068833.1, read as the reverse complement.
TGTAGAGAGGTGGATCATCAGTAGGTCCTGTAGAGAGAGGTGGATAATCAGTAGGTCCTGTAGAGTGAGGTGGATCATCAGTAGGCCCATTAGAGTGAGGTGGATCATCAGTAGGCCCATTAGAGTGAGGTGGATCATCAGTAGGTCCTTTAGAGTAAGGTGGATCATCATTAGGTCCTGTAGAGTGAAGTGGATCATCAGTAGGTCCTGTAGAGTGAGGTCGATCATCAGTAGGTCCTGTAGAGTGAGGTGGATCATCAGTAGGTCCTGTAGAGATGTGGATCATCAGTAGGTCCTGTAGAGTGAGATGGACCATCAGTAGGTCCTGTAGAGTGAGGTGGATCATCAGTAGGTCCTGTAGAGAGGTGGATCATCAGTAGGTCCTGTAGAGTGAGGTGGATAATCAGTAGGTCCTGTAGAGTGAGGTGGATCATCAGTAGGCCCATTAGAGTGAAGTGGATCATCAGTAGGCCCATTAGAGTGAGGTGGATCATCAGTAGGTCCTTTAGAGTAAGGTGGATCATCATTAGGTCCTGTAGAGTAAGGTGGATCATCAGTAGGTCCTGTAGAGTGAGGTGGATCATCATTAGGGCCTGTAGAGTGAAGTGGATCATCAGTAGGTCCTGTAGAGTGAGGTCGATCATCAGTAGGTCCTGTAGAGTGAGGTCGATTATCAGTAGGTCCTGTAGAGATGTGGATCATCAGTAGGTCCTGTAGAGTGAAGTGGATCATCAGTAGGTCCTGTAGAGTGAGGTCGATCATCAGTAGGTCCTGTAGAGATGTGGATCATCAGTAGGTCCTGTAGAGTGAGATGGATCATCAGTAGGTCCTGTAGAGAGGTGGATCATCAGTAGGTCCTGTAGAGTGAGGTGGATAATCAGTAGGTCCTGTAGAGTGAGGTGGATCATCAGTATGCCCATTAGAGTGAGGTGGATCATCAGTAGGTCCTGTAGATGAGGTGGATCATCAGTAGGTCCTGTAGAGAGGTGGATCATCAGTAGGTCCTGTAGAGTGAGGTGGATCATCAGTAGGTCCTGTTGAGTGAGGTGGATCATCAGTAGGTCCTGTAGGGTGAGGTTGATAATCAGTAGGTCCTGTAGGGTGAGGCAGATCATCAGTGAGCCCTGTTGGGTTAGATGGACTATCACGTATGGATTGCCATGTTGGTGCAAACTTGTTGTGGCTGTAATTTGGAAATTGCGATAGATGACCTTCATTGCAAAAGCAAGAAAAGGTACTAACACCACCACACAGTGAGTCAGTTTGCTGGTCCTGGAATTTTCTTAATGAGCATTGCAAGCCCCATCAGGCCATCTCTCCCCATTAGTGTTGCCCTAATGCTGAAAATCCTGGCCACAAGGCAGGCATTGCTATCATGACTGATGCTAGGGCTACCTTAAATGTCACATACATCACTATTGCCTTGGTAAGTGGAACAACATGAGCAAATGCTTCTTGACATTATTGCTGGGGAACAATGCAAAATTTCAGTGGCAATAACTCTGCTGTGACCATCATCTGTGCTGGATTTTACTTTAAGCTCTTCCATGGCAATCAGTCACTGACGTTTTCAATAGGATGTGGGCAATATTTTCCATATAATTAGTAACGTGTGTCCTGAAGCTAATCCCTCTGAGGCAAGTCTTCTGAAGGATCTTGGACCAGCCCATGGGTGGGACCTGGTCCAAAGTTATATTTTAGATCTACTGTACATTATGGACTGACACAATATTCATGTTGATTCCTTTTGTTTGATGTGCATTATACACAGGTAAAAGTGATACCAGTTTTTACAAGTTTTTGAAAAGATAAAATCTTTCTTTCTTAATGATTTTGATGTTTTCTCAATTTCAGGGAAAGAGGAAACCCTTTGATTTGAATTATGGGTCTTGCAAAGGATCTGATGTTGGCTCACTGACTTATAGTTCAGTCAGTGAGGGACTCTTCACTGTTAGAGAACAAAAAGAGTATCCACTTCCACAGCAGATGAATTCTTTGTCCAATTCTGGCAAATATGGTCCCCCAGAACCAGTACAAGAAAGTCATTCTGCTTCAAAAAGCAAATCAGATCTTCAGATTCATCAGAATTTTGAAGTGAATAGCAAGAATCTTGCCAAATCCTTTTCTATATACTCTGCAAAGAAGAAAAACATTGATGTTCTTGAAAGCAGGAACAAAAATAGGAAAACTGAGAAATATTCACTTGGAGCTTACTCCCAAACAATAGACAAAAGAGATGTAAGTAGTGTGTCAGCCAGACAGAATGATTCAGCAGTGAAAAATCATAATGGAAGAATTGGAAATGATGAGTTTTATGAAACCGGCTTCAGATCTGAAGCCAGTATGCCAAAGTCTCCAAAACTGGATTCAGGCTTTAGTAGTTCTACAGAAAAACCCAAGGTACCAACTGCCAGTTGGTCTGAAACAGAGAAGCCCATTCTTAGACAACATGTAAGTTCTAAATCACATAAATCCAGGACAGTGGAATTTGATAAAAATTCTAACTCAGGATTCCATCCAGAGTATGCAAAACCTGATAAAAGTGTTGTTTTTGAAGAGAACAATGAAGGAGATCTTGTTTCACGTTCACACTCACTGGTAGATTTGACCTCTGGACTTACTTTCTCACTTGTGGGTCAGAAAAAGGCAGATAGTGTACAACATTTACCAACTAATACAACAAGTATGGACAAAAGGAATGTCATTCCCAACAATCAGAGAGATTTAGTAGGAAATGTCCCCAAAAACAATGGGAACAGTTGTAATAATAAGCGATTCATGTCTTTACAAAACTTGTCAGCCTGTGTTAATAATCTAGATGAGAAACAAATTTCCTGTGCTAAACTTGATGAGAAACGACCAAGAAGATTACCAGAAGTTCCATGTGGTGTTGATATTAATGAGAAGCGTAGACAGGTTTCAGATTTCATGAAAATGAGAATGACTTTAAGCAGTCAAGGAAGTTTAAGTCCTCGATCTATTTCAACATCCAACAACAGCTCAAGCCGGCAAGGTGGGGTAAGCACAACGCCATCTGACAGAGAAGTTTCAGCACTTCTTGCACCAAATAAAGCTCTGCAGAATAATGCATCGTCTTCCTTGGATCTGTGTAATTTGAACTTGACTGATGAAAATCAGGCCAGTCCTTTACAGGTCACTCAGAAACAGACACCATTGTCTCAGTCGGTAAGAAGCTCAGGTTCATTCAGTTCTCAGGATCACAGTATGAGTTGTTTCTCTAGAGTGCCATCTAGTGGCATGAGTGAATCAGGGCTAACTACTCTAACTTCCCAAAGCACCGTGGACTCTGGTTACATTACAAATGATGCAGAGAGTGATGTACCTTCTACCTCAAACTATGCCAGGTCTATAAAACAGTCTGCACAGAATTTGTATACTTCTAACAAATACTTTAAATCTGCTGTGCATCATAATAACAAACCTAGTGCAGACACAAGGACATGGATAGAGAAGCAGGTGTCTCAACCCCACACGGAGAACGGGGCAAGTTTTGTAGCACCTGGGAATAATACTCTTCCCAGAATGGCTAGTTACTCAAGGTCAGATAATTCATGTTCATTTAGTACTCCTGGAGCAGAGTCCAATGCTGAATGTTTAGTTCATGAAAAAGACAAGGTATCAACATTTAGAAACACTCAGCCACATACATCTAATTTACACAGGAAAGGAATTTCTAATTCGATGTCATTTGGATTAAATACAACTGGATCTGATTCTGGATTTAAACTTTCCAATTTTCAGAATTGTCCTGTGGGATCACTTCAGGATTTGAGCAAACATCAACCATTTGTTTACAATGAACATTTCCACAAAGGAAATGAAAACTCAGAAGCAGATCCTCTCAGTAAAACCTGGCCAGAGGGATTACAATTTTCAAGCAATAATAAGCAGTCAGATCATACAAGAAGATATTCAAGGAGACCCAGCTTATTTCAGATATTGCAAATATATGAACTTTGCCCAGTCAGGTTGAAATTACCAGACAATATGGCAGTATTTGATTTGATTAAATTAATTGAGTGTGAAGTCATGCTACCATCTCCATGGTCTGAAAACAAAAATTCTGACCAGACTGTGTCTAGTCCTAAAGGGAATCATGCTAAGCTTGGTGGACCAGGAAGTGCCTTTAAACCAGTCAAGTCTGGAAATTCAAGCCTGGCACCTATCAATGTGGTAACTGTGGTGCAAATATCCAGTAAGCTTGCAGATTACTGTGATGAAGGAAACATAATGAAAGGAGATCTTATTGTTGAGGTAGGTTTTCAAATAAAAATGGTGTTCCAATTTCAAATTGTTAAAGCTACATTAAAAATATATAAACACACAAAACACACATAATAAAGGGTGCTATACTGAAGAAGAGCTGTATGTAATACAATAGTTCAGGATCCCATTTTCCAAATAGATTAAGGTTTAAAGTGATTCTGGCTGTAACATCTATTATATTTTTAGTTTATACTTTCATATGATGTCACAGGCTTCCATAATTCGGAACACCTTTATTTATACTGCAGTCACACCATGGACCGTGTACTCGCTCTCCTTTATTACAGCATCCTTCATTATACATGTGCTACGATAATGGAGTCATGCAATGGACCATGCTACAGGTCTTTGTCAGTATAGCACCCTTTATTATGTGTGTGTTGTGTGTTGATGTATTTTTAAAGTAACTTCAGCAATTTGAGTCATCGCTATGATGTCTGCAGTGTGGCAGTTTATAGTGACGTCTAGTACTGGGACTTAATGCTGCAGACATGTCATCATGTCCCACCCAGTCACATTATCCTGATGCACCAGTCCTAACACTAACTTCTTAATGCTGAGTGCCAATTGAGGAAACTGTTAGTATTTTTAAGTCCATGGTTGGCCTGGGTTTGAATCCAAGATCTCCTGCATCCAATGTGGACTCTCTAATGACTTAGACCACTGAAGCAGTCCCCTTTATTATTGTGATGTGATTACATCATGGACTCTGTTACAGTTCTCCTATAATGTGATACTGTTATGACTGTGGTATTAAACTAAGTAATGGAAGAAGCAAAACCTAACAAGCTTAGTTAAATTCAGCAAATACTTTATTTCATGCAATAAAAAGTGATAATGTGAAACAAACTTACAATATAATCAGGAAAGTTCTATCAGAAGTCCAGAAGTATAGAGTGTTCCAGATGAATTCCAGTGGTGTTCCAAATGAATTCCAATCTTGAATGTGCTGATGTACCAATAGTCTTGAATTTGCAGATGTACCAATAATCTTGATGTATCACTGATATAATCCAGAATATCTCTGAATGAATTCACAATAATCCCAAAGTAGTATTTTAGTCTAAAATGTCAAGGAGCCCTTTCTTATTCCAGTGGATAATAAATAATTCCTCTAAAATTATATCTGAACAGAACTAAAATTGTTTCCACAAAGACCGATATTAAAACAGGAATGAGTAATTGCTTACACTTGGTCTTCTTTATCCACAGATAAGAACCTGACTTATGACACATCAAAATGTCCTTGACCTACGTCATATCCAATGGAAATTTCCATCAAATTCTTAAACAAGGTCAGGTTTTTTATTTAAATTTAGCAAACAACCTGATAAAAATCCGGTAGATCACAGGACCTCAAAGGGAAAACCAATGTCCTGAACTCAAATCCAAGTAAACATATTTAAAAATATGACATTAGTCAGATAGGCTCAAATTCCTACCCACAAATAACAGACAATGGTCAGTCACCCAATACAAATTCCTACCCACAAATAACAGACAATGGTCAGTCACCCAATACAAATTCCTACCCACAAATTATGGACAACGGCCAATCATAATACAAATTCCTACCTACAAATTACAGACAATGGTCAATCACCCAATACAAATTCCTACCCACAAATTACGGACAATGGTCAATCACACAATACAAATTCCTACCCACAAATTATGGACAATGGTCAATCACACAATGCAAATTCCCACCCACAAATAACAGACAATGGTCAGTCACCCAATACAAATTCCCACCCACAAATAACAGACAATGGTCAGTCACCCAATACAAATTCCTACCCACAAATTATGGACAACGGCCAATCATAATACAAATTCCTACCTACAAATTACAGACAATGGTCAATCACCCAATACAAATTCCTACCCACAAATTACGGACAATGGTCAATCACACAATACAAATTCCTACCCACAAATTACGGACAATGGTCAATCACACAATGCAAATTCCTACCCACAAATTATAGAGAATGGTCAATCACCCAATACAAATTCCTACCCACAAATTACAGACAATGGTCAATCACCCAATGCAAATTCCTACCCACAAATTATGGAGAATGGTCAATCACCCAATACAAATTCCTACCCACAAATTACAGACAATGGTCAATCACACAATGCAAATTCCTACCCACAAATTATGGAGAATGGTCAATCACACAATTCAAATTCCTACCCACAAATTATGGAGAATGGTCAATCACACAATGCAAATTCCTACCACAAATTATGGAGAATGGTCAATCACACAATTCAAATTCCTACCCACAAATTATGGAGAATGGTCAATCACACAATACAAATTCCTACCCACAAATTATGGACAAGGGTCAATCACACAATACAAATTCTTACCCACAAATTATGGACTATGGTCAATCACAATACAAATTAGATATACCAGGTACATGCCATTACAGGTCATCATGCAATCACAACATGGACTCTGTAACAGCTCTCCTTCATTACAGCATCCATCATTATACTATGATAATGGAGTCATGCCATGGCACCCTGTTACAACTCTCCTTCATTACAGCATCCATCATTATACTGTGATAATGGAGTCATGCCATGGCACCCTGTTACAACTCTCCTTCATTACAGCATCCATCATTATACTATGATAATGGAGTCATGCCATGGCACGCTATTACAACTCTCCTTCATCATCATATAATTCCAGATGCAATGCAGTCATATCATGAATTATATAACAGGTCTCCACTCTTCATTATAAATGATAAATGCATGGACCCTGATACATATTTTTTTATACAAAAATTCAGTACAATCACCTGCTTAAGTATTTGTTAACTCCACTTTATTAAAGTTGGGCTTGGTATTTGATTCCTAAATATGTAATTATGTAATTGTCAGCTGTTTTACTTCCATTGAAACAGTAGGGCAACTAATATTGGCAAAGCCATTATGCCAGTGTGCCAGGTCTGCCATTTGAGATTTTCATCAATGCCACACCTATCATAATTTCAGAGCATGTTGTAATTAAACCTGCCTCATTGTTTTTGTAATAAACAATTGCATATTTCGTGATTGTAGCTATCATGTGCAGCCCGTTAGTACATTTGCAGCCACATCCGTAAAAAGTGACATTCTGAAACTAGCATGTGGATTGTCAGAAGTGTAACTGTGGTTTCACTTTCATCCATAGAGTACCCATAATTGTGGATTTTGTGGGTTGTTCCAAAACAATGATGTGTTGTCTCTCCCAATTAGGAAAGTACCAACAATCAATAAGAGAGAGTTCACCCATCTGAGGATTTGCTACCTCATTGCACCAGGCATCCCATCTGGTGGAAAAGGAAGAGACATGGTCATTTGACATGGCAGTAAACTTCATTTATTGCCTCTCAGTAAATGAAGTTTATGGCCTCCTTGCTCCAAATCTTTGAACTAAGCTTTTGGAAAGACTTTCAGGAATTATAGCTAGACCAGATCTGATTCAGCTCCCCTCACTCTAGCATGGTTAGGGAGCTTGCACAGAAATTTTAAATTGCTGGAATCGGTGAGCCAACATAGGGGGGTGGTCAGTCCACCCTGCTACACTGAGGGTTTACTCAGCTAGCAGTTATAAAGTTCATGCCCCATATGGCCCATTAAGCCCACATCCCATCTTGGATGCCAGAGCTTTGCAAGTGGGGATTTCATTGTGGTCATTTACTCACCTCTGTATGCAAATATAAACTAAGGTTAGGTTGATTATGAGTATAGTTTTTCATGCTGACCTGTTCATGGAGGCTTCCTTCAAGCCCTTTGAAGGTAGAATCACTATCATCTGCTGCTTTGCAACATTTATTGGAAGCAGTTGCAAAGACATCAAGACACTTTTTCTATGGCCATGAGAATATCTTCATCTCTGCAGAGATGATGCTTTGGACACCTCAAAAAGCATTGCTAGATCATAGCAAGAACCTTATTTGGGATGCTCCCCTGGAATCAGAGACCTTATTTGGTGGTGTGATACCATCCATTGCCTTAGGATCTGAAGGACCATCATCATAGGTCTTTCACTTCAGCTCCTGGCTCATCAGTACAGGCCAGGAAGCATACTAAACCTAACTATTCCATGGGGAAAGCAAAGTTCCAGAAGGGTATGAAATTAAATCAGCCTGTTAAGCAACCCCTTTCAAACCCTCTTCACAACAGTTGTCCATGAGATGGAGAGCCTGGAAAGGCAAGGCAAAGGAGTCCCCCCTTTCCCAGGAGGGGGAAAGGTAGGGTGAAACTAAAGTGTTTTGTACTTCTCCTGCCATGCATCCCTCTTTGTTTAAGACAGTTGGAGCCCAGCTATGTCTCTTTTCAGATGCCTGGTCAGTAGTAAAGGAGGACTTATATCTACACTTTTCACTTCTCTCTCAAAGAACCCCATCTTATTCCAACAGTCAAATTTAACCAAATTAAAGGAAGAGTTGCACACCCTTCTTCAGTAGAGAGGGTTCAAAACTTCAGGTTGCCAGCTATTTACTCCCTGATGTTTTTCATACCGATTAATGGCAGGAATCTGATTCATATTCCCACCAAAACAAATTCCTGTGAGAGGACACTTTCATGATGGGAATTAAAGCTTCAGTCTGGAGCATCATCAGGCCTAGAGACTGCGCAGATTCTGTTGACCTTCATGGTGCTTATTTTTTAATAATCAAATTTTTCCTGCACATAAGAAATACTTCTGTTTTGCATAGGAAAGGAAGTTCTCCAATTTCAAGCAATGCTGTTTGGTCTAGACTCAGTGCTCAGGGTATTTACCAGAGTGATGGGAATATAGTGGCTGCTCACCTAAGGTATATGCGGATCCCCCTTCTTTGACTGACTACTGCATGACAGCAGGAAACAGTCCATGTTCATATGCCCCACCGTTGGTCCACAGTGACTTGGCTAGGACTTGTACCAAACCTATAGAAACAGATCCAGATCTCTTTCTCCTTCTCATGTTTTGTTTATGTAGAAATGAATTTCATCACCTATCAGGGCCAGACAAGATAAACAGGATCCTTTATCATTTGAGGACTCTACAAGCCAAGGCCTCATTGTCAGCCCAGCTTGAATTCTGCAGTGGACCTGTTACCCTTTCAAAGTCCCATTTTGTATCCTCTCCAATTTCTCCTGTTGACAATCTGGAATCCACACAAGGATTCTCTTATAGCCCAAATTGCTCAAGGGTTGGCATTACAGTACCACTTCAAGTGATGGTACCCATCAAGAAAATTATCTGACTTCAATTCCATTGCATACACAAACCCCACTTCTATCTGTACACTGACAAATCAGATTTAGTGTGGGGTGCTCCAGAAGGATTATTTTTCAGGGTGAATGGCCCCAGGAAAAGATCTTCTTCTCACCAACAACATATAAATAAGAGTTGTGTTCTTTGCCTAGAACATGGATATGATGGCCTCATCAGATAACACGTTTAAGGCTGCATACCTCAGATGAAAAAAAGCACTTGTGCTGTTCTGTCTGCATATAAGTATGGAGCTTTCAGTGCCTGGCAGAGTCAAAAGGCATTACACATTGTAACATTCTTGGAAAGAACAATATCCTTGCAGCAGTTTGTCCAGAACAGGCAGTACTGCAATCTCCAGTAGAGGCCCCCAGTTTCAGTTGCATCTGTGCTGGGAATTATTAACATAGAATCCCTTTGTTAGGGCACGTATGTTCTATTGGGCATCTTCAGAAGGGAAAAGGAAGGGTAGGAAATTGCATTTCCTTTCCATAAAGGGTTCAGCTGAATTTCAGCATCCACCATCTCTAAATAGAATTCACTTACTATCAAGAGAACTTAGATGGATCACTCACTCAGAAAGCTGTTTCATTCATGAGAATTGTTATGACTTTAGGGTCTTAAACTACATAACAAGAAAGAGCAATAACCAGGTTTTCTATAATTGAAAATATAATTTATTTCTGTAAAATAGAATTAAAAATAATTTACAAGGGGTTTTCTATTGCACAGAGGACTCCTAATTCCCAGAAATTCTATCTATTCCAATAGAGCCAAGTAATCCGAACAAGTTCCAAAGGTACTCTGATTGATGTCTGAATAGTACTGATGTACCAACAGTAGAGAAGAATCACTGTTATAATTCTAAAATGTCGCTGAATGAATTCATGGTAATTCCAATACAGCTCTTATCCACTTTGTCTTTCAGTGAATGTTAGAGCACTATAATTCCAAGAAATGACTAAAATTAAATAAATTGATCAATCTCCTTATACTTCTCTAATGGCCTAGTGGTTAGAGCGTCCGCTTCGGAAGCGGAAGGTTGTGGGTTCGATCCCTGGCTGAGTCATACTAAAGACTTACAAAAATGGTACGAACAGCTCCCTCGCTTGTCACTCAGCTTTAAGAGGTTAGTGTTAGGACTGGTCGGCCTGGTGTCAGGATAATGTAACTGGGTGGGACATCATGCTACATGTCTGCGGCATGATACCCCAGTGCTAGACACCACTATAAACTGTCACACTGCACACCAGTGATACTTTTAAGAATAAATGATTCCACTTAAAAATTATTTTAAATACATAGCTAATACACAATGCAATACTAGGGATTTGAATGACTCATCTGATGTCCTTTTTAACCCAATGGCCTATAAAAGAATCAAGTGCCATTGTACAAGGACTTATGACATTGAGTCTGACTGGATAATGCATGTGTTCTGAGAACTTTTTCGTACAAGAGGGTGATGTATCAGACATAGAGAAGGGGTTTTCTATTGCACATAGGGTGGTGTATCAGACATAGACAAGGGGTTTTCTATTGCACAAGAGGGTGGTGTATCAGACATAAACCAGGGGTTTTCTATTGCACAAGACGATGGTGTATCAGACATAGACAAGGGGTTTTCTATTGCACAAGAGGGTGGTGTATCAGACATAGAGAAGGAGTTTTCTATTGCACAAGAGGGTGAAGTATCAGACATAGAGAAGGGGTTTTCTATTGCACATAGGGTGGTGTATCAGACATAGACAAGGGGTTTTCTATTGCACAAGAGGGTGGTGTATCAGACATAGACAAGGGGTTTTCTATTGCACAAGAGGGTGGTGTATCACATAGACCAGAGGTTTTCTATTGCATAAGAGGGTGGTGTATCAGACATTTGCACAAGAGGGTGGTGTATCAGACATAGAGGAGTTTTCTATTGCACAAGAGGGTGGTGTATCAGGCATAGAGAAGGGGTTTTCTGTTGCACAAGAGGGTGGTGTATCAAACATAGACCAGGGGTTTTCTATTGCACAAGAGGGTGGTGTATCAGACACAGAGAAGGGGTTTTCTATTGCACAGGGTGGTGGTATATCAGACATAGACAAGTGGTTTTGTATTGCACAATAAGGTTGTGTTTCAGACACAGACAAGGGTTTTTTTATTGCACAAGAGGGTGGTGTATCAGACATAGACCAGAGGTTTTCTATTGCATAAGAGGGTGGTGTATCAGACATAGACCAGGGGTTTTCTAATGCACAAGAGGGTGGTGTATCAGACATAGGGAAGGGGTTTTCTATTGCACAAGAGGGTGGTGTATCAGACATAGAGAAGGGGTTTTCTATTGTACAGGGTGGGGGTGTATCAGACATAGAACAGGGGTTTTCTGTTGCACAAGAAGGTGGTGTATCAGACATAGACAAGGGGTTTTCTATTGCACAAGACGATGGTGTATCGGACATAGAGAAGGGGTTTTCTGTTGCACAAGAGGGTGGTGTATCAGACATAGACAAGAGGTTTTCTATTGCACAAGAGGGTGGTGTATCAGACATAGACCAGGGATTTTCTATTGCACAAGAAGGTGGTGTTTCAGACATAGACAAGGTGTTTTCTATTGCACAAGAGGGTGGTGTATCAGACATAGACCAGGGGTTTTCTGTTGCACATAGAGTGGTGTATCCGACATAGACAAGGGGTTTTCTATTGCACAAGAGGGTGGTGTATCAGACATTGACCAGAGGTTTTCTATTGGATAAGAGGGTGGTGTATCAGACATAGACCAGGGGTTTTCTATTGCACAAGAGGGTGGTGTATCAGACATAGAGAAGGGGTTTTCTATTGCACAAGAGGGTGGTGTATCAGGCATAGGCAAGGGGTTTTCTATTGCACAAGAGGGTGGTGTATCAGACATAGACCAGGGGTTTTCTATTGCACAAGAGGGTGGTGTATTAGGCATAGAGAAGGGGTTTTCTATTGCACAGGAGGGTGGTGTATCAAACATAGACCAGGGGTTTTCTGTTACACAAGAGGGTGGTGTATCAGACATAGAGAAGGGGTTTTCTATTGCACAGGGTGGTGGTGTATCAGACATAGACAAGCAGTTTTCTATTGCACAAGAAGGTGGTGTTTCAGACATAGACAAGGGGTTTTCTAATGCACAAGAGGGTGGTGTATCAGACATGGAGAAGGGGTTTTCTATTGCACAAGACGGTGGTGTATCAGACGTAGGGAAGGGGTTTTCTATTGCACAGGAGTGTGGTGTATCAAACATAGACCAGGGGTTTTCTATTGCACAAGAGGGTGGTGTATCAGACGTAGAGAAGGGGTTTTCTATTGTACAGGGTGGTGGTGTATCAGACATAGACCAGGGTTTTCTGTTGCACAAGAAGGTGGTGTATCAGACATAGACAAGGGGTTTTCTATTGCACAAGAGGGTGGTGTATCAGACATAGACAAGGGGTTTTCTATTGCACAAGAGGGTGATGTATCAGACATAGAGAAGGGGTTTTCAATTGCACAAGAGGGTGGTGTATTAGACATAGACCAGGGGTTTTCTATTGCACAAGAGGGTGGTGTATCAGACATAGACAAGGGGTTTTCTATTGCACAAGAGGGTGGTGTATCAGACATAGACCAGGGGTTTTCTATTGCACAGGGGGTGGTGGTGTATCAGACATAGACCAGGGGTTTTCTATTGCACAAGAAGGTGGTGTATCAGACGTAGAGAAGGGGTTTTCTATTGCACAAGAAGGTGGTGTATCAGACATAGACAAGGGGTTTTCTATTGCACAAGAGGGTGGTGTATTAGACATAGACAAGGGGTTTTCTATTGCACAAGAAGGTGGTGTATCAGACATAGACCAGGGGTTTTCTATTGCACAAGAAGGTGGTGTATCAGACATAGACAAGGGGTTTTCTGTTGCACGGGGGGGGGGGGGGTGGATCAGACATAGACAAGGGATTTTCTATTGCACAAGAAGGTGGTGTATCAGACATAGACCAGGGGTTTTCTATTGCACAAGAAGGTGGTGTATCAGACATAGACCAGGGGTTTTCTATTGCACAGGGGGTGGTGGTGTATCAGACATAGAGCAGGGGTTTTCTATTGCACAAGAAGGTGGTGTATCAGACATAGACAAGGGATTTTCTATTGCACAAGAAGGTGGTGTATCAGACATAGACAAGGGGTTTTCTATTGCACAAGAGGGTGGTGTATTAGACATAGACAAGGGGTTTTCTATTGCACAAGAAGGTGGTGTATCAGACATAGACCAGGGGTTTTCTATTGCACAAGAAGGTGGTGTATCAGACATAGACAAGGGGTTTTCTATTGTATAGAGGATAACAATAGTTACATAGTAAAAATTAGTTTTACCCAAAAAATAAATGCTTACTTAGTAATAGTTACAGTATTTTGATTGACCTAAAAACAGAAGTGCTCAAGCCAAAGTGAAAAGTTGGGAGTGTTCTTGTGCTGTTATAAATATTATTAATAGTTAATTGCAGTACACACCATAATTCTATTTGATCTACTGCTATATAAATATTTTGAATAATTAATCACAATATATACAGTATGTTAGACTATATAAAATATATAAATATGATAAAGTTAAATGTAATACAGTGTTTTGTTACATGATGAAATACAGCAGATTTAATGTAACAATGTAACTCTCACATTTTCAGATTAATCAGTATAACTGTTACCAATATTTTGTTGCTATGTCAACATGAAGAACACCAAACCTTACAACATGACTAGAATAAAAATCTTTTTTTTATTGAAAATCTAGTTTTATTGACTTATTCAGTTTACAGATGAGTCACTTAACAGATTTTGTTCTAAACTAGAGATGATGTTGTTATTTTTTTTTATAACCAGGTCAATGAGCAGCTGGTAATATGTACCCAACTGAAGACCCTGGAGGGCCTTTTGAGGCCCTGTCAGGGGGAACTGCTTCTGACTTTCGCTAGGGACAAGGCCAGAAAATTCAGTCCACCACAGGTATGTTACCCTGCCTGAGCTACCTCTTTGACTGCCCTAGCATACCCAGACAGAATAGTTATGTCTGTCTGTATTCCCTAGAAGTACCCAGACAGAATGGATTTACTTGAAAGAAAAAGTTCTTGTTTTGACTGTATAAATATCAGAGTGAGACATATATATCACTTTTCAACTGACAGTGACTGCAAGAGAGTCATATTCAAAACTTTTATACAGGGATGTTAATCAGTGCAAATCACTGTTGATGTTGAGACAGTGGTCTTCAGGGTGCCTTTTTTTTTTTAATAATAAGCTGTTCATATCCAATCCAGTATCTTAGCACATATTCTTACCGATCAGGATTTATGCTTTTCTCTTTTGGCTTCATGTTGCACAAATTTCCCATTTGTTATGCTGTACAGGTTCAGATGTCGTTCATGAGGAAACAAGCAAAGGATGTGGATTAATTTTAGTTTTCATGCAAATTTCATTTATTTCATAATAAGTGATGTTTTCAGATATTTACTGATGTAGACCTTTTTTCAACATACACTGTCTTGTAATCTTGTGTGGGAACAAATTAATCGCATTGATTTTGTAGAAAATGATGATAACAAAACTAATAATAAATCATTGATGATAACAATATAGTGGTGGCACCAGTAGCAGTGGTTGTAATTTTGTATATTAATACTGATGTAATAGGAAAAGAATATTATAGCAGTATATATAGTTATAGTTATAACAGTGGTGGTTATAGTAGTACATTTAGTTACAGTTATAACATTGGTTGTTGTAGCAGTACATTTTGTTACAGTTATAACAGTGGTTGTTGTAGTGGTACATTTAGTTACAGTTATAACAGTGGTTGTTGTAGTGGTACATTTAGTTACAGTTATAACAGTGGTGGTTGTAGTGGTACATTTAGTTACAGTTATAACAGTGGTTGTTGTAGTGGTACATTTAGTTACAGTTATAACAGTGGTGGTTGTAGTGGTACATTTAGTTACAGTTATAACAGTGGTGGTTATAGTAGTACATTTAGTTACAGTTATAACAGTGGTGGTTATAGTAGTACATTTAGTTACAGTTATAACAGTGGTGGTTATAGTAGTACATTTAGTTACAGTTATAACATTGGTTGTTGTAGCAGTACATTTTGTTACAGTTATAACAGTGGTGGTTGTAGCAGTACATTTAGTTACATTTATAAAAGTGGTGGTTGTAATGGTACATTTAGTTACAGTTATAACAGTGGTGGTTGTAGTGGTACATTTAGTTACAGTTATAACAGTGGTGGTTGTAGTGGTACATTTAGTTACAGTTATAACATTGGTTGTTGTAGTAGTACATTTTGTTACAGTTATAACAGTGGTGGTTGTAGTGGTACATTTAGTTACAGTTATAACAGTGGTGGTTATAGTAGTACATTTAGTTACAGTTATAACAGTGGTGGTTATAGTAGTACATTTAGTTACAGTAATAACAGTGGTGGTTATAGTAGTACATTTAGTTACAGTTATAACATTGGTTGTTGTAGCAGTACATTTTGTTACAGTTATAACAGTGGTGGTTGTAGCAGTACATTTAGTTACATTTATAAAAGTGGTGGTTGTAATGGTACATTTAGTTACAGTTATAACAGTGGTGGTTGTAGTGGTACATTTAGTTACAGTTATAACAGTGGTGGTTGTAGTGGTACATTTAGTTACAGTTATAACATTGGTTGTTGTAGTAGTACATTTTGTTACAGTTATAACAGTGGTGGTTGTAGTGGTACATTTAGTTACAGTTATAACAGTGGTGGTTGTAGTGGTACATTTAGTTACATTTATAAATGTGGTGGTTGTAGTGGTACATTTAGTTACAGTTATAACAGTGGTGGTTGTAGTGGTACATTTAGTTACAGTTATAACATTGGTTGTTGTAGCAGTATATTTAGTTACATTTATAAAAGTGGTGGTTGTAGTAGTACATTTAGTTACATTTATAAAAGTGGTGGTTGTAGTAGTACATTTAGTTACATTTATAAAAGTGGTGGTTGTAGCAGTAAAAAAAAAAAAAATATATATATATATATATATATATATATATATATATATATATAGTTAGATAGTTAGCTATAACATTGGTTGTTGAGGCAGTACATTTAGTACAGTTATGACAGTGGTGGTTGTAGCAGTGTAAATCATCTTTTTCATAGCCCATCCTTTTTCCAGCAGGAGCTTGTTGGGATGGCGGGGCTGATTACCATACTCTAAGAATTCTTCTGAAAGATTAACAGAAAAATACAATTCACAATATTTTGTTCTGTATGGAGATTAAGATCCTGGTAATCTCTTCCTGCTTATTGTTTAGACATGAATTTAAAATCAGTAATATGTTATCTGTTCCTGTTAACCACACCACAACATTCAATTTCGACCACACATCGTTTGAACTAGTCCAAACCACACTCACACTGGAGAAAAGGTCAGTCCATTTTTTCTGCCTATACCGCCCTCCTCCTAGTAGAAAAAACAAGCTGACTGAATCTTTCTTTTTGGAGCAGTTTCTGAATCTCCTGAACTATGGAAATTCAATAGGTGGCAACCTGATTATTCTTGGAGATTTCAACTTTCACTTTGACTGTCCCGGAAACTCAAACACATCAAAGCTCATAGATTCCATTAATGTTTTTCAACCTCAAACAGTCAGTTAACCAACCCACCCATAAACCATTTTAGACTGGATTCTTCATGGACCTGATGATAACATTCTACGGTCCTCCCAGGTATCCCATGACCTTGTATCAGATCACCTCTGCATTATATGCCATCTTGACGTATCAGTCCCTAACCCTCCACCTTTATCTGCTACTAAGAGAAACCTCTGTGTGATAAATAGAATCAAACTAATGCACGACATCCAAGCTAACAACTTGCTTACCTCCTACCACAGAACAACTCGATAACTGCCAGCGTTCATTGCTTGACAAACATGCCCCAGCTACCAAGTGCAGAGTTCCAGTTCAGAAGTGTTCTCCATGGTATAGCAGTGTTAGGGACCAGCTTCGCACTGCTAAAAGTGACTGCCGTAAAGCTGAGAGGCTCTGGCTTTCCACCAGACTCACTATTCATAAGCAAATCTATCAAGCTGCTAAGAAGAATGTCACAAATATAGTCCATGCAGCGAAATCAGCCCACTACACTACTAAGATCATGGAAAGTTCCAGCTGCAAAGAGCTCTATGAGATTACTAACAAGCTAATGTCAAGGAATAAATAAATCTACACCACTTCCAACTACCTTCTCTCCAGTCAACCCTCTGGACATGTTTGCAAATTTCTTCCGTGACAAAGTACCAACCATTAGAGATAAGCTTGACACCACAATTTCAATTGACTCGTCATCACCATACAGTTGGGATACAGAATTTGAGCGGCAACCATTAGCAGCATCTGAACCTGTCTCTATGGATTTCGTACGTTCAGTCCTGATGAAAAGTGCACCAAAGTCATGTGAACTTGATCCAATTCCAACATCACTGCTGCTTGAGTGCTTAGATCCAGTATTGCCTTCACTAACTGATGTTATTAATACCTCTCTCTCATCCGGGGAATTCCCATCATTTTTCAAAACTGCCATTGTAAAGCCTTTGCTGAAGAAACCAACACTAGACCATAACGATTTAAAGAACTACCACCCAGTTTCTAATCTCCCATTCATATCAAAAATCTTAGAAAAGGTTGTTCTATCCCAGCTTGTATCTCATCTAAATTCAAACAGTCTTTTTAGCAATGTACAATCTGCATATTGCCCTTGCCACAGTACTGAAACTACTCTTCTAAAAGTAGTTAATGACATTCTTTCTGCATTGGATAGCAGAAAGATTACAGTCCTCACCCTCCTTAATTTGTCTGCAGCATTTGACACAATAGACCATGATATATTACTTCACCGTCTCCAGCATGTATTTGGCATTCATGATACAGCCTTACTGTGGTTCAAGTCCTACTTGGTCAACAGGACACAAATTGTATCTGCAAATGGAATACACTCCAGCCCAGTTGATCTATGTTGTGGTGTTCAACAGGGATCTGTTCTTGGACCTGTTCTCTTCATTCTGTACACTCATTCGCTCTCAAGTGTCACAGATCATGATCCAGTGTCTCACCAATTGTACGCTGATGACACCCGAATATACAAATCTAGCCACCCAACTGAAGTTGATGCTACCATCCAAGGTGTAGAGAGGTGCATTTCTGATGTGAAATCATGGATGACATGTAACAAGCTGCAGATGAATGATGATAAAACTGAGGCCATTCTGATTACAACACAAAGACTTTCTCATTCACATCCTTTACCTCAAACAATAAATATCAGCAACACCAACATTAAATTCACACAATCAGTATGAAACCTAGGTGTTACTCTGGACAGTACTCTCACATTGCACCAACATGTCATGAACATATGCAAGGCTGCATATCTTGAGCTGAGACGCATCAGCTCAGTTTGCAAATATCTTTCAGTTGATGCCACTAAAACACTTGTGTGTTCATTAGTACTTTCAAGACTGGACTATTGTAATTCAATTCTGTCTGGTTCATCTCAATATCTGCTCCAGAAACTTCAAAAAGTTCAAAACACAGCTGATTGGATCATACTTAGAGTACCATGATCAGAGCACACATCCCTGCTGCTCTGTACCCTACACTGGCTATCCATTTGATCCAGGATCAAACACAAAATGTGTTCATTGTGCTACGTTTCACTGTCGGACTCTAGTCCGACATACCTATCCGACCTCACCCATGTGTACACACCAGCAAGATACTTACGCTCCTCTTCTGACAATCATATACTCATTATTCCCACTATGAAAACAAAGTCACATGGACAGCGTTCTTTTGCATACCAGGGCCCAGCAACGTGGAATGAATTGCCCACTGTACTTAGACACAAAGACAGTGATCACATTCAAGAGGGCTCTCAAAACTCACTTATTTCA
The DNA here is from genome assembly GCA_028554795.2 of Sinohyriopsis cumingii. Taxonomy (NCBI): domain Eukaryota; kingdom Metazoa; phylum Mollusca; class Bivalvia; order Unionida; family Unionidae; genus Sinohyriopsis; species Sinohyriopsis cumingii. The sequence goes on along the minus strand of CM068833.1, from coordinate 1,563,317 downwards.
ACTGCAAGAACAAACTTAAAGACCTAATAATGTTTCCTACCTTAAATATTCTCAGCAAGTTTTTTTTAATGTTTTCTCATTTCATGGTGTTTGTTTTTGTAATCATATCATTATATGTTTTTTATCATATAGGTGTTGTCTAATGTTGTAAAGCGCTTAGAGCTTCTAAAGATTAGGCGCTATACAAAGTCCTCATTATTATTATTATTATTATTGTGTAGCTTTCCCTTTCCTCAGTGGATAAACTGTCATTTGTTGTGAAAGGAATAACCCTTGTCTCTTCCATGGAAAAAAAAACTCATTTGTGCCAGATGGAAAACCCCTCAGTTCAGCCAGATGCACCATCCTCCTGTTCTAGAAAGTTCTTACAACATGTGCATCAATCCAGTTTGACTCAATGTAATAGGCCTATGTGCATCAATCCAGTTTGACTCAGTGTAATAGGCCCGTGTTCAGTAGTGTCTCTTCATTCTTTTCCAGATAACATTTTGTCAGCAGTGGAAAATTGTGACTTGATGCAAAAGTACCTATCACTGACGGTTTATAGCTGTTCAGGTTCTTAAATTAATACTCATCGATCAGTGAACATTGTCCTTAAGTCCATTTTGACTGTCCAGAGTTTTTGTTGTTTTTGGTCATGCTTAGCCACTACTCTAGACAACTTTTGTTGGAATTACCTTGCAAGAAAACAAATGTCTAGTGGGTTGTCCAAAATCATTTGAATATTGTCAATATATGTTTTAACTTTAGGTGTTTACATTTAGTAAGGGCCTGTGTGTATTTATGCAGTGTGCATTATTAATAACTTTTTAAATCTCCTAGTAACATTAGCAGAGAATATACATTTGTCCATTCAGTAATTAGTGATTGTGACACATGTTTAAATTCATAAATTATATTTCTTTACCATTGATTACACCTCAGTTGGTACATGCTTTCAGGGTTTTCATTCCAGGATAAAGAGTAGAGATAAAATGGCAAACTCTTTTTATTTCGTTCATAATATTTTATTTCAGATGTCACATAGTGTGGACAAGTGTGGGCACATATTAAATGCCCACACTACAAGTCTTTGTGTACATGAAGCCCCAATGAACACCCATACTACAAGTCTTTTGTGCACATGAAGCCCCAAATGAATGCCCATGCTACAAGTCTTTTGTGCACATGAAGCCCCAATGAATGCCTATACTACAAGTCTTTTGTGTACATGAAGCCCCAATGAATGCCCATGCTACAAGTCTTTGTCTACACGAAGCCCAATGAATGCCTACACTACAAGTCTTTTGTGTACACGAAGCCCAATGAATGCCCACACTAAAAGTCTTTGTGAACATGAAGCCCCAATGAACACCCATACTACAAGTCATCTGTGTACATGAAGCTCCAATGAACACCCATGCTACAAGTCTTTTGTGTACATTAATGGATGTCCAGTTTGTTGTGTATGGTGTGACTGTATCTGAAACCTAGCTGAAAGCAATCATACTTGTAAACGAACTGCATTCTTCATCATGTTCCTCTGAATTTCAGTGTGTACCTTTTAATACTGTGATTCAGGGTATCCATCCAGATAAAGAGGTAAACATCATCATCCAGGCAGCTGTTAACCACCCTGGAAAGAAGAAACAACTTGTTCTGTTTGACATGTATTTATGTGCACTCCACTGAATGGAAGAGGGAAGAGCAGCTTAGAGAATGTCTTCTGGATGAAAGCAGCTGCACTTATTAAGAGCTATAGTCTCAAAGCTGGGATAAACTGCACCCCACCTCCCAACTGTAGGAGGGAGGGGCTTCATCTTCCTAAGCATGAAGAAATTCTTACCCCTGGAGGGGATAGAGGAACTTCCAATCATGGAGACACCCCTTGGAGGAGCATAAATTATACATGAAGCCATTCTGTGGTGATGTTCATGCACTTCATTGCAGCCCCAAGAGGACTATGTAGCGTTCTAGATCTTGCTATTCTGGGTTTGTTTCCTCATGATGATTTCTGTCAACACTGGATTCAGGTGACTGCTCACTGACCACCAGGTACCAATCATCCACCATTGGTTGCCATTGTAGCAGTGGTCATTAATTACACACTGAACTCAACTGATTGATGGTCACCAGTTACAAGTCATGTAACCATTATCAAGTACACACCAGGCATGGTAACCGGTCACCACTGCACACAGGTCACTGGTCAGACCTCACCATGCATTAGGTACCAGTCAATAATGGTTGGTTTTCATTCACTGGGCAAAGGATATTGGTCACCAGGGATTGAACCAATACCACACCTTTCCCATATTCCTTTTAAATCCCTACTGGATGTGGAGTTTCCACTTTCAAATGAGGGATCTTAGTCATCGTGCTATGAATGTCATCCCCCATCAGTAGAGGTATTAAGGTGGAGACTCACAGCTTCTATTAAGGAAGGATCATCTTGGAAGAAGATGGTTAGACCCATTCTCATTCTTCAGTAAAGGCTTTTACAAGGGACAATCCAGTCACACCCCATGAGGAGTCACATGATGTCAGTGTCCTTAATTCCCAGCCATCTCCAAATAAGGGTCTCCAGTCTAAGTTCTGCATCCTGTCAGGGCAGTGATCAGGACATGATGTATTGTTTCTCATGGTAGATTCTGTTGAAATTGCAGATGATGTGGAGAAGAAAGTTCATCTTCCTTCTTTGGTTCTCCTACCCCATCCCACCAGATCTGAACTTGACTGGCTTAGTTTGGATTTTGCCTCTCCATTTATGGATGATTGTAAGTCATGTGATCTATGAGCCATGCTGTAGCTGAAGGCTTTCACACAAACCAAGACACTAAACATTTTATGTGAAGCATGTAAACACCTTAACTGTATGGAGCAGATGAAAAGACAAGGTCTGCTGACTCATTCCCCTTTCCCAAGCTGGGTGGAGGGGGTTTAACCTAGTGACTTTACACTTGTCCAGCAGTGCATCCCTCTTTTTTAAATCCAGTAAGAGCTCAATTAGGTATCTTTTCAGAGGTCTGGTCAGGTATCATGGAAGAGTAGTGTGTTCCATTGTAAAGGAGGGTTTGCATCTGTGTTTTAGAGAGCTTTCTCTTCTCTCAAGGAACCCTGTCTTGTTTCAGCAGTTAAATATAATCAGACTAAAGTAAGTAGTCACACACTTCTGCAGAACTGAGGGTACATAAGATTGGTCACCAGCCTTCAACTCAAAGGTTTTTCTGGTACCCATAAGGGCAGTAAGTTTTGACTGATTATTGATCTTCCAACTTAAACTGTTATGTATATTTGATTTAATTTAATTATTTGTTTTTTAGTTTTAATTTTTTAAATTATATTACATGCTATTGTAATGTAATATCGTTTACTGGGTTTGACATTATCCAGAAACTCAGTTCAGTTCAGTTCTATTTTAATTTGTTTTATTTCATTGATAAACACCTAATAATTGAAACACTGTATCTAGTTTCTGACCTTAATTCAGAACCAGTGACAGTTTTGGTAAACAACTTTTTAAAAAAATAAAATTAAATTCTATCTCAGAGTAAAAATTATTAAGTTAAGTCAAGGCCATACCTGGACGATGTGATAATTATCATGTAATAGATTTCAATTCCTTCTGGAAAGATGAACTCTTGACCCCCATCTGGGCATATGTTTTGTGTTTTAGTCTTATACTCATGCCTTAACACTTGAAAAGTTGAGTTGTTTTATGTTGTTTCCAGTACGGGCTATATATTTTATTTTCTTCAAATTAATTGAATTTCAAGTGATTCTTTTCCCTGGATGTACATAAGTGCTCCTACAAAATTCTTGGACAAAGACATTCTCTGAAATTTATACAGAATTCAAAACTGGAATAATATTTTGTGATTCAGCAAGCAACTCTTGACATAAGAGCACTTTGCAGATTACAACAGACATCATCTTCCATTTTAGATTTCATCAGGATTCAAACTCACTTTCATTTAGAACTTTTTATTACTAGGACTTTTATTTTTTTTAATTCCTGGATTATTTTTAATTTGATTCGTAAAACCGTAATTTTTTCTTCTCATTTTTCACTTGATATTCTAGGGAGATTATTTGTTAAATTATACAAAGCTTGTTGTCTTCACTCTTTTCACTTACTTTTTGTAAGATCCTAGACTAGTAACAAAACAAATTCTCCTAGAGAAGTCATTCAAAATGGGGATGGTAGCAACAGTCCAGAATACCAACTGATTCAGTGACTGAGCAGTCTCTATCAACCTTCATATAGTCTACTTTCACATCCCCATGTTTTCTCAGCACAGGAAATACCTGTTTCTATCAGAATGATGGGAGTAGTGCAGTCCAGTTCCGGTGCTAGGGGGTGCTTTCTATGGTACTTCGATGACTGGCTGCTGTACAACAGCAGAGGGTCCCAAACCTAGAGAAATCAGAGCTCATTCCTTGTCAGGACTTGACAATGAACATCCTTTCCTATCTGCAGCAAGTTCATGTAGCCCTAGACAGAATTCTTGCTATTTTGAAGGCTATTCAGGCCAAGACTACATTGTTGGCATAGCTTGACACTTCCCTTTGGACCTGGAACTTTGCAGTAGACCTGGTTCCCCAAATGTGGCTGCACCTACATACCTTCCAGTTTCTCTTTCTGGCAACCACATAAGGGTTCTCTGTCAGTCTGAATTTCTCAAGGATTGGACTTTCAGTACCATATAAATTGGTGGTTCACTCAAAACAGGTGCCTGAGTGGAGTTCCACCACATGTCCATGAACCCCACTCATATCTATACACATCAGACTGAGCTTGGAGACCCCATCTCCATAGAAGACCATGTGCATATAAACAATCTGAAACAGAGTGGTTGTTTTAGTCCAGCATAGACCAAATCAGACCAAATAAGGAAACATTTATTAGATGATCTCTTGAAATAACACATTGATGGTGGTATATCTCAGATGAGATGACATGGAGGCACTCATATTCCTTTTCTTTTGCATGGAAGCCTGGAACCTTCTATGCTAGGCAGGGAGTATTATCTTCTGAGATCACCACATTTTCAGGAAAACAAATATTTTTGCTGGGTCAGTCCAGGACAAGAAATATTATTCTTTTGATTATGTTATACTTCCTTGTAACTGTTGGATGACCTCCTCACATTCCTCTCAGGTCTGTGATGTAGAGTCAGAGTGGTCAATGAATGTATTGTTGTTGTTGTTGTGTGGTTTAACGCCATTTTTCAGCACACGATAGGCTATGCATGGTGGCCAGTATTAATGGTGGAGGAAGAACCCAGGAAAACCCCAGGAAGAACCACCGACCCACGAGAAGCTACTGGCAAGCTTTCTCACATACCCACATTGGCCGAATCCTAGACTCGAACCCATGCAGACAGAGGTGAGATGGCAGTGATCCGTCACGGAGAGCACTTCAGACCACTTGGCCACTCGGGGCCCCAAATGTATTGTGTACATGGACCAGTGATGTAGAGTCAGTCTGTTCAATGCATGTGTTGTACATGGGCCTGTGATGTAGAGTCAGTCTGGTCAATGAATGCATTGTACATGGGCCTGTGATGTAGAGTCAGTCTGTTCAATGCATGTGTTGTACATGGGCCTGTGATGTAGAGTCAGTCTGGTCAATGAATGCATTGTACATGGGCCTGTGATGTAGAGTCAGCCTGTTCAATGCATGTGTTGTACATGTGCCTATGATGAAGAATCAGTCTGGTCAATGCATATATTATATATGTAGAGTAAGACTGGTCAATACATGTTGTTTCAGACTGGTCAGTGTATGTATTATGCATGTAGTGTTAGACTGGCTGGTGCATGTATTGTACATGGGCCTATGGCATAGAGTCAGACTGGTCAATGAATGTGTTGTACATGGGCCTGTGATGTAGAGTCAGTCTGTTCAATGCATGTGTTGTACATGGGCCAATGCTGTACAGTCAGACTGGTCAATGAATATGTTGTACAGGGGCCTTTGATGTGGAGTCAGATTGGTCAATGCATGTATTATACGTGTAGTTTGAGACTGGTCAGTACATGTATTATACATAGGCAAATGACAGAGTCAGACTGGTCAATGCATGAGTTGTACATGGGCCTGTGATGTAGAGTCAGGCTGGTCAATGCATGTATTGTACATGGGTCTGTGATGTAGAGTATTAATCTGGTCAATGCATAAGTTGTCCATGGGCCAATGATGTAGAGTCAGTCTGTTCAATGCATGTGTTGTACATGCGCCTGTGATGTAGAGTCAGTCTGTTCAATGCATGTGTTGTACATGCACCTGTGATGTAGAGTCAGACTGGTCAATACATGTAGTTTCAGACTGGTCATTGTATGTATTATGCATATAGTGTCAGACTGGTTGGTGCATATGTTATACATGGTTCTATGGCATAGAGTCAGACTGGTCAATGAATGTGTTGTAGATGGGCCAGTGATGTAAAGTCAGACTGGTCAATGCACATGTTATACTTGGGCCAGTGATGTAGAATCTGACTGGTTAGTGCAAGTATTATACATGTAGTGTCAGACTGGTCTGTGCATATATTATACATGTAGTGTCATACTGGCCAGATCATGTATTATTGTGCATGTGCCTATGACATAGAGACAGACTGCTCAATGCATGAGTTATATATGGGCCTATGATGTAGAGTCAGACTGCTCAGTTCATATGTTCTGAGAATTTTTGAAAACAAGAGAATGGTGTATCGGGCATAGACCAGGATTTGTTTATTGCATAAAGGGTAAGCTACACAGTAACGATAGTTAAAATCTTAGCATAATTAAAATTAGTTTTACTTCCACGCAAAATAATATATATTTAGGTTTCAAACACTGCTCATTTTTGTACGATCAATTGATTTTAATTCCTCACTACTTGTGGTGTTGGGGTTATCATTATCTAGGATACGATTGACCACTGTGTTATTTCCCAGACTGAGTAAACAATAAAAGAAAATATGAAATTAATGGCTGGAGTAACAGATCTGAACAGAGATATAGAAAAGAACAACACAAGCCCCAGTGTGTGAAATATAGCCATTTAATCAATTATATAAATGAAATGAAATTGATCATGACATTCAATGGTTTGCTTTCTTTTAGAAATATAGTTACAATATTTATGGGGGCCCTGAGTGGCCGAGTGGTCTAAAGCGCACTCCATTAAGGATCACTGCCATCTCACCTCTGTCTGCATGGGTTCGAGTCTTGGATTCAGCCAATGTGGGTATGTGAGAAAGTTTGCAAGCAGCTTCTCGTGGGTTGGTGGTTCTTTCCGGGGTTTTCCTGGGTTCTTCTTCCACCATCAATACTGACTGCCATGTATAGCCTATCGTGTGCTGAAAAATGGTGTTAAACCCTGCAACAAGAACAACAAAAACAATATTTATGTGAAAATCAATTAGCCATTTTGCTACACCTATAAAACAAATTTTAATAACATAATTGAATGACTGATCAAACTCAGATTCCCAGCATGTCTGCATTACCTGATTGCAGCAGTCTTCTCCAAATCAATGTTGGTGATAGGTCACCATTGCCATATTTCTTTTCCTTCTCTCTCTCTCTCTTCCTTTTGCCTCTTTGGGTCATTAACTGTCCTGGTTGTAGACTGCACTCCTTGCCATTGTGCAGTACAGGTATGGAGCTATTTTTTCCTTCAAATAAAAATATAATTCCTCACCGAAATAGTGTCAGGTTTGTTTTCTTCTAGGATCAAGCATTATTCCCTCTCTTTAAATCAGATATTGTTTTATTGTTATTCAACAGAACTAAGCTGTGTTCAGTTTGCAACCTGATCTGATACAAAGGCAGCCTGTTAACTTAATTATATGTTTTTTTTCTAGTGGCTACTTGCATTCCCACTGGGGGGCCCCGAGTGGCTGAGTGGTCTAAAGCGCTTTCCATTATGGATCACTGCCATCTCACCTCTGACTGCGTGGGTTCGACTCGGCCAATGTGGGTATGTGAGAAAGCTTGCCAGTAGCTTCTCGTGGGTTGTTGGTTCTTCTCGGGGTTTTCCCATGTTCTTCCTCCACCATTAATACTGGCTGCCATGCATAGCCTATCCTGTGCTGAAAAATGGGGTTAAACCCCACAACAACAACAACTACAACACAACAACATTCCCACTGGAACCAGGACATAATCAGACACCATTAAAAAACCATTACACTCTACTGTAGGCTGTAAATTACTAGCCGACTATGTCAGTTGACACATGTTACTAATGCCAGCACCATTGATTCTCAGTTGAAAAGAATTAACAACTTAATTACACAAACAAATTACTGGACTTCATTCCTTTCTTACTATGTTCCTTGCTAATTAGCAATACATTGCCATACATTTCCAGACATAGAAAAATAATTTCTCAGCATACGTGATACATATAATTTAAAACAGGTAATTTAATTCTCACAGTTTGTCTCATAAGAAATGCATGAAATCTTTAGGATGCATGATTCCTATAACATTCAAGACAGATTAATTCTCACAATATGTATCATTGTAATGCATGAAATTCCTAGACCACATGATTTCTGTTACATTCAACTCAGATGAATGTACTATATTTTCAGTAATAATAGCAATCATGATAATCTGTGTATGGTATTTGTTTAAGAACTAAGTTTGAAAGGTGAACCTGTATTCAGAGGTTATTTGTGTACAAAGGTCTGTTCGACCCTTCTGCATGATTGGATGCTTTGACAGGTTTTACTATATACTTTTGATGATACCATCATTCTTTTTCTTTAATATCATTGAACAGTTGTGTATCTCCCTTTGATATTTTGAAAATCTTTTGTCAGGGAGTGCCATCACCAAATGAAGATGTGAAGAAACTGGAAGAAAAAATCTCCCTGATGGAAATAGAACTGCGCAAAAAGGAAAGGACTCTAAAACAGCTGAATGCTCTATTACCATGGAAACTATCCAGTGATGGCAAACCAGCTGATCAGAATGAGGTCAATGATTCATACATTAGCAGCCTCAGTGAGGATGAATATATTGTATGATAAAAACTAGGAAGGAGGCCACAATATGGCTTCTGGTGAAAGAAAGGAGGAATAATTCCCATACTGTGATTTAAGAAAATTTGTGAATTTGGCCAGTTCTTATTAGCAAAATCATCTTTGTCACTTTTTCTCACTACATCTGCTGTTAAGGTAGAAAAAAACAGAAATGTAATGCTCTATCAAAGGCAGAGGAACATGTATTGCATATGTGCTATTTTTAGAATCATCATATCTGAGCCGATCATTTTATATGTACAAAGGGCAAAATTTAAATTTGAAAGGAAATTTGGTGATTGTTCTTTTCAGTATTACTTGAGCTTTTGGTCATGTTATAGCATATAAAAATGATATTACAGGTATTGTTTAATTTTAAGAAAGATATGATATAATAATTAGTGGTTACAAACTTTCCTTGATAATTCTGTGGATACTGCCAAATCTGGATAATAACTGAGTGTACATTGTAAAATGGACACAGGGACACAGTCTGAATAATGTCCAAATAAGTGTATATTGTAAACAAAAGTCATAAGGCAGAGTCTGGATAAATTCAGAATATGTTTACATTGTATAAAAGTTACTGGACACAGTCTGAATAATGTCATAAGAGTACATTGTATAAAGGTCACATGGCCCAGACTGGTTTATGTCCAACAAATAAGTGTACATTGTAAACAAAAACATCACAGAGCACAGTCTGGATTTATGTCAGAATAAGTGTACATTGTACAAAAAAGTCAAAGAGCACAAAAGTGTTTTCATTTTCTTCCATAAAAAGGGCATAAAGTGTAATTTAATAGAAAAAAACCTTCTTAATTTGACAAGCGGATATTCAGTGTTTTCTCTAGGTTACACCTTGCACTGTTTATCATGTTAGAATTTGAAAGGCTGAACACAAACATTGGACCAACAAAAAATTAACATCAGTACTGTTTGCAGCTTTCTGCTTTTTGTGCTGTCTTTTAGGCAATTATACCATGTCATAAAGATGTGTGTAGAACTCTAAGGGAGCAAATTGCAAAGAATCTAATTTTTCACACTAAGTATTTGAAGGTGATAATGACTGATGGTTTGATGTAGGATACACAGTGGCTTAGTGGTTAGCATGCCAGACTCTCAGTTGAAAGGATGTGGGTTCAAATCCTACCATTGGGCCAGCTACAGTGGTGTATCCTTGGGCAAAGCAGTTTATTTTGATTGCCTTGGAACTAAATAACCTACTTGTGTTGCTGTGCCATGAAGCACCAGATCAAACCAAAACCTGATGGTTTGATGCAAATGCAAGTCCTATGTATTTAGAGGACATGGAAAATAACACAATTGACATTTAATGATGGTGAAAGTGGGGATATTGCCTCAGAATAGGATTGTAGTACTGAGATTGTTAGTTTGGTAAATTAGTGGAATAATCATGTTGCTAATGATCATATTTCATGGCAGTCATTTGAATTCAAACTTATTATTCAGGATCCAGAATAATTGAAATGACTGCCATGAAAATTCAGATTTCATTTCTTTTGATTTCATTTCTATTACAACCTTACAGCAGTTTAAATGAAAATTCTCATGATAGAGTCTTGTGTGGACTACATTATTTCAGTTCCCATCTGTATAAATTCCTATTTGTTTCATTACCTGAAGATGTGCATATTAACAAGTCCATTTTGTTTTGAAGTCCATTTTGTCTGGAGGATGGATTGAAACTTAGTAAATGTTTATCTCGTTGTCTGAATATTGTCTGATAATTTTTGTTAGAATTGACCTTTTGGACCTGCAGCTGAATATTCAAAACACAACTAGTCTTATATTTTTAATGGATTCCCAGAACACTGTTAGTCCTACATTTTTTAATGGATTCCCAGGACTAAACCTATTCCCAGAATATAACTCAAATAGTCCTACATTTTTTTAACGGATCACCATGAAACTTGGTAACTGTTGCATTGTCCAAGAATTAAGTATGCCACTGCAATTTCCCTTTTATATTGTTCCCAGCATTTGAATGTATCTAGTGAATGCAACTATTCTCACAGATTTCATCATGGGACAAGTTATGATCATCAGTCATTCCTGTTATTTTTGTTTGAGTGAATTGTCCTATTTTACTAGGAGTGTGGGATATAGTGTATGACATTATCTGGTGAATGCAACAAGTCTATGTTTTCAATGGACAGCCATAAAATTGTATGGTCATGACATATGAATAAATTACTGTCCTCACACAAGTTTTGTGTGAGTTATTACACTTTTGAATGCAGTATATGACAGAATCTTGTGTGAGAGTTATTACCCTTTTTGAATGCAGTATATGACAAAATCTTTTGTGAGAGTTATTACCCTTTTGAATGCAGTATATGACAAAATCTTGTGTGAGAGCTATTACCTTTTTGAATGCAGTATATGACAAAATCTTAAGTGAGAGTTATTAACCTTTTGAATGTGGTATATGACAAAATTTTATGTGAGAGTTAATACCTTTTTGAATGCAGTATATGACAAAATCTTGTGAATACATCTTGTCTTTTAGCTCTGCTGGTTATAGATGAGGAGAGCTGTCTGTCATCTGTGATCTATCTGTCCCTTATATTTCTTACTGCTACTTCTCCTGAACTTTTTTTAGGATTTCCTTGAAACCATACATTCATCCAATGATCTACTTGGTCCTAAGTGAAAAATGGTACCATTTGGGCATCCAATATCGCCACCACACTAAAATCTTTTTACTGCTTAATCTCCAGAAGAATGGAGAGTCATATCAACATGTTGTTTTTGCTGAAAGACATGTCATAAAGTGTTGTTCTGCCTAAATGGAAATGGGGCCGATCTGGTGTCTGGTCCTAATTGGAAATGGTGCCAATCTGGTGTCCAATATTGCCACCACAGCTGTCGTCTTAAAAATATTGTTATCGCAAATCATTCTGAATGGAAAGTCATGAGGTTTTCACTACTTATAACATGTAGTTGGGTCTAAATAAAAATGCTCTGGATCAGATGACCAGTAAGGCCATCACAAGTGCATAGATGCTCCCATGGTGCGTGATGATGTGGTTCACACAAAATTTGTATGAATTCACACACTTGAAAAGTGGTGATGCACAAGAACTTCTGCAAATTAATTTGAAGTCACACACATGAAAATGAAGAAATGGTAGAAATTTTGTAGTAATCATTGTGTTGTGTATTATTTTCATAACTGTTTAAACATCTGGTTTCTTTGGCTTGACATCAGTGGTTGTTAAACTAAATTTGATTGGCACTTAGGTCCCATAACATGCATTGTGTTGAAGTTTGAACTTTGCATCAAGGAAGTTTTACAAATGCACATTTATAATATGGGCTGTCTAGAAGGACCCCAACATGGCTCATCTTTAGATGTTGATTTAATTAAGCAAATATTGGCTGATCATAGTAATGAAAGCAATTTATTTTCAAAGTTAGGAAGTATATCAGATTATTATATGCTCATTTTTTTCCCCATTAACTTTACATTGCCAGAATCGTGCAGTATTACCCGATATTGAATCCGCATGACAATACACATATAGCATTCATGTCCATAAAGAACTACTTTTTACTGTAAACAAACAAAGGACGCAGACGCCAGCACTTTTGATTTGTACACAAATCATGTACACTTGCATAAGAGTCTCTTTAAGTTGTGGTTGTTTAAATTTATTTCTGAATGAACTAAAACATGTTTTGTGGACTGCCACATACCAGCTGCTTTGGCACATTCTGCGTTGATACATTGTTATGGATTTAGGCTAGCTACAGTATACAACAGATGCAAGATAAGGTCCTTACAAATAACCTACAAGTGACAAGTCATATGCTGTCTTCTTTAGCTGGTGATAAGAATGGCAAATTAAAATATACTTACAGTTTTACATCCTGAATTTCCTCAAAATGTATTTTCTTAATTCTGCAAATCCGAATTACATGAGCCATGTCATAGGTTTTCAATCTGGGTTACACATTTTGAAATTGTGCTGTAATTTTGATGATAAGTGCAATTGCATCCTCCTTACCGCACTCAAAATGAAATAAGCATTAAATTCCATAGCGTCTTTTTGATAATTGCAATTGGAAGACTTCATATTTTTTACACATTATGATTTCAAACATTCAATGACAGAATCAGAAACACATTTGCAGATGTCAACACGCTTCTCCCTAGCTTCTTCAATCTCGGGTATTTCATGAGGAATTGTCACATACAAATCCAGTCCATAATCACGAAATTTCCTAGAATCGAGAAAAATACCAAAATCTATTTATTCCAGATCAAATGGAAAAGTTGTTACAGTGCACATTCATTCATAATATGACTCCAAATTTCAATTTTAACTAGACACGCCATTTTCTTTCGAAAGTTATGTTGAGCGCACGACTAAGTTTAAATTTATCTGGGCAGAGTTACGTGCACAGTAATAATGTTGATTTGTGTAATGATGAATATGTGCTTGTGTATCTAGTTTGGAATGCGGCATACATTCATTTACGTTGTTTCTTGTAGTGTATTTTGTTTATATAATTAAACCTTAGGTAGAATAAAAAATGAGCATATAATAAAAAGGTTACTGCATTTGTATGGGAAAATATGAACTCGTTTTGTCAGAAGGATTTACTGCACTCCCAAGGTCGTGCAGTATTCCATCCAAAAACTTGTTCATATTTTCCCATACAAATGCAGTAACCTATAATTATAGGAACTGAGGAAGTGTGAATGGAAATATGAGTGAGTGATATTAAACAAGGTGTTAAATACATATCCAATGTACATGCTGGAAGGACAATGTACCTGCTGGAAAGACAATGTACATGCTGGAAGGACAATGTACATGCTGGAAGGACAATGTAATGTTGGAAGGATAATGTACATGCTGGAAGGACAATGTACATGCTGGAAGAACTATGTACATGCTGGAAGGATAATGTAATGCTGGAAGGACAATGTACATGCTGGAAAGACAATGTACACGCTGGAAGGACAATGTACATGCTGGAAGGACAATGTACATGCTGGAAGGACAATGTAACGCTGGAAGGACAATGTACATGCTGGAAGGACAATGTACATGTTGGAAGGACAAAAATCCTGGAAGCATCTCTGCAGTTGCCGTCTTGAAACTTTTGCTATCACTACACATCCTGAATGGATGGTCATTTCAAGAATGGTTATTCATATAGTGTCTAGTTAATCCTAAATGTAAACAACGCTGGTCTGATGTCCAGTATGGCTGCCACAGTGGCCATCTCAAAAATCTTATCGCTACTCCTGTATAAAAAAATCACATTGATGTGAGGTTTTGAAAGGAAGACTTCTTATAATATCACCTTAGTTCCAAATGAAAAGGCGCTACATTCACATCTAAAATATGGCCACCACAGTGGGCATTTTGAATTTTTTTATCACTACTCCTGAATTTATGGTCATATCAACATGGATGTTTTACCAAAAGGCGTCTTGTGATGTGTAGCAGGTCCTAAATGAAAGTGGTGTCACTTAAACATCCAGATATGGCCACCATGTGAGTCATATCACCGAAATATGTCTCATGATGTCTAGTTGGTCCTAAATAAAGATGGTGCTGATCTGACTGCCAAATATGGCCACCACAATGTCCATCTTGAAAATCTTTTTGGCTTTCAAGTAAAGATTTTTTAAGTGTATTGCAGGTCCTAAATGGAAAAGGTGTCAACCTGATATTCAATAGGGCCACCATGGCAGCCATCTTGAAAATCTTTTTATTATTACTCCTCCAAAATGGAAAGTCATATCAAAAACATCAGGATTTCATCAGAAGACTTCTTATGATGTGGTCCTAAATGAAATGGTGGCAGTCTGACATTCAATGTGGCCACTAGGGTGAATATCTTGAAAAATTTGTCACTAATGGTGTCTAGTTGGTTCTAAATGAAAATGATGTTAACTGATCATATATGGACATCTAGAAAATATTGTCGTGTGTGTGTGTGTGTGATTTGGATTTTTAATTTAGCTTTAACAATTTTTCAGTGATATCACTATGATGTCTGCAGTGTGGCAGTTTATAGTGATGTCTAGCACTGGGGCATCATGCCACAGACATGTAGCATGATGTCCCACCCAATTACATTATGCTGACACCAGGTCGACATGTCCTAACACTAACCTAGGCAGCTGTTAGTACCATTTTTGCAAGTCTTTGGTATGACTTGGCTGGGGTTTGAACCTGCGACCCCTCCACATATGAGGCAGATGATCTAACCACTAGGCCACTGGAATGGTCTGAAAATATTGTCATCTCTCCTCCTACCAAACGAGTGGCCATATCAACATAGAGTTTTCACAAAAAGACTTCTTATGGTACATTCCTACTTCCAACTTAATGGCTTTCTTGAAAATCTTGTTGTCACTACTTTGCCTAAAAGGAAGGTCATAATGACATATCGTATTTACCAAAAGATTTCAAATGATGGTTACCTTGTCCTAAATGAAAATGGCCATTATGTCCACAACATCCTTGTTATAACTGAAGAATATTAGACATGGTTTCAACTATCAGCAGTTAAAAGGAAGAAATGGTCATAGTTTGAATTCCTGTAAATTCTTTCTTTTGGGTCAGTATATCATCTGTTGGTTTGAGGGACATTTGTTATTGATTACCCTGAAACTTGGTATAAATTAAGATCATCTAGAGATGTGGTTATTTATAATTCTGATTTACACCTATATATACAATTTTGTGAATGCAACTATTATAATTTCATGGGGATAGCTTTAAAACTTAGTAGACATTATTTTTGTCATTGTCAGATGTTGACCAGTATCTTTATACTCATGCTATTCTTGGACTACAGGCTCCTCTCCATCCTGAGGTCAGGGTTGAATGCAGGGGAGGCAGCAATTTATTTATATGAACAAATGCTCTTTTTGAAAATGCAACTCTTCACTGAACAGAAAAGTACCTTAATTTAATATGTGAATCAAAAGCATTTGGATTACTTAACTTTGTCATCAATATGTGAATTCAGTGTATCACTCTTACTTAACTTTGTCATTGATATGTGAATTCAGTGCATCACTCTTACTTAACTTTGTCATTGATATGTGAATTCAGTGCATCACTCTTTCTTAACTTTGTCATTGATATGTGAATTCAGTGCATCACTCTTTCTTAACTTTGTCATTGATATGTGAATTCAGTGCCTCACTCTTACTTAACTTTGTCATCGATATGTGAATTCATTGCATCATTCATACTCAATTTTGACATTGATATGCGAATTCATTGCATCACTCTTACTTAACTTTGTCATTGATATGTGAATTCATTGCATCATTCATACACAATTTTGACACTGATATGTGAATTCATTGCATCATTCATACTCAATTTTGACATTGATATGTGAATTCATTGCATCATTCATACTCAATTTTGACATTGATATGTGAATTCATTGCATCATTCATACTCAATTTTGACATTGATATGTGAATTCATTGCATCATTCATACTCAATTTTGCCATTGATATGTGAATTCATTGCATCATTCATACTCAATTTTGACACTGATATGTGAATTCATTGCATCATTCATACTCAGTTTTAACATTTATACTGTTTTAATCTGTAGTTGTGTTTGTTTGTAGACTAAGACAGTAGGATATGCCAGTCACTCAATACATGCACGTTTCACTGATTTTTCATTTCTGTTGAAAAATATTGTCATTACAATTTAAAACAATAAATGTACATTATCCAGATTTTGCACATGACACTATGGAAATCTGTTGTAATGTAACATATACTCATTTTTATTCTTAGCAAAGGAAACTGCACTATATGCTTTCCATGGTATACATGTTATTATTTATATGCCAGCCATAAGATGGAACATGATATGGTGTTTTTATATGCCAGCCATTAGATGGAACATGATATGGTGTTTTTATATGCCAGCAATAAGATGGAACATGATATGGTGTTTTTATATGCCAGCAATAAGATGGAACATGATATGGTGTTTTTATATGCCAGCAATAAAGTGGAAAATGACATATTTTGGTTTTGTCCATCAATCTGTTCCATATATATATTTATTTACACATTGATTTTGCTCTATTGCCAAACTTTGTATGTAGCTCACACTTGGGGTAAAGAAAAACATTGATTTTGGCCTCAAAAGGAAAATACCTTGACTTTTATAACCAATACCTTGATCAAAAATTGTAAACGGCTTGCATTTAAAATAAGAAAGATACCTGTTACTTTGACCAAACTTTGTAGATGGCTTGAATTGGAGACAAGAAAGACATTTATTTATGATGGGGTAAACTGGTCAAAGATCAGGGTCACAGGGACTGAAAGAAGACAGTGAAATGGCTTGTTTCATTTAGTATTGCTGAGCAACATTACTATGTGATAGTGGCATAGTACACTAGTAAAATGGATACTATGTCATTTAGTATTATACTCTTGTTTGTGATTATTATCCATTTATGTATACAAAAATATTATTTGTTTATTCCAAACTTTTAATTTTCTTAAATAGGTTATACAGCATTGCTTTGTTAAAGGATAGATATTAAAATCATTCTGCGTGATTGGAGATATCAGCTTTTTAACAAAACTCTGATTTAATGACAGAATTATGGTTGATGCACATTTTGAAAGAGATACACAATTAAAAGTCTTTACATTGATATACACATTATCATTAGTGCTCGAGTTGTTTTCGTTAATATACCTCATATTTATTCCATTGCATGTTTAAAAAAATGTATATTGTACTTTCATTTATATAATGTAAAAAAAAGTCTTTGATAAACAAAATTACAATATTTTCCCACATTCAGTTCTTGCCCAATATCTGCATTTTTTACCATAATATTATTTACAAAAAAGTCTTCCATATTTAAGAGACCCAAACATTGCTTATTGAACACTGCTGAAATGAATTCTTTTATATAAATAATACTAACTTTGGATTTGTAAGACACATGCATGGAAAGGATTGCCTTATTCAGAAGACCTACTGATATATGTATTGCCATCACCAAAT
Source organism: Sinohyriopsis cumingii (assembly GCA_028554795.2). Taxonomy (NCBI): domain Eukaryota; kingdom Metazoa; phylum Mollusca; class Bivalvia; order Unionida; family Unionidae; genus Sinohyriopsis; species Sinohyriopsis cumingii. The sequence goes on along the minus strand of CM068833.1, from coordinate 1,545,254 downwards.
AAATCATCTGTATATGTTTATGCAGTACAGGCGCTTATCAGTTTAAAACTTGTAGATATCAGTATGTCTGTTTGCACACAAAACTTGTACTGTAGATATCAGTATGTCTCTTTGTGTACAAAACTTGTACTGCAGATATCAGTATGTCTCTTTGCATTCAAAACATGTACTGCAGATATCATTATGACTCTTTGTGTACAAACCTTGTAATGTAGATATCAGTATGTCTCTTTGCATTCAAAACTTGTAGTGCAGATGTCAGTATGTCTCTTTGCATTCATAACGTGTACTGCAGATATCAATATGACTCGTTGTGTACAAACCTTTTAAGTAGATATCAGTATGTCTCTTTGCATTCAAAACTTGTACTGCAGATATCATTATGTCTCTATGCATACAAAACGTGGACTGCAGATGCACTGTGACCCTGCTATAGCACACTTTGTTATAACACAAATTTGGATATAACATGGTCATGGTGTGGCTCCCGAAATTTTATATACCTGTGTTTTTCTTGCACATGAAAAAATTCTTTCTTTTAAGTACAAAAAAAGACGTAAAAAGTTTATTATCATTTTGGGGAAGAGATCGCATGTGTATTTTTCTTGTATACTAAAGAAATAGTTTTTCTTCTTAAAAGTATGAGAAGTAAAGTGTAAAAAGTTTATTCTAGGATTGCAATTTTATTTTCCTTATTGCCGGCAAAATATATCATCTGGAGATTTTTTTATTGGCGACATTGTTGGCTGTTTAAATTTGTATATACAACCATTGGTTTGGAGTGGAGAAATTCAGAGGCCCAAAGAAAGGAAGCCCAAACTTGATATAAAATGCACTGAAATGTATCTATTGTTACATGAACAATTTCTTTGTCCATTTTAACAGTGCATTGTTATATCGTAATCCGCTTATGTTGACATCGAGCATGAATACTATATGTTGTGAGATATCCGCATTTTTTTGTTTCTGGTAGTGGAGATCAACCGGATGAGGCATTAACTCATAACTTATATTTTGTCTGATTTTTGGCCGCTCGCTAGTAACTAATATATTTACATAAACTGACATTTGTATCTGGATGGTAAGTAAAATTACTCTTCTTTCCACTCAGAATTAGATCCTTCAGAACACCCACATTTTCTGTACTATCCTTGTCATCAGACCAGAACACCTGCAGTTCTATCGAATGTTGACCCTTTTTTAAATTTCTAATGCATGAGTGGAAGGCAGCATCACTTTGCTACCACAAATATTTTTAAAAAATCTTACATGTTCATCTATGCAATAGGCAGGGAGGAACTGTAACTACAATCAACCAAATGACGGCCAATTCCTTTTTTAAAAATGTACCCAGATAAAATAGTTTACAGAAATTTCAAAGAAAACATTACCTTTGAAGCGCTGACTGATATGAAAATCTATCAAGCAAATAGAAATAAAAATCAATCTCATTCATGCAGTACAATTACTTGCTGTTGCTGCCACAATAAGAAATGGGCATTTGTTTGGTTCTCCAAAGCTGGCCTTTAGCGGTGACTTCAATAATGCATGCACCTTTCATCAAAGAAAGCTGACTTCAATCTTCAATAAAAACAGAACTTTTCTTAAAAAACAATCAGTACCAAACTTAAATAAAAGCAATGAAATCTGATGGATTTTTTTCATTTTCCAACGTGACTGGAACATGTTTACTGTGCCGTTAAAGTTTCCATTTTGCAGAGAAAAAGTTTATGCTTACAAACGCTACCAACGGCGGCTTATAACGCAAATTAACTTTTACTGACTTGGGACATAAAAGTAAATGTCTTTTCATCATTCGTTACATGATTATGCTATGTTTATCCACTGAATTCAGACCTATATGACATGTGACAAAATTATTGAATATTTTAAATCACTGTGTGTGCATTTTTTTAAATGGAATTACTTGAATTGTGGATTCAATATATGTGATGAGATTTGCAGATGAGTACACAGTGTTGATACTCTATTCATGCTATACATAAGACATGTATATATAAACAGTACACACATATCTGTGCCAATCCATGGTTCTCTGAATAAAGTAAAATATTATATATGCCTTCTCTGTTTTCACTACAGTTGTATTTCCCATTTCATATGCATCAATTTAAGATAGTAACTGTGCCAATGAAGCACGTATTTTACCACCTGCATTTATTACACCCACCTACTACCCCCCCCCATCTGTTTTTTTGGGTACATGCATCGTTTTCATCAGATAACTGACCTGGTTGCTTATAACATGGTTCGGTCTATAACACAGTCGAGTTCTGTGGCTCCCATCTACCGTGTTATAGCAGGTCAAACTATCAGTATGTCTGTCTCATTGTGTACAAAATTTGTACTGTGGCTGTTCAAGAAGCTTTTGGTATATTTACTTGCCTTATACATGTTCTATCAGGTTCAGATGTGAATCTGAAAGATCTACAACAGCAATGTCTGTTAAACGTCCATTGGCCTGATTTATTATACTAAAATGAGGCTTTCAAAATGTCTTGTATGTTTGCTGATTGGTTGATTGGGCTGATTTATTATACTAAAATGAGGCTTTCAAAATGTCTTGTATGTTTGCTGATTGGTTGACAGACGTACCCTAGTCAATATACTTTGCCATAGGTCTTGGATCATAAACCTGTATATTTTTAATTTTGCTTGTGTTTTAGACTTAGAACACAACACACGATCCTTTAGGTAGAATAGCCATTTGCTTTGGCACAGAAGGAAATCTTTAAAAAATTGTTAGACTCCAGACGAAAATGATGAGGTTGCCTCTACACCACACTACCTTTTGGATACATGACAGATTTGTCCCCTATGCATGAATAACATCAATGGACTATACTCTATGGATGGCACATTTTTTAGGCACACAACAAAATGAAGACTGACATTCATAATGACAATTAGTCATATATACAAACTTTTATCAGACTCTTTTGGCAAAGGTCTGTTGGAGTCAGCTCTTGTGGCATAGGTCTGTTGGAGTCGACTCTTGTGGCATAGGTCTGTTGGAGTCAGCTCTTATGTCAAAGGTCTGTTGGAGTTGGCTCTTATGGCATAGGTCTTTTGGAGTCGACTCTTGTGGCATAGGTCTGTTGGAGTCTACTCTTGTGGTGTTGGTCTGTTGGAGTCTACTCTTGGCATAGGTCTGTTGGAGTTGACTCTTGTGGCATAGGTCTGTTGGAGTGAACTCTTGTGGCATAGATCTGTTGGAGTCAGCTCTTTTGGCAAAGGTCTGTTGGAGTTGACTCTTGTGGCAAAGGTCTGTTGGAGTCGACTCTTGTGGCAAAGGTCTGTTGGAGTCAACTCTTGTTGCATAGGTCTGTTCAAGTCAATTCTTATGACATAGGTCTGTTGGAGTCAACTCTTGTGGCAAAGGTCTGTTGGAGTCGACTCTTGTGGCAAAGGTCTGTTGGAGTTGACTCTTGTGGCATAGGTCTATTGGAGTTGGCTCTTATGGCATAGGTCTTTTGGAGTCGACTCTTGTGGCATAGGTCTGTTGGAGTCTACTCTTTTGTCATTGGTCTGTTGGAGTCGACTCTTGGCATAGGTCTGTTGGAGTCGACTCTTGTGGCAAAGGTCTGTTGGAGTCAACTCTTGTTGCATAGGTCTGTTCAAGTCAATTCTTATGACATAGGTCTGTTGGAGTCAACTCTTGTGGCAAAGGTCTGTTGGAGTCGACTCTTGTGGCAAAGGTCTGTTGGAGTTGACTCTTGTGGCATAGGTCTATTGGAGTTGGCTCTTATGGCATAGGTCTTTTGGAGTCGACTCTTGTGGCATAGGTCTGTTGGAGTCTACTCTTTTGTCATTGGTCTGTTGGAGTCGACTCTTGGCATAGGTCTGCTGGAGTTGACTCTTGTGGCATAGGTCTGTTGGAGTGAACTCTTGTGGCATAGATCTGTTGGAGTCAGCTCTTGTGGCAAAGGTCTGTTGGAGTCGACTTTTGTGGCAAAGGTCTGTTGGAGTCAACTCTTGTGGCAGAGGTCTGTTGGAGTCAACTCTTGTGGCAAAGGTCTGTTGGAGTTGACTTGTGGCCAAGGTCTGTTGGAGTCAACTGATGTGGCATAGGTCTGTTGGAGTCAACTCTTGTGGCATAGGTCTATCAGAGTCAACTCTTGTGGCAAAGGTCTGTCAGAGTCAACTCTTGTGGCAGGTCTGTTCGAGTCAACTCTTGTGGCAAAGGTCTGTTGGAGTCAGCTCTTGTGGCAAAGGTCTGTTGGAGTCAACTCTTGTGGCAAAGGTCTGCTGGAGTAGACTCTTGTGGCAAAGGTCTATTGGAGTTGGCTCTTGTGGCATAGGTCTTTTGGAGTCGACTCTTGTGGCATAGGTCTGTTGGAGTTGACTCTTGTGGCATAGGTCTGTTCGAGTCAACTCTTGTGGCAAAGGTCTGTTGGAGTTAGCTCCTGTGGCATAGGTCTTTTGGAGTCAACTCTTGTGGCATTGGTCTGTTGGAGTCGACTCTTGGCATAGGTCTGTTGGAGTTGACTCTTGTGGCATAGGTCTGTTGGAGTCAGCTCTTGTGGCATAGGTCTTTTGGAGTCGACTCTTGTGGCATTGGTCTGTTGGAGTCGACTCTTGGCATAGGTCTGTTGGAGTTGACTCTTGTGGCATAGGTCTGTTGGAGTCAGCTCTTGTGGCAAAGGTCTGTTGGAGTTGACTCTTGTGGTTTAGGTCTGTTGAAGTCTACTCTTGTGGCATTGGTCTGTTGGAGTCTACTCTTTTGGCATAGGTCTGTTGGAGTTGACTCTTGTGGCAAAGGTCTGTTGGAGTCTACTCTTGTGGCATTGGTCTGTTGGAGTCGACTCTTTTGGCATAGGTCTGTTGGAGTTTACTATTGTTGTTGTAGTGGAGTTTAATGCCATATTTCAGCACACGATAGGCTATGCATGGTGGCCAGTATTAATGGTGGAGGAAGAACCTGGGAAAATCCTGGGAAGAACTGCTGACCCACGAGAAGCTACTGGCAAGCTTTCTCACATACCCACGCCAGCCGAATCCTAGACTAGAACCCACGTAGAGGTGAGATGGCAGTGATCCATAACAGAGAGCGCTTTAGACCACAATTTTTTTTTATTCATTTGGAACTGTATGATATAAGATCACACTTGGACTGTTTTCCTCAATATGTAAACTCTGCTTATAAGAAATATACCTTACTGAGATTCACGGATATATATTATCATTTATATATAATAAAATATTTATTCTTGATAAGTATTGGTCTTGTTTTTATTCTGACACGCCTGTTACTAGCCAAAGCTGGGGACTGAAAAAAAATAGTTGATGTGTCTCAGCATTTATCCTGCTTTACTAAGATCAGTTTGATAAAGTCCTGCTTTGTCAAGGTCAGTCTGGTAAAAGTCCCATGGTAGAATTATGGCTATATTAAGGTCACTCTGGTAAAAGTCCCATGGTAGAATTCCGGCTATATTAAGGTCAGTCTGGTAAAAGTCCTATGGTAGAATTCCAGCTATATTAAGGTCAGTCTGGTAAATGTCCCATGGTAGAATTTCAGCTATATTAAGGTCAATCTGGTAAAAGTCCCATGGTAAAATTCCGGCTATATTAAGGTCAGTCTTGTAAAAGTCCTGATATACCAGTCATCCTGGTAGACCCCTGCTTTACTAATGTCAGTCTGATTACACTATACATGGAAAATATAAGCAAATGAAGTATATTTCTACTGAATTCTTTCTTTCCAATATCAGTCAGAACTTGGTCTGTTAACCACGTGGAGACAGTGGCCATTTGTCTATGATGACGTCATAGTTTAAAAAACCCTCCTAAGTTTCCTTCAATCCCTGCATTTGTTGGAAATGACTGCCAGTTCAAAAACTTGAACTGGCACATGCAAGTGAACATAAGGTTTCATGAAATGACTACAAATCTGATCTGCTTGACTTCTTGAAGTGATCATCAGCAAAAAGACGCTATAACAAATGGTGGGATAGATTTTATTCAGTAAATTTAGGTACCCTCAGTTTTTACTTTGTAGTCAATAGCAGTCAATCATAACCATCCATTGACTTTATTATTAATCAATAAGCATTCAATTATATTCTACTCAGCCTGACATAGGTCCAACACAACTTTCTAGTAAGTCTGACAGGTCCAACACAACTTTCTAGTAAGCCCGACATAGGTCCAACACAACTTTCTAGTAAGCCTGACATAGGTTCAACACAATTTTCTAGTAAGTCGGACATATGTCCAACACAATTTTCTAGTAAGTCTGACATAGGTGTCTACTAAGCCACTCCTTTAATTATTAATAAATAAGCATTCAATCCAATTCATACATTCAATTAATGATTAATCAATTAGCATTCAATCAGATTCATACATTCACTTAATTATTAATCAATTAGCATTTAATTGGATTCATTTATTCACTTAATTATTAATCAATTAGCATTCAGATTTATACGATCACTAAATTATTAATAAATTAGCATACAATCAGATTCATACATTCACCTAATTAATAATCAGTATTCATTTAATCAGATTCATACATTTGCTTAATTGTTAATAAATAAGCATTCAATCAGATTCATCATTCCTTTAATTATTAATCAATTAGCAATTAATCAGATTCATATATTACTTTATGTATTAATCAATAAGCATTCACTTCTTACATTCCTTTAATTATTAATCAATTAGAATTCAATCAGATTCATACATTCACTTAATTAATAATCAATAAGCATTCAATCAGATTCATGCATTCACTCAATTATTAATCAATAAGCATTCAATCAGATTCATACATTCACTTAATTATTAATCAATAAGCATTCAATCAGATTCATACATTCACTTAATTATTAATCAATAAGCATTCAATCAGATTCATACATTCACTTAATTATTAATCAATAAGCATTCAATCAGATTCATACATTCACTTAATTATTAATCAATAAGAATTCAATCAGATTCATACATTCACTTAATTATTAATCAATAAGCATTCAATCAGATTCATGCATTCAGTTAATTATTAATCAATAAGCATTCAATCAGATTTGTACATTCACTTAATTATTAATCAATATGCATTCAGTCAGATTAGAATTTAATCAGATTCACACATTCACTTAATTATTAATCAATTAGCAATCTAGTAAGTCTGACAGGTCAAACACAACATTCTAGTAAGCCTGATATAGGTTCATCCATTGACTTAATTATTAATCAATAAGCATTCAATCAGATTCACACATTCACCTAATTATTAATCAATTAGCAATCTAGTAAGTCTGACATAGGTCCAACACAACCTTCTAGTAAGCTTGATATAGGTCCATCCATTGACTTAATTATTAATCAATAAGCATTCAATCAGATTCTAGTCAGCCTGACATAGGTACAACACAACGTTCTAGTAAGTCAGACATAGGTGTCAACACAACTTTCTAGTAAGCCTGACATAGGTCCAACACAACTTTCTAGCAAGCCTGACATAAGTCAAACACAACATTCTAGTAAGCCTGACATAGGTCCAACACAACTTTCCAGTAAGTAAGACATAGGTCCAACACAACGTTCTAGTAAGCAAGACATAGGTCCAATACAACATCCTAGTAAGCCTGACAAGGTCCAACACAACTTTCTAGTCTGTCTAACATAGGTCCAACACAACTTTCTAGTAAGCTAGTAAGCCTGACATAGGTCCAAAACAAGTTTCTAGTAAGTCTGACATAGGTCCAACACAACTTTCTAGTAAGCCTGACATGGGTCCAATACAAGTTTCTAATACGTCAGACATAGGTCCAACACAACTTTCTAGTAAGTCAGACATAGGTCCAACACAACTTTCTAGTAAGTCAGACATAGGTCCAACACAACTTTCTAGTAAGCCTGACACAGGTCGAACACAACTCTCTAGTATGTCAGACATAGGTCCAACACAACCTTCTAGTAAGCCTGACATAGGTCCAACACAACTTTTAGTAAGCCTGACATAAGTTCAACACAACATTCTAGTAAGTCTGACATAGGTCCAACACAACTTTCCAGTAAGACTGACATAGGTCCAACACAACATTCTAGTAAGTCTGACATAGGTTTAACACAACTTTCCAGTAAGCCTGATATAGGTCCAACACAACTTTTCAGTAAGTCTGACATAGGTCCAACACAACTTCCTAGTAAGCCTGACATAAGTCCAACACAACTTTTTAGTAAGTCTGACATAGGTCCAACACAACTTTCCAGTAAGACTGACATAGGTCCAACACAACATTCTAGTAAGTCTGACATAGTTTTAATACAACTTTCCAGTAAGCCTGACATAGGTTGAACACAACTTTCTAGTAAGCCTGACATAGGTACAATGCAACTTTCAAGTAAGTCTGACATAAGTCCAACACAACTTTCTAGTAAGTCTGACATAGGTCCAACACAACTTTCTAGTAAGCCTGACAAGGTCCAACACAACTTTTTAGTAAGCCTGATATAAGTCCACCACAACCTTCTAGTAAGCCTGACAAGGTCCAACACACCTTTTCAGTAAGTCTGACATAGGTCCAACACAACATTCCAGTAAGACTGACATAGGTCCAACACAACTTTCTAGTAAGCCTGATTAAGGTCCAAAACAAATTTCTAGTAAGTAGGACATAGGTCCAACACAAGGTTATAGTAAGGCTGACAAGGTCCAACACAACATTCTGGAAAGTCTGACATAGGTCCAACACAACTTTCAAGTAAGTCTGACATAGGTCCAACACAACTTTCCAGTAAGCCTGACATAGGACAAACACAACTCTCCAGTATGTCTCACATAAGTCCAACACAACGTTCTAGTAAGCCTGACACAGGTCAAACACAACTCTCTAGTATGTTAGACATAGGCCCAACACAACTTTCTAGTAAGCTAGTAAGCCTGACATAGGTCCAACACAACTTTCTAGTAAGCCTTACATAGGTCCAGCACAACTCTCTAGCAAGTTGGGCATAGGTCCAACACAATATTCTAGTAAGTAGGACATATGTCCAACATAACTTTCTAGTAAGCCTGACATAGGTGTCAACACAACTTTCTAGTAAGCATGACATAAGTCAAACACAACGTTCTAGTAAGCCTGACATAGGTCCAACACAATCTTCCAGTAAGTAAGACATAGGTCCAACACAACTTTCTGGTAAGTAAGACATAGGTCCAACACAACTTTCTAGTAAGCCTGACAAGGTCCAACACAACTTTCTAGTATGTCTAACATACGTCCAACACAACTTTCTAGTAAGCTAGTAAGCCTGACATAGGTCCAACACAACATTCTACTAAGTTGGGCATAGGCCCAAGACATCTTTCTAGTAAATCAAACCAAGGTCCAACACAATCTTCTAGTAAGTAGGACATATGTCCAACATAAGCTTTCTAGTGAGCCTGACATAGGTCCAACACAACTATCTAGTAAGTCAGGCATAGGTCCAACACAACCTTCTAGTAAGTCAGACATAGGTCCAAAACAACTTACTAGTTAGCCTGACATAGGTCCAACACAAGTCTCTAGTATGTCAGACATAGGTCCAACACAACTTTCTAGTAAGCCTGACATAGGTCCAACACAACTTTTAAGTAAGCCTGACATAAGTCCAACACAACATTCTAGTAAGTCTGACATAGGTCCAACACAACTTTCCAGTAAGCCTGAAATAGGTCAAACACAACTCTAAAGGAAGTCTCACATAGGTCCAACACAACGTTCTAGTAAGCCTGACATAGGTCCAACACAAGTCTCTAGCAAGTTGGGCATAGGTCCAACACAATGTTCTAGTAAGTAGGACATATGTCCAACATAACTTTCTAGTAAGCCTGACATAGGTGTCAACACAACTTTCTAGTAAGCCTGACATAAGTCAAACACAATGTTCTAGTAAGCCTAACATAGGTCCAACACAACCTTCCAGTAAGTAAGACATAGGTCCAACACAACTTTCTAGTAAGTAAGACATAGGTCCAACACAACTTTCTAGTAAGCCTGACAAGGTCCAACACTACTTTCTTGTATGTCTAACATAGGTCCAACACAACTTTCTAGTAAGCTAGTAAGCCTGATATAGGTCCAACACAACTTTCTAGTAAGCCTGACATAAGTCAAACACAATGTTCTAGTAAGCCTGACATAGGTCCAACAGAACTTTCCAGTAAGTAAGACATAGGTCCAACACAACTTTCTAGTAAGTAAGACATAGGTCCAATACAATGTTCTAGTAAGCCTGACATAGGTCCAACACAACTATCTAGTAAGTCAGGCATTGGTCCAACACAACTTTCTAGTAAGTCAGACATAGGTCCAACACAACTTTCTAGTAAGCCTGACACAGGTCCAACACAACTCTCTAGTATGTCAGACATAGGTGCAACACAACTTTCTAGTAAGCCTGACAAGGTCCAACACAACTTTCTAGTATGTCTAACATAGGTCCAACACAACTTTCTAGTAAGCTAGTAAGCCTGACATAGGTCCAACACAACTTTCTAGCAAGTCTGAGATAGGTCCAACACAACTTTCTAGTAAGCCTGACATAGGTCCAACAGAAGTTTCTAATAAGTCAGACATAGGTCCAACACAACTTTCTAGTAAGTCTGACATAGATTCAACACAGCTTTTTAGTAAGACTGACATAGATCCAACACAACGTTCTAGTAAGCCTGACATAGGTCCAACACAACTATCTAGTAAGTCAGGCATAGGTCCAACACAACTTTCTAGTAAGTCAGACATAGGTCCAACACAACTTTCTAGCAAGCCTGACACAGGTCCAACACAACTCTCTAGTATGTCAGACATAGGTGCAACACAACTTTCTAGTAAGCCTGACAAGGTCCAACACAACTTTCTAGTATGTCTAACATAGGTCCAACACAACTTTCTAGTAAGCTAGTAAGCCTGACATAGGTCCAACACAACTTTCTAGCAAGTCTGAGATAGGTCCAACACAACTTTCTAGTAAACTTGACATAGGTCCAACAGAAGTTTCTAATAAGTCAGACATAGGTCCAACACAGCTTTCTAGTAAGTTTGACATAGGTCCAACACAGCTGTTTAGTATGTCTGACATAGGTCCAACACAACTATCTAGTAAGTCAGGCATAGGTCCAACACAACTTTCTAGCAAGCCTGACACAGGTCCAACACAACTCTCTAGTATGTCAGACATAGGTGCAACACAACTTTCTAGTAAGCCTGACATAGGTCCAACATAACTTTCTAGTAAGCCTGACATAAGTCCAACAAAACATTCTAGTAAGTCTGACATAGGTCCAACACAAGTTTCCAGTAAGACTGACATAGGTCCAACACAACATTCTAGTAAGTCTGACATAGGTTTAACACAAATTTCCAGTAAGCCTGACATAGGTCCAACACAACTTTCTAGCATGCCTGAGAAGGTCCAACACAACTTTTTAGTAAGTCTGACATAGGTCCAACACAATTTTCTAGTAAGCCTGACAAGGTCCAACAGAACTTTTTAGTAAGTCTGACATAGGTCCAACACAAGTTTCCAGTAAGACTGACATATGTCCAACACAACATTCTAGTAAGTCTGACATAGTTTTAATACAACTTTCCAGTAAGCCTGACATAGGTTGAACACAACTTTCTAGTAAGCCTGACATAGGTACAATGCAACTTTCAAGTAAGTCTGACATAAGTCCAACACAACTTTCTAGTAAGTCTGACATAGGTAGAACACAAATTTCTAGTAAGCCTGACAAGGTCCAACACAACTTTTTAGTAAGCCTGATATAAGTCCAACACAACCTTCTAGTAAGCCTGACAAGGTCCAACACACCTTTTCAGTAAGTCTGACATAGGTCCAACACAACATTCCAGTAAGACTGACATAGGTCCAACACAACTTTCTAGTAAGCCTGATTAAGGTCCAAAACAAATTTCTAGTAAGTAGGACATAGGTCCAACACAAGGTTATAGTAAGGCTGACAAGGTCCAACACAACATTCTGGAAAGTCTGACATAGGTCCAACACAACTTTCAAGTAAGTCTGACATAGGTCCAACACAACTTTCCAGTAAGCCTGACATAGGACAAACACAACTCTCCAGTATGTCTCACATAAGTCCAACACAACGTTCTAGTAAGCCTGACACAGGTCAAACACAACTCTCTAGTATGTTAGACATAGGCCCAACACAACTTTCTAGTAAGCTAGTAAGCCTGACATAGGTCCAACACAACTTTCTAGTAAGCCTTACATAGGTCCAGCACAACTCTCTAGCAAGTTGGGCATAGGTCCAACACAATATTCTAGTAAGTAGGACATATGTCCAACATAACTTTCTAGTAAGCCTGACATAGGTGTCAACACAACTTTCTAGTAAGCGTGACATAAGTCAAACACAACGTTCTAGTAAGCCTGACATAGGTCCAACACAATCTTCCAGTAAGTAAGACATAGGTCCAACACAACTTTCTGGTAAGTAAGACATAGGTCCAACACAACTTTCTAGTAAGCCTGACAAGGTCCAACACAACTTTCTAGTATGTCTAACATACGTCCAACACAACTTTCTAGTAAGCTAGTAAGCCTGACATAGGTCCAACACAACATTCTACTAAGTTGGGCATAGGCCCAAGACATCTTTCTAGTAAATCAAACCAAGGTCCAACACAATCTTCTAGTAAGTAGGACATATGTCCAACATAAGCTTTCTAGTGAGCCTGACATAGGTCCAACACAACTATCTAGTAAGTCAGGCATAGGTCCAACACAACCTTCTAGTAAGTCAGACATAGGTCCAAAACAACTTACTAGTTAGCCTGACATAGGTCCAACACAAGTCTCTAGTATGTCAGACATAGGTCCAACACAACTTTCTAGTAAGCCTGACATAGGTCCAACACAACTTTTAAGTAAGCCTGACATAAGTCCAACACAACATTCTAGTAAGTCTGACATAGGTCCAACACAACTTTCCAGTAAGCCTGAAATAGGTCAAACACAACTCTAAAGGAAGTCTCACATAGGTCCAACACAACGTTCTAGTAAGCCTGACATAGGTCCAACACAACTCTCTAGCAAGTTGGGCATAGGTCCAACACAATGTTCTAGTAAGTAGGACATATGTCCAACATAACTTTCTAGTAAGCCTGACATAGGTGTCAACACAACTTTCTAGTAAGCCTGACATAAGTCAAACACAATGTTCTAGTAAGCCTAACATAGGTCCAACACAACCTTCCAGTAAGTAAGACATAGGTCCAACACAACTTTCTAGTAAGTAAGACATAGGTCCAACACAACTTTCTAGTAAGCCTGACAAGGTCCAACACTACTTTCTTGTATGTCTAACATAGGTCCAACACAACTTTCTAGTAAGCTAGTAAGCCTGATATAGGTCCAACACAACTTTCTAGTAAGCCTGACATAAGTCAAACACAATGTTCTAGTAAGCCTGACATAGGTCCAACAGAACTTTCCAGTAAGTAAGACATAGGTCCAACACAACTTTCTAGTAAGTAAGACATAGGTCCAATACAATGTTCTAGTAAGCCTGACATAGGTCCAACACAACTATCTAGTAAGTCAGGCATTGGTCCAACACAACTTTCTAGTAAGTCAGACATAGGTCCAACACAACTTTCTAGTAAGCCTGACACAGGTCCAACACAACTCTCTAGTATGTCAGACATAGGTGCAACACAACTTTCTAGTAAGCCTGACAAGGTCCAACACAACTTTCTAGTATGTCTAACATAGGTCCAACACAACTTTCTAGTAAGCTAGTAAGCCTGACATAGGTCCAACACAACTTTCTAGCAAGTCTGAGATAGGTCCAACACAACTTTCTAGTAAGCCTGACATAGGTCCAACAGAAGTTTCTAATAAGTCAGACATAGGTCCAACACAACTTTCTAGTAAGTCTGACATAGATTCAACACAGCTTTTTAGTAAGACTGACATAGGTCCAACACAACGTTCTAGTAAGCCTGACATAGGTCCAACACAACTATCTAGTAAGTCAGGCATAGGTCCAACACAACTTTCTAGTAAGTCAGACATAGGTCCAACACAACTTTCTAGCAAGCCTGACACAGGTCCAACACAACTCTCTAGTATGTCAGACATAGGTGCAACACAACTTTCTAGTAAGCCTGACAAGGTCCAACACAACTTTCTAGTATGTCTAACATAGGTCCAACACAACTTTCTAGTAAGCTAGTAAGCCTGACATAGGTCCAACACAACTTTCTAGCAAGTCTGAGATAGGTCCAACACAACTTTCTAGTAAACTTGACATAGGTCCAACAGAAGTTTCTAATAAGTCAGACATAGGTCCAACACAGCTTTCTAGTAAGTTTGACATAGGTCCAACACAGCTGTTTAGTATGTCTGACATAGGTCCAACACAACTATCTAGTAAGTCAGGCATAGGTCCAACACAACTTTCTAGCAAGCCTGACACAGGTCCAACACAACTCTCTAGTATGTCAGACATAGGTGCAACACAACTTTCTAGTAAGCCTGACATAGGTCCAACATAACTTTCTAGTAAGCCTGACATAAGTCCAACAAAACATTCTAGTAAGTCTGACATAGGTCCAACACAAGTTTCCAGTAAGACTGACATAGGTCCAACACAACATTCTAGTAAGTCTGACATAGGTTTAACACAAATTTCCAGTAAGCCTGACATAGGTCCAACACAACTTTCTAGCATGCCTGAGAAGGTCCAACACAACTTTTTAGTAAGTCTGACATAGGTCCAACACAATTTTCTAGTAAGCCTGACAAGGTCCAACAGAACTTTTTAGTAAGTCTGACATAGGTCCAACACAAGTTTCCAGTAAGACTGACATATGTCCAACACAACATTCTAGTAAGTCTGACATAGTTTTAATACAACTTTCCAGTAAGCCTGGCATAGGTCCAACACAACTTTCTAGTAAGTCTTACATAGGTCCAACACAACTTTCTAGTAAGTCTGACATATGTCCAACACAACTTTCTAGTAAGCCTGACAAGGTCCAACACAACTTTTTAGTAAGCCTGATATAGGTCCAACACAACTTTCTAGTAAGCCTGACAAGGTCCAACACAACTTTTCAGTAAGTTTGACATAGGTCCAACACAACTTTCCAGTAAGACTGACATAGGTCCAACACAACTTTCTAGTAAGCCTGATTAAGGTCCAACACAAATTTCTAGCAAGTAGGACATAGGTCCAACACAAGGTTATAGTAAGGCTGACATGGTCCAACAAAACTTTCCAGTAAGTCTGACATATGTCCAACACAACATTCTAGTAAATCTGACATAGGTCCAACACAACTTTCCAGTAAGCCTGACATAGGTCCAACACAACATTCTAGTAAGTCTGACATAGGTCCAACACAACTTTCCAGTAAGCCTGACATACTTCAAACACAACTCTCCCGTATGTCTCACATAGGTCCAACACAACGTTCTAGTAAGCCTGACATAGGCCCAACACAACTCTCTAGTATGTTAGACATAGGCCCAACACAACTTTCTAGTAAGCTAGTAAGCCTTACATAGGTCCAACACAACTTTCTAGTAAGTCGGACAGAGGTCCAACAAAACTTTCTAGTAAGCCTGACACAGGTCCAACACAACTCTCTAGTATGTCAGACATAGGTCCAACACAACTTTCTAGTAAGCTAGTAAGCCTGACATATGTCCAACACAACTTTCTACTAAGTTGGGCATAGGCCCAAGACATCTTTCTAGTAAGTCAAACCAAGGTCCAACACAATGTTCTAGTAAGTAGGACATATGTCCAACATAAGCTTTCTAGTAAGCCTGACATAGGTCCGACACAACTATCTAGTAAGTCAGGCATAGGTCCAACACAACTTTCTAGTAAGTCAGACATAGGTCCAACACAACTTACTAGTAAGCCTGACACAGGTTCAACACAAGTCTCTAGTATGTCAGACATAGGTCCAACACAACTTTCTAGTAAGCCTGACATAGGTCCAACACAACTGTCTAGTAAGCCTGACATAAGTCCAACACAACATTCTAGTAAGTCTGACATAGGTCCAACACAACTTTCCAGTAAGACTGACATAGGTCCAACACAACATTCTAGTAAGTCTGACATAGGTTTAACACAAATTTCCAGTAAGCCTGATATAGGTCCAACACAACTTTCTAGTAAGTCTGACAAGGTCCAACACAACTTTTTAGTAAGTCTGACATAGGTCCAACACAAATTTCCAGTAAGACTGACATAGGTCCAACACAACATTCTAGCAAGTCTGACATAGGTCCAACACAACTTTCTAGTAAGCCTGACAAGGTCCAACACAACTTTTTAGTAAGCCTGATATAGGTCCAACACAACTTTCTAGTAAGTCTGACATAGGTCCAACACAACTTTCCAGTAAGACTGACAGAGGTCCAACACAACTTTCTAGTAAGCCTGATTAAGGTCCAACATAAATTTCTAGTAAGTAGGACATAGGTCCAACACAAGGTTATAATAAGGCTGACTAGGTCCAACAAAACTTTCCAGTAAGTCTGACATATGTCCAACACAACATTCTAGTAAGTCTGACATAGGTCGAACACAACTTTCCAGTAAGCCTGACATAGGTCCAACACAACATTCTAGTAAGTCTGACATAAGTCCAACACAACTTTCCAGTAAGCCTGACATAGGTCAAACACAACTCTCCAGTATGTCTCACATAGGTCCAACACAATGTTCTAGTAAGCCTGACATAGGTCCAACACAACTCTCTAGTATGTTAGACATAGGCCCAACACAACTTTCTAGTAAGATAATAAGCCTTACATAGGTCCAACACAACTTTCTAGTAAGTCGGACATAGGTCCAACACAACTTTCTAGTAAGCCTGACACAGGTCCAGCACAACTCTCTAGTATGTCAGACATAGGTCCAACAGAACTTTCTAGTAAGCTAGTAAGCCTGACATAGGTCCAACACAACTCTCTAGTATGTTAGACATAGGCCCAACACAACTTTCTAGTAAGCTAGTAAGCCTTACATAGGTCCAACACAACTTTCTAGTAAGTTGGGCATAGGTCCAACACATCTTTCTAGTAAGTCAAACCAAGGTCCAACACAATGTTCTAGTAAGTAGGACATATGTCCAACATAAGCTTTCTAGTAAGCCTGACATAGGTCTAACACTTTCTAGTAAGTTGTACATATGTCCAACACAACATTTTGGTAATCCATACATAGGTCTAAGACAACTTATTAGTAAGTCTGACATAGGACCAACACAACTTTCTAGTAAGCCTGACATAGTTCCAAGAAAACTTTCTAGTATGTCTGACATAGATCGAACACAACGTCCTAGTAAGCCTGACATAAGTCCAACACAACCTTCTAGTAAGTCAGACATAGGTCCAACACAACTTTCAGGTAAGTCTGACATAGGTCCAACACAATGTTCTAGTAAGTAGGACATATGTCCAACACAACGTTCTAGTAAGTCTGACATATGTCCAACACATCTTTCTAACAAGCCTGACATAGGTCCAACACAAATTTCTACTAAGCCTGTCATAGGTCCAACACAAGTTTCTAGTAAGCCTGACATAGGTCCAACACAACTCTCTAGTATGTTTGACATAGGTCCAACACAATTTTCTAGTAAGCCTGACATATGTCCAACACAACATTCTAGTAAGTCTGACATAGGTCCAACACAACGTTCTAGCATGCCTGACATAGGTTCAACACAACTTTCTGGAAAGTCAGAGATAGGTCAACAATATTTTCTAGTTACCTGACATAGGTCCAACAAAACTTTCTAGTATATCTGACATAGGTCCAACACAACATTCTACTAAGCCTGACATAGGTCCAACACAACCTTCTAGTAAGTCAGACATAGGTCCAACACAACTTTCTGGTAAGTCTGACATAGGTCCAAGACAATGTTCTATTAAGTTGGACATAGGTCCAACACATCTTTCTAGTAAATCAGACATAGGTCGAACACATTGTTCTAGTAAGTAGGACATATGTCCAACACAACTTTGTAGTAAGCTAGACATAGGTCCAAGATATCTTTCTAGTAAGCCTGACATAGGTCCAACACAACTTTTTCTAAGCCTGACATAGGTTCAACACAAGTTTGTAGTAAGTCAGACATAGGTCCAACACAACTTTCCAGTAAGTTGGACATAGGTCCAACACATCTTTCTAGTAAGCCTGACATGTGTCAAACACAACTCTCTAGTATGTCTGACATAGGTCAAACACTGCATTCTAGTAAGCCTGACATAGGTCAAACACAACTTTGTAGTAAGTCTGACATAGGTCCAACATAACTTTCTAGTAAGCCTGACATAGGTCCAACACAACTTTCTAGTAAGTAGGACATAGTCCAACACAACTTTCTAGTAAGCCTGACATAGGTCCAACACAACTTTCTAGTAAGCCTTACATAGGTCCAGCACAACTTTCTAGCAAGTTGGGCACAGGTCCAACACAATGTTCTAATAAGTAGGACATATGTCCAACATAACTTTCTAGTAAGGCTGACATAGTTCGAACACATCTTTCTAGTAAGGATGACATAGGTGTAACACAACCTTCTAGTAAGTTGGACATAGATCCAACACAACTTTTTAGCAATTCAGACATAGGTCTAACACAACCTTTTAGTAAGTCTGACATTGGTCCAACACAGCTTTCTAGTAAGCCTGACATAGGTCCAACACATCTATCTAGTAAGTCAGACATAGGTCCAACACAACTTTCAGGTAAGTCAGACATAGGTCGAACACAACTTTCTAGTAATTCTGATATAGGTCCAACACAACCTTCTAGTAAGCCTGACAAGGTCCAATGCAACTTTCTAATATGTCTGATATTGGTCCAACGCAACTTTCTTTTAAGCCTGACATAGGTCCATCACAAGTTTCTAGTAAGTCAGACATAGGTCCAGCACAACTTTCTAGTAAGTAAGACATAGGTCCAACACAGCTTTTTAGTAAGCCTGACATAGGTCAAACACAACTCTCCAGTATATCTGACATAGGTCCAACACAACATTATAGTAAGCCTGACATATGTCCAACACATCTATCTAGTAAGTCAGGCAAAGGTCCAACACAACTTTCTAGTAAGTCAGACATAGGTCCAACACATCTTTCTAGTAAGTCGGACATAGGTCCAACACAACTTTCTAGTAAGCCTGACATAGGTCCAACACAACTCTCTAGTATGTCAGACATAGGTCCAACACAACTTTCTAGTAAGGCTTACATAGGTCCAGCACAACATTCTAGTAAGTTGGGCATAGGTCCAACACAATGTTCTATTAAGTAGGACATTTGTCCAACATAACTTTCTAGTAAGCTTGACATAGTTCAAACACATCTTTCTAGTAAGCCTGACATAGGTCCAACACATCTATCTAGTAAGTCAGGCAAAGGTCCAACACAACTTTCTAGTAAGTCAGACATAGGTCCAACACAAATTTCTAGCAAGTTGGACATAGATCCAACACAACTTTTTAGCAATTCAGACATAGGTCTAACACAACTTTTTAGTAAGCCTGACAAAGGTCCAAAACAACTTTCTAGTAAGCCTGACAAAGGTCCAAAACAACTTTCTAGTAAGCCTAATAAGGTCGAACACAACATTCTAGTAAGTCTGACATAGGTCCAACACATCTTTCTAGTAAGCCCGACATAGGTCCAACACAACTTTCTAGTAAGCCTATGTAAATGCAGTAAAGCATTTTATGAAGTTCTGAAATATTTGTTTAAAAACTCACATCATTTGGAAAAGACATGTCATGACTAATTTAGTTTTTGAACAAATATATAGAGATTACTTTGTAAAGCTTAGAGACTGTTTTCTTATGTTGCTTAGTCAATCCTAAATAAAAAATTGTACCAATCTAATGCATGTCCAATATGGTAACCACTGTGGTTTGCTTTGATGCATGTCCAATATGGTAACCACTGTGGTTTTCTTTGACATATGTCCAATATGGTAACCACTGTGGTTTGCTTTGATGCATGTCCAATATGGTAACCACTCTGGTTTGCTTTGATGCATGTCCAATATGGTAACCACTGCAGTTTCCTTTGATGCATGTCCAATATGATAACCACTGTGGTTTGCTTTGATGCATGTCCAATATGGTAACCACTGTGGTTTGCTTTGATTCATGTCCAATATGGTAACCACTGTGGCTGGGTTTGATGCATATCCATTATGGTAACCACTGCAGTTTCCTTTGATGCATGTCCAATATGGTAACCACTGTGGTTTGCTTTGATGCATGTCCAAAATGGTAGCTACTCTGGTTTGCTTTGATGCATGTCCAATATGGTAACCACTGTGGCTGGGTTTGATGCATATCCATTATGGTAACCACTGTGGTTTCCTTTGATGTATGTCTAATATGGTAACTACTGTGGTTTGCTTTGATGCATGTTCAATATGGTAACCACTGTGGTTTGCTTTGATGCATGTCCAATATGGTAACCACTGTGGTTTGCTTTGATGCATGTCCAATATGGTAACCACTGTGGCTGGGTTTTAATGCATATCCATTATGGTAACCACTGCAGTTTCCTTTGATGTATGTCCAATATGGTAACCACTGTGGGTTGCTTTGATGCATGTTCAATATGGTAACCACTGTGGTTTGCTTTGATGCATGTCCAATATGGTAACCACTGTGGCTGGGTTTGATGCATATCCATTATGGTAACCACTGTGGTTTGCTTTGATGCATGTCCAATATGGTAACCACTGTGGGTTGCTTTGATGCATGTTCAATATGGTAACCACTGTGGTTTGCTTTGATGCATGTCCAATATGGTAACCACTGTGGCTGGGTTTTGATGCATATCCATTATGGTAACCACTGCAGTTTCCTTTGATGCATGTTCAATACGATAACCACAATGGTTTGCTTTGATGCATGTATTTAAAGTACAGCCTTATAAATAGATTATGTTTGAATCCTATATTTGACAGTCAGTCTGTACAATGGACAGATACCAGTAAGCCATTTCTACAGACAAGCTCAAGAAATGAAACTAGCATAATTAGCACTGTTGGCAAGTAATGGTTTATAAATTAGGCATTTAAAAATCTTGAGTAGTTATATTATTTTTTTGGCACTGGGATGGAAGTGGACCAAGGTGGACATGAATATACCATCCCATGATATGGATATATCATCCCATGATATGGATATACCATTCCATAATATGGATATAACATCCCATGATATGGATATACCATTCTATGATATGGATAAACCATCTCTTGATATGGAAAATTACCATCCCATGATATGGATATACCATTCCATGATATGAATATATGAATATACCATCCCATGATATGAATATACCATCCCATGATATGGATATACCTTCATGATATAGATATACCATCCCATGATATGGATATACCATCCTATGATATGGATATACCAACCCATTATATGGATATACCATTCCATAATATGGATATACCATCCCACGATATGGATATACCATCATGATATGGCTATACCATCCCATGATATGGATATATCATCCCATGATATGGATATACTATCCTATGCTATAGCTATACCATCCCATGATATGGATATACTATCCCATGCTATGGCTATACCATCCCATGATATGGATATACTATCCCATGCTATGGCTATACCATCCCATGATATGGATATACTATCCCATGCTATGGCTATACCATCCCATGATATGGCTATACCATCCCATGATATGGCTATACCATCTCATGCTATGGCTATACCATCCCATGATATGGCAATACCATCCCATGATATGGCTATACCATCCCATGCTATGGCTATACCATCCCATGATATGGATATACCAGGCATGCTAATTAAATAAGCCGCATTAAGACAGCAAACATGAAATGTACTATGCTTTGTTGTTGCCCCCAGTTGCATCTAGACAGTACATTATACCAGATTGTTTCAAGAATGAAACATATTTATCACATGAAATATAATGGCAGCCATTTACAAAGTAGCTTTCTTCTACTATGAATAAATAGGAAATGTAGTTCAGCCTCTATTGACATTTGTACAGCAGACATATATTTACCACAACACAAGCAAGGCACTCACAGTCATCGTATCATGAAACTGGAAGGTGACAGTCACTGCTTAGACAGATTAATTTTCAACTTTTTATATGTAGAGATCTCGTCTCCCTCACTTAGGTTTCTGCAACAGAACTTTACAAGAATTGTTGTATTTTAACCATCCGGCTCAGCCAATGTGAATATGTGAGAACAAGTGTTAGGATGGTGTCAGGATAATGTGACTGGGTGAGACATGATGCTGTATGTCTGCAGCATGATGCCCCAGTGCTAGACATCACTATAAACTGCGACACTGCAGACATCATAGTGATATGACTGAAAATTTGTTAAAGCTACATTAAAAATCCAAATCACACACACACACACATACAAGTTTAATAATGACAAGTCAATAACTAAAATATCACTTACTATCTTAGCATGCAAAATGGTCATGAAGAGAATTTGTGTTCACTTTTCTATGTTAAAATTGGGCTACTGACATACAAATTTTACTTGCCTAACTTGCCTAATTATTGTCCCCTATCTTTTCAAGGGGATATATTACCTTTGCTTCTGTTTATCACATATTCCATTTTGCATTTTAACTTTAAAGCCATTGAGACTAAGGGATGAAACATTATATACTTGCATATCATCACTAGAAGATGTGTTGTGAATCACCATGGGAGTCCCATCTTCAAGGTCAGGGTTATAGCTCAATATTTAAAAAAGAATTATCCCACTTTTCAGTCTGCTCTATCATTTTAAAGCTGTTTGAGATTAAGGGATGAAACTTATTATACTTATACATTATCATTATGAGGCATGTTGAGTAACATCAGGGGTCCTATCTTCGTGGTAAAGGTAAGAAATAAATTGCTATGATTTCAATCTCATTTTTCTTTTTTCAAATTTTAAAGCTGTTTAAGATTAGTGGATAAGGCTTGGTAGTTACGTACTTGTGACTGTGTTGCAATGTATCTAAAAGGTCTTTTCCATAATATGAAGGTCAGAATATTTTGAAGTTTCTTTTGTTTCTGCTTTTATCATAAAGATGAACCACTGTATACTTACACTTCGAAGTTTGATGGCATCTCAGGTATCACAGAAAAATTTCACTTCCAAGATCAAGGTCATTGACGAGTTTGTTTTTAACCCCTTTTCTACACTTTTCTTCAAATGTTCTTTAAGATAGGGCAATGAAATTTGTCACTTTTGATGTCTTCCCATTAGCTTTATAGTTATGTCCTAGTCCGATGGCATGATTGGGAACTTTTAAGATGTCACTGTAGTAGGCAGAGTACAAAACTTCACTGAATTTGAAGAGCTAGTTCTGTCATATACATGAGGTAATCCATCTAATGTGCTGAGCTTGTCCACTTTGGAACCAGATTTAATTTTTATCAGACTTGAAACATACACAATTCATCTTAACAAGATCTCTACATGAATTAGGTGATCTTTTACCTAGATAAGATTTGGATCAAATTTAATAAGCTTATAGAATTGAGAATATATCCAAAATGTTTTATTATAAGTATAGGATAAATCTCAAAATCCCGGGTTGGGTTACATGTACAAATTTTGGCATCTGTACTGTACAATCTTTTTGATCATCAAGATCCCTGGTGTCATAATTTTTATAAGCCTCTAGGAAGTGATGGTCCATATAGAATTAACAGCCAAAAGCAGCTACTACCAGCTCTAATAACAGTAAGCATGTGTTTTCAGTGGGTGAATTCGTGCAATGGCTGGGGCTAGCTTTGCAATACTTTGCATCTTATAATTGGTTAACCATAGGTGATACACCATTATATTATGTCCTTGTACCACTAATCAACTAATGACTTTGGGATAATTCCTCCAAAGAGCTCAGTTGTTAACTATTGAACTATTGGGCACTACCTGTAAAATTCTGGAATTTACAAAGGATTGTCTTGTGAAGAACAAAAGTGCAAGTACAGCCTTCAATATTTCTCAAGTTCTAAATCATTTACTTTCCAGGGTCCTGCAACAGTTTGGAGTGGGTTTCATGGCACCTATACCCTATGGGAGTGGTTCTTACCCTTTTTGGGTGGTAACCCAGATTAGGTTTGTGGCATTAGCCTTGCAACCCAACACATGTTTAAAACCACCTGGGTAGGAACTTTTAAATTATTATGGCTGATCTCAATGACCCACTCAAAACTGTGTGGCAACCCAGTTTTGGGTCAAGACCATTGGGTTAAGAAGCACTGCCTTAGGGAGAGACCAAGTGGGTTTACTACGTACAAATTGACCAAGTGGGATTACTATGTACAATCTGACCAAGTGGGTTTACTAAGTACAAATTGACCAAGTGGGATTACTATGTACAAATTTACCAAGTGGGATTACTATGTACAAACTGACACATTCTTTGGTCATTTTGAATTAGGCCATGAGCACTAACCTGTTGCATCTTTGACCAAGTGGGTTTACTAACACATTCTTTGGTCATTTTACTTTTAGGCCATGAGCACTAACCTGTTGTATTTTTGACCAAGTGGGATTATTTTGTATAAACTGACATATTCTTTGGTCATTTTGCATTTAGACCATGAACGTATACCTGTTGTATCTTTAAATTGCAACAATTTCATCCCACACAAAAGGTCTCTCTAATCCTTGTTTCATGCTTCCAGACTTAATTTAATTTAATTTTTAATTTCTTTGGCATTTATGTTACGGTCAAGAAACTTAACAAATGGTTGCATTTCTATTAATAGCCACCAAAAGTCACTGTAGCCTACATTTGAAATTTGGACTAAGTTGATGCATTTGTATTTAGTACAAAGATTTTTGCATGGTACCCTCCTTAGACAGCCCTTTCGGTTATTTGCACAAGTGAACAAGCAGGTAGTGAAATGGCTTGACTTCATAAATTTTGTGTCACAGTGTAGTGGCTAAATATGGTTTTTCAAGACTTTCTTTACCTAACCTCTAACTGTCACCTGATCTATGATGCAACATAATGTTCTGGAAATTAATTATTTCTAATGGAAGATTTCCCTAATTTGAAACCAAGGTTAGAACTTAAATTTTAATAAACATGTTTGTAAATTATTGATCATAATGATCAATCTTAAAGTAATCTTAAAGTACAATCCACAATCATGGCTAAAAGTACAACTCACAATCATGGCTGAAAGTACAACCCACAATCATGGTTTAAAGTACAACCCACAATCATGGCTAAAAGTACAACCCACAATCATGGCTGAAAGTACAACTCACAATCATGGCTGAAAGTACAACCCACAATCATGGCTAAAAGTACAACCCACAGTCATGGCTGAAAGTTTAATACACAATACCGATATACATAACAGATGGCACAATAAATACTGTAATAAGTTTTGAAAATACAGTTTCTTTTCTTGTTTGCTAACATATAATCAGCTCAGAAAGTGAGACTTGTGTGATATATAGTAAAATATTTAGAGATTGCACATTTTCTCATATTTTTGTTTGTTGTTGATAGGGCATAGCAAACATATTTATGTTAACTTTATCAGACATGAAGAAGTTCGAGATTTCCTACAATAACTTTTAACCAAAATGATCCTCATTTTACTTACCTTAATTTGCAAAATGTGAAAACACTAGATATACAAAATGTGAAAACACTAGATGTACAAAAAATTATGAGCACTAAAACGATACATTTATCATTCTGTGAGAAATCAGTCTCTAGTAGTAGTGAGATAGTCTAAAATAGAGATTTTTCTCACATGATCTGTCACAATGTATCAATTTTCTCATGATGAAATATTAGACACGAGGTATCAAGTTTCTCACTTTATGAGATATCAGAGACAAGGTATCAATTTTCTCATGATGAAATATTAGACACGAGGTATCAAGTTTCTCACTTTATGAGATATCAGAGACAAGGTATCAATTTTCTCATGATGAAATATTAGATACGAGGTGTCAAGTTTCTCACCAGATGAGATTTCAGACACAATGTAACATTTTTTGTTTTGCTATCCTTGGTAATGTTATGATTTTTGTTCTCAGTTTTTTTTAAAAGTTGACACATGCATGAAATGCCAAAAATTCGCTTGAAATGAAATGAAGAAAAAAAACTAACAAGTCACAAACATGATCTTAACAAAGAAATACGACTGCTTTTCACATTCTATTTCCGATTTCCCTGACCTGCTTCATTAAATCAAGACTAACACAACATGGTGACAAAATTTCTGATTAAATAAATATGTTGAATGTTGAAAAGTTAATACAGTAATACAGCATACATTTATAGACTGCATGAACTGACTTAACTTAGGACTGCCTGCCTGCTAGCTGCATTGCACCCATTTATTCGTCCCATTACCTGTCGCTGATTTAAAGGGAAACTGCATCAATTCACATATACATTCTTACCACTCAGATCTAGTACGAAACTTTTCTTCAGAAAACAAACGTTATGTAGATGCATTTCTGTTTAGATAACTCATTTAGTTCGGAGGTCCATGATAGCTTAGTTGGTAGAGAACTGGACTCAAAATCCAAGCTAACACATTTATGTTACCATCACAGGTCTTCTTGGTGTTGGCTTCCTTGGGTGTGTACTTAGAAAAGTCACTATGCGTCTATTTCATCACCAATAATGTTTTACTCGTGCTACTAAAGGCAACTAAAACAAACAATTTGGCTTAAGAGGTGCGCATGATCTGTGTTGTATTGTTATGAATAAATGAAAATAATGATACTAAATAAACAACCCAAAATTAGTTGTTTAGCTAAATATTCTTGTGATAGTAGGAATTGTATAGAAGTCTATACAGTATTCTCCAGATATATCCGTAAACAACCGTATATAATTGCGTATAAGCCCGTTCGCGCATAACCCGCCCCAAACTGAATAGGTATAAACACTAAAAAGTGCACGACCCATGTATAAGCCGACTCACAACTCCGAGACATCACAAAATGCATGCGGTAAGTTCTAAATGCATTTATTTAGGCAAACTTATATTAACAAAATTAAACGTATATTTGTCTCAGGGTTGGCATGTATGAATATTAAAAATAAATGCTATAAACTTGTTTGAAAAAGTATTTTATTTTCTGTTTCTTATTGTTTCTACATACTTTAGATTTGTGCATAATTTCATCAAATGATGAAAAATATTGAGCATTCACTAGTTGCTGTAACACTACCTATCCCTTTTGACACTTTTATTGTTTGTTTATGCATTATTGTGTTGGGCATTTTATATCGTGCACACAGCTCCGGTGGCCTAGTGGTTAGAGCGTCTGCCTCGGATGCAGGAGATCATGGTTCGATCCCCAGCCGAGTCATACCCAAAATTGTATTAACAGCTGCCTCGCTTGGCGCTCAGCATCAATCAAGAGGTTAGTGTTAGGACTGGTCGGCCTGGTGTCAGGATAATGTGTCTGGGTGAGACATCATGCTACATGTCTGCGGCATGATGTCCCAGTGCTAGAAATCACTATAAACTGTCACACTGTAGACATCGTAGCGAAATGACTGAAAAATTGTTAAAGCTATGTTAAAAATCCAAATCACACACACACACACACACACACACACACACACACACACACATCAGTGCACCAGTAATTACGTTTTTATTTTGCCTTGAAAATGTAAATACCAAACTTATTCAAATGTGATCCTAGTATGACAACACAACGAACCGTTTGATTCGACGCTCGTAATTACGCTACTGAACTCATTTACGTAATGGTGCCACTGCATGTTCATTGTAGGTTTGAACACGTGCTGAATGAAGCACATTCCACTGCATGAAGTACATCCCTTGGAGCCAAATCATGGACACCACTGCACTAAACTTTAATTATATCTCCAAAACACACCAAGGAAGTTTCAGAAATAATGCTTCGAAAACTATCCTAATACCGCAAAAGCTGACTTGTAGTTTGCTTCGATATAAGCAACCTTGCACCAGATCTGTCAACTCTAACGCCGGATGAAGAAAAAAAAATCCCGAATTTTGGGGTCGCTCTACGCTTACCTCCCGATTTCATAATATATCCCGATTTTTGCAGAAAACTCCCGATTATTACATTATGTCTTCGATTTTCATTTCTCTTAAAAAAATAAAAGTCCTACATAAATAGATATAAGAAAATAAACCAGAACAAAAAATAAACTACAATAAAATTGTTGACAATTAATTTCAATCCCAGGAAATAGCAGCAAAGGAGGTGAACAGACCTTTTGCTGAAACGTCATTTTTGAAAAATAAAACCTCACACGAAAAAAATAAAAAGATATAAGGTCAATAACGTCAAACTGAAGTCTCTAACTAAAACAGAGAGTGGTATATCTTCATTTCTTGCTGCTATACCAGCGTTAATAGCCGCTGCAGCTCCAGCTGTAGCAAAAAAAAGCTGTACTTGGTGCTGTTGGAGCTGCTGGTAAAATGGCTTTTGATAAAGTAGTAGGAAGAGGAGTAATAAAGGGGGAAAGGTTTAAGATTACCAGGAACTCCTTATCGTTATGGAAAAGGTCTGAGAATTCCAGGAATCGTTTGTTAATTCCTCCAATGTCAAATTTTGATTTACTTGATGTTGATAAAAAAAATTATATATAAAAAAAATTCAGAGTTGTTTTATTCGTGATCAATTACCAGAACGACCAAACAATGTTGAAACATGCATTATTAATCTTGATAATAGTTCCTGTCCGGATAGTTATTGGGTGACGTATGCAATTGATCCACGTGGAATTATTTATTTTGATTCGTATGGGTTGGCTCCACCAAAGGAATTTTTAAATTACTTAAAGACAATAAAAACTCCAATCTAGTATTCAACATTGCCAACACAAACAATAACCGATCCGCCAATATGCAGGCGTGAAGTAATTTCTGTACTCAACGCTATATCTTCATCAACATTACTACCTCATAAAGTTGTGCACGAGTTAACAAGTAGCCACTCATAGTTTTAAACAGATCTAATGTATAATTGTAGATATTTACAGAAGATCTTCTCTGAGTAAGACTTAAGGCAAACTTCAAGGCGACTTATCTAAATATGCAACCATTGAGGAGATCAAGGATGAACTCGCTAATCTTTTGAGTCTTGCAAATGTAGACCAAAATTAAGTCGTTAGTTCTTCAGGATAACAAGTGGATCCACGTGGAATTATCCCGTTGACATATATTATTATGCGGCTTCCAGATGCACCAGAAGATTACTTAGTAGTGTTTACTAAAAACGGTAAAATTAAAAAAATCATATGAATCAATTCTATCAGTCATGGGAGAAATTGCTGGACGTATCAGAATAATTGGAGATATTATGCACGACGATCTCAATATGAGTAAAAAATACAATTATTAATGTGAGAGAACCAAAATCAGACGATGATCTGGTAACAAAAAAATATGTAGACAGCAAGAACAATATGATCAGAACTGAGATCAATGACAGTTTATTAACAACAGGTGATACAATAACTGGTCCGTTCAATATGACTAATAATAAAATTACTGGTCTTGGAGAACCAGAATCAAGCCATGACGCTGAAACGAAGAAATATGTCGATGATAGCAACATTCCGATAATGAACTCGTTAATGACAATCAACGATGGAATGACCACATTTAGATCTGATTTATTCTAATCATGCACAAACGTTTTTAAATTTTCACAAAAAATAAAAGGAATCGTTAACGAATTGTTTTTACAAATTCATCAGACATCGACATTAAGCTCTCTGACATAAAAACAATTACTGATTGTGTAGTATATACGGTAACATCTGGATTAGCATTATGTTCACCACTCAGTAAATCCATTAAACACCTCGCTGAGGTTACCAGTATATATATATATATATTTTCAATACTCAGCACTACAACATATACAATATCTACTACAATTTCACGGCGTTTTCCACTAACTGGATCCTCTGGATATATGTTAGTGATGTCAGATCAAAACGACGAGGGAATATTCGTGGTGGAACCCGAAGAAAAAGGTAACCCCGTGTTGTATTAATGGTGTCTTGAATTAGTTGGTAAACTACAACCTACTTAAAATATAACGAGCTCCCCAAACAACGTTCAACGTTTTAGATACAATCAAGCACGCGAATGGCAAACAAAATTAAAAACTATCGTTGACGAATGTACAGTAAAAGTAAAAAAATATCGCAGACGTGTAGTTATTGTTGACATAATTGCATATTCGGCGTCTGCTGTTATTGCTGGAACCGGAGTATTATTATCAACAATAACTATGACATCGCCAGCACGTGTAAAAATTTGTCTTTCAACTGCAACAACAATTGCCGGTATTCTTAATAGAATCGTCCAAAAAATATGCACTTGTACAAACACAAATTTACATGATTATATAATAAAATTACATATAGCGACGTTAACATACTTTAAATTATCCTCGTTATCATCAACAAGCCTTAGTAATGCAAAAATATCAGATTTCGAGTTCACGGATATGATCAAAATCTACAACGAAGTAAAGACTTTGATAGAATCCACGCCTGATTTAGAAAATCAGGATTTAAATATGAATGTCAACTCCGAACGAGCTACTTCAGCAGACTGTTGTTACACAAGTCCGTCAAAAACAGCGATGATATCGGTAAGCTCAACTAATCGTGAATTTAATGTTAACTTTCCAACTGCATTTTCAGCGAAAGAAGAGCGCTAGCACAATTACGAGTATATTAAAGCTGGCCAAATATCAGATCAAACTCATTTGGTGGATTACCAGCAAATACTTCGCTTGTATTTACAAATAAAAATAAAGATGATGGAACTCCTGATTGGGAAGTTGTCGGAATTCCAACAGGTTATCAAATTGAAAAAATCAATGATGAATTCCAAACAAATATATAACCGAAAGAGAACCAAAAATAGCTATAACAGTTCACGTACCAACATTATCAGCTGCGATAGAAATAAACTCTCTAGATTATGTTGTAGATATTTATCAGTCATCGATCAGAAGTGCGTTAGGCTGGCCTGAAATAGCACCAGTGTATAAAAGACCGCCAGAACCTCAACGAGATGATTTCGCTATTAACGATTTTTTTAATATATATAAATGAATCACAATATCGAGAAGAAGACTTCCATTACACCCTAGACTTTAATATCTCTATCCTAGTTCTTTAGTCAGACGTGATGAAAATGACGTGTATGTTGTTCATGAAAAAATATTTAAATCATTATCTAGTAAAATTGAAGATGAACATGCAATTATATCAGCAGTACTAGAACGATTATTTAAAAATTATATTCTGAAGTATCCTAATGACAATCTAAAAATACAATCGTTGAAGCAATACAAAATTTAAATCATATTACGTCAGACCTTGAGTATATTAATCAAGCAACCGTTGATATTATCAAAATTATATAAATCCAAGAATTACATCACCCGAGAAAATATTTAGTTATCAAAAAATATTGCTCAATCATTATAAAATATCTGAAGCAGATCTAGCAACATTTATAATACCAGAATTTGAAACGGACGAACTAAAAATACTGGTAAATGATACTGTCAATGAACATTTTCCACAAATCGTTGATGTATGGAGAAAAATAACCCCATCAACAAATATTGTCAAACAGAAAAATGATCCTACGGTGGCGGCATACATATTTCACCAGTTAATTTTGTATGTGATGCAATTAATGGCAGTTATCAAACGGATCTTGAAAAAAATAGTCAGGCTCAGCACGGAGATATTATATATCATTTACACCTCAAGTACCTCCTGGATATTTGATTGTACAAGAGCCTATTAATCCTGTTCCTCTACGTTGTCATGATCCGTTATTATCAAGAATACATTTCAAACTTGCCAATCCAGACGGTTACTTGATTTACGAAATGAAGATTTGAATATAAATCTCTGCGTAAAATCTTAACGATTTCAAGGGTATATTCAAATTATCAAACAATTTCAGTAAGATGGGATAAATCAGAATAATCTCATCAAAACATTGCATAATAATAATTTCATAAACAAATATATATTTGTAACAGTTTATTTTTTTAAACTAAATTTTCGTTAATTTGATGGGGTAAATAGTACTACAATCATGAAAATCAGTTAGCTTTTATAATTTTGATGAGGTAAATAGTACTAAAATAATGAAAATGGGTTAGATTTTATACTTTTGATGGGGTAAATGGTACTAAAATAATGAAAATTTCATCAAAACCAGAAAGAATAAAAAATTACATAATAATAATAAAGTAGAATATAACAAAACAGAATAAATATTAACTTTCATTTTCACAGTCACTAGCCACGATAGAGACCCCAGTTGCCATAATTTTCATTTTCATCAGTGACGTCGTCAATACTTTCATTTCAAAATCCCCTTTATTATTTTAACTTTCGTCACTACTTTCATTAATAACTTTGTCATTGTTTTAATTTTCACGATCTGACATAAATTATTTCAACTGCCTCATACGCGTGTTAATAATTTTTTTGTTTCGTATTCGTGAGCTGATTCTTATCTAATGTTCTCAATCACGCTTGAGAGAGATGCGAATTTTTTTAACTTCTGTATTTTTCACAGCAGCCAAAGATTGGAACATAGCCTGCCGGATCTGCTTTTGAAATCTATAATCAGCTGGTAGTGTATATATGTTGCCGTCATATTAATGCTTAACATTTCTCTCCAATTTATTATATAATTATTGATTGTCATTAAGACAAGAGATATGGGTGTATATGGTAGTTTTAGTTTAAATAATTTTATACGGTTAGATATGGTAATATTAAAAACAAATTCTACCTAGTTCACATCTGATACTGATAAAGATTCTGACCCATTGGAGTTGGAGTCTGGATTTGTCATCGCTGTTGTTTTGATAAACTATTACCCTATTGTAAAAACTACCAAATTGTTCTCTGTAAAGTGCAGTCGTCTTGACCCATAGCTTGGGTGAACATTAAAAAATTGGCTGGCAATATACTTGGTGCTGGATGTTATTGTTTGCAACTTTTCTACCCCGTAACAATATTTATCTCCAATGTGCGTGCCGGTAATAATTCAAAATCACAATTGATGTTTTCTAGATCAAGTTGAATTTTCATGCCGACATTTTTAATTTTTTAATTGCAGAAATAATATCATTAATATTTTCGTAATTCATTATATAATAACTATATATATATATATATATATATATATATATATATATATATATATATATATATATATATATATATATATATATATATATATATATATATATATATATATACATATATATATACATATATATATATACATATATATATATACATATAGATATATATATACATATATATCCATATATATATACACATAAATATACACATATATATATATATATATATATATATATATATATATATATATATATATATATATATATATATATATATATATATATATATATATATATATACATATATATACATATATACATATATATACATACATATATATATACATACATATACATATATATATATATATATATATATATATATATATATATATATATATATATATATATATATATATATATATATATATATATATATATATATATATATATATATATATATATATATATATATATATATATATATATATATATATAGTTATTATATAATGAATTACGAAAATATTAATGATATTATTTCTGCAATTAAAAAATTAAAAATATTGTATTCCTCAGCCAAGACGCTACGATACAACTGTGTAATATAGCGCAAAAACACAACCTTTAGATTACTAAATATTTCACTTACCTCTTTCTCGTAGTTCAATGGTTCTTTCCGGGGATTTTCCCGGGTTCTTCCTCCACCATTAATACTGGCCGCCATGTATAATAATAATAATAATAATAATAATAATAATGAGGACTTTGTATAGCGCCTAATTTTTAGAAGCTCTAAGCGCTTTACAACATTAAACAACACCCATAAGATGAAAAACATATGATGATCTGATTACAAAAACAAACACCATGAAATTAGAAAACATTGAAAAACATGCTGAGAATAATTAAGGTAGGAAACATTAGGTCTTTAAGTTTGTTCTTGGAGTCGAAATAAGTGAGTTTTGAGAGGCCTCTTGAATGTGATCACTGTGTCTTTGTGTCTAAGTTCAGTGGGCAATTCATTCCACGTTGCTGGGCCCTGGTATGCAAAAGAACGCTGTCCATATGACTTTATTTTCATAGTGGGAATAATGAGTATACAATTGTCAGAAGAGGAGCGTAAGTATCTTGCTGGTGTGTACACATGGGTGAGGTCGGTTAGGTATGTCGGACTAGAGTCCGACAGTGAAACGTAGCACAGAGAACAAATTTTGTGTTTGATTCTGGATTAAATGGATAACCAGTGTAGGGTACAGAGAAGCGGGGAGGTGTGCTCTGATCGTGGTACTCTAAGTATGATCCGAGCAGCTGTGTTTTGAACGTTTTGAAGTTTCTGGAGCAGATATTGAGATGAACCAGACAGAATTGGGTTACAATAGTCCAGTCTTGAAAGTACTAATGAACACACAAGTGTTTTAGTGGCATCAACTGATAGATATTTGCGAACTGAGCTGATGCGTCTCAGCTCAAGATATGCAGCCTTGCATATGTTCATGACATGTTGGTGCAATGTGAGAGTACTGTCCAGAGTAACATCTAGGTTTCGTACTGATTGTGTGAATTTAATGTTGGTGTTGCTGATATTTATTGTTTGAGGTAAAGGATGTGAATGAAAAAGTCTTTGTGTTGTGATCAGAATGGCCTCAGTTTTATCATCATTCATCTGCAGCTTGTTACATGTCATCCATGATTTCACATCAGAAATGCACCTCTCTTCACCTTGGATGGTAGCATTAATTTCAGTTGGGTGGCTAGATTTGTATATTTGGGAGTCATCAGCGTACAATTGGTGAGACACTGGATGATAATCTGTGACACTTGAGAGCGAATGAGTGTACAGAATGAAGAGAACAGGTCCAAGGGCAGATCCCTGTGGAATACAACAACATAGATCAACTGGGCTGGAGTGTATTCCATTTGCAGATACAATTTGTGTCCTGTTGACCAAGTAGGACTTGAACCACAGTAAGGCTGTATCATGAATGCCAAATACATGCTGGAGACGGTAAAGTAATTTATCATGGTCTATTGTGTCAAATGCTGCAGACAAATCAAGGAGGGTGAGGACTGTAATCTTTCCGCTATCCAACGCAGAGAGAATGTCATTAACTACTTTTAGAAGAGTAGTTTCAGTACTGTGGCAAGGGCGATATGCAGATTGTACATTGCTAAAAAGACTGTTTGAATTTAGATGAGATACAAGCTGGGATAGAACAACCTTTTCTAAGATTTTTGATATGAATGGGAGATTAGAAACTGTGCGGTAGTTATTTAAATCTTTATGGTCTAGTGTTGGTTTCTTCAGCAGAGGCTTTACAATGGCAGTGTTGACAAATGATGGGAATTCCCCGGATGAGAGAGAGGTATTAATAACATCAGTTAGTGAAGGCAATACTGGACCTAAGCACTCAAGCAGCAGT
Organism: Sinohyriopsis cumingii; assembly: GCA_028554795.2. NCBI lineage: Eukaryota > Metazoa > Mollusca > Bivalvia > Unionida > Unionidae > Sinohyriopsis > Sinohyriopsis cumingii. Next base: position 1,509,557 of record CM068833.1, on the reverse strand, counting down.
GATGTTGGAATTGGATCAAGTTCACATGACTTTGGTGCACTCTTCATCAGGATTGAACGTACGAAATCCATAGAGACAGGTTCAGATGCTGCTAATGGTTGCCGCTCAAATTCTGTATCCCAACTGTATGGTGACGATGAGTCAATTGAAATTGTGGTGTCAAGCTTATCTCTAATGGTTTGTACTTTGTCACGGACGAAATTTGCAAACATGTCTGGAAGGTGGACTGGAGAGAAGGTAGTTGGAAGTGGTATACATTTGTTCCTTGACATTAGCTTGTTAGTAATCTCGAAGAGCTCTTTTGCAGCTGGAACTTTCCATGATCTTAGTAGTGTAGTGGGCTGATTTCGCTGCATAGACTATATTTGTGACATTCTTCTTAGCGGCTTGATAGATTTGGTTATGAATAGTGAGCCTGGTGGAAAACCAAAGTCTCTCAGATTTACGTCGGTCTATTTTAGCAGTGCGATGCTGGTCCCTAACACTACTATACCATGGAGAACACTTTTGAATTGATACTCTGCACTTGGTAGCTGGGGCATGTTTGTCAAGCAATGAACGCAGGCAGTTATCGAGTTGTTCTGCGGTAGGAGTTAAGCAAGTTTTTAAGTTACCTTGCATGTCGTGCATTAGTTTGGTTCTATTTATCATACGGAGGTTTCTCTTAGTAGCAGATAAAGGTGGAGGGTTAGGGACTGGTACGTCAAGATGGCATATAATGCAGAGGTGATCTGATGGAAGGTCATGGGATACCAGGGAGGACAGTATAATGTTATCATCAGGTCTATGAAGAATCTAGTCTAAAATGTGACCGTGTTTATATGTGGGTTGGTTAACTGACTGTTTCAAGTTGAAAACATTAATGGAATCTATCTATGAGTTAGCCTATCGTTTGCTGAAAAATGGCGTTTATGACCCAACAACAACAACAACAACAACACTTACCTCTGTTCACTCCCGATTTATTTCCATGCTGACTGATATAGAGTGAGTATGTGCCCTTTATAGTCATGAATACACCCATGCAAATATTCTAGAAAATACGTTGGAAATGCCGTCATTTTGTGTGGCCGAATGATTCAGAATGTTCCAGAAAATCACGTGACTGAGTTATTCTGGAAACGACGTCATTTCTGGAATGTTCTGCGTATGTGTATTCGTGAATATAAAAGATGGCCGGAATCGCTCTCCCCAGTCAGTCTGGAAGTGCATCGGGATTGAATAGAGGTAAGTGAAATATTTTCCTGAATTATACTGTGTTAATTATCACACAGATGGTTAAATTATTGCATGAAATTAGTTACAATGACGAACACAAAAATGAAATCTTAATTAGTCGTATAAATATTACGCAGTAATAAGCGAGGTAATCTCTTAATTAATCTGCCGGAGAGAGCTTTAGCTTGACAGAAATATCTCCCTTCAACACTCAGAATGGATAAATAACAGTTCCATCATGACATTTCACCCAGCATAAAAGTCACCTGACATGTTTTATGACTGGCAAAGTGCACTAATATATATTGCAATTCCTGTACTTACACTACCAATGAATACAAGTCTCAGAATGAATAAATAATTGTTCTATCAATAATTATTCTAACAATGACTATAATGGCTCAAAAAATTAAATATGTAGTAACATAATATTAGTAACAACAAGCATAGTAAGTACTTCATTACTCTGCCGGAGAGAGCTTTAGCTTGACAGAGTTATCTCAATTCAACAGTAATGAAAAACTATCTTTTGCTTATATTTCTTAGAGAAAGTAGATCTGGTAATATTATTTGAGACGCGCTGAACCGAAGGCATGAAAATATCAAAATATTTGCCAGCTGCATACATCGATGAAAATATTTTTTCTTCATCTGTCTCTGTATTTACAAATTTGACCTACCTTTTTGCATATGCATACCAGTGTTTCTAAATTTACAATTTTCGCTCTGTGTGATAGCTTGCAATTTACACAAATCAATATTTTTCTTATCTGAATCAATATGATCGCCCACAAAGACCGTCTTCGATTACCCCTTGAAAACATTCTTACACAAATTTATGAGAGTAATATTTTTTCTTCCCTTAGTACCAAACATTAGATAACTAGTATTAGTGACAAAACCGACTGGTTTTTTATTCGACAGTTCCTGATTGCAACATCACGGGATACTTCATAATTCTTAATGATAGGATGGTTCATTCTTTTTGTTCCATTTATATATAATATTATTTGTTTAAATAATGATTTGTCTAAATCATTATTTTAAAAACCTGGCTAGATAGTCTTCAACGTTTTTCTATTACTTTGTCATTATTATCAGTTTTGTTTTTTATCATAATATCTTTTGAATCCTCTGTATTTTTGTACCACCACATTGCACACACAATTGTGTTTTTCTTCTAACCCCAACACCACATTTCAAACATGGTTAAGGTCCTTAACTCCCTCTCCATGCACTTTATAAATGATATCCTCAGAATTCATTTGCGCAGGCTTTCTTACACGGAGTTATAGAAAATTAAGCCTTTTAAATATAAATTCGATGTTGATTATAGAACCCCAGACAAAAGAAGACGAGTAAATTTGATATCATTGGAGATATATGGCCTTTGTGTATTCTGTACATCCACCATATATCATCAAAGTAGGGGTCTAATTCACCACTATCAGGTTTAGGTCCTATTGCTCTCCATGAGCGTTTATTTGAAATATAATCAGATCGTTCTGGCTGGGTATTCCTGTAGGTATTGGCGGTTTTGAATTTCATACCATCCTAACACTGACCGAATTGATGACTGATATATATCAACGACGTAATCTTGCGAATTTATTTCTATCGCAGCTGATGATGTTGATTCGTGAACTGTTATAACTATTTGGCATTCTCTTCTATTATAAATTTGTTTCTGCACTGGAATTCATCATTGATTTGTTCTGTCCGATAAATACATGTTGGAATTTCGACAACTTGCTAAGCAAGAGTTCCATCAGCTTTATTTGTATTTGCAAATACAAACGAATTATTCGCCTGTAATCCACGGAATGATTTTGATCAGATATTTAGCCAACTATATAAACTCATAATTTTCCTAGCGGTGTTTCTTTCGCTGGAATTGCAGTTGGAAAAATCAACATTAAATTCAGGATTAGTTGAACTTACCGATATCATCGTAGTTTTTGACGGAGTTGTATTAACGACAATCTGTTGTAGTAATTCGTTCGGAGTTGACATTATTATTTTACATTATTATTAGTATTATTATTTAAATCAGGCGTGGATTCCTTTGCAGCCATTGCTTCTTTGTAGATTTTAATCAATTCCGTGAACTCAAAATCTGCTATTTTTCCATCACTAAAGCGTGTTGGTAATAACGAGGATAATTTGGAGTATACTAAAGTCGCTGTATGTAAAAGAAACTATATAATCATCCAATTTTGCATTTGCGCATGTACATATTTTTTGCGATGATATTAAGAAGGCCAGCAATTGTTGTTGCAGTTGAAACACAAATTGTTACAACTGCTGTTGCCATCACTTGCTATGGTGTTATTGTTGATAATAATACACTGGTTCCAGCAATAACAGTAGTCGCAGAATAAACAATTATGTCGACGACAACTGCACGTCTGCGATATTTTAAAAAAAATTCTGTATATTTGGCAACGATATTTTTTAGTTTTGCTTGCCATTCACGTGCTTGATTGTATCTATAACGTTGAATGTTGATCGGAATGCTCATTATATTTTAATTATTTAGTGACCAATTGCGGTGTTCCAGCGACAAATTCCAGCCACCACAGTAAAACGCTGCGGTTAACTTTTTATCAAATGATTCCAGGATAAACATTTCTTCGGCTCCTTTATTTAACACAATAGACACGGTTACAAAAAAACTATCATTTCAGTGACGCCAGGGATACGTGGTAAATATACTAAATTTTGCACCACTGAACACGGACAGCCTATACACACCAGAGACTTCTGCAATATGCTTGATAGTGTTATTTTGCTGTGACCATGTTGATAATCTTGATGACACTGTGTATGCCACGTTGATAATCTGCGTGTGGGGATTTTAACCAGTTTAATTTTTAAACGATATCAGAATTTCCACTTATAACATCTAGTTTTTTTCCCTAATATCATCGATATTGCTATGTGCTATCGTGATTAGCTCTGAAAATGGTTTATGATCTCTGGTAACACCTAATCGTTTATTAATCGTTTCAATGTTTGACATAGCTGTTTTAATATCACCGAGTTTTACGTCAACAGGCATCGGCCTTCCAAAGATATCATCTGCGATTTTATTGAGTTTTTGAAAATTTCTACGAAGATTTGAAAACATGTTTACGTGAACGTCATACTCAGCTCGCAGCGTGGTTAATTTAGTATCTACTGTATTAAAGTTATTGTCTACATATTTTTTGTTGCGGCATCTTCATCAGATGTTGGATCTCTTAAAACAACTATTTTATTTCCATTCATCCTGAGTTCACCTATCAGTGTATCACCGGTAGATCACAAACCATTAGCAACACTTTTTGCAATTTCATTTCTAATAGTTGCTATTGATATATTTGAGTCCTTGATTCTACCGCCATCATTAAATACTGGAATATTATATGTAGTAGCACCGAGAACTCTACAAACTATGTCATTCTATTTAATATTATTCGTCTTTAAAACACCGTATTTATCCTGAAAAATAACAACTTCATCACGGTCAACTCCAGGGAGGTTCAAAATATCGGCACGTTCATCTTTAGTCTCGTAATTTGACAAATCAATGTCATCTTTTTTTCTTGTCTTTGATAGAAGATCTTCCGTAAATATATATAATTAGATCTGTTTAAAACGATTAACGGCTACTTGTATACTCCTGGATGACTTTATGAGGCGGTAATGTTGATGGAGATATAACGTCGAGAACAGAAATTACTTCACGCCCGCTTAATGGCGGATCGGTTTTTGTTTGTGTCGGTAATGTAAAACACCAGACTGCAGTTTTTATTGTGTTTACGTAACTTAAAATTTCTTTTGTGGAGCCATCCCAAACGAACCAAAATAAATAATTCCACGTGGATTTTGTAGAACGATAAATATATGCCTCGTGCTGAAACTCCTTGTTGCGACGCAATATTCCATGTAAATAACCATGCAACATTACTCTGAATGCTATCTGTGGTCATTGTCAACCATGATAACAATGATTTTCCGCCTGAATTCATAAAACTACTTAACTTTTATTCTTCAGCAATTGATGGAGTCATTACTGGCTTTCACAGTGAAAGTTTTGTTAATATTACTTTACCAGCTTCGCCGATAGGGTGCCATAGTGCATCATCGTCAGTAGTTTTTCTTACAAGTACAACTGTATGTTTCGTTTCAAAGATAATGTTTCTGACCTTTCTACAAAATCCAAAAATATGTGACAATGGAATTTCTCATTAAAATCTTCTACGATTACCTTTCAACATTGATCAATCCTAAGTTGAAATGTTCGTTCATCGATTCAACTGCGTTCCCAGCTGCATTTAGTCTCACGTTGTTACTCTCGGGGTGATTAGTGGTATCCATTGCAAATATTACTGACGGACCGTCTGACCTAGATGAATCATCGCTGTATCTTGCAAGGCCATGCATCGTCGTTGGAAACATGATAATAATAATAATAATAATAATAATAATAATAATAATAATAATAATAATAATGAGGACTTTGTATATCGCCTAATCTTTAGAAGTTCTATGCGCTTTAAAACGTTAGACAACACCTATAAAATAGAAAAACATATATAATGATATTATTACAAAAAACAAACACCGTGAAATTAAAAAACATGCTGAACATATTTAAGGTAGGGAATATTTTTAGATCTTTAAGTTTGTTCTTGTAGTCGAAATAAGCGGGTTTTAAAAGCACTCTTGAATGGAATCACTCAGCCCTGGTATACAAAAGATCGTTGTCCATATGACTTCGTTTTCATTGTGGGAATAATGATTATACAGTTGTCAGAAGAGGAGCGTAAGTATCTTGCTGGTGTGTACACATGGGTGAGGTCAAATAGGTATGTTGGACTAGAGTCCGTCAGTGAAACGAAGCACAGAGAACAAATTTTGTGTTTGATTCTGGATCAAATGGATAGCCAGTGTAGGGTACAGAGCAGCGGGGAGGTGTGTTCTGATCGTGGTACTCAAAGTATGATCTGAGCATCTGTGTTTTGAACGTTTTGAAGTTTCTGAAGTAGATATTGAAATGAACCAGACAAAATTGAGTTACAATAGTCCAGTCTTGAAAGTACTAATGAACACACAAAGTGTTTTAGTGGCATCAACTGAAAAATATTTGTGAATGGAGCTGATGCGTCTCAGCTCAAGATATGTTGGTGCAATGTGAGAGTACTGTCCAGACTAACACCTAGGTTTCGTACTGATTGTGTGAATTTAATGCTGGTCTTGCTGATATTTATTGTTTGAGGTAAAGGATGTGATTGAGAAAGTCTTTGTGTTGTGATTATTATGGCCTCAGTTTATCATCATTCATCTGCAGCTTATTACATGTCATCCACGATTTCACATCAGAAATGCACCTCTTTACACCTTGGATGGTAGCATTAATTTCAATTGGGTGGCTAGATTTGTATATTTGGGTGTCATCAGCGTACAACTGGTGAGACAGTGGATGATGATCTATGATGCTTGATAGAGGCTGAGCGTATAGAATGAAGAGAACAGGTCCAAGAACACACCCCTGTGGAACACCACAACATAGATCAACTGTGCTGGAGTGTATTCCATTTGCAGACACAATTTTTGTTCTGTTGACCAAGTAGGGCTTGAACCAGAGTAAGGCTGTATCATGAATGTCAAATAAACCCTGAGACGGTGAAGTAATATATCATGGTCTATTGTGTCAAATGCTGCAGACAAATCAAGGAGGGTGAGGACTGTAATCTTTCCACTATCCAAAGCAAATAGAATATCATTAACTACCTTTATATTAGTAGTTTCAGTACTGTGGCAAGGGCGAGATGCAGATTGTAAATGACTAAAAAGGCTGAATTAAGATGAGATACAAGCTGGGATAGAACATTTTTTCAGATTTTTTTTATATGAATGGGAGATTAGAAACTGGGCGGTAGTTCTTTAAATCTTTGTGGTCGAATGTTGGTTTCTTCAGCAAATGCTTTACAATCGCAGTTTTGACAAATGATCGGAATTCACCGGATGAGAGAGAAGTATGAATAACATCAGTTAGTGAAGGCAATACTGGATCTAAGCACTCAAGCAGCAGTGATGTTGGAATTGGATCAAGTTCATATGAATTTGGTGCTCTCTTCATCACGATTATACGTACTAAATCCATGGAGACAGGTTCAGATGCTGCTAATGGTTGCCGCTGAAATTCTGTATCCCAACTGTATGGTGACGACGAGTCAATTGAAATTGTGGTGTCAAGCTTATCTCTAATGGTTTGTATTTTGTCACGGACGAAATTTGCAAACAGGTCCGGAAGGTCTACTAGAGAGAAGGTAGTTGGAAGTGGTGTGCATTTGTTCCTTGACATTAGCTTGTTAGTAATCTCGAAAAGCTCTTTCTGCAGCTGAAACTTTCCATGATTTTAGTACTGTAGTGGGCTTATTTCGCTGCATGGACTATGTGTGTGACATTCTTCTTAGCGGCTTGATAGATTTGCTTATGAATAGTGAGTCTGGTGGAAAGCCAAAGCCTCATAGTTTTACGGAGGTCTCTTTTAGCAGTGCGAAGCTGGTCCCTAACACTGGTATACCACGGAGAACACTTTTGAATCGATACTCTGCACTTGGTGGTTGGGGCATGTTTGTCGAGCAATGAACGCAGGCAGTTATCAACGTCTTTTTGAATTGTTTCAATATTTCTTCCGTCAATCATGTACGTAGTGCTGTCAAACAACGCCATGATACCATTGTTAACGAAACAACTCTATCATCGGCTCCATATTCAGCATCATCTGTTCTTAAAATTTCATCTTCTACTTCAATACACGCTTCAGCAGGTAAGAAATATCTGCTTGTATCTTGAACTTGTAATTGAATTCGACAAACGCTGATCTGGGTGTCGTGCGTGATAATAATAATATTGAAAATCGCGTATAGATTCATCTTTGAGAGTTGGTGCGTCTATATCAAACGCTGGATCAGATATACGTTTAAACATTTTATTATATTTGTTATCGTCTAACACGAAGACCACTTCCTGCTATTAAACTTGCTGTTATATTTTTTCTTTTTCTGACTGGGATATATTAGCCAACTCTGTTATTTTTTATTTGCAGCTTGATTTATTATTATTGTATTGATATTGGCAGGCATAACTTCAGTGCTGGATAATTTTACTGGCTGTGGTTTTCTTTGTACTAATCAAGTTAATCTTTCTTTTATCACCGGAAATTCTTTACCGGCATCATTGCCAACAGCGCCAATACCTTTATCACAAATAGCATCAATAGCTTTCATTCTTTATTGTTTTGCAATCGGTATTGCTTTTGGAGCTGTTCTGTTAAATAAACCTTGAACAACATCACCAAGCCTATCTCCGTAAATTGCTTTGTATGTTGGCAATTGTGAATTTACTTAAATAATTATTACAAGTCCACGTTGAGCATTGTGTATAATCATTTTTAAATTGCATGCTGATTAATTAATTGTTTTCAGTCACTGTACTAATCATCAACAATTTCATTAATGAGAGAATGATAAACATTACGATCCATAACACCGCCTGTAAACAATCTTCGACAAATACCAGATATTTCATTAATAATTTATGGAGAATTATTTCCTGCACGTTTTCCTCCGATCAGAATTTCTAGTCGGTCAACATCAGCGAGAACACTGTTAGGACCAGTTCCTAATCCACTTCCTTGAGTAGAAAACCCACTTCCAGTAGCACCGGAATGGACATCGCCAGAATATTTTTTCAATTTTTCTGGAGGAGTATAAAGTCTTGCTTGTGCTACTAGTCTTTCTCGTCTCTTTTTGTTCTTTCTCTTCTCGTTCCGCTACCCGTCTTCTATGTCTTTCTATATCATATTTAAATGTAGCAAAAACCCCAATGATGATCGCTGGGAATATTATTACTAAATACAGAATATATATCCTTAACCCAATCATTTTTATCATTTACATAATCATTTAAGAATTCAGGTTTTATATGTTTATGTACGACATAGTCTTTATCTGCGGAAATTTCTTTTAATTTATAATAATTTGTTTAATTGATTATTTTAAGACCTTCAGGCTTAAATCTTTCTGTGATATCTTTTAGTTCGAAATTTTCCTCAAAAAATTCTGGTTGTTCTTCTTGAGGAGATTGTTTTTGTTGTTTGGGTTGAGGAGATTGTGATTCGGGTATTGTATGTAAGTTTCGTCGTGGTGGAGTAGAAGGTGTTGTTGCTGCGGCGAAGGAAGTTGATATGAAGGTTCTTTTTGCTGGAAAGGTCGTCTATGTTAAAAAGACTAATTGTTTTTCTAGTTCTCTCATATACATTTGAAATTGTATATCATTTTCAGCGGCTCTATATTGACTAAATTTTATACGATATATCCATTTATATCATTACATATGACTTATAGGTTTATCAGTATGTTCAGAACTTGAATATTATCTTTTGTTATAAAAACTTACAATTACAAGAGCAGATGTTTCTCCTAAAGTTGCTGCTCTTTCTATATGTTTTAAAGCAACATCACTAAGTTTTTTTTAATTATATCAATTTGTTCTTTTTTATATCAGCTGTTTCTCCAACATCTTCAAGTATTTCTTCACCCCTGTCTTTGTCAGGAGGAGGTTGAGCAGCGGCTATTTCAGTTGGAAGTTCTCGTAAAATCTTGTTTGTTTTCTTAGTTCTTTCTGCTATTTTTCTGGTATCCCTAGCAGTTTGTTCTAAAGTCGGAAGAAGACCTTTTGCAGCTTCTGCAACTCTTTCAATCACCTTTGTAACAGGCTTAAATAATTGTTCTGTACTTTCTGCATATTCAGCTTGTGCTTCTTGACGTTCGTGCAGCTTTTGTTTGAGACCATCACTAACAGGCATATATCTTTTGATTGCTTCTAACCTTTCTCGAGCTAATCTACTAGTGTACGATTCCATTATTGATATAATGATTTAATTACTTGCACATATATAGCAGCAGAGGAGGTACGACCTCAATAAAACGTCTGGCGGGTAAACAAAACACACAGACACATTTAGAAAAAAACCCACAAACGACAACGATAAAGTAACAAAACAAAACTAACCCAATCAGAGAAACTCTCGGTAAGTTAGAGGCTCCGATTTGACGTTACTGACCTTATTTTGTTTCGTTTTCGTAGGAGGCTTGATTTTTTCAAAAGTGACGTTCTTGCAAAAGGTCTGTTCACCCCCTCTGCTGCTATTTATTGTATTTCTACAATATGGATGTCATTGATTTCTCTACGGCACGAAAGCAAGAGCCAGTCAAACATATTTCAGCATTACCGAATTCCATCAGAATGATAATAATATATCCATCTGGATCAGGTAAAACACAATTATTACTTAATTTGAAAATGAGATGGCTCAAATGGGATAAGTTATATTTAATTGCACCATCAGTAGATGATCAGAGATGCTACGATGTACTTAAATATTTTAATGAAAATGCAAGATTGTTGGACGAAGATGGTAATGATATTATTGATTTTATCACCGATATTGATGAAGCACCATCTGTAAATGACCTCGATGGATTTATTAATAATTTAGTAGTATACTATGATCTAATGCTGGACAAACAATCAAATCCAGCAAGAATATTTTCTCGAGACAGACACAAAAATACAGACCTGATTTATGTTACTCAGCGATATACACAAATACCCAAAGTGATCAGAGGTAACTGCAATATTTTAGCTGTGTTTAATGGAGTCGATGCACATATTCTGTGAAATATTCATCAGACTTGGTGTAGTGGTAATCATGCTAATATTACAGAATCAAAGGTAATTACACATCAATGTACTGGTATAGTTACCGGTCAAAATATTCTCATAACACAAGCCAGTTTCAGGGTTTTAATGATTAACTGGTCTGTATTTCTGTCGGAAAACGAAAGACAACTCTGCCAGCTCTCCACTATGGAGACACCGAAACATTCAAGCTTTCCATTGTGTGGAAAGTTATGATGTTGTTCAGCCCTCAAAATAAATAATTATAAAAAAAATAGATTGATGGGGATCTAATTGATCTAAATGAGAATTTTAGAATTTATTATTACCATTCTTCGTGAACATGTGAGTTGTGCTGGTTATGTACCTTGTACAATTAAGCGTCCGTACCTTCTCATGAATATTACCTCAGTTTGAATTATCGCTTATATCATTGAGAATAAGTAACACGTGAGTGGTGAATGAAACAGCTATTAAGGACTAGTTGAAATGTAATATGGAAGAATGCAATTTCGTCGAAACAATGAATAAAGCAAAATCTGCATCTAATATGTTTGGGAATAAAAAAGGATTTAAGTGACGCTTTGCACCGTGTAAGTATGGGCTCGTATCATTGCTTACAATTGACCTGTCATTGTAGTTATTATATAGTACATGTATGACAGGCCAGTTGTAAGCAAAGATACGAGCCCTTATGTGTAAGTATTGTGTTATGTATATTTAATTTAATTATATCTGATTTAATATGTATTTATTTCAATTTAATTGTTTGTCAATTTTATTTTTTATATTTTTCATTACATGATATTGTAATGTAAATTTATTCACTAGAGACGATATATTTTCAAGAAAATAATTTGATCTTGACTTCGTTTTATAAACACCTAGTGTTGATCTAGATCCTGACCTTGATTCAAAATTAGTATCAACCACGTAAATAAGTTCTATTTTTTATTTTAAACTGATTGTTGTTTTCGTGGTCATGATTGAACTACGTGTTTAAGATACAAACAATTCTTTTTTTATTTAAAAAAATTGGAGTAAAATGATTGGTTTTCGTCAGGGTATATGATCTTTAATAAGTACCTAATTTCTACGAGCTTCCAGAACATGATCACGTGACTCCCTGTTTACGTTTTGGAAGACAATATAACCTTTGTTTGGGAGATTTATTCTCAGTAGAAGTTGGGCTGTTACACTGGAAGTTGTATGTTGTGCTGTTTGGAGTTATTTCAAATTACTTGGATTGGAGTTATTTCAAATTGCTTAGATTCAAAAGGATTAATTCTTTTTTTCCTGGAAAATACATGTACTCATGTGAGATTTTTAATCAAAGACAGTTCTTATAAGGAATTTATTTAGATTTCCAAAACCGGAGTGATACTTCCTGTTTCTACAAGGAACTGTAGACTTCAACACTACAGGTTACAACATACGTCATCGGCTTCCATTTTAGATTCTTCGTCGGGATTCGAACTTGAAATTAGTAGAACATTTTATTAATAGGACTACTAAAATCTTATTCTTGTATTATTCTTGGATTTTTTAGGATTTGATTCTATAAAACCGTAAGTTCATATATTTTTTTTTTTATTTTTAAAGAATTTTTAAAAGGGAAATAAATTATTTTCCAAAGCTTGTTGTTTTCTTGTGTTACTGTTTATTCGAGCCTAAACACGTGACATAAGAATTGGGCGCTCGTCCTAAAGACAATTTTGAATTTTAGATAGAATATTTCAGAAAACTTTGATTTTTGAAATTTGAATTCCTCTAGTTTTTGAAGTCTTATTGAAATCGGCAAGCTTTTTCTGAAATATCATCAAAAGTAGAGAATTCTTTTGAATTTTACTCAGGAGTGGTTGGAAATTTTGAAAATGGAAGTTCAGCTAAAAAAAAGTTGGAATTAGAGATAAGACAGGTACAGTTTCAGATCGAAAAGTTACAAATGGAAAGAGAGATGGAAGTAAGACGAATGGAGTTGCAATAAGAGAGCGAGGACAGAGAAAGACAAAGGCAGTTACAAAAAGAGCAAATCGTTTACAATCATAGAAGGATTAAACGGAATTTCAAATTCGGTTGAAAGAATTAGAGATGTCAAAGGAAACACACTCCCCAACTTTTGATGTTTAAAAAAATATCAAGTTAGTACCTCCTTTTCAGGAAGAAGTAGGCATATATTTTCTTCGTTTTCAAAACGTTGCTGGAAATTTGAAGTGGCCAAGGGAGCATTGGTCACTAATTGGAGCATTATTGTAAAATGTACTCACTGGTAAAGCTAGTGATATTTACAATTCATTGTCACTAGAGCAGAGCGCTGACTATGATGCAGTTAAGGACTATATCTTCATGGGTTATGAGTTAGTCCATGAGGCTTATCGGCAAAAATCCATAAACTATATTTAAAACAACTGACCAGACCTGGGTCGAATTTGCATGGGAAAAATTACAACAATTTGATAGAAGGTGCTCTTCTAGAAAGGTTAATAAAGATTACGAAAGTCTCAGAAAACTCATATTGGTTGAAGAGTTAAAGAACTGTGTTCATAGTGACATTAGGGTCCATCTTGACGAGCATAAGATCGAAACCTTACAAAATGCTGCTCGTGCTGCTGACAATTATGCTTTAAATCATAAAGTTCCTTTTGTAAATAAGACTTCTACTAAACAGTCTTCTGGCAGAAAAGTATTTCAGGCTGATACAAGTCCTTCTAAAACTCAAACTGGCACAACTTCTAAAAATCACACTTCAGAGAGCGTGATTCAAGATCCTTGTTTCTTCCTACGTGTACCTATTGTAAGAAAAAAGGACACGTTATTTCTGATTGCTACAAATTAAAAAATAGGCATCAGAATCAAGACAGACCTATTCCAAATGCTCTTATTTATAAGAGGTCAAGGTCACGGTCATGTATTGAAGGAAATACATTTGTTGGATCTAATAAACCCCAGTCTCATGTTATTATGGATAATTATGAACCATTCATATCGAAGGGTTCTATATCACTCTTGAGTGATTTGGCCAATCCTATCCCTATTCATATTTTAAAGGACACACGAGCTTCTCATAGTCTCTTACTGTCAGGTATTTGCCTTTTTCTGAGAAGTCTTCTTCTAATGAGAGTGTTTTTATTTAAGGAGTCGAGTGCGACTTTGTTAATGTTTCTCTCCGTTGTGTAAATTTGTCATCAGACTTAGTCTCAGAATCCGTGACAGTCGGAACAGTCTCTGTACATAAGAACTCTGTAAATAAAAACCCGTTTAGGGCATTCATTTATTATTAGGCAACGACCTAGATGGAGACAAGATTGTGGTTAATCCACTTGAAACTGACAAGCCTTGCTTGGATTAGAAAGTCGATAGAATTGATAAAGAATTCCCTGATTTATTTCCAGCTTGTGATGTTACCAGACAAAGCTCTTGAGAATGATATTGACAAGGAAAGTAATTCTTTAGCTCACACATGTATTATTGGTCAGGCTTTTGATAAAGTCACTTTCACTTCTTGTTTGGATCAATCAGAAGGTATTGATCACAGTGATCCTCTTTTAACGGCTCATTCTCTTTATTCTGATCAGGGTGATAAACGACAATCACTTTTCTTCGAACAGGAAAAAGATCCTGTGATTTTCTATTTGTTTCAAAGGCCATTAGTGAAACTGCAGCTACTGAAGTTCCTGTCTGTTATTTCATTACAAATGGAATTCTTATGAGAAAATGGAGACCTCCCGAGGTACCTGCTGATGACGAATGTTCAGTGAACTATCAAATTGTAGTCCCAAAACCTTATAGACAGGAAATACTTAGTCTAGCCCATGAAACTCCATTGGCTGGTCATTTAGGGATCAATAAAACTTATTACGCGATCTTAACTCACTTCTATTGGCCAAAAATCAAAAGTAATGTTAGTAAATACTGTAGATCTTGTCATACCTGTCAAATGGTAGGAAAACCCAATCAGAAAATTCCCGACGCTGATATACAACCTATTCCTGCCTTTGACGAATCATTTAAGTGAACTATGGTAGATTGTGTTGGTCCCTTGCCTAAGACCAAGTCAGGTAAACAATACCTGTTGACCATTATGTGTGCGTCAACAAGGTTTCCAGAGGCAATTACCTTGAGGAAAATAAAATCTAAAATAATAGTAAAAGCTTTGATAAAGTCTTTTACTCAATTTGGCCTTACTAAATATATCCAATCGGGTCAAGGGTCCAATTTTAGGTCTGGAACTTTCCAGCTTATTATGCTTGAATTTGAGGTTCAGCAATTCAAGTAAAAAGTGAAATTAGGGTTTGACAGAACTATAATGGAGAGAACTTTTGAGTTTGGTAATAATGGAGTTCGTTCTCTCTTGCTCGTTCTTCAAATTTTTCTTCATATTAGATATTATGGTTCTTACAAGGTTAAGAAGAAAATGAGTGAGTTGAATAATAATAATAGTGCTCCTGGGATCTAAATAAATTATAGGAGTACCAGTATATTGAATGAGATAGCCAGGTTAAACATGGAATTACTTTAGTTGTACCTGTCCTACTCAGTGAATAATTATGTGAAGGAATATCATCGGATTCTACTGATGTTGGAGTGATACATCTTCGGAATTCAGAAATTATGAAAGATCTGGAACAGAAACATTCAAGAGCAAGAGCAAGAAAGAAAAGAACTTAAACAGTTATTTTATTATTGTAATATGAGCACTTATTACCAGATGTTCCTACAAGAACCAACACAATTTTCCATGACGCTGAAATTGTAAATTCCAAACCTGTCAAACAACCCTCGACAGGATGAACCCTCTCAAACAGGAATACTTGAAAAAGAACTTCAGCATTTGTTGGAAAACGATTTTATAGAGCCCAGTAAAAGTGACTGAAGTTCACAAAACATACTTGTTCCAAAACCAGATAAAACTTTCCGTATGTGTACTCATTATAGGAAGGTGAATAGTGTGACCAAAACAGATTAATTCCCATTACCAAGATTCGATGACTGTATTGATAAGATCGGGAATGCCAAGTATGTCACCAAATTTGACCTTCTGAAAGGATTTTGGCAAAGTCCACAAACAGAAAAAGCAAAGGAAATTTCAGCATGTGACTCCAGATGGACTTTACCAATATAAAGTAATGCCATTTGGGATGAAAGGGTCGCCAAGTACATTTCAACGTCTCATGAATATGATTGCCTCTTGTTTAGACAATTGTGATGCTTACATCGATAGTGGCATCGTCTACGACAGCTGGAAAGAACATTTAGCAACAATTCGAAAATTCTTTGACAGACTCACTGATGCATGTTTGACAATTAATTTATTTAAAAGTGAGTTCTGCCGTGCTAGTGTAACTTTTCTAGGACATATCGTGGGACATGGACAAGTTAAACCTATAGATGCTAAGGTCAAGGCTATCTCTGAATTTCCCGTGCCTGTAAATAAAAAGCAACTGATGCGATTTTTGGGTGTGGCCGGTTACTATCGAAAATTTTGTTCCCATTTTTCTATAATTGCTGAACCCCTGAAAAATTTATTGAGTAAGAAAAACAAGTTCCTTTGGACTGAAAAATGTCAGGAGGCTTTTGACAAGTTGAAAGCCATACTTAAAAGCGCGCCAGTTCTTATAGCTCCAAATTTCAGCCACTCATTTAAACTGTCTGTTAATGCAATTGATGCTGGGGTTGGAGCAATTTTGATTCAAGAAGATGAAAATGGTATTGATCATCCAGTGTGCTATTTTTCTAAGAAATTAAATAAGCACCAGAGAAAATATTCAACAAATGAGAAGGAATGTTTGGCTTTGATATTGGCATTACATTTTGAAGTTTACCTTAATTCACCTCCTTCTTCGATTATTGTATTTAGGGACCAAAAACCCCTTACTTTCATCGGCAAGATGAGAAATAAAAATCAAAGGCTACTAAGGTAGAGTTTGTTGTTACAGGAATATAATCTTGACATCAGGCACATCAAGGGAAAAAATAATTTAATAGCGGATGCACTTTCCCGTATATAACAATATATTGTTTCATGTAAACTGTAATTTATACGAGGTCTTTTTAACCTCATGTATAATTAGTATGTGGCAGAAAGAGAGCTTTATATATAAATCTTTCTTTTTCTTTACGGGGGAGTGTTATGTATATTTGATTTAATTGTATCTGATTTATATGTATTTTTTCAATTTAATTGTTTGTCAATTTTAAAAATTTTTGTATTTTTCATTACCTTATATTGTAATGTAAATTTACTCACTAGAGATGATACTTTTTCAGAAAAGTTTGACCTTGACTGTTCGTTTTATAAACACCAGGTGTTGATCTAGATCCTGACCTTGATTCAAAATTAGTAGCAACCACGTAAATAAGTTCTATTTTTATTTTAAATGATTGATTGTTGTCGAGGTCATGATGGGACAACGTGTTTAAGATGTAAATAATTTTTTTAAAATTGTTTACTTTTTAGAGTAAAATTATTGGTTTTCGTCAGGGTCACATTGGGTGTACGTGATCTTTAACAAGTACCTAATTTCTACAAGCTTCCAGAACATGATCACATGACCCCCTGTTTACGTTTTAGAAGACGATATAACCTTTGTTTTGGAGAATTATTCTCAGTAGAAGTTGGCCTGTGACACTGTAATTAGTATGTTGTGATGTTTGGAATTTTTTCAGATTACTTGGATTCAAAAGGATTCATTCTTTTTTCCTGGAAAATACATGTGCTGATGTGAGATTTTTAATCAAAGTCAGTTCTTATAAGAAATTTATTTAGATTTCCAAAACCGGAGTGATAATTCTTGTTTTTACAATGAACTGAAGACTTCAACACTACAGGTTACAGCATACATCATCGTCTTCCATTTTGGATTCTTCATCAGGATTCAAACATGAAATCAGTAGAACATTTTATTAATAGGACTACTAAAATTTTATTCTTGGATTATTTTTGGATTTGATTTCATAAAACTAAGTTATTGTATTTGTCCAAAGCTTGTTTTCACTCTTTCTGGTGTTACTGTTTATTCGAGCCTAAACATGTGACATATGAATTGTCCATTATAGTTCAGCCTGGTCTCCCTGATAAACTCATCCAGCCCACAAATTATGAAGTCTGTATTTACGTATATTAATTTTGTGTTGGAGAAATCAGAAAATATTCACATGAAAAACAAAAACAAAATCATAGTACTTTATAACAGTTTAATAGTGTTGGGACACCAAAACGATTTTTTTTCATGCACGTCTTAGGACATGGAAACAATTTTTGTCATGTCCCAAGAATTACAGCTATTACAGTATTCAACAAAAAGACTTGAAAAACTGTCAAGTTTAGACACTGGCCCACAGATAAGCAGATCCCCACCTCTTACAGGCCTTTATTTGGTCCTAAATTATTTGGCTTATACGTGATTGTTGGTGTTATTCAGATCCATTCATACTTGTAGGTCTTATTCAAATCTAGTCATACTTGTTGGTCTTAATCAAATTCATTGCAGGAGATCGTGGGTTTGCACCCTGGCCGAGTCATAACAAAGACTTATAAAAACGGTACTAAAAGCTGCTTTGCTTGGCGCTCAGCATTAAGAGGTTAGTGTTAGGACTGGTTGGTCTGGTGTCAGGATAATATGGCTGGGTGGGACATCATGCTACAAGTCTGTGGCATGATGCCCCAGTGCTAGACATCACTATAAACTGCTACACAGCAGACTTCATAGCAATACGACTTAAAATTGTTAAAGCTACATTAAAATCCAAATCATACACACAAATTTATTCATACTTCCTGGTTTTGTTAGAATTAATGCATACTTGATGGTGTTATTCAAATCCATGCATACTTGTTGGTCTTATTCAAACCCATTCATACTTGTTGGTGTTATTCAAATCCATGCATACTTGTTGGTCTTATTCAAATCCATGCATACCTGGTGCTATTCAAATCCATTCATACTTGTAGGCCTTATTCAAATCCATGCATACTTGTTGGTCTTATTCAAACCCATTCATACTTGTTGGTGTTATTCAAATCCATGCATACCTGGTGCTATTCAAATCCATTCATACTTGTAGGCCTTATTCAAATCCATGCATACTTGTTGATGTCATTCAAATCCATGCATACTTGGTGCAATTCAAATCCATTCATACTTGTAGGCCTTATTCAAATCCATGCATACTTGATGGTGTTATTCAAATCCATTGCATACCTGCTGGTGTTATTCAAATCCATTCATACTTGCTGGTCTTATTCAAATCCATTCATACTTGCTGGTGTTGTTAGAATCCATGCATACTTGTTGGTCTTATTCAAATCCATTCCTACTTGTCTTATTCAAATTCATTGATACTTGTTTATGTTATTCAAATCCATTCCTACTTGTTGGTCTTATTCAAATTCATTCACACTTACTGTTGTTGTTATAAGCCATGCATACTTGTGTTATTCAAATCTATGCATACTTGTTTGTCTTAAACAAATCCATTCATACTTGTTGGTCTTATTTAAATTCATTCATATTTGCTGGTGTTGTTAGAATCTATGCATACTTGTTGGTGTTATTCAAATCCATGCATACTTGGTATTTTTCAAATCAATTCATACTTGGTCTTACTTAAATTCACTCATACTTGCTGGTGTTGTTAGAATCCATGCATACTTGTTGGTGTTATTCAAATCCATTCACATGTGTTGGTCTTATTCAAATCCATTCATACTTGTTTGTCTTATTCAAATTCATGCATACTTGCTGGTGTTGTTTGAATCCATTCATACTTGTTGGTGTTATTCAAATTCATGCAAACGTGTTGGTCTTATTCAAACCCATTCATACTTGTTGGTGTTATTCAAATTCATGCATACTGGTGTTATTCAAATCAATTCATACATGTAGGTCTTATTCAAATTCATTCACACTTACTGATGTTGTTAGAATCCATGCATACGTATGTTATTCACATCCATGCATACTTGTTCATCTTATTCAAATCATTCATAATTGGTGGTCTTATTCAAATTCATTCATACTTGCTGGTGTAGTTAGAACCCATGCATACTTGTTGGTGTTATTCAAATCCATTCATACTTGCTGGTCTTGTTAGAATCCATTCATACTTGTTGGTGTTATTCAAATTCATGCAAACATGTTGGTCTTATGGTGTTATTCAAATTCATGCATACTTAGTGTTATTCAAATCAATTAATGTTTGCAGGTCTTATTCAAATCCATTCATACTTGTTAGTGTTATTCAAATTCATGCACATACTTGTTGGTCTTATTCAAATCCATTCATACTTGTTAGTGTTATTCAAATTCATGCACATACTTGTTGGTCTTATTCAAATCTGTTCACACTTGTTCATCTTATGCTCACAAACCACTACAGCTAAAACCCTCACTTATGACTCTCGAGTGTTTGAGTTAAAAATCCCATATCAGTGCCACAATTGATTTAAGAGTATTAGTGATAACAAGATTTTAAAGAGATCCACAATGGTTAAATGTTTGAGATGAGATAAAAAAAATTCATTCCAAAACAGCAACATGTCTGCAATAGTGAAAACCCCATGTTGATATTGCCAGCAGAAGAAACAGCCATATAAAGATTTTCTGGAGTTCTGTCAAGGCAGTCATTTGGTGGGGATGGATCAGTCTCATTGTGATATTGCATGAATACTGTAAAAAAACAATAGGTGGTTTGCTATTGTTTTTAGATGTCAGTATGGCCATTTATTCTTGTGAAAGTAGCTGTTCGGAAATTGGTTAAATTGTTGGGAACATCAACCTATCAAGAGAAACCTTTAAATGAAAACACTTTGTCAATACAACCTTTAAATGAAAAAACCTTGGCAATACAACCATCCATTCTGGAGAAGCTGCAATATTAAGATTTTTAAAATGGCCACCACATCAGTCATACTAGATGTCAAAGGGACACCATTTTCATTTAGGACTAACTAGACAACATAAGAAGTCTTTGAAAACCTTATGGCCATCTGTTTAGTTATAATGACTTTTTAAAAAAACATGCATGATTTTAATTTTGGACCAACTAGATGACATAACTAGACATTTAATGAAAACTCTATATCAATATGAGTCTGTTCAGGAGCAAAAATAAGATTCCCAAGAAAGCCACTTTGGCAACCATACATGATATCCATGGGACCGATTTTCACTTAGTGTCCACATCACAAGCCCATGTTAATAAAACCACTTCTTCAGTAAAATTAGCAATAACAAGATTTTCAAAATAATCACTGTGGCAGCAATATTGGACGTTATATTGGCACCATTTTAATTTACGATTAGCTAAATAAAAGTTCTTTTTAATGAGTTTTGCAGGAGTAATGATAACAAAATTGCTAAGATGGCAGCCATACTGGATGTCAGATGGAATTACATCACAATTAATACTTCCAGTTCAGTACCCACAAATGTAGTTCTAGTCTATTTTTAGAACATTTTTTCCTCTCTCATTTTGGTGGTGATAGAAGAGTTTTATTTATGCATTTTTGGTAGGGATTTAAAGGTAACTGTTTATTCTTGATAATATGAGCTCAGGGTGTTGTTGTCTGTATGTATTTTGGCGACAGTGCACAGTGAGTAATAAGGCCTTGGTGATGATCCGGAAGTGAAATTCGTGTTCTGGTTACATGCTGTTATGTTGACAGTCAATAATCTAAAAAAAGAGCAGGTCAACCTTTGACAAGAACTTCACCGTGAAGTCATCTTTGAAGGTATTTTAGATTAACATATGATTTGCATTGATTGTCACACAGTGGAAAGGTCAGTACTGAGAAACAAATGTAGAGAACATATAGTAAAATTAATTGTGTACTATGTCCTGTAAGGGCAGTATTGGAGCAAAGTTTAAATTGGTATAAAATCTTTATTATTAAAGACAGACACATGAAATTTTAATATGTCATGTATATTGACTTTTAAAATATAAGAATGAAATTAAAAGTAAAAAATTAATTTTTATTTTAAAAATTTTAATAAAATTTTTAAAAAATTTAAAAAAATAATTAAAAAACCCCTAAAATGCACATATATAATATTTTTGGGAATCATATTAAATGTTATCAGCATGTATATATTCCTACACCATATAAAAGCTCCAATGTTGGATTTTTGTCACATTTTGTCAGAGAAAATATCTTTGTAGTCAAAATGAGACCTTCATTAAAAATACATGAAGACAAAATTATAATTTGTATTGGCCATTCAGACTATTTATTAGGGGTCCAATCAGTTAATTTATGTGTTTATGATGGGGTCACTTCCTGAGTAACAAACTTCTGCTTGTATAGCCTTCAGTAATTGTTTATAAACATAGTTATAAGGTATTTAGTGAGAGGACAGCGATGAAAACTTTATACTAGAACCTACTCAAGTTCTCTACTAAATCATTTTAAACTGTCTGAGAATGAAATACAGGTCAAAGGGATAAAATATGCTTCCCCCAGGTATATTTACCCTTGGATGTAAGAAAAAAGCAAAATGATGTAAGTTGAATACAAAATGCATTCCATTTTATTGTTCAGTTAGGTTAAGATATTGATTGGTGTAGTGCGGCATTGTGGCCTATATGATGTTATGGGAATTCTAATGATCCATCTTGCTTTATGCATTATTAATTACTAATACTATTTGTTAACTGACACTCTAAAGATTACATAAGAAGCATTCAAACAAATTATTTGAATTTAACTTTGTACATGGTTACATATCCCACATGTACAAATATCCATCCATTTTAGAATGTTTGGGATCAAAAGTTCACATTCAGTACATCATATAGGCTGACATTGTACCTATAGTGAACCTGTAAAGCACATTTATGGCTATGTGCACTGAAAAGATCCCAAAATGTTATTTTCATCATGAATATGCCTATGTATGGTAACATATTTCAATTTAGTACTTTGACAGAGTGCGGTATTGAAACATCAGCTGATATCTGATTCCATTCAATCAATGAGCTTAATAATTGGTAACCAACACTCTTCAAAATACCATATAAATGTTCAAATAGATAATTTGAATTATGTTTGCACATTTGATCTTAACAAGTACATTGTATATGTCCCACATATGCAAATTTCCATCCTTGTTTACAAGTTTTGGGGATGAGAATTTCACATTTAGCTGATGATATAGGATTTATTGGTACTTATAGTTGATTTGTATGACCACATTTGGCTGTATTCACTTGCAATATCCAAAATTGTTATTTCCCTCATGAATAAGAATGCTTATAGTAACACATTCTAATTTAGTACATTGTCACCTGACTTTCCTGTATACTGGTATGTAATAATGTTTACACCAATGATCAAACCTCACCGCCCCAACATTGCCTTAAACTTTATGATACATAGTCTACCTGATTAGTTTTTTAACTTGTAAATGGCTAAATGTGCTTCTAGAAACCTCATATACTTTTAGGATGAATTTAACACTTTAATACATGGCCATTGCTTCACATTTCTGAGTGTCACTCTGTCAAGTTTAATATTTTCCCCCATGCTTGCAACCTTAATGTTAATTTGAAATCACCATATCTAACACAGTTTAACTTCATTTACATAGATCTTACTGTTTTCTAGAATTAAGTGAAACATATTGGATCTTTTCAGGTCTAGCCTGGTATCTGGAACAAAGTGTTAGAGTTGGATTAGCTTGGAAGCTCTCCTGAGTAGTCTGGTGGTAATAGCATGGTTTCATAAGGGCATGTGCAGTGTACTGCCATAAGTGACCAAGATTAGTTCATATCACCACACTGATATATGGCACCTCAAAGACATGGCTTAGGTTTTCATGAGAGAGATCAGCAGCATTTTTCAGTAAGGTAGAACCTCCCTAGAAACTATTTTCCTGTCCCATTGCCACCTTTTGTTGTTATCGACATTGAAATGGAATGCATTTTTGCTATAAAACATGGTAGTGGTCCCATTAGAACTTTAAATCTGAATGTGCTATTAGTTATGGAAACAACTGCCTAAGTACCTGACACAATAAATGTGGAACATAGCACCTGTCAGTGTTTCTTTAGTGTGTACACCTATATGCATCTGGACAGGCATATTGCGGTTTGCTGCCAAAATCACTATGAGCTATGATGCTTCACTACCCCTGGGGAAAATGTTATCAGTTATACAGACCCAAACTACCATTTGTTTTAAATATCATTCATTAGTCAACTTTTCTGTCTAAAATTTGTCAAACTGTGTTTTAAAACTTGTATGAAAATTTAAGTTTTCAATAAAATTTAGTTTTTAAAATTTAAATGTTAATTTAATTTGCCATTAAAACTGAATTTATCAACATTTGTAATTTTCAAACATATTTTCAGACAGGGCTTATCTTGTATCACAATTAGGTTTTTACTGCATTGAAAAATTCCTATAATTAAGGAAGATATAGCAAATTTAGTTTTGGTTTCTCAAGAGCACTTGGACCAGAACTTGCACCCTGTGGAACACCAGCACTACATACTTTCTGACAGGTGTCACATGTTTTCCTTGCAAGGAAATTCAAAAAGACTTCATGTATAAAGTTGAAATAGGTATAGCATGCAAATATAAAAGTTTGACTAAAATTGGCGTAAAACATGTAGCCTGTCAGGAATTACATCACAATTAATACTTCCAGTTCAGTACCCACAAATGTAGTTCTAGTCTATTTTTAGAACATTTTTTCCTCTCTCATTTTGGTGGTGATAGAAGAGTTTTATTTATGCATTTTTGGTAGGGATTTAAAGGTAACTGTTTATTCTTGATAATATGAGCTCAGGGTGTTGTTGTCTGTATGTATTTTGGCGACAGTGCACAGTGAGTAATAAGGCCTTGGTGATGATCCGGAAGTGAAATTCGTGTTCTGGTTACATGCTGTTATGTTGACAGTCAATAATCTAAAAAAAGAGCAGGTCAACCTTTGACAAGAACTTCACCGTGAAGTCATCTTTGAAGGTATTTTAGATTAACATATGATTTGCATTGATTGTCACACAGTGGAAAGGTCAGTACTGAGAAACAAATGTAGAGAACATATAGTAAAATTAATTGTGTACTATGTCCAGATAGGCACCATTTTCATTTAGGTCCAACCTGACATATGAGAAGCCTTTTATGTGAAAACTTGATACAACCATCCATTCAGAAATTAGTGGTCATAACAAGATAGCCACCATGGTAGCCATATTTGATGTCACCATTTTCTACTATACCTTGTAATTAATGTGTATGTAAATGTTCATGGTAATTTTACAAATGGTTTAGGAGGAATCGTGATAAACTTGTTTCATGTATGTAATGTTTCGTGGTAATTTTACAAATGGTTTAGAGGGAATCGTGATAAACTTGCTTCATGTATGTAATGTTTCATGGTAATTTTACAAATGGTTTAGGAGGAATCGTAATAAACTTGTTTCATGTATGTAATGTTTCATGGTAATTTTACAAATGGTTTAGGCAGAATTGTAATAAACTTGTTTCATGTATATAATGTTTCATGGTAATTTTACAAATGGTTTAGGAGGAATTGTAATAAACTTGTGCAAACAGATGGGCACTAGATGACAGAAGAAAGATCATCACATAGCTTCTTCTCTCCTCTGAGCGGCAGAACTATAAATGTGCACAAATCTTAAGAACATTACAAAATTCTTCCTACAGAAATTTGAAGACAAAGAATAAAAATTATTTTTTATTGATTGTTATTTTAAAAACAAAACATTTAAATGCTGCTTCAGATGTTTTTTCTGGACAATCAAGTTTGCATGCATAATAAGCACATTTTCCACATGGACTCCAGACTAAAATGCTATGAACATCCTTGTACAAACAAAAAGAAATATGGGTAACACAAGAACACAGAAATGGTGAGTTTATGCTTATCTGATGACTCGGTCTGATGCAATCTATGCCTACAGTATATGTGTACTTCACTGCGACTGTCCATATGCCAGCAATAACAAAGCAAGAGACTGATTCAAATAAAGCAAGCATGCTGCTGAAGTAAATCTTTTAATTCTCTCTTAGGACAAAATATAGTCATTTATTGCTGACAATATATGAAGATCACATCTGACTTAACACATATAATATTTTGAACCTAAAATTTCCGAATATTTCAAAAATGTATATTTAATGACTAACATATCATAATCATCATGATTTAAAAATGGTAGAATATGCAAATAATAATAAAAATGGATTGATGAGATTAAAACAAGCACTTAAAAATAGAGTACACAGATCTAGATTGATATGGGAGATTCACAAAATTAAAAACGCTAGAACTGTATATATGGTAGAAGTTTCATCTTCCAAGTCTATACATAAAGCACTGTGTATATGTTAACAAACTGTAAATGATATATTTTCTAAAAACATGTCATGGTTTTTTTATTAAAGAAATTCTAAAATTACTGTTTATTTTAATAGGCAAAGCATACACAAGTAAAATTTAACTGGGAGAGAGGGTTCAACAGGAAATAAGAACACAAACGTAATTCATACTCTGCTTGGAACTTTTTCACCATGAATTTACATTGTGGCAAATTCTAGTTGATACTAAAATTAACTGAACTTAAATTTCTTCTGCAGATGCAAAAGCACAGTTGGTATTGCATTAGAATTAAAGTGAAAGGGATACTGATTTCATACCCACCCAAGCCTAAGCTCACATTTCTATGGAATGATATAGTGTTGCCATAAAAAACAAATTGAACAATCAACCATTAACACTTTAAAAAAAACAACAGGAAATCAGAGAATCTCATAGCTTTCACTAGGTGGACCTCACGTGGGTGGGTGAAAAATAAAAAGACCAGTGGTTGTATAGCATTATATATATATATATATATATATATATATATATATATATATATATATATATATATATATATATATATATATATCTATCTTAGAGGTGCATGGTATTACAAGTATACTGAGGTAATGTTTTCCGGTGGTATGTATCATGGTACTAATCTTATGAATTTAATTTGATAATTATTTATTTTCTTACAGAACATTTGTATTTGTTCCAAATTAATTTGAAATATTACAAATATAATTATATCTATGATCCTTTAAACACGTTTGACACATATCACAAATGGAATTGTGATGCCTAAATGGGATGTTGTTAAAGATATTCAGGTCAAGTGCATTCAGATTTAGGAAAATGTGATTTTTTATTAGTATATGTTAGTGTGCAAAGTATGTGCATTCTTTTATATGACTGCACATCATCCTCGGGTCTCCAGAAGATCACTTATTTTCTGTTTGAATATTACACAATTTCTAAGTCCACTACATTTTCTCCTATGCTGAGTAAGTATTTATGGTTACTGGATGTTTGTTTGCTCTCTCTGATCAGTATATTGCCCAGGTGTTAGAAAGTGAAGCTTTGACTTCAGTGTCAACACTTTCTATTTTTATCAACATGCTCTCTACTATCAGCAATGTGCCTTTCATCCCACTATAGTTACAGGGGGGCCCCCGAGTGGCCGAGTGGTCTAAAGCGCTCTTCATTACGGATCACTGCCATCTCACCTCTGTCTGCGGCGGTTCGAGTCTAAGATTCAGCCAATGTGGGTATGTGAGAAAGCTTGCCAGTAGCTTCTCGTGGGTCGGTGGTTCTTTCTGAGGTTTTCTCTGGTTCTTCCTCCACCATTAATACTGGCCGCCATGTATAGCCTATCATGTGCTGCAAAATGGCGTTAAACCCCACAACACAACAACAACAACTATAGTTACAGATTTTAAATTACAACTTATACAACTATTAACACAAACATAGAAAGTTCATCTACAATTAGGAAATTTCTGGGTGGAGGTGTAAGGGTGGGTGTGCTATTTTCTTTTGAGCTCGGATAATTGTTTTTTTTTTTAAGATTAACTATTGTTTTCAAATAATGTAATAGGTATAGTATGCTGTTATTTTGTTTTAAATCTGCATAAGATATAATTGTTGGTCACTAATATATTTGTGGTATACCATATCACACTATGTACAGAAATACTGATATATATGAAAGCTTCCAGATACAGTTCCTTAAAAAAATATCAGCATGGGATCTATGGTTTGTATATAGTTGATGAAGAAGGCTTTCAGCTAAACAGCCTCATTATTAAACAATTTAACATTGGCTTTGTTTAAAGAATGCAAGGACAGAGTTGAGATTGGTTTGATATCTATATTTTCCACCCTGAAGAATGTGAGGAATACCAAATATCCAGTTATCAGAGTAGTACAGTCAACCACCAAATATCCAGTTATCAGAATAGTACAAACACCAAATATCCAGTTATCAGAGTAGTAAAGTCAAACACCAAATATCCAGTTATCACAGTTGTACAGTCAAACACCAGTTACCAGTGCGGAACAGTCAAAAGTTTAAAACATAAATATACTCAACTTAAAGACATGGTAATTCAAATTCATATAAGTACAATTCCATATTATCTTATTATGTGTTTCAAATTTAAATTAATGAGATACAGGCATTCAGAGTTACTCAATGACCCAGCAAGGAGAGTTCCTGACACTCAGAATGTATGGAGATCCAGTTTGGACTTGACATTTTTTAAACTGATTTATAAATGGCGCTGTTACTCTTGATTGGACCCTGAGTGACAAAATCTTGAAACTGAAACCCCAGGTATTATTGCAAACATCAAAGGAATGTAGAATACATCATTAGGAATCAATGCAATCTATCTAAGTGAGCACCAAATGAAATAAAACTGATGAAATAAAACAAATGATTTTGTATTAACATCAGAATTCATTTCACAACTTGTTTTCTCAATAATAAAATTTTACAACATTTAAACTCTGCAGTCACAAAAAACTGATATGGATAGTCAAAACGGTAATGAAAATGCTGATGACACTATTGCATACTGCCCTATCTTCATGTTAGTATCAAGAAAGAACCCGGGTAAAATAGAAAGGTAATTTTCCAAGTATTTGTCCAATTAAGCTGAAAAATCAGTCCAATGCTCATTACTTCAACTTGAATGCACAAATAATGTGGCCAAAATATCAACCATATTTGTTGATGAATTAAAATGAAACTATTTATTGTGTTCGTCCCCTTAGACTGATTGAACTTAAGACTTATTTCTTGAACTTTAACATGTGAAAGACCAGACAATCTGCATCCATGGGTGTAGAAAACACACAAAAGTATATTGTCCTAAATCAAATAGGTGCAAAAAATATGCATCATAAAAAACAATTTCTTGCAGATTCTTTCAACAATGACTCCCACAACCATGATAACAATGAAAATGTTGTTAAAGAAACCTGATACTATGTAACCCTGGAAGACAGTGGAATGTATCAATTATATCATCATGCAATAAGGCTCATGCTTTTAACATAAAAGAAGAAAAAAATTGTCTTCATTGAAATTCTCATTAAATGTTGGAGATTCTTATTTAAAACTAAAGAAGGTAAAATGAAACAAAATTGTCAAAAAGTGGGTTAAGATGTTGATTAATTTAAGAAAAATCTGTATCAAGCCATGATAGCAAGTCATGTAATCTGCACCTGTATCTATAATTACAATTTTACAATTTGACTCCATTCTTTCAAGGTTAGACCAAAGCAGGAATATAATGAGGCCTGAGTTTATCTCATATTGTAAACCAGGAGTTTATATAACTGTTGACCATTTCACTCCATGGGCACCTGTAGTATTGTAAAAACATAACCCAATGTAAAACATCTCTCAAATATTATAACATGCTGACTGTAACTATTTTACTAAGGTTCGACAATTTTCTTTTAAAGGTCAAGTCATATTCATAGCTCTAGCATACAATTAAACTCAGTCAAGATGTTGATTTACAGTTACCAAAATTTCTTGACAATGAATGAGAAATAGTCTCTAAATAAATAACAAGCTTAGTCAATCAGATGGAAGATGACCAGATTATTATGGATCAACTGCAATACAGCCTGACTATGCCAATCATGATAAAAGCTTGCTTAGCAAGTCTGAGTTGCTATAGCATTGACAAACTCTGCCAATCATTATCACATATCAGGATCCTATTCATAATCAAACTTGTCTCACCCATATTCCAAGTATTATCAAAACTGGATCATAAACATGGCCCCAGAACTCATAAAAGTTCAAGTAATTGCTAAAACTAACACCTAACAATGTGCCTGTCAATCTGACTGAGATCTTGATAATATACGCTTCTATTTGAAGCGACATTAACTTGAGACAAGAATATACAGACAGAAAATTAAGTCATACATTGATTTTCAAGAAACTTTTGCAGGAAAAATTAAAACAATGGATATGTATATCAAGTGCATAGAAACATCTGTGATCAATCTATAATAAATATATATCACATGTCAAAGCAAGTAGTGTGAACCCACTATAACACTATGGCTGGGGTCCATAGAACCTGACCATGTTATAGATCGAACTGTATTTTAACCAAGCAAGTCAGTTAGTTGAAGAAAAATGAAGCATGTACGTAAATTTTTGGTTGGGGTGGGTGAGTACTAAAAGCAAGCATGAAAATACATGCTTTTGATTAAATGAAGATAAAACTAGCTTGAAATGCACTTGTACATAGACAACTTACATTTGTGTAGTATAATCCATAATCTGTCAAGTACTGTACATGTATATAAAAAAATCCATGAAATGGAGTATAGACCATGTTACAAAATGTATGTATCAGTCACATCCCATTAGAAAACACCAATAATGTATATAAAAAATTGATATTCCTCATTTGATCTAGAATCAGTTGTCACTGAAATATTCACTACAATACTGTCACCAGTAGCATGTGACTATAGTTGTTTACATGTACTAAAACTGGTGTAGATTTTAGTCAGCTGAAGACAGCTATCCTCTTGCTGAGGCATCCCAAGGGAAGAGGAAAATATAAACATGTGAACAAATTAAAAATTTTAAGAAACTTGTCTGCAAGATACTCCATATTCAATTACCTTGATGGCTAGATATCTATGGTTTCAGAAGATTGAAAATTTAATTTATGTTTTATGCATCTGTTGGTAGTGATTGTAAGTGCACATTTTTTTCCTGCAAAATGGAAACTTTTATGGCACAGTGAATGTATTCCAGTCACTTTGGACAATGCAACAATCCATCAGATTCCATTACTTTTATTTAAATTTGGTGCTGGCATCCTTTTCTGAAAGGTTCTTGTTTTTATTGAAGTATGAAGTGGGCTTTTTTTGATGAAGGTTGCATGTATTTTTGAATTCACCGCTAAAGGACAGCTCTGGGGGACCAAACAAATGCCCAATATTTATTGGAGCTGCATCATCAAATAACTGTAGAACACTGAATGACACTGAATTTTTTTTCCTCATTTGCTTAGTATTTATACAGAATAATCGGTGCTTTAAAGTTTTCAGTTTTCTTTGAAGCTTCAGCAAAGCAAATTTTTCTGGGGACATTTAAAAAGAAAAGAATTTGCCATCATTTGATCAATTTCATCAGTTACTGTTCATCCCTTCAGTAGCATGACTACCAGATACACCAATATGTAGCTCTCCACTTTTATTTTGTTGTTGTTGACATTTCTGGTAGTGGAGTGATGCTGCCTTCCACATAATGCATCAGAAATTTTAAAAAAGGTAAACAGATGCTGGATACACAGGTGTTCTGTTCTGACAAGGATTACTAAAGAACATGTAGGTATTCTGGTCTGATGACAAGGATTACTACAGAACATGTGGGTGTTCTGGTCTGATGACAAGGATTACTACAGAACATGTGGGTGTTCTAAAGGATCTAATTCATGAGTGAAAAGAAGAGGAATTTACATACCATCTACACACAAATGTAAAAATACATAGATTCCAGTGCATTTCATATCAAATTTGTGGCTTCTTTTCATGGTGACTCTGAATTTCTCTACTCCAATTGCATGATTGTATATACAAATTTAAAACAGCTAACAATATCACCAAAAATCAACAGATGCTATATTTTGTCACAAAGAAGGAAAGACCCCACAATTTGAGACACTGGCGAAGCCCAGCCTGATACCTGAATGAACTTTTCACATATTATTTTCTGTACTTTGAAGAAGAAAAAACTACTTTTTCATGTACAGGAAAAAGACATTATCTGAAATTTCCGGAGTCTTCCATAATCATCTTATTTTAGAATTCATATGCGATCTCGTCCCCAAAATGATAAACACCTTACACATTATTTTTCACACTTTTAAGAAATAATTTTGTTTTGGGAGCCACACCATCATCATGTTATATTCAAAAGTGTGTTATAACAGAGTGTGATATAGTGGGGTCACACTGTACATTAAATCCCATATGATAATGTATAACCATATTTACACAAAACAATGAATTTACATCAAAATGAACTAACTGAAGGCTAGCACCGTGTTTAAAGCAGTCTTTTTTATATTGCAACTCCTACCTGAATGGGAATGAAATACACATTTAAAAAAAAAATACTACAAGATTATGACTATAGTTTGTCATGCACCAATCTTCTAAAATTGAAAATAACACTAATTTAGCATGCATAAATAGCCTGCATTAGTACCTTAGTTAATGAGTACAACAAATTTGGTACTTTTTATTCTTCCTGGTACCTTAATTACTGAGTACAACACATTTGGTATTCTCTGTTCTTCCTGGTACCTTAATTACTGAGTACAACACATTTGGTACTCTCTATTCTTCCTGGTACCTTAATTACTGAGTACAACAAATTTGGTACTACTCTTCTTCCTGGTACCTTAATTACTGAGTACAGCAAATTTGGTACTACTTTATTCTTACTGATATAGCAAACAAAATGTCATGTATTGCCTTTTACATTAAAAAAAATTGCAGAGATAATGGCAGGAAATATGTGATACCAAATTTGCTTTTCTCTCTCTCACATTTATATATATATCTAAATGTACCATTTACTTTATCTGTCGGTATATGTCACCAGAGTCAAATATTATTACAACTATTATTGAAATGATCAGTAGATTTCCAGGAACCACTAGGATTACTTTATCACAAAACAAATTACAAGGTAAACTCATTCAAGATGTTGGTTCAAATCTTGCTCTCACCGTCTTCCTCAGGGATTCCTTTTTCAGGGTTATCTCCAAAATAAAAGGCAGGCTTGCCATTGTCACCATCATCTACTTTCCTTTTCTGTAGCCTTCAAAATAAAATAAATAATACTGTTCACATATTTATCACATAACAGCCAAAATTTTTAGTGTCATACTTCACACATAAAAGAGTCCCTCAAAGGGACATATGCTCTAATGAATGAAATTGTTTTAATGAATTCAAGCCAAGAATATTTATTGCTTTTAACTGTTAAGTGTTGGACCATCTCTGATAATCACCAGTGATAAAAGCATTTTCCAAAAAGCTACTGTGGTACACAAATTCGATCTCATATTGGTACCATTTTCAGTTATGACAAAGACATCATCATAAGTCATTTATTGGAAACACTATTTAATAATAAGCATTCGTTCTGCAGATGCAATGGGAACAAGATTTTTAAAACAGCGGTCCTGGCAGCCATATTGGTTGTATGACTGACACTATTTTCATTTAGGTAAAAACTTTTGTCTTAATGATCATCCAATTTGGGGGAGTAGTGACAACAAAGACTTTAAGTCATCACAGCAGCCATATTGGATGAACAACAGGCACATTTATGACCAACTAGGTATCCTGAGTAAAAAGCCCATGCTGATATCGCTTTTCATTTTGAACAGGAGTAGAGATAATAGTTTCAAGATAGGATTTTCCTTTCTGATGGTGGTGTTTGCTTTTGTGGGCTTAATGCCATTTTTCAGCACATGATATATGGCAGCCAGTATAATAGCTGGAGGAAGAACCAAGGTAGGTCCACAGAGCCTTGAGAAGTTACTGGCAAGCTTTCTCATATACCCACATTGTCTGAGACAGAGGTGAGATTTGAATGATCTGTTGAAGAGAGTGCCATAGACCACTCAACCACCGGGGGCAACCCATTCAGGAGGTGTTGCAATAACATGATTTTCAATACAAGTGATGTGGTGGCCATACTGGATATTAGACCCACATCATTTTAATTTAAGACCACTTTCATATTATATCTTTTAGTAAAATGAATATGCAAATTTACATGATTTTCTTTTAAAGCAGAGTTGTATTAACAAGATTTTTAGGATGGCTGTCATGATGGCCATAACTGATGTCAGATAGGCACCATTTGATTTTGGTCCAGCTAGATATCATAAAGTGTCTTTTAATGAAAATCCTTTGCTGATGTGACCATCCATTCATGAGAAGTAGAGAGAAGTTTTAAAAGATGGCAGCTATGGTGGCTAAATTTGTTGTCAGACTGGCAACTTGTTTACTTAACAACAACTCAACATCATAATGTCTTTCTTAAAAAGGAACCATGCTGATATTACCACCCATTTTGGAAGAGTAGCTATAGCAAGATTTTCAAGATGATTGCCAGGGCAGCCATAATGACACCAGACAGGTACCACCTTAATTTGGGACCAATTAGATATCACAAGTCTTTTAGCGAGAGCCCCATGTCAACATGACCATCCATACAGAAGAAGTAGCCAAAAATGTTTTTTCAAAATGGCCTCTGTGGTGGCCATATTGGACATCAGATCAGTACCATTTTACCAAGTAGATATCATTAGAAGTATAGTGAAAACTACATGTTGATATGAATATCCATTCTTGAGGAGTAGCAATAACAAGGTCTCAATATGACTGCCATGGTAGTCATGTCAGATTGGCTCTTTTAGTGAAAATTTGTTTCTTTCAGGCTCTACATACTTTCACCTCAATGACCCTCTTACACTAGTATTTCACACATCTTACACAGCATTTCATCATCTTACAGTGTCATTTCACACATTTTACACTAGTATTTCTCCATCTTACAGTGTCATTTCACATATCTTGCACTATCATTTCACCATTTTACAGTAATATTTCACGTATCTTACACTATAATTTCACCATTTTACAGTGACATTTCAAACACTGTACACTAGCATTTTGCCATCTTACAGTGTCATTTCACACATTTTACACTAGAAATTCTCCATCTTACAGTGACATTTCACATATCTTGCACTACCATTTCACCATATTACAGTGACATTTCAAACACTGTACACTAGCATTTCACACATCTTACACTATAATTTCACCATTTTACAGTGATATTTTGCATATCTTACACTATAATTTCACCATATTACAGCGACATTTCGAACACTGTACACTAGCATTTTGCCATCTTACAGTGTCATTTCACACATTTTACACCAGAAATTCTCCATCTTAGTGACATTTCACATATCTTGCACTACCATTTCACCATTTTACAGTTACATTTCACGTATTTTACACTATAATTTCACCATTTTAAAGTGACATTTAAAACACTATACACTAGCATTTCACCATCTTACACTGACATTTCATATATATATTATTTTAAACTCAAATTTCAACATCCTACAATGACAATAAAACATCTTACAATTCCTACCATTTCATGCATCTTACATGAGCATTTTACCATCCTTTCACACTTCTAACACTAACATTTCATCATTCTACAATGACATTTCACACATCAAACACTAACATTTCATCATTCTACAATGACATTTCACACATCTAACACAAACATTTCATCAACCTACAGACATTTCACACATCTAACACTAACATTTCATCATTCTACAGACATTTCACACATCTAACACTAACATTTCATCATTCTACAATGAAATTTTACACATCTAACACTAACATTTCATCATTCTACAATGACATTTCACACATCTAACACTAACATTTCATCAACCTACAGACATTTCACGCATCTAACATGAACATTTCATTATCCTACAATGATATTTCACACATCTAACACTTACATTTCATCAACCTACAGACATTTCACACATCTAACACGAACATTTCATCAACCTACAGACATTTCACACATCTAACACTAACATTTCATCATTCTACAATGACATTTCACACATCTAACACTTACATTTCATCAACCTACAGACATTTCACACATCTAACACGAACATTTCATCAACCTACAGACATTTCACACATCTAACACTAACATTTCATCATTCTACATTGACATTTCACACATCTAACACTAACATTTCATCAACCTACAGACATTTCACACATCTAACATGAACATTTCATTATCCTACAATGATATTTCACACATCTAACACTTACATTTCATCAACCTACAGACATTTCACACTTCTAATACTAACATTTCATCATTCTACAATGACATTTCACACATCTAACACTATGATTTCATCATCCTACAATGACATTTCACACATCTAACACTATGATTTCATCATCCTACAATGACATTTCACACTAATACTAACATTTCATCATTCTACAATGACATTTCACACATCTAACACTAACATTTCATCAACCTACAGACATTTCACGCATCTAACATGAACATTTCATTATCCTACAATGATATTTCACACATCTAACACTTACATTTCATCAACCTACAGACATTTCACACTTCTAATACTAACATTTCATCATCCTACAGACATTTCACGCATCTAACACTATGATTTCATCATCCTACAATGACATTTCACACATCTAACACTATGATTTCATCATCCTACAATGACATTTCACACTAATACTAACATTTCATCATTCTACAATGACATTTCACACATCTAACACTATGATTTCATCATCCTACAATGACATTTCACACATCTAACACTATGATTTCATCATCCTACAATGACATTTCACACATCTAACACTATGATTTCATCATCCTACAATGACATTTCACACATCTAACACTATGATTTCATCATCCTACAATGACATTTCACACTAATACTAACATTTCATCATTCTACAATGACATTTCACACATCTAACACTAACATTTCATCAACCTACAGACATTTCACGCATCTAACATGAACATTTCATTATCCTACAATGATATTTCACACATCTAACACTTACATTTCATCAACCTACAGACATTTCACACTTCTAATACTAACATTTCATCATCCTACAGACATTTCACGCATCTAACACTATGATTTCATCATCCTACAATGACATTTCACACATCTAACACTATGATTTCATCATCCTACAATGACATTTCACACTAATACTAACATTTCATCATTCTACAATGACATTTCACACATCTAACACTAACATTTCATCAACCTACAGACATTTCACGCATCTAACATGAACATTTCATTATCCTACAATGATATTTCACACATCTAACACTTACATTTCATCAACCTACAGACATTTCACACTTCTAATACTAACATTTCATCATCCTACAATGACATTTCACACATCTAACACTATGATTTCATCATCCTACAATGACATTTCACACATCTAACACTATGATTTCATCATCCTACAATGACATTTCACACTAATACTAACATTTCATCATTCTACAATGACATTTCACACATCTAACACTAACATTTCATCAACCTACAGACATTTCACGCATCTAACATGAACATTTCATTATCCTACAATGATATTTCACACATCTAACACTTACATTTCATCAACCTACAGACATTTCACACTTCTAATACTAACATTTCATCATCCTACAGACATTTCACGCATCTAACACTATGATTTCATCATCCTACAATGACATTTCACACATCTAACACTATGATTTCATCATCCTACAATGACATTTCACACTAATACTAACATTTCATCATTCTACAATGACATTTCACACATCTAACACTAACATTTCATCAACCTACAGACATTTCACGCATCTAACATGAACATTTCATTATCCTACAATGATATTTCACACATCTAACACTAACATTTCATCAACCTACAGACATTTCACACATCTAACATGAACATTTCATTATCCTACAATGATATTTCACACATCTAACACTTACATTTCATCAACCTACAGACATTTCACACTTCTAATACTAACATTTCATCATTCTACAATGACATTTCACACATCTAACACTATGATTTCATCATCCTACAATGACATTTCACACATCTAACACTATGATTTCATCATCCTACAATGACATTTCACACTAATACTAACATTTCATCATTCTACAATGACATTTCACACATCTAACACTAACATTTCATCAACCTACAGACATTTCACGCATCTAACATGAACATTTCATTATCCTACAATGATATTTCACACATCTAACACTTACATTTCATCAACCTACAGACATTTCACACTTCTAATACTAACATTTCATCATCCTACAGACATTTCACGCATCTAACACTATGATTTCATCATCCTACAATGACATTTCACACATCTAACACTATGATTTCATCATCCTACAATGACATTTCACACTAATACTAACATTTCATCATTCTACAATGACATTTCACACATCTAACACTATGATTTCATCATCCTACAATGACATTTCACACATCTAACACTATGATTTCATCATCCTACAATGACATTTCACACATCTAACACTATGATTTCATCATCCTACAATGACATTTCACACATCTAACACTATGATTTCATCATCCTACAATGACATTTCACACTAATACTAACATTTCATCATTCTACAATGACATTTCACACATCTAACACTAACATTTCATCAACCTACAGACATTTCACGCATCTAACATGAACATTTCATTATCCTACAATGATATTTCACACATCTAACACTTACATTTCATCAACCTACAGACATTTCACACTTCTAATACTAACATTTCATCATCCTACAGACATTTCACGCATCTAACACTATGATTTCATCATCCTACAATGACATTTCACACATCTAACACTATGATTTCATCATCCTACAATGACATTTCACACTAATACTAACATTTCATCATTCTACAATGACATTTCACACATCTAACACTAACATTTCATCAACCTACAGACATTTCACGCATCTAACATGAACATTTCATTATCCTACAATGATATTTCACACATCTAACACTTACATTTCATCAACCTACAGACATTTCACACTTCTAATACTAACATTTCATCATCCTACAATGACATTTCACACATCTAACACTATGATTTCATCATCCTACAATGACATTTCACACATCTAACACTATGATTTCATCATCCTACAATGACATTTCACACTAATACTAACATTTCATCATTCTACAATGACATTTCACACATCTAACACTAACATTTCATCAACCTACAGACATTTCACGCATCTAACATGAACATTTCATTATCCTACAATGATATTTCACACATCTAACACTTACATTTCATCAACCTACAGACATTTCACACTTCTAATACTAACATTTCATCATCCTACAGACATTTCACGCATCTAACACTATGATTTCATCATCCTACAATGACATTTCACACATCTAACACTATGATTTCATCATCCTACAATGACATTTCACACTAATACTAACATTTCATCATTCTACAATGACATTTCACACATCTAACACTAACATTTCATCAACCTACAGACATTTCACGCATCTAACATGAACATTTCATTATCCTACAATGATATTTCACACATCTAACACTTACATTTCATCAACCTACAGACATTTCACACTTCTAATACTAACATTTCATCATCCTACAATGACATTTCACACATCTAACACTATGATTTCATCATCCTACAATGACATTTCACACATCTAACACTATGATTTCATCATCCTACAATGACATTTCACACTAATACTAACATTTCATCATTCTACAATGACATTTCACACATCTAACACTAACATTTCATCAACCTACAGACATTTCACGCATCTAACATGAACATTTCATTATCCTACAATGATATTTCACACATCTAACACTTACATTTCATCAACCTACAGACATTTCACACTTCTAATACTAACATTTCATCATCCTACAGACATTTCACGCATCTAACACTATGATTTCATCATCCTACAATGACATTTCACACTTCTAATACTAACATTTCATCATTCTACAATGACATTTCACACATCTAACACTATGATTTCATCATCCTACAATGACATTTCACACATCTAATACTAACATTTCATCATCCTACAATGACATTTCACACATCTAACACTATGATTTCATCATCCTACAATGACATTTCACACTTCTAATACTAACATTTCATCATTCTACAATGACATTTCACACATCTAACACTAACATTTCATCATCCTACAATGACATTTCACACATCTAACACTATGATTTCATCATCCTACAATGACATTTCACACATCTAACACTATGATTTCATCATCCTACAATGACATTTCACACTAATACTAACATTTCATCATCCTACAGACATTTCACGCATCTAACACTATGATTTCATCATCCTACAATGACATTTCACACTTCTAATACTAACATTTCATCATTCTACAATGACATTTCACACATCTAACACTAACATTTCATCATCCTACAATGACATTTCACACATCTAACACTATGATTTCATCATCCTACAATGACATTTCACACTAATACTAACATTTCATCATCCTACAGACATTTCACGCATCTAACACTATGATTTCATCATCCTACAATGACATTTCACACTTCTAATACTAACATTTCATCATTCTACAATGACATTTCACACATCTAACACTATGATTTCATCATCCTACAATGACATTTCACACATCTAACACTATGATTTCATCATCCTACAATGACATTTCACACTAATACTAACATTTCATCATCCTACAGACATTTCACGCATCTAACACTATGATTTCATCATCCTACAATGACATTTCACACTAATACTAACATTTCATCATCCTACAGACATTTCACGCATCTAACACTATGATTTCATCATCCTACAATGACATTTCACACATCTAACACTATGATTTCATCATCCTACAATGACATTTCACACTAATACTAACATTTCATCATTCTACAATGACATTTCACACATCTAACACTAACATTTCATCAACCTACAGACATTTCACGCATCTAACATGAACATTTCATTATCCTACAATGATATTTCACACATCTAACACTTACATTTCATCAACCTACAGACATTTCACACTTCTAATACTAACATTTCATCATCCTACAGACATTTCACGCATCTAACACTATGATTTCATCATCCTACAATGACATTTCACACTTCTAATACTAACATTTCATCATTCTACAATGACATTTCACACATCTAACACTATGATTTCATCATCCTACAATGACATTTCACACATCTAATACTAACATTTCATCATCCTACAATGACATTTCACACATCTAACACTATGATTTCATCATCCTACAATGACATTTCACACTTCTAATACTAACATTTCATCATTCTACAATGACATTTCACACATCTAACACTAACATTTCATCATCCTACAATGACATTTCACACATCTAACACTATGATTTCATCATCCTACAATGACATTTCACACATCTAACACTATGATTTCATCATCCTACAATGACATTTCACACTAATACTAACATTTCATCATCCTACAGACATTTCACGCATCTAACACTATGATTTCATCATCCTACAATGACATTTCACACTTCTAATACTAACATTTCATCATTCTACAATGACATTTCACACATCTAACACTAACATTTCATCATCCTACAATGACATTTCACACATCTAACACTATGATTTCATCATCCTACAATGACATTTCACACTAATACTAACATTTCATCATCCTACAGACATTTCACGCATCTAACACTATGATTTCATCATCCTACAATGACATTTCACACTTCTAATACTAACATTTCATCATTCTACAATGACATTTCACACATCTAACACTATGATTTCATCATCCTACAATGACATTTCACACATCTAACACTATGATTTCATCATCCTACAATGACATTTCACACTAATACTAACATTTCATCATCCTACAGACATTTCACGCATCTAACACTATGATTTCATCATCCTACAATGACATTTCACACTAATACTAACATTTCATCATTCTACAATGACATTTCACACATCTAACACTAACATTTCATCATTCTACAATGACATTTCACACATCTAACACTATGATTTCATCATCCTACAATGACATTTCACACTAATACTAACATTTCATCATCCTACAGACATTTCACGCATCTAACACTATGATTTCATCATCCTACAATGACATTTCACACTTCTAATACTAACATTTCATCATTCTACAATGACATTTCACACATCTAACACTAACATTTCATCATCCTACAATGACATTTCACACATCTAACACTATGATTTCATCATCCTACAATGACATTTCACACTTCTAATACTAACATTTCATCATTCTACAATGACATTTCACACATCTAACACTATGATTTCATCATCCTACAATGACATTTCACACATCTAACACTATGATTTCATCATCCTACAATGACATTTCACACTAATACTAACATTTCATCATCCTACAGACATTTCACGCATCTAACACTATGATTTCATCATCCTACAATGACATTTCACACTTCTAATACTAACATTTCATCATTCTACAATGACATTTCACACATCTAACACTAACATTTCATCATCCTACAATGACATTTCACACATCTAACACTATGATTTCATCATCCTACAATGACATTTCACACTTCTAATACTAACATTTCATCATTCTACAATGACATTTCACACATCTAACACTATGATTTCATCATCCTACAATGACATTTCACACATCTAACACTATGATTTCATCATCCTACAATGACATTTCACACTAATACTAACATTTCATCATCCTACAGACATTTCACGCATCTAACACTATGATTTCATCATCCTACAATGACATTTCACACTTCTAATACTAACATTTCATCATTCTACAATGACATTTCACACATCTAACACTAACATTTCATCATCCTACAATGACATTTCACACATCTAACACTATGATTTCATCATCCTACAATGACATTTCACACTAATACTAACATTTCATCATCCTACAGACATTTCACGCATCTAACACTATGATTTCATCATCCTACAATGACATTTCACACTTCTAATACTAACATTTCATCATTCTACAATGACATTTCACACATCTAACACTAACATTTCATCATCCTACAATGACATTTCACACATCTAACACTATGATTTCATCATCCTACAATGACATTTCACACATCTAACACTATGATTTCATCATCCTACAATGACATTTCACACATCTAACACTATGATTTCATCATCCTACAATGACATTTCACACTAATACTAACATTTCATCATCCTACAGACATTTCACGCATCTAACACTATGATTTCATCATCCTACAATGACATTTCACACTTCTAATACTAACATTTCATCATTCTACAATGACATTTCACACATCTAACACTAACATTTCATCATCCTACAATGACATTTCACACATCTAACACTATGATTTCATCATCCTACAATGACATTTCACACATCTAACACTATGATTTCATCATCCTACAATGACATTTCACACTAATACTAACATTTCATCATCCTACAGACATTTCACGCATCTAACACTATGATTTCATCATCCTACAATGACATTTCACACTTCTAATACTAACATTTCATCATTCTACAATGACATTTCACACATCTAACACTATGATTTCATCATCCTACAATGACATTTCACACATCTAACACTATGATTTCATCATCCTACAATGACATTTCACACTAATACTAACATTTCATCATCCTACAGACATTTCACGCATCTAACACTATGATTTCATCATCCTACAATGACATTTCACACTTCTAATACTAACATTTCATCATTCTACAATGACATTTCACACATCTAACACTAACATTTCATCATCCTACAATGACATTTCACACATCTAACACTATGATTTCATCATCCTACAATGACATTTCACACTTCTAATACTAACATTTCATCATTCTACAATGACATTTCACACATCTAACACTATGATTTCATCATCCTACAATGACATTTCACACATCTAACACTATGATTTCATCATCCTACAATGACATTTCACACTAATACTAACATTTCATCATCCTACAGACATTTCACGCATCTAACACTATGATTTCATCATCCTACAATGACATTTCACACTTCTAATACTAACATTTCATCATTCTACAATGACATTTCACACATCTAACACTAACATTTCATCATCCTACAATGACATTTCACACATCTAACACTATGATTTCATCATCCTACAATGACATTTCACACTTCTAATACTAACATTTCATCATTCTACAATGACATTTCACACATCTAACACTATGATTTCATCATCCTACAATGACATTTCACACATCTAACACTATGATTTCATCATCCTACAATGACATTTCACACTTCTAATACTAACATTTCATCATCC
Source organism: Sinohyriopsis cumingii (assembly GCA_028554795.2). NCBI lineage: Eukaryota > Metazoa > Mollusca > Bivalvia > Unionida > Unionidae > Sinohyriopsis > Sinohyriopsis cumingii. The sequence goes on along the minus strand of CM068833.1, from coordinate 1,464,919 downwards.
TACAATGACATTTCACACATCTAACACTATGATTTCATCATCCTACAATGACATTTCACACATCTAACACTATGATTTCATCATCCTACAATGACATTTCACATGACTTGTCTCTGTGCATTTCAAGTAGTGCTCAAGAGTGCGAACGAGATCTTGCATGGATGCTGTTATTGACCTGTCTATGGAAAGAATGAATGATGACTCTTTGGTTACCGACAGATGGTAGCCAATTTTGGGCTACAAACCCTGGTTGTGTCAAGAGATCCACCAAACCCTCCAATCTGAACTGACAAAGAGTTCAGATCAAGATAATGGGCTTGCTTACAATGCATGTGGACACAAAAGCTATAAGAAAACATGACTTATATGATAGTGATTTTAGTGATGTGTAGAGTAGAGGTTCAAATGGATTCGGATTGGTTCCATCTGGAAATAGGGTGATGGATTTTGGTTGATTGAAATCATGTATATATGCTGCCCAAAATCATATCTGCCGTAATGCCAGTACGTGTCCAGTATGATGGGGCAGTAGCTTTTGATAGGGATTGGGGCCAACTGATTCTCCTCAAAAAGCCAGAAAGAAAAAAAGTCAGCCAGTTAAGGGACTGAGGCATGCAAGGGATGATGTTAGTATGGTACAGTCCCTTAAAAAAACACACCACTTTCCCTCATAAGCCTTCAGAGTGGAGGGCTTCTTGTTTTTGAGATTCGCTCCACAATTGATGGCTTTAATTGTTTGTCTTGCAAGTCTGTCCTGATAAGAGTTGAGCATGTAGAAGAAGAGGACAGTCTGGGCAGGTAAAGACCATCCATGACCATGGTTGCTGGATAAGATTCAGGTTGTCTGGAATCTTATTGCCTATTTATCACTAGAACAAGTAGACTGGTGACTGAGGACTTGTCTCACCTGAGAGGGGCTATCATAATCACCTTGCCATTCTAACTCTGTAATGTCTGGATTATTTTCAGTCTCAGCATCGTGGGCAGGGAATCAAATCCCCACAATGCCTATCAAATGATTGACAATGCATCCAGGGCCCAAGCTTTTGAGTTTGAAAGAATATTCCATATCAAATGACTTGACCCCTTCTGGACAGAGTGGACATTGAGTTTGCCAGGAATGTGTCTAATTTGTATGTTGATATGGAGACTGTTGCACTAATGTAGAAACTGCCAGATCAGAACACAGGCTGGATGATTTGGACTGTTTTTGGATCAGGGTCTATCTTTTCAGAAGTGAAAGGCATTGATGACAGCCTTCATTTCAAGGTTGTTGATGTGTAGAGGCCATTCCCATGTGTTGCTGATGGTAGTGAAGGTTGTCAACCTGTGGGCACCCAACTGTAAGTACTGGTGTCAGTACCTACCCTTGTTTCTGTTAGGAGCTTCTCTAGTGGGATTCCAATGGTCACCTAACTTGGGTTGCACCAATGATGCAGGAATGATTGAATCTCGGGCATGACCATGGCTGATCAAGGGACCTGAAACAGGGTGCTATTGTGCTTGCAATGTTTGTATATAAAAAAAGCCAAGTTTGAGCATGTCCACACTGAATAAACTGAGGAGTGGCAAAAATTCTCTCACTAAAATCCAAGTATCTGTTGGAAATGGACACCGCAGTCGCACCAGATTCCAGCTGGGTAAAAATTCCATGTTCAGATGATTTTTGTTGTTGTGGGGTTTAACGCCATTCTACAGCACGATAGGCTATACATGGCGGCCAGTATTAATGGTGGAGGAAGAACCCGGAAAACCCCGGAAAGAACCACCGACCCACGAGAAGCTACTGGCAAGCTTTCTCACATGCCCACATTGGCTGAATCTTAGACTCGAACCGCAGCAGACAGAGGTGAGATGGCAGTGATCCGTAACGAAGAGCGCTTTAGACCACTCGGCCACTCGGGGCCCCCCCATGTTCAGATGAACAAAATTCTGGGATGGATGAAGGTCTGACTTTCCCAGATCAATAGAAAGCCTGGATGACCAAAAGGAGAAGGGAGATTGCTCCTGACTTGGGGTAGAATAGAACTTACATGTTTCTGGACGATGTTGTCCGGGTACTCTGCCATTGTTGTAAATGACATTGATCGGAACATGGTGACAATGTAATCCATAATTTCAGTAAAGGCCAAAGGGAGAACATGGAACTGATAAAATGTGTTGCGGTGAGCAGAATGGAGAAAAATTTTGTGCCACAGGATGAATAGGGATGTGAAAATATCTGTCAGTCAGATCGAGATGGATGGCATAGTCGTCCCACCGAGCACAGGCGTGGATTGTACTTGCCATCTCCACCTTGAATTGGTTGAGGCGACTCCACTCAAAGATGGGTCTCAACTTACTGTTTTCTTTCTGAAAAGAATCAGCCTTGAATAAAACTGAAAGGATTGTGGTCTTTGCACAAGCTCTACCACCTGTTGTTTTGTTTTTTTAAGTGACTGTATCTCCTGTTGTAGAAAGGCATTATTTTCCTGATCTGATGCTATGTCTGTAAATAGGCAATGAATGTGATTCATGAACAAAACCTGAAGCCCATCCAAATAACCTGGATCACCCCCCAACCCCATTCTGAGTGAATAGGTAGATCCAGTGAAGTCAAAATTCAGTTTCTTACCACCTCTATATGATTGCTTCCTAGGGATCGATATTGGTGCATATGTGATTGAGAAGATCCCCTGTCCTGAGGCATTTAACATCCCTTCAAACTGGTGTGGACTGAGTGGTTCCAAAAGCCCAAGCAAGTTGAATGGTGAGGTGGAAGGAAAGTTCCCAAGCTGCCTGCCTCTGAACTTCTTCTGTTCTTCCTCCAAAGCAATGGTAACCTGAACATGGCTGTCCAGAAAGGAAGGGTATGACAAGGTTTGAGATGTGGATCACAGACATGTAACACATTGTATCAGAAGTAAACTGTCTGAACTAGTCAAAGTATCAGCCATGGTATGGTGAGCAGCTTTGATCAATGACTCTAGAAATCCTGGCCATTGCCTCCCAAGTGAGGCTTCAGTTAGGTGTCTCTGTAGAGTCTGAAAGGTGCCAATGAGGCCAACAATGAAGATGGTACAATGACATCCCAAAACCAGCTAAACCAAGCATGAAGCACATTTGTCTGTCTTATAAAACAGACAAGTGGACATAGGAACAGCTGTTATAATTTTGTTAAGTGCAGGGAGATTAGTACTGAAGGTATTTGTTGCCTTAAGCCCATCTCTTCCTCTTCGTAGAGATCTACCAATTCTTTAGTGGAGGGCATTATGAAGCAGCCAACACCCTAAAAATGTCCTTGAAAGTGGCTTGAATGCTAAACTTCAGTCCATTCCATGGCTGTGTCCGAGTATGATGTAAAGGATATTTGATCTGAAGGAGTTCCATTGCACTCACTGTGTGAGTGTGTGTATGATTTTGATTTTTAACGTAGCTTTAACAATTTTTCAGTCATATCGCTACGATGTCTGCAATGTGGCAGTTTATAGTGATGTCTAGCACTGGGGCTTAATGCTGCAGACATGTAGCATCATGTCCCACCCAGTCACATTATCCTGACACCAGGTCAACCAGTCCTAACACTAGCCTCTTAATGCTGAGTGCCAAGCGAGGCAGCTGTTAGTACTATTTTTGTTCTTCTTTGGTAAGACTTGGCCAGGGTTTAAACCCGCAAACTCCTGCACCCAAGGTGGATGCTCTAACCACTAGGCCATTGGAGCAGTCCACCCAACTGTGTATACTTGCAGCTTTGGGGAAGACATACCAGGTGGTCTGACAATTCAATTCCATCCCTATGAAACTTTCACTAGCTCTCCACTGTGGACAAACATGAACCTACAAGTCTGGACCTGCTGGCTAGTTTGCCCAGCAAATCGTTGGACTGTAAGCTGGTTGCATAGAAAGTGGTCAGGTTATCCCTGTTACTTAATGAAGGAATCAAAAAGGTCAGGTCGCATTCAAAATTGATACACTATGCTTTGAACTATGCATTTCAAATATTTAGTTGATCATTCTAATGAAACTATACAAGGAAAAAAACAAAGCATAAATCAGCAATGCAGCATGTTAAAAACAAGCTAAAACCAACTCTGTTACAAACAGTGCAAGTGAAAAAGTCAAAGTCATGAGGTCAACGATAGCACGGTGTGACATGGTCTTACAAGGACAAAGTCACTAAATGAGACAAAATCACTCATATTTTAAAAAAGACAACCTGAAGCAGAATGATTAATCCACACAATAAATCCAACAGGAATGTTGGAGGAGTCAAAAATGGCTTGGACTGTGGGAGGATAAACTGGATGATGTTATCCAGTACAGCAGCGAAGTTAAAAGCTAGTGTCGGAGGGAGGTAACAGGCAAGAGTTATTGTCCTTTGTCTACTGAAATAGAAAGAAAGACGATTTTTGTCACTTAGTAGGGCTGGATTTGTGAGGTAGACGGCTAATATTCCTACGGTAATGTGACTGAGTAATGAATTTGAATTTGAAATAGATTCTGCAATTCTAAATCACAAACTAATACATGAATGTAATCCATTTTAAGGCCAATGATACCGAAACCTGGCATTGTTAAGAAAAAAAATCCAAACTGAATAAGCACTGTTCATTCATCACAACGTGTATTTCTGGCTTACTTACCACAAGTCACCCATATACCGATAAGATTTCACTATTAGGTAACAAAGAAACTAAGTTTCAGCTATCTGAATTCCCTCTTAAAACTGATTCTACAATAATGTAACAATGTAACTGCTGTAATGGACCTTATCAGTGGGCACATTAAGTAAGTGAGCATCTACTAGTGATTGTCCTCTGCTGTCTGATGATTGGATAAGCAACTGTGGGCTGCAATGGTGCATTTCAGTTACTATTTTTGCATGACAAATAAGACAAACTTATTTATTTACACATGGATGGCAACAGATCATAGAATGGATTAACAGCAAGATGTCTTTTTGTTGTTGTTGTTGTTGTAGGGTTTAACGCCATTTTTCAGCACACGATACTATACATGGCGGCCAGTATTAATGGTGGAGGAAGAACCTGGGAAAACCCTGGAAAGAACCACTGACTCAAAAGAAGCTACTTGCAAGATTTCTCACATACCCACATTGGCTGAATCTGAGACTCGAACCCATGCAGACAGAGATGAGATGGAAATGATCCGTAATGGAGAGTGCTTTAGACTACTCGGCCACTCGGGGCCCACAAGATGTCTTTTAATGATTGGCAAAGTTTGTCTACAGAGCTTTAGTGCTAGAGGCAATTTTGGACTGTGTACTGTTACTCAATAATTTACACATTACATTACATTAGTGACATAGGTCATTTCTGGTGTACTGTCATATGCATCCAGTAAGATCTTTAATATTTCTTATTTATTCTTAGAAATTGAAGAAAATGTGCTTTTAATCTTTAAAACACCTTAAAAAGAAAGTGATACAAGTGCATTTATGCAAGCAGAAGTTGTTCAATAGTGGGTGGCATAGTTTAAAATACTGCTGAAACTCTGCAAATCGAGCATGCAATACACTGATCACTAGTCTATGCTTGGTCTCCATCAATCAAATGTTTGCCTATTGTAAACCAAAGCTAAAACTATGCATCAATAATATCGGCTTACCAAATGTTTTAGATGCTACAAGTTCATTTGTGATGTGTGATGTGATTTTGATTTTTAACGTAGCTTTAACAATTTTTCAGTCATATCGCTATGATGTCTGCAGTGTGGCAGTTTATAGTGATGTCTAGCACTGGGGCTTCATGCCGCAGACATGTAGCATGATGTCCCACCCAGTCACATTATCCTGACACCCTGATGACCAGTCCTAACACTAACCTCTTAATGCTGAACGCCAAGCAAGGCAGCTGTTAGTACCATTTTTTTAAAGTTTCTGGTATGACTCGGCCGGGGATCAAACCCACAACCTCCCGCATCCGAGGCGGATGCTCTAACCACTAGGACCTTGGAGCAGTACAAGTTCATTTAAGTATGGATTTAGCAGCAGAAGGCAAGAATCAACCACTAGGAATTTGTCTACTAAATGCACTTAAGGGCTTTAAATGTCCCAAAAAGGAAGGAAATTATGGTACATACTCAGGCTGTCCAGGATTAATGGAAAAAGACCCTGCCATGAAGTGAGCAAGAGTTTATGTTTTGTTCAGCATACCCAGGGTCCCCCAGTCATTCAAAATGCATTATTCAAAGCCAATTTTAAAAAAGACCAAATAACATCATGTGAAACAAGCTGAGAGCATATTACTTGCACCAGTCAGGTTACTGCTAGTAAAAAAAATATACCCCTCTTTATTATGATAACCCTGATTGCCTGAACATTTAGAAAGCTGAGTGCACAATCAGTTATTCACCATGTTAGAGGGGCCAGAAGTAGTTGATTTCTGTCTGATGACACCATTACACACTGACTGCTTTCTTCTGAGAAAACACAGCACTTGACATACAATCACAGGGCCAAGGCAAAGACACTCCGAGGGCAAGGGCAAAGGCAAAGTTTCATCTGAGGTTAAGCAATTGCCAAGTAGTCTGTTTTCTCTTACCAAATCACCCTCATTTTAGATAAAATGTCAACATATCTAAAATGGGTTGGAAAAGGTTGGAGAAAACTGGGACTAACTGCCATGTGAATTGTTACTTCTGGGGCCATTGACTGGATATACTGTAGTATCATCTATTTTCGTTGGGCTCAATTTTTGTGGTTTTGTTTTAAAAAAAGACATTTTCGTGGGTACTTAAATTCATGGTTTTGCCTGTACAAGTTTGTATATTAGTAGGTATTTAATTTCATGGTTTAACATCTACAAATACCCAAAATAAAGAATACAAAAGAATAAAACTTGCAGATGCAAATGGCAGTCACTTTAATGTGTAAAGCAATACTACCACCTGTATGAGCACAAATCAAAGACCTGGCAGGTTCAATACTTGCACCGTGTTTTCAACCAAATGAATAACATCAGTCAAAGATGACGCAGCCAACAACATTAAAACCATACTTCAATCTCTGTGAGCACAAATAAAACACCTGTCAAGATTAATCACTTTCGCCATGTTTTCGTTTGAGTGCTCAGCATCAAAGGAAGCCAATGCAGCCAACAACACTAGGCCAATCGGTTATTAAAGAATTGGTATGCTAAACAGGTCATGGATGCCATTAAGGAAAAAGATGTTACTGGTGATGATCAGTGCACATTATTAGTAAACCTTGCAACCTCATTAATCAAGCCAATTCACGTTGAATGGATAATTGCAGCTCATGCAACAATGAGTGAAAGATAGGACCTAATTATCATTGCACAGTATTAGTAAACCTTGCAACCTCATTAATCAAGCCAATTCACGCTGAATGAATATTTGCAGCTCACACAACAATGAGTGAAAGATAGGACCTAATTATCAATGGTTTTGAGAAAGCTGGACTTGTTTAATTCAGCAATTTGGGGATTATTTACCTGAGAAGCATTTGTGAGTACCATGAGACCTGATTTACACGATGTTGATACAGTAGCTTTGTCCAAAAATCTGTTAAGTTTGAGCTTTAATACTCTGCTGTAATTAGTGTATATAGAGAGCATTTCATTAATAATAGGGTTTCAAGAAATAGTTATAGTATTTTACAGGATTGTTGTTCTTTTGGACGCAAAATGGATAGATAAAATGAAATGTGCTTTCAGAAGGATTTAAATGTTTCAACAACAGTTGTACTCAAGTGAAGGATCGATTTGAATAAGTATTAAATGTAATTGTTATATGCTGTTATTTTGGTATCACTATTGTTTGAATACCTTTTGCTTTTTCTCTTTTTTCTCTCTGTCCTAACTTACCTCACATATTGATTTAAGGCAGTGAGTGTAAAATTACATCTATCGGATACCTTATCGAATGTGTGCATTGAAACAATATAAAATGATTTGTAATTCTTGTTTCAAAAGGTTAAAATAAAAAATAAAACAAAAACAGATAAAAGCTAATATTTAATTACCAGATTACAATATTGACCTTGATTTATCAAATACTAGTATCTGTGTTAATCTCTAGGAATGAAACTGTAAGAAAATGGGGTGAGGGTCATAATAGTGGGTCATCATCCTACGTGGCATATTTTTTGTTGAGGATTTAAAGTCATGGTTTGGGAAAAGCACGAAAATTGGTCCCCCAAGAAAATTGATGATGCTACAGTAAATTGACTTATGGGTTGTTTTCCTATCTGGTACACTGAACAAGCATTGAATGGCAATTGTGTTTTAATCTTATTTAGGTGTTTGATATTTTTTTTCTCTGATGTTGAGAACTTTTAGACTCAAGACTGAGTTTCAAGAGGATCCATCAATAAAAGGCATGATCACATGAGTTGAAAATTTTACAAAAGTTAAGCTTTGAAAAATATTTAATTTGCTGAATAAGCAATAAAGTACTTATCTGAATTTTGAATTTGCATTTGTTTTATTTTTCCTGTCTTTTGTTTATGTTAATGCATTGATGTAAATATATGCATGTCAAACATAGCTGCTGTATCAGTCCTTGACTAATGTGGACCAAGCCAATCTGGGCTCCTACTGGTCCTGGATTTGTGTGGACCTGGATAATATTTTGTCTATTGAATGGAATTTGTGTGGACCCAGATAATATTTTGTCTATTGGACTGAAATTTGTGTGGACCTAGGCAATCTGGGGTCCTAATGGTCCTGGATTTGTGTGGACCTGGATAATATGTTGTCTATAGGACTGGAATTTTTTGTAGACCTAGGCAATCTGGGATCCTACTGGTGCTGGATTTGTGTGGACCTAGACAATTAGATGTCCTACTGGTTCTGAATTTTCTGGGCAATTTGGGGTCCTACTGGTCCTGGATTTGTGCATACTTGGGCAATTTGGGGTCTATACTAGTCTTGGATCAGTGAATCAAAAATGAAATTTACAAGCCCCGACTACTACTATTAGTACTAATGATAATAATAGAAAGTTAGATTGCTTGAGAAATGGACATTTCTTGTGTATTTAAAAAATTGATACTTTACACACATTTATCAATGATTTACACTGGTCTAGGTTAAATGGTGCATGTTACTGTTTTCTAGGAAATGATTAAAAAAATAAAGACTTGGATAATTCAAGCTGCAGTTTTTTCTAGGGGAAAGTGATGCTTAAGTGACCACAAAATGCACTTTTCCACACAATAATATGTAACTGCTTTCTCACATTAGGACTAACAATGTTAAAGTGTCACAAGTGAAAGTTCCTATACATACCTATTGCTGCCATTTTCTATCAGTGGTACAGAGTGACTGTGGACTTGCAGCCACAATGAGGTTTTGTTGACTTCTTCAGAGATGTTGACTCGGTCAGTGTTTGGCACTCTGATGCCTTGGTACTTTTCCCCAAGCTGCAGTTTCTGATCAAGGACTCGATGAGGATCATCATCCAACAGAGATTCAGCCTGGAAATGGATATTAATTAAAAGTGTGTATACTTTACATAGAGCTTTGATAAATCAAATCACAATCACCTGAATATTCATGATCTAAGACTGCTGAAGGCTCAAAACAGCCAAACACTAAAATAAAACCAGTCTAATGGTGAGTAAGTGGAAACCCACAAAAATATACCCCCCTCTGCACCCCTACTGCCCATGAATATTATCTCCCTCAGAAACTAGACCTGATGCCAATAGTAAGTAAAAAAAAGCAACAATTCTATAAAATGTAAGGAAAAACAGTGACTGGTCAAAACATTTTTACTACAATATATACCAAATATTGGAGAAATCCTTCACCAACACAAGCTGAATAACTCAAATAACAAGAGGTCCAATCAGGCTTCACCTCAATCAACTGTCATTCACTGTCAGCCAAAATGAAAATGAATTATTAAAGCCTTTGGTTGAAAGACAAGAGCTTTTCAGGATATTTTCCAACTATTTGGCAGCAATTGGTTGTATTTGACATTTTCTTTAACTGTGTCTCTACTTACATGTAAGGAATGTTTGCTAGCCTTGATGGTGCATTGACATCTTCTGTATGAATGTGAATGGTGTTCAGTCACAACTTATCATCCTGTTTTGATATGGTCAGGCAGTTTTGGAGAGAAAGTCGTTCTATTACAGTTTTTAATTCACTTTGCTGTAAAGCCAAGTGAGCTTATGATATGGACCTGTAGCCATCATTGTGATGGTGCTGTTTTGGGTTTAATGCCATTTCTCAACACAAAGATAGGCTATATATGGTGTCAAGTAGAACTGGTGGAGGCAGACCCAGAAAAACCTTGGTATTAACCAATGACCCAAGGGAAGCTACTCGCTAGCTTTCACACATACAGCAGGGCCCCATAGCCAATGTGCATCATCCACAGTATGTTTCTACAATTTCAACAATTGCAAGTTACCATACTGGAGTCAGTAAAACTTGGAATATGGGCTTGTATGATCAGAATCTCTGATGAGTTTCTTAACGAATCAGATCCATGCACACTAATGAGGTGTTCTTGTAACTGATTGGTTAATCTTGCTACCACTCTGGAGGCCAATCTACAGATCTGGTTTTGATCAAACTCAGAATAGATGGTTGTATCACAGAAATCTTGGATGAGTTTGATAATGTGAAAATTCACTAATGAGGTGTTCTTGCATTAGATTGGCTGACCTTGTTTCCATTCTAGTGACAATATTTCTGATCTGCATTTGATCAAACTTGGAATATATGCTTTTATCATTAAGATCTCAGAAAAGCTTGACTATGAGATCCATGCATACTTATTAGGTGATCTTACATTTGATTGGCTTAGCTTGTTACATTAATAAATCTACAGACTATAATTCTCATCCAATTTTTTTAAAAACTTGGTAAATGGGTCTATATTATCAAGATCTTGGTTGACTTCAGTTATGAGCAAGAGACTATGCATATTAATGAACAAGAGGCATAATAATGAGCAAGAGGCTGTGCATATTAATGAATAAGAGGCATACAAATGAGCAAGAGGCTGTGCATATTAATGAGCAAGATGAATGTTAATGAGGAGGCTGTGCATATTAATGAGCAAGAGGCATGTTAATGAGGATGCTGTGCATATTAATGAACAAGAGGCATAATAATGAGCAAGAGGCTGAGCATATTAATTAAGCCATAATTTTTAGAACAAATTTTTATCACAGTATTGGTAAAATCAACATACTGATTGCCTAACTATCAACAAGTCTTGATTTCGAGGTCACATGCACTGCTTATTTGGCTACACTTGTTGTTCATTTGATGTACTCTTACACAAAAGTACATCACTGGGTCTTTCTGTCTCTGAATTAAGTCATTGTAAATATCAGTACATTATCCCACCATTCTGCAGCTAGTCAAGCCTTTGAACCTGCCGTCATGTTCTCCAAATGTACTCTTACAATGACTACATATACATGTGGGGGTCTTTCAGCCACTGAATTTTCTCACTGTAAACATTCATCATGACCATCATCATCAGTCCCATAGTCTGGAAGACCGTTGGGGCACTGCACAAGACCTAACAACCAGCTTCCTCCATTCCTCTCGATTTTCCATCTTTCTCAGTGAGTTGCTCAGTGTCAAGCCTGTCCACTCTCAAATGTTATCTTCCCACCTCTTTCTCTGTTTGCCTCTCTTTCTTCCTCCTTGTACAGTGCCTTGTAGGATTGTCTTGGCAAGTCCTGATGATTGTAAGACATGCCCATACCACTGCAGTTTCCGTTCTTTCACTATGAACAGGAGGTCATCGCGAGGACCAATGGCTTGTCTTATCCTTTGCCGTATTTCTTCATTGGTGATATGGTCTTTGTATGTGACACCGAGGATCTTTCGGAAACATCTCATCTCTGTAGCCTGTATCCTTTTCTCCAGATCCATTGTTATGGTCCATGATTTGCAGGCATAGAGAAATATGGAGATCACCAGTGAGTACATCAGTCTGACTTTTGAGCTGAGTGCAATGTTCTTGTCCTTCCAGATGGGCTTCAGTTTTGTCAGCGCTGCTGTTGTCTGTGCAATCCTGGAGAGTATTTCAGGCTTTGATCCCTCATCTGTTACAGATGTCCCCAAATACTTGAAGCTGTGGACTGTTTCTAGCTTTGTACCCTGGACCCTGATATCAGTGCTGATGCCCTTTTGGTCATCATTTTGGTCTTCTCTGCACTAATTTCCATGCCATAGGCTGCAGAGGTTTTGTCAAGGTTCTCTACTAAGCTAGCTAATTCTTGCTCATTTCCTGCTAGTCCATCAATGTCATCAGCAAAACGTTAAGTTGGTGATTGTTCTGCCTCCGATGCTGACTGTCCCTGTATGTTTATCAAGTGCATCTGCCATAATTTACTCCAGAAAGATGTTGAACAGTGTGGGCGAGAGCAGACAGCCTTGTCTGACTCTGGCTGTCATTCTGAACCAGTTCCCTATGCTGCCGTTGAAGTATACTGCACTGATGGCCTTGTCATTGAGGTGCTCTATTACTGTGATGAAGTTGGCATTGATGTTGTACAGTCTCATGGTCACCATCAATGCTGCATGCCCTACCCTGTCAAATGCCTTCTTGAAATCCACAAAGACGTGGTACAGATCTTGCTGGTGTTGGAGGTACTTCTCACACAATATCCTGAGGTTGAAGATCTGCTCTGTTGTGCTGCGCCCTGCTCTGAATCCCGTCTGCTCCTCGGCAATGATCTTTTCAGCCTGAGGTTTTATTCTGTTCAGCAGTATCCTTAACATGACTTTGCTTGGATGGCTTATAAGACTGATTGTACAGTGGTTTGACACTGTTGCAAGTTGCCTTTCTTGGGGAGGGTGTTGATCAGTGATTGGGTCCATGGCGATGGCCATACTCCTGTTTGCCAGATCTTGTTGCAGATCTTTGTGAGTGCGCTAATCACTGCTTCTCCCCCCAGCTTGGATTAGTTCTGCTGGGATGTTGTCCACTCCTGCTGACTCATACTTTTCAGTGATCTCACTGTGGCTTCTACTTCTGCGTGTATGATATGGTGGTTGTTGTTGTTAGTTCCTGGAGGGATGTTCAGTACCTCTGGATCTATTGTGGCTTGGTGGTTGTAAAGTTCTGCGCAGTACTTTGTCCATCTTTTCAGAATATCTTTTTCTTCTGTGAGCCAGTTTCTGGCCTTGTCCTGTAAGGAGGTAACCTGCCGTTGTTTTGTGCTTGTTAGAACATGGACCAGTTGGCATGCTTTCCTGCTGTTGTTCCTTTTCAAGTTTCCCTCAATGTCTCTGGACATTTCTTCTATCCAGTTCTCTTTTGCTTTTTTCAAGCTTTTCTTGACTTCCTGGTTGACTGCCTTGTACTGCACTGCCCCTTTTATACTGTTCTTTTCTTCTTCAGTTCCCTCCTCTTGTCACACAAGTTCAGAGCCTCAGCTGTGACCCAGGGTTTCTTGACTGGGCGATGCCTACCGAGGATATTCCTGGCTGTTTCGGTCATTGCTGTATTGAAGGTGGTGATCAACGTGTCCCTGTCGGTATTGTCAGCATCGAGGATAGTGAGTGGTTAAAATTTTCCACCAATCATTGCCTGTAAGGCTTTTGCTACCTCGGGATCCTTCAATTTCTCGAGATCAAATTTTATTCTTGTGTGGCTCTCTTTCTTGACCTTCTTTAGATGTAGCCTGAAGGTCAACATCACCAGATCATGGTCACTTCCTATGTCTGCTCAGGGAAAGCTTCTAGTTTTGGCAATGTTTATACTTGACGTCTCTTCACCACGATGTAGTCGTTATCTGACTGTGAGGGTCTCCGCCTGGACTGTGCCATGTCCATCTTCTGGATACTTTGTGCTGGCCGAAGGTGTTTGCCAGCATAAGGTCGTTGTAACTAGCGAACTCCTGGAGCCTCAGTCCTCTCTTATTTGTCTGTGCATTGCACCAGTGCCCACATGTTCCTTTCCAGTTCTTGCAAACGTCCTCGCCTATCTTGGCATTCCAATCACCTTCCACAACCAGAATGTTTCTTCTGTGTTTTATCCACAATTTTTTGTAGCTGGTCATACAAGTCTTCCACATCTGTGTCACCATAGTCTGATGTTGGGGCATATGCCTGTATTATGGTGATGTTGAATGTAGTTGCCCTGAGGCGGATGGTGGTGAGTCGGCTTGATACTGGCCAACGTCCCATGACAGTATTCACACTGTCCTTGTGCACATGGAGCCCAACCACCTGCTCATGTTTGTCTTCTCTGCCAATGAAGTACAGTTTGTGTCCTTCCAAGGTAGTTGTTTCTCCAATGTTCTTCCATCATATCTCACAGACTTCTAGGATGTTTCAGCGGTATCTGTTCATTTCATATGTAAGCTCCTCAAGCTTTCCTGTTGCTCTCAGTGTTCTCACATTCCAGGTGCCAATGGTGATGCTGTTCCTGACACGAATCTTGCTGCTCTGAGCACCAGTCATATACTTTCCACCTCCGCCCTGGTACACGACGGAAGGCGCGGCCCTTGTTGAACCGGGCGACGACTGAGCCAGTATGGAATGGCTAATGGTTGTAATTTTTCATGTGGTGTGTCTAGGGCAGCTGTCGCCAAGCGAAGCCCAACCCTCTCCAGGCCTGACCACAGCCGATTGCCTCCAACTTGGCGGCTTGCCTTGGTCACGAACACGTGGCTGTTTAGCTGTTTGGCAGCCTTTCTGCTTGGCTGTTGACTTCGTCTTGGAAGTTCTTCCACCCAGTGATGCCGTGTTAACATTGCACTATTTATCCATAGCACAGCTAAAATGATCATTTGATCAACACATGTTCCCACTCAGCAGATGGTTGAAGCAGGACTGGCAAGCCCTTGAATTTGCCGTCCGGTAAATGTGTACGTAAGGAGGACTCCTGTATAAGTGATTTTCTGCGTCCCAGGTAATAAAATTTCGACCAAATACACGTGATTAAGCGTTTCCTAGACCTCTGTATGATCACATAGTTATGTTCTCCATTCAGTTTATAGAGAAATAAACACAAATGTCTATGATCACAGTTATGTTCTCCATTCAGTTTATAGAGAAATAAACACAAATGTCTATGATCACAGTTATGTTCTCTATTCAGTTTATACAGAAATAAACACAAATGTCTATGATCACAGTTATGTTCTCCATTCAGTTTATAGAGAAATAAACACAAATGTCTATGATCACAGTTATGTTCTCCATTCAGTTTATAGAGAAATAAACACAAATGTCTATGATCACACTTATGTTCTCCATTCAGTTTATACAGAAATAAACACAAATGTCTATGATCACAGTTATGTTCTCCATTCAGTTTATAGAGAAATAAACACAAATGTCTATGATCACAGTTATGTTCTCCATTCAGTTTATACAGAAATAAACACAAATGTCTATGATCACAGTTATGTTCTCCATTCAGTTTATACAGAAATAAACACAAATGTCTATGATCACAGTTATGTTCTCCATTCAGTTTATAGAGAAATAAACACAAATGTCTATGATCACAGATATGTTCTCCATTCAGTTTATAGAGAAATAAACACAAATGGATATAATCACACAGTTATGTTCTCCATTCAATTATACAGAAATAAACACAAATGGGTATGATCACACAGTTATGTTCTCCATTCAATTATACAGAAATAAACACAAATGGGTATGATCACACAGTTATGTTCTGATCACCGGAAATCTTCCCCACATTTATCAACTGATGCGACTCAAATTACATACAAGTAAAAATACAATATTTTCAGTCTCTTAACACTTACAGACACAAAATGTTAAGACTGCCATACATCACACAGCAGTGATCAGCTCTTGTTCAATTACCATATCAATAACTGTTATAAATTATTATGACTGTTGCCATTTTTTAAAATTATTCTGCATGTGCATATTTTCTGAGCATGCTCCATTAAAACATACACGGGACCCAGAGAAGGCACTTTTAAAGTGGGGTACTCACCAACAGATGCATTTTAGAATTTTCTTGTCATTTTAATTTGAGCTCTGTGAAATCAAATTACCCTGGCATATTTTTCAAAAACTGCCTTCCCTGGGTACCATGACTTCTCCAATATTAAATTAAAAAAAGGTAAATAATAATAATTTAATTTATGGACCACTTTGACATCACTGTTAAAACTGTTAAGTACTTAGTGCACAATCATGCTTAGTATCGCTTACATCCTTGTATATTTTCATAAAAATAAGTGATGCAGGATTTGCTGCGTTCATTTTTTTTTATCAATCTAAATATATCGTTCTTTCAGATCATATTTTAGCCATTCCTGATTTATTTCATTTGTTTTATGCATGTGTTCAAGATTTACTGTTTTGAAGCGATAAAAGTTATCTACAAAAGTGATGTAATCTATTTTCAGTGTCTGAACACTTACAGACACAAAATAAATTAATACATACATTAGGCACATAACCAGCATGTATTCACATAACTGTCATATATTCGTGAAAAAAATGACTATAATATAGGTTTAAATTCTGAATATAGGCTGCCAGGATCATCTTCACTCCATTTTAGTTTTGCATTTTCATTCCACTGTTTGGCATTCTAGTTCTTTTGGTGACTCCATTTAATTTTAATTCATGAATTTGTCCCTTGTTTTCCAGCAGAAATCAGGCCAGATGATTGCTGAAACCCTGAAAGTGGCTGGGTACAACCCTTTATGTCCTTTAGCTACCAATATTAGTATGATTGCCATGTTCTTATTTAATGGTCACTTGCATCAAAAATAAACACAACCATTATTATTGCAATTAATTGCAAAGCATTATTTAAGAGAATTTTTATTCTATTTTTCAGATGTTATTGAAGTTTAGGGCAGTGGCACC
This sequence comes from Sinohyriopsis cumingii, assembly GCA_028554795.2. Classification (NCBI taxonomy): domain Eukaryota; kingdom Metazoa; phylum Mollusca; class Bivalvia; order Unionida; family Unionidae; genus Sinohyriopsis; species Sinohyriopsis cumingii. Next base: position 1,448,108 of record CM068833.1, on the reverse strand, counting down.
AATGATTAAAAACTAGAGTTGAACTTCATTCATTGCAAGTTAAAATCTTCAATGCCACATGAGGTGATGCATTGATGTAAACAAGGTCATCATAAACATAAGTGATGTACCAAACACTTATTTTCATTGTTTTAGTACTGGTACCCTATTTTGATGAGTTAGGTATTTAGATTTTTAACTAAAAATTTGTAATTACTGGTGACTTTTAACAATTCTGATACAATAATGCATAAACAGACAATAGTAAATTAGACCAAAAACATGAAAAGTTACTGTTAATGATGTTACAACACTGTGCCTAATGCATGTCATCACATAATGAAACTATACAAAACTGAAACGGGAATAAAGTTTAAGAAAACAGATGGAAATTAAAATGACATTAATTTATAACATTCCCTCTAATAATTCATAATGACTGTCCCTTAATAATTGTATCTTTTTTAACAGTACGATTGATAATATATACCAAGCAATCAGAAGAAAAATAAAGAGCTTAGTTTTCATTCTAAGGTATCCCAAGACTTACAGTACATAACGTGCCCTAATACACTAGTACATTGTGTAAAGCCAATGTATCTCATCAAATCTTGATGATGTTTTCCTTGTCCACTAGCAGCACTCATGATTGCATTCGGATTCATCTCTTTTACATTTTTAACTTTACAAACTTATCTTACAGCCAGTAAGTTTATCTACTTTGGTATGGCTGGTTATATTTCTATTTAATACTATTTCTTCAGCTGTAAATAATGAATTAATCATTTTAATCCCTAAGGAGCACTGTTTTGCTAATTTTCAAAAATTTCTACTGACACATTTGCATCTTGTATTCTACTTTTTTGTTTTACTTCTTGTTCGTTTATTTTCCATTTTTAACTAAACCTGTGATTCTCAATATTCAATACCATGGGCTACCTTTTCATTTTGAGAGAGAAAGCATCTGTGTGTGTGTGATTTGGATTTTTAACATAGCTGTAACAATTTTTCAGTCATATTGCTATGATGTCTGCAGTGTGGCAGTTTATAGTGATGTCTGGCACTGGGGCATCATGCCGCTGATGAAGCATCACATCCCACCCAGTCACATTATCATGACACCAGGCCGACCAGCCCTAACACTAACCTCTTAATGCTGAGCACAAAGCGAGGCAGCTGTTAATACCTTTTGTACAAGTCCTTGGTATGACTTGTCTGGGGTTCAAACCTGTGACCTCCTGCCTCCGAGGCATTTGCTCTAACCAATAGGCCACCGGAGTGATGTGAGAGAGAAAGCATGTTAAAAGGAAAAACAAACTGACTACATAACAGAAAAATTGCGAGCTATTTCTCTGTGCTTTTATTTTATTAATATGTGCAGATCTTGATCATAATAAAACTCAGTGGATACCCTGATACTAAGTTGCTAAACAATCAGTGGATACTGACCCTGATACTAAGTTGCTAAAAAATCAAACCAGAAGTATCCACTAAAGCACTGACAGGCTCAGCCAATTTGACCACACTATGCATTAATCGGACTAAACATTATACCAAGCCAAGATATTGATGAAGTCAGTTCACTCAAAATTAGATCAGAAATTAGTCTCTCAAATGGCAGAAAGGTTCAGACAAATAGTTGCTTGATTAACATCTATATACTCAAACTATTTGTTGATATAAGCATTTATTCCAAGCTGGATCAAAAGCAGTTTACTCCAGAGTGATGACAATATCAACCATTAGATGCAAGATGACCTCATTCTGCCCCCAAAATGGTAGCAAGGTCAGCCATTTGGATGAGAACACATCATTTATACGCATGGAATTCACTCATTATCTAACTTGTGAAAACTTTTTTCACACGTTAAAAATTGTAATGCTACCAGATGGCAGATGATGTAGGGCAAACAATGCATGTCTGATTCAAGGTCATATCATAAATAAAGGTATCAATGGGTACCCACCCATTCTTAATTACCCAGGTACTAAAATTAGCTATAGGATACCCATTTAATTCATGTAAAAAAAAACACCACAAAAAAACAATGACGTTTCCAAGTTCAGATAAAAGATTATATCTGGTGACATCAAGAGTGTGCAAGACACAGAATAACGAGTATAATTCGAGGCTCATGTCCTGTGACATTCAGCTGCTGCAAATTTCCATTGTTGATCTATGTCTACTGTCTTATATTTTCAATGTGTGTGACCATTTGGCTACATGTGTTGAACAGCTCCTTTTTTTCTTTCTTCTATTCACAGTAATTTTACATAATATGTTTCCAAGAAAACAGACGGATTTCTTGAATCTAAAACCATGTGTTAAAGATTCATTATAGTTTGATACACTCTCAAGTAGTAAAGTCTATATGGAAAAAAAAATGGTGCCAAATAACAAATGAAATGGGCTTTATCGATGTGACTCGTGGATATTATATGACTAAAAATTAAAAAAGTATATGATAAAATTTATGATAAACATTGCATAAATCATTTTCTTGTTTGTTGAGGATACTGATTTTATGCAATAAAACAGGAAATGCTTCTTTCTGAGCTGAAATAGAATATATGAAAATGTCCAAGTGTGCATGTCAAACCCCCAGTCAAAGCACTGCCATAAAGCATGTGATCTTGACCTTAAAATCAGTAGGCTGAGGAGGAATGTCACATCATCCAATTACTGGACAAAATCCATTAAGAGTGTTTAAAAATATAAGGGTAAAAAAAACACTATAACTTTGGCACAATTGTTATATGCTTGCAACCTTAATCCCAAGTTAAAAGGACTAAGTTAGTAATTGAATTTTCTTATCTTCATATGATTCATCCCAAATATTCAGAAAATCCATCAAGGGTTTTATGAAATAGAAGCAAATGAAAAATATAATTAAAACCTTCATGCAAACTATGACTATAACCTTGACCAAAAGGAAAATGGGGCAAGTGTGCATGTCATTGAATGAAGTGTCTTTGCTTCATAAATATTAAAGGGCAAGGAAATAGATGCAAATAAAAAGCCATTAACGGGGTAGAGAAATACATGCAAATAGTAACCTTTAACCAAAACCTAAATAAACTGTTCCAACTGTCACCACTAAAAAAAAAGTGACTGCAATGTCTAGCTTATAACTAATCTGGGCTGGACAAAGCCACATGATAAACACAGCAAGTGATTTTATATGTGTTCACATCATCAAGATCTATTAACTGAAAGCCAGGCCTACTTCTCCTTCTTCTTGTTTTTTCTTAGCATCTTCTTTCTCCAATGTATGTGCATCAGGCATGATGTCATCCAGAAACTTAAGTTCCCTCTGTGTGAAGAACCAGTCCAGGATCTTCCTTACAAAACAAGTACCCACCACCTGCATGAAATGAAAGTGTAACCATTAATCAATTTAGTATTAGATAGCAATTCATACAACTTAATCATAATTAACAATAATAGTACTCTGTATTTTTAAAATCTCTTTCAATCAAAAATATTTCAGACACAAATGGACTTTAAACAAATTACATACATGTAAGTTTGTTACTTGTTATTTCTTTTCTTCCATGTTTTAAGAATTTCTAAAAGCATACTGCATATGGTTTGACATTATTCAGACACTAGTCAGCATATGAACTTGCATTCTAAACTGAAGACAAGATATTTTATTGTCAAAAATAATGACATTACTCAATGCACTTTTTACAGATAAATGTTATTTGATTGAAAATTGTGTGTAGAAGTGGTAGATATTTCTTATTTAAAAATGTGTGCTAACATGGTAAATATGTGATTGTGAGCTCTTAATTAAAAATGGGTTTAGAAGTGCTCAATATGTGATTGCGGGGTCTTAATTAAAAATGGGTTTGAAAGTGGTAAATATGTAATTGTGGGGTCTGAATTAAAAAATAGGTGCAGAAGTGGCAAATATATGATTGTGATATTTTAATTAAAAATGGGTGTAGAAGTGGTAAATACATGTTGGTGAGTTCTTAATTAAAAATGGTGTAGAAGTGGTAAATATATGTTGGTGAGGTCTTAATTAAAAATGGTGTAGAAGTGGTAAATATATGTTGGTGAGGTCTTAATTAAAAATGGTGTAGGAGTGGTTAACATATGTTGGTGAGTTCTTAATTAAAAATGGTGTAGAAGTGGTTGGTTGGTTGTTGTTGTGGGGTTTAACGCCATTTTTCAGCACACGATAAGCCATATATGGCGGTCAGTATTAATGGTGGAGGAAGAACCCGGGAAAACCCCGGAAAGAACCACCGACCCACGAGAAGCTAGTAGAAGTGGTAAATATATGATTGTGATATTTTAATTAAAAATGGTGTAGAAGTGGTAAATATATGTTGGTGAGTTCTTAATTAAAAATGGTGTAGAAGTGGTAAATATATGTTGGTGAGGTCTTAATTAAAAATGGTGTAGAAGTGGTAAATATATGTTGGTGAGGTCTTAAATAAAAATGGTGTAGGAGTGGTTAACATATGTTGGTGAGTTCTTAAATAAAAATGGTGTAGAAGTGGTAAATATATGTTGGTGAGGTCTTAATTAAAAATGGTGTAGGAGTGGTTAACATATGTTGGTGAGTTCTTAATTAAAAATGGTGTAGAAGTGGTAAATATATGATTGTGATATTTTAATTAAAAATGGTGTAGAAGTGGTAAATATATGTTGGTGAGGTCTTAATTAAAAATGGTGTAGAAGTGGTAAATATATGTTGGTGAGGTCTTAATTAAAAATGGTGTAGGAGTGGTAAATATATGATTGTGATATTTTAATTAAAAATGGTGTAGAAGTGGTAAATATATGTTGGTGAGTTCTTAATTAAAAATGGTGTAGGAGTGGTCAATATATGTTGGTGAGGTCTTAATTAAAAATGGTGTAGGAGTGGTTAACATATGTTGGTGAGTTCTTAATTAAAAATGGTGTAGAAGTGGTAAATATATGATTGTGATATTTTAATTAAAAATGGTGTAGAAGTGGTAAATATATGTTGGTGAGGTCTTAATTAAAAATGGTGTAGAAGTGGTAAATATATGATTTGTGATATTTTAATTAAAAATGGTGTAGAAGTGGTAAATATATGTTGGTGAGGTCTTAATTAAAAATGGTGTAGAAGTGGTAAATATATGTTGGTGAGGTCTTAATTAAAAATGGTGTAGGAGTGGTTAATATATGTTGGTGAGGTCTTAATTAAAAATGGTGTAGGAGTGGTTAACATATGTTGGTGAGTTCTTAATTAAAAATGGTGTAGAAGTGGTAAATATATGATTGTGATATTTTAATTAAAAATGGTGTAGAAGTGGTAAATATATGTTGGTGAGGTCTTAATTAAAAATGGTGTAGGAGTGGTAAATATATGATTGTGATATTTTAATTAAAAATGGTGTAGAAGTGGTAAATATATGTTGGTGAGTTCTTAATTAAAAATGGTGTAGGAGTGGTTAATATATGTTGGTGAGGTCTTAATTAAAAATGGTGTAGAAGTGGTAAATATATGATTGTGATATTTTAATTAAAAATGGTGTAGAAGTGGTAAATATATGTTGGTGAGGTCTTAATTAAAAATGGTGTAGAAGTGGTAAATATATGATTGTGATATTTTAATTAAAAATGGTGTAGAAGTGGTAAATATATGTTGGTGAGGTCTTAATTAAAAATGGTGTAGAAGTGGTAAATATATGTTGGTGAGGTCTTAATTAAAAATGGTGTAGGAGTGGTTAATATATGTTGGTGAGGTCTTAATTAAAAATGGTGTAGGAGTGGTTAACATATGTTGGTGAGTTCTTAATTAAAAATGGTGTAGGAGTGGTTATCATAGGTTGGTGAGTTCTTAATTAAAAATGGTGTAGAAGTGATAAATATATGTTGGTGAGTTCTTAATTAAAAATGGTGTAGAAGTGGTTAATAGATGTTGGTGAGTTCTTAATTAAAAATGGTGTAGAAGTGGTAAATATATGTTGGTGAGTTCTTAATTAAAAATGGTGTAGGAGTGGTTATCATATGTTGGTGAGTTCTTAATTAAAAATGGTGTAGGAGTGGTTAATATATGTTGGTGAGGTCTTAATTAAAATGGTGTAGAAGTGGTAAATATATGTTGGTGAGTTCTTAATTAAAAATGGTGTAGGAGTGGTTATCATATGTTGGTGAGTTCTTAATTAAAAATGGTGTAGGAGTGGTTAATATATGTTGGTGAGGTCTTAATTAAAAATGGTGTAGAAGTGGTAAATATATGTTGGTGAATTCTTAATTAAAAATGGTGTAGAAGTGTTAAATATATGTTGGTGAATTCTTAATTAACAGAAGCTCAACCTATAACATTAGGATGCATTGGCCTCAAGTACAACCTAAATTTAATTATTTACCTTTCTGCGAGTGATACTTTTGTCATCAATTTATATCACTTTAAACTTAGGAAAACTTAGATAGAATTTATATTAAAATAATCATTGTTTTATTGTCATTCATTAGAGCTGATCCATCAAATGCATGACAATATGAGATGAAAGAAAACAACCCGAAGCTTGGTGTTTAACTTTATTTCCTTTTTTAAAAATTATTGAAAAAAATTAAATGCAGAAATACTGTGCAGTGAAAAAAATGTACAAAATGTACATGAACTATTAACACATGCATGCACACACTTATTATTTTTTATTTACTGCTGTTCTGTACATAATGCAATCAGTTGTTATGGACACATACAGTAGCATTATAACAGGGTAGAACTGAAGGAACTATTTACAGTATCCAAGCTAGGTTACTCACTCACCATGAGAGGAAATACGATGGAGACAGACTTGACCTGTTTGATGACCCACAGCACAGCCAGACTGAGAATCTGGATAACTGTGAAGAGATGGACACGCTTGATGGGCACATAACGCAGGTATGCTGTGTCTGGTTGGTACTTAGTGGGCATGAATATTATCAATACTCGGTCAACAAACTGGAAATAAACAATATTATGTAGTGTGGTAGCGGTAACAAAAACAATAATACTTCTACTACTACTACTACTAAAAGTAAACAAAATCCATTGCAAAACTTGCATATTTATAATAGGGTGTGCTTCCATACACTTTTATGTAAAACACACATCAAATACTGCATTTCAAAACAAGAATCTAAAACTGAAAATTGAAACAAATTTTATGTGGAGTAGTAGCTGAAAATAATAATAATAATAATAATAATAATAATAGCAAAAATTGGATATTCATAACTGGGTGTGCTTGCATTCTGTTTTGTGTATATAATTATTAACACACATCAAATATTGCATTTGAAAACTAGAGTCTTCTACTCGACCATATTGGATTAAGATGGCACCATTTTCATGCAGAACTTTTTAAAAGACTTTTGGTGAAAACCCCCATACTGATATGACCATTCATTCAAGACAATTAGTGATAAGTTTTCATATCAGAACTATTTTCAATTACAACCAGCTAAAGCAGCAATGACACATATATGCTCTAATAGATAGACAGTATCCCATAATATCTTCTGGTCCATGTAGAGTTAAAATAACTATAAATAAAATAGAATTAATCCAGAAAACATAATACAGACCCGATAAAGCCAAGTGTGTGTGTGGTTTGGATTTTTTAACATAGCTTTAACAATTTTTCAATCATATTGCTATGATGTCTGCAGTGTGGCAGTTTATAGTGATGCCAAGCACTGGGAATTCATGCCGCAGACATGTAGCATCATGTCCCACCCAGTAACATTATTCTTAAACCACGCAGACCAGTCCTAACACCTAAACACAAACCTCTTAATGCTGAACGCCTAGCTAGGCAGCTGTTTGTACCATTTTTGTAAGTCTCTGATATGAGTCAGCCGTGGTTCGAAACTGCAACCTCCCACATCTGAGGCTGATGCTCTTACCACTAGGCCACCTGAGCAGTCTAATAAAGCTAAGAATAGATACCTTTCTGTAGCAGAACAGGTTTTGACTCCTACACTTTCAACCTAATCACAAGGCCTTCATCAGAGGAATGACTTCTGGACTGGAGTCATGTGATCAACTAAATGTTAACATGTGATAAATTCCTTCTGGAAGGTCAATAAGGTGATAAGATCAAAAGCTAAGGAGTTATGCTACAGAAAGGTATTAATTCTTAGTTTCACTGATTACAAATGGCTGTAACAGGCAACAATATTCATTCTAGAATAATACAGACCCATTTCATTATTTGACATTTTTAATCTAGAAAGTTAGTATAAGCACTCTTTTTTAACTCCACTGAGTGATTTTACATTTCTTTCAAGACAAAATTATTCTTACTTAAGTAGTTTACACCATTAGAATTACTAATGAAGAAACAAATTGTATTGACCTTTAATAATTATATTTCAGACTAGAAATTGGATTGATCAGGTTTTGCTTTACTTATGCTGAAGTATATATTTGTGTACAAGTCTCTTTTAGTTGGATATATATATATATATATATATATATATATATATATATATATATATATATATATATATATATATATATATCTTTTCAATCAGTCAATAAAATAACCAATATTAAATTAGTTTTAAAGACCTCATTCTACTGTGATGAATGAGTTTTACTTTTTTACTTTGAAAAATTACTGCACACAAGCTCATCTTTAAACAGAAAATCTTTAAAATATTGCATTTTTATCAAAATTATTTCAATAATGTAAATGAAATGTAAAAATAACCACTCTGCTGAAGTCTTTTTAGAAGATAGCTTATACATGCAATAATAAAGGAGAAAGACAGAAAATATAGGAATCCTAAAGTAAATTGGAAAATACAAAATTACAAGCATTTCAGTAAGGAACAAACATTACCTAGATCTGTGTTTGTGAAACAAATAGGTCCTCATGACTGAACAGAAAGTTTTGCAATTTAGAAAAATTTAAATTATGCTATAATTACATGAGAATCTAACTAGGTTATTTAAATACAAAAACACATACTAAATGGCAACAATCGTTTCTTGACAGAGAAGTATCATTTGGAATAATACTGCATACACACACGTACACACACACACATATATATATATACATATACATTTAGCAAAAACACATTCTAAATGGCAACAATCTTTTCTTGGCAGAAGTATCATTTGGAATAATACTGCACACACACACACACACACACACACACATATACATTTAGCAAAAAAGTAACATTTATTTTCAAAGAGCAAGCAAAGAACATCTAATAAATAATGATGCTATCCATGCAAAATAGTAAATCGGCAAACAAAAACATATGCATACTCATATAAACTTTGCTGCAGAATTGATTCAGAAAATGAAAAATTGTGTTCTGTTTATGGACCTTTTAAGAATATTGTATATAATTCTTAAAACTGTCATTCCATTAGGTTATTTTTTTCTTTCAGGCATATCAATCTGGTACAAATATTGTTACAGTATGAGATGCTCAATTAACTAAACATTATATGCAAAAAAGTGGGCAATAAATAGTACATAAAAAGAAGTGGTCTGAATATCACTCACTGCTTAGTTTTACTTAACATGTGATTCAGCCAGCTTAGGCCAAACAAAATAATATGTTTTCTATTGCACTGCTTTTAAAATTTGGGTACAGCAGCCTTTTTTTGTATATATATATATATATATATATATAATGTGACTGTTTTGTTAACTTTTGTGTTTGTAAATAATAGGGGGAAAAAAGTGCCAGTATCAGCAATTAGAGAAAGGGATAGTCAGCTGACCAGAAATGCACATATTTTTGTGCTTGGCCTTTATGTAGTATTGTAAGAACACAACCTATGTAAACTATCTCTAAACTTGTTGACATGCATGGCTCTCACTTATTGAGATCCAGTGTACAGCAATGATAATATATGCTAATTTTATGAAGGTGAAGCAAAATACAGCTGAAATTTGGTATATTGTGGTAATAATCTTAGCTAAATCAGATACAAGATTACTTCATTGATGTATGTTGATCTTGCTTATAATAAAACATCTTGCTAATATAAGACTAGTAAAAAAAACTGATTACTTTCTGATCAGAAATATAATTTCAAGAGTGTTGACAAGTTCATCCTATTAAGATGCATGTTTATGTCATTAATATGTGTGAATTTCACTCATAATCATACTCTGGCAAGATCTCGATGACATTGGCCTATTTACCAAGTTTGATCAAAATCCTATATAAAAAAAGGCTCAAGAGAAACAAACATAAAAATTAGCAAATCAGACAGCAGACCAGCTCATAAATATGCCTAGGTCTACATGCAAGCTCACCTAATATATGTGGATAATGTGCATTATCAAATTCATGTGTGATATTTCACATGTAAGTTTATATTCCAAGTTTGAGCAAAATCAGGTAAAAATATGGCTTCTATGGAGGTACATCATATACAATATCACCTCATTAATATGCATGGATCTTACTTATTACTGAATTCATCCAGTATCTTGAAAATATACATGTAAGCCCATATTTCAAATTTGAACTATGGTTTCTGGGTCAGAACTGTGGTTTCTGGAGTGGTAACAAACTCAGCCAATCAGATATAAGATCACTTCATTATTATACATGGATTTTGCCGATTATCATGTTCATCCAAGATCTTGATAAAACAGGAAAATATACCAAATCTAGTCAAAACTGGGTTAGAAATGTCATCTGGAGAGGTAACAAGATGTAAAATTACCTAATTAATATGCAAAGCTCGACCATATTATCAGATTTTGATGACATGAAGCATATTTCATGTCTGTTAAAAACTGGCTTCCTGTTTAGAAACAACCTCTGCCAATCAGATGCAAGATCACCACATCTGTATCTGTGGATCCTGCTCATTACTGAACTTGTCTGAGACCTTAATGATACATGCATATATTCCAAGTTTGATACAAATTTGATAATAAACATGTCATCCAGAAAAGAAACATAGTCAGCTAACATCGTCAGGTACCATTGCCTCATTAATATACAATGACCTTGTTCTTCTTTAAATTTTTCATCAATTGACCAATATTCAAAGTCTGAAGTGAAATCAGATAAGAAATACAGACTTCAGAATGGTAATAAACAATAGTTGACAGATGGCTGATGGACAACATATGACATGCAATGGACACAGGGCTATACCACAAACTCGCTCAAATAATTTAAAAAAGAACCATATGCAAAAATAAGCATTGAAATGAAACTAAAAAAATGCTCAGCATTAATATGTTGCTAAAGACACTGTCAAGTCATTATTTTCATGGGGATCATTTCTTGTGGTTTTGTAATAAAACAAATTTTGGTGAATATGCTAGTGGGGGGGGGGAGGTCATGTCCTAAATTGTTAATATTTTCTTGGTGATTCTTTTAAATATGTGGTTTGTAGCAACTACAAAACTCACAAAAAATGGTGTCCCATGAATAAAAAATGAATTCACAGATGGCACGGGAACAAAACTCAAATTATAAACTGTCTGACAGAGGCTGATAGTTAAGTGTTTAGTGATATAAACTATCATAAGCAGTCACAATTTATATAACAACACAAGTACAATGGTGTTTACCTATTAAACACTGAGTCCTGAAAAAAAACATCAATGATATCCTGAGTATTATTGTCTAATTAAGCAAATGTCATTTTATATTAATAACTAACATCAACAATCATAATCTGTCAAAAATGTATGGTCTGTATCTATGCATAACACATGGACAACTGTGAACATCTCAAATCCAGATCTGATGTCCCATTACATGGCAATAAACAAGGTCCTATGCTGTTGGATGTACTCAAAATATAAAGCTAATCCAGATCTGATGTCCTATTACATGGCAATAAACAAGGTCCTATGCTGTTGGATGTACTCAAAATATAAAGCTAATCCAGATCTGATGTCCCATTACATGGCAATAAACAAGGTCCTATGCTGTTGGATGTACTCATAATATCAAGCTAATCCAGATCTGACATCCCATTACATGGCAATAAACAAGGTCCTATGTTGTTGGATGTACTCATAATATCAAGCTAATCCAGATCTGACATCCCATTACATGGCAATAAACAAGGTCCTATGCTGTTGGATGTACTCATAATATCAAGCTAATCCAGATCTGACATCCCATTACATGGCAATAAACAAGGTCCTATGCTGTTGGATGTACTCATAATATCAAGCTAATCCAGATCTGACATCCCATTACATGGCAATAAACAAGGTCCTATGTTGTTGGATGTACTCATAATATCAAGCTAATCCAGATCTGACATCCCATTACATAGCAATAAACAAGGTCCTATGCTGTTTGGATGTACTCATAATATCAAGCTAATCCAGATCTGACATCCCATTACATGGCAATAAACAAGGTCCTAGGCTGTTGGATGTACTCATAATATCAAGCTAATCCAGATCTGACATCCAATTACACAGCAATAAACAAGGTCCTATGCTGTTTGGATGTAATCATAATATAAAGCTAATCCAGATCTGATGTTCCATTACATGGCAATAAACAAGGTTCTATGCTGTTGGATGTACTCATAATATCAAGCTAAAAGCAAAGACACAGATCTGATGTCCCATTAGTGCCAGAAGATAAGGTTCAGTCCTGTTGGTCTGTACCTATGATATCATGAGAGCAACACAGACCCAGATCAGCTGTCCCAAAATGTGTCAACAGATACATATCTATGCCATCTGTTGTGCTTACGATACCATGATAACAATACAGATCCAAATCTGCTGTCCCATATGTTAACATATTAACCCCTGGTGACGAGTTTATGTGGCAAGAAGTAGCTGCCTACTGCCAAGCTCTGTAGCATCAAGGTCATGTAAGATACACTAAAGTGGGTGGTATTATAGAAAGGTAGACAGATGTAGCTCTACAATGATACCAAATAACCTGGAATTTCTAGTTGCAATACAAAATACAGAGGGAAAAACCTCATTTTTTGGACCTAATTTTTTTCTACCCAAAATTTGCCCGTAGTCGTAATCTGATTTTGTGTCCAGATTTTAGACCTTTTGGTCTCAGATCTAAGGCAGACCCGTATGAACTGATGGACCTTTGCAAAAAGTAGGATAAGATGGGCATTTGGAATAAAAGTGGTCTCGATATGAAAATAATGGGTGCATTAAGCAAAAAAAAAACAAAACATTTACCCTTTTGCTCATGTGCGAGCCAAATAGCCAATGAAAAACAATGTTTCTAACAGAACTAGGCAGTATGTTATTGGAAGATCACCTGGAACTTGGTGTTTTAGGATGTATTCAGAAATAGCTTTCAAAATGTGTTTCCTACTAGAATTAAAGACAAAAGCGAAAAAAATCTTCCAGGGGTTAATGTGTTAATAGACAAAGTTCTAAGTTTTTTGTTGTCCTCAAAATATCTGTCACATACCTGGATCTGCTGTCCCATAATATGCCAATAAATAAGGACATATGTTGTTTGCTGTACTTATAAAGCTAACATCACTGATCCACATCTGCTGTCCAATAACGTGTCAGTAGATGAGGATCTACGCTGTTTGTTCTATTTATATCAAGCTAACAGCACACATCTATATCTGCTGTCCCATAATGTGTAAACAGATAAGTATCTATGCTGTCTGTTGTATATCAGATAACACGGACCCAGATCTGCTGTTCCATAATGTGCCAATGGATTATTAAAACCAAAATTGTTTCTTTCTATATCACAGTTGCAGTTTGAAAGATTCTGACAGGTTCCCTTTTTAGAGCTGAAGATACAATCAAAACTGAAAGAAATATGCATGTTTATGCCAAATGTGTGAACTGATAATCTGAGTGATTATTGTCATCTTAATTAGCTCTAACAGTACATGCAACATGCATACAATAGCATGTGAGCTATGCCACTCTCATATATATGATGTCACATGGATTTTCCGTGAGCATAAGGAAACTCAGTAATATTCTCAGTCTCATGATGGACAGTCCTTGACCCAGTTACCTGGCTTTAACATTTCTTTATGTCAAATATCTGGGGTTTATGAATGATTTATTTTCCCAATGATAATTCTTTTGTCACTTAAAACTGGGAAACAATATAAGCTAGCACTGTCTACCTCGTATCAAAAAAACATTCAGTAAAGCATATAAACACTATGGCAAAACTAATGTTATTGCACTGAAAGTCAATTATTATAATAACATGAGCGGACCAATCATATCCCAGTTCTGAAATCTTTTCCAAACAGCTTGGGCAAAAAGAACCCCAAGCTAAAAATTGAAAATTAGTATAGCTTTGAACTGCACTCATTTAGTTTGTGAGGTTATCATTTACACTCACAAAAGAAATGCTTTTTTAAAAATTAAAAATTATGATAGGCGTTTAAAAAAATATAATAAAATTAAAATATTCTAATGAATTATACATTTAAAAAGTCTAAACAGTTTTCTTTTATTTTCTGCAGGACGTACATTTGAAATCATTACCTATGTAAAATACCTCTTTAATGGACATGCAGATTAATAACTCTGAGTGTACAGACCTTTACCAGATTATTCATAGGCTTGTTTGGTGCATTGCTATTATTTGTATAGACCTTTACCAGATTATTCATAGTCTTGTTTGGTTGTTGTTGTTGTGGGGTTTAACGCCATTTTTCAGCACGATAGGCTATACATGGCGGCCAGTATTAATGGTGGAGGAAGAACCCGGAAAACCCCGGAAAGAACCACCGACCCACGAGAAGCTACTGGCAAGCTTTCTCACATGCCCACATTGGCTGAATCTTTGACTCGAACCGCCGCAGACAGAGGTGAGATGGCAGTGATCCGTAACGAAGAGCGCTTTAGACCACTCGGCCACTCGGGGCCCCGGTAACAATGTAGCAGGGGATGACATCAATAGGGACCAAAGAGCGGGAAAACCCCTAGAACTTTTGTTTGGAGCATTGCTATTATTTGTATAGACCTTTACCAGATTATTCATAGTCTTGTTTGGAGCATTGCTATTATTTGTATAGACCTTTACTAGATTATTCATAGTCTCGTTTGGAGCATTGCAATCATCTGTATAGACCTTTACCAGATTATTCATAGTCTTGTTTGGAGCATTGCTATTATTTGTATAGACCTTTACCAGATTATTCAGTCTCGTTTGGAGCACTGCTATTATTTGTATAGACTTTTACCAGATTATTCATAGTCTCGTTTGGAGCATTGCAATCATCTGTATAGACCTTTACCAGATTATTCATAGTCTTGTTTGGAGCATTGCAATCATCTGTATAGACCTTTACCAGATTATTCTTAGTCTCGTTTGGAGCATTGCTATTATTTGTATAGACCTTTTCCAGATTATGTGTAATGTTACGTGTTTAGGCTCGAATAAACAGTAACACAAGAAAGAGTGAAAACAAGCTTTGAAAAATACAACAATTTATTTCCTGGGAAAAATTCTGTAAAAATGAACAAAATATGAACTTATGGTTTTATAGAATCAAATCCAAAATTAATCCAAGAATAATGCAGGAATACAATTTTTGAAGTCCCAATAATAATTTTTTTGACTGATTTCAAGTTAAAAACCCGATGAAGAATCCAAGATGGAAGACGATGATGTAGGAAGTAATCTGTAGTATTGAAGTCTACAGTTCCTTGTAAAAACAAGAATTATCACTCCGGTTTTGGAAATGTGAATAAATTTTTTTATAAAAAACTGTCACTGTTCAACAATTTCATATGAGCACATGTATATTCCAGGAAAAAGAATTAATTGTTTTGAATCCAAGTAATCTGAAATAACTTCAATCTAAGTAATCTGAAATAGCTCCAAACAGCACAACATACAACTTCCAGTGTAAGAAAAAAGCCCAACTTCTACTGAGAATATTTCTCCAAAACAAAGGTTACATCATAATCTAAAATGCAAAAAGGGGTTCATGTGATCATGTTCCAGAACCTCATAGAAATTATGTACTTGTTAAAGACCACGTACACCCAGTGTGGCCCTGACAAAAACCAATCATTTTACTCTAAGAAATAAAAAATCAACAAAATTGTTTACACCTTAAACACATAGTCCCATCATGACCTTGACAACAACCAATAATTTAAATTAAAAATAGAACTTATTTACGTGGTTGCTACTAATTTTTAATCAAGGTCAGGATCTAGATCAACACCTGGTTGTTTACAAAAGGTCAAATTATTTTGCTGGAGAAAGTATCATCTTTAGTGAATAAATTTACATTACAATAGCATGTAATGAAAAATATATAAAAAAAATAAAACTGACAAAAGTTAAATTGAAATAAATATATATTAAATCAAATATAATTAAATCAAATACACATAACAGTAAGCTTTGTTTGGGGCATTGCAATCTCTGTATAGACCTTTACCAGATTATACACAGGCCTTGTTTGGAACACTGCAATTGTTTGTATAGACCTTTACAAGACTATTTATAGGTCTTGTTTGGAGCATTGCAACTATTTGTATAGACCTTTACCAGATTATTCACAGGCCTTGTTTGGAGCATTGCAATTAGTTGAATAGACCTTTACCAGATTATTCACAGGCCTTATTTGGAGCATTGCAATTAGTTGTATAGACGTTTACCAGATTATTCACAGGCCTTGTTTGGAGTATTGCAATTATTTGTATAGACCTTTAGCAGATTATTCACAGGCCTGGTTTGGAGCATTGCAATTATTTGTATAGACCTTTACCAGATTATTTATAGGCCTTGTTTGGAGCATTGCAATTATTTGTATAGTGCCTTGTTTGGAGTATTGCAATTATTTGTAAAGACCTTTACCAGATTATTCACAGGCCTTGTTTACCAGATTATGTATAGGAGGCCTCGTTTGGAGTATTGCAATTATCTGTATAGACCTTTACCAGATTATTTATAGGTCTTGTTTGGAGCACTACAATTCTTTGTATAGACCTTTACCAGACTATTTATAGGTCTTGTTTGGAGCATTGCAATTATTTGTATAGACCTTTACCAGATTATGTATAGGAGGCCAAATTTGGAGTATTGCAATTATTTGTAAAGACCTTTACCAGATTATTTATAGGTCTTGTTTGGAGCACTACAATTATTTGTATAGACCTTTACCAGATTGTTTATAGGTCTTGTTTGAAGCATTGCAATTATTTGTATAGACCCTTACCAGACTCTTGTTCCATGAAGACATCTTGATGTCATGCTAGAGACTTGCTAAATAGACTATCGGGAATCACATATATTGGTACTACATGTATTTGTTTTCTGGGAAACCTAATGACAATCTAGCCACAAAAAGTTATTTATGACTGACCCTGTGAATTCAAACTGAATTTTGTCCCCTCCTTCAAGAGAAGTTGAAGTTCAACATTGTAATGAAAGGTATAGTGTAAGCAATTGTGTACAGTGTAAACCGCCTTAGCAAACATATATATAAAACATACATCATGTATAATGGACACCTGTCTAATATGAACAGTGGTCAATAAACTGTATAATGGACACTGTGACCTAATATGTATGCTACTGAATTTACAGATTTTTAAACCCAAATTGTTCTAACAGTTAACTAGTACATGTGTACTACCCAATGGATAATGACCATTTCCAACCAAGTCTCATGAAGTAATGTAAGTTTGGTCATCATTCCTTTTATAACTGATACAATTTTCCTTCAATCAGATCAAAGAGTAAGGTTAATGTGATGGGCTCCCTACTGATACACAGAATGGAGGATACAAATATCCTGTAAATTAAACAGTTCAAAAGAGAGTATGGGAGACTAGATTAAGATCAAATTCAGGATTATCAGTTAAAATCCTTACACATCATGGTACAGTGTAGAAAAGCTGACTAAGATTTATTTAAAGGCCAGTACAAACATTTGACCTTCAGATGACAATGCTTATAGGAATTTTGTTGAAATTTTAATTTTAAAATCATTTGTTGATGACTGGAATTAAGAGTTACTGTACACGAAAGTACACTAACATTTTCAATGCAATCCTTAACTTTTAACTGATGTTCATTTCATTCTTTAGTTTCTCTGCCACTGGATTCTGACATTCATTGTTAAACCTGCATTCGTACTGAATGTAATAATGCAGTAAATTATTCCACAAGGCAGCATCCTATAATTCCTAAGAACCTCTACTTTTTCACATTTTATGCAACTGTAAATAGGTGAAGATACTACTTCTACCTGTTGTAGTCATGAACTGAACCTGGTTTGTCTGTCTCAGAGTCAGGCATACATACCACTTGACTAAAATACATTACTGACACCTTGTACACCTAGTCTGTTGCACTCCTCACCCTCCACACTTACCTGACATTCATTCTCAAATGTCACCAAGATTCACCTTTCAGAGTGGTTGATACCCATTTTCAACTAAGACACCTGCTGCTGACAGCCAGAAGTGCCCCCAAATGTAATGAGAGGGGACATAAAATCTGACTGCCATGGTTCATCTTTCTCACAATCAGGTGCACATACCAGTAGATAAATAGGATCTGACTAATTAGTCTGGACCAGCTAGGGTTCTTAATAAGTGGCCTGTTGTACCCAGACTGCTACAAAACACTCAATTCTAACGGTATGAGTTGAAAAGCACATAAAGAGTTCAAGGCCTGTTGTACCCAGACTGCTACAAAACACTCAATTCTAACTGTACGAGTTGAAAAGCACATAAAGAGTTCAAGTCCTGCATATAAAGGACATTTTAGATGTCATGTCCCTTAATGTCCTATATATAAAGACACCTTTGCATGCCCCTTAATGCACTATATAATGACACCTTTGCATGCCCCTTTATGTCCTTTATATAAAGGATGCATATGTCATGTCCTTAAATGTCCTTTATATACAGGTTTGATTGTATGTCAAGTTTCATAAATGTACCAAACAACAAAGGCCAAAGAGAAGAAAAATCATTAATATATGGAAAGTAATAAGACTTTCATGTCTCACTCTTTCTGACATTGTCAAAGATGCCACTTAGTGTAAAACTTCTTTGGTCATGGACTATAAAGTGCATTACGATATCATAGATTGATTTAGAAGTATCCAGAGGTTCAGTGGATCCATCCACACATTTTTTAGTAAAAAAAAGAATGTTACAGTGACAAAGCAGAAATCTGGATATATTAAACATAACAAACCAGTCCTTTTTATAAATCAAACCCTGTTAGAAAAAAAAATCTGGATCCACCCTTGGATTTCAAAGGTAAATCAAAACTGGCAATTGCATAAGATGTGACATTCATGGATCAAGGACAGTTTTGGGAATGAAGATGAGCTATCAATTTTAAAACTGTACTATTTGTTATGCAATTATATTGGACATTCTTCCCATTAAATGTTTAACAACAAAAACCATGGTCAGTCTGGATGGATGCACAACAACTTGCCCAAGGGACAACATGCTTATCCAACAACTCACTGTTTGACATATTGCCAAAATATACATTACAAATGTGACACTCTGCCAGGCAACACAACCTGTCAATCTGCAGGCTGTGCACACCAGAATGACATCTTGTCAAACTACCAAAAGAGCTCACTTTTAAATTGCTGCTGAGATTATTTAATGAAAGGTTCACAAAGATGTTTTTCTTAAGAGTTGTAAAATAATACTGAATAAAATTCATTCAATATTGAATAAAACTTAGTATGTAAGCATGGCAAAATATTATTGCTTTTTCTGCCAAGGTAGTGACAAAGTTAAGATTACAGTATACGCTAAAGGTTAAAGCTTTTGCAACTCATACAGGGATTGGGGAATACATTATTGCACCAGCTGCAGGAGAGAACACAGACTTCTGTGGACTTCATATTAGAAAATTCAACATATGTTTAGCAAGTTTTAACAAAGTTTGCATATTCTGATAAGTTGTGGAGTTTTTGCTCAGTGAAGTGTTGCTTGAATGAATTTGTGTTTCAGCACAATGTCTTACTGGTGAGTTTGGTGAGATGTCACATGGATTAGTTGTCTATTCAAAAACTTGTCAAAGACCAGTCCAGCTCATCTTTAGTTGCCATTTAATGTTCTCCTACAGCTTGAAATGTGTCCAAGGACCCAATGTACTGATTACACTCACAAGTCCAATTGCAAACTGCACGGACCTATATTTGCCATCACAAAAAGCAAGGGCAAGTCTGTGTAGTTTGTCTGAAGTAAAGGAAACATATATCCTTTCTGCTGGCACATTAAGCAACAACAGATCATGATCTATGTTGTTTGCAGTAGGACTCAGTACATACAGTACCCATAACTATGGTAGAATCCAAAAGATCTTGGTTCCAATGTAAGTTCAATACCTTACATGAAACGTTTTGACGCAAAAAAGTGAAAATCAAACTTGATCCAGGTCTTCATGATTATCAAATTTGGTTTGATCCATGGATTCTATCAGCAGTTACTGAGCAGGAAGAAAATTCGTGCAAGATGGTACATGCACAAAGACATGCAACTATGCATATTCAGATATATGGACAAAATATGTGCAAGCAAATTATGCAATCCATAGGATATTACGAGAGAGCACAAGTAAATAGCATGACCATGAAATTCCATATCAAAAACCTAGCCTGGCATTAACAAATATGAAAAGTAAAAAGGCAGGCATCATGACATAAGTATTGGGTCACATTAATGATTAATGTTTACACTAGGGCACAAGTTATGTGATTAGACCCTGTCCCCCGGGTGGTCTAAAGCGCTCTCCATCACGGATCACTGCCATCTCACCTTTGTCTGTGTGGATTTGAGTCTTGGGCGTGGCCAATGTGGACATGTGAAAAAGCTTGCTGGTAGCTTCTCATGAGTAGATGGTTCTTTCAGGAGTTTTCCCAGGTTCTTCCTCCACCATTAATACTGGCCAGCATGTATAGCCTATCTTATGCTGAAAAATGGCGTTAAACCCTATAACAACAACAAGACCCTGTCTCATAGCATTATTGTTTAGGTGAACAGAAATTTATATTATAAGTAAATAATTCTAAAACTGGTAACGTTATTTGTAAGTTGTCTGTCCCATAAGTAAACCAACACTGAAGGAAGAAAATGGTTCAAAATTGTAAAGAAATGACATGTCACAAAAAGAGGATCAAAATGTATTGCAACAAGGTAAGCATGAATACTTGAAGTAACACTAAAATTGTTGCAAAAGCTCAAAGTGAAACTTCAGAACAAGTTGATTGTTTAAACATAGTAAATTATGTTTCTCTGAGAATACATTCCCAATCCCATTAATGCTAAGATAAAGCTCTACTACCTCTTGAATCCAGCCATCGCAGAAAGATGAAAATCTTCATTTTCCCCATCTATATACTTGAATCCAGCCATCGCAGAAAGATGAAAATCTTCATATTTGCCATCTATATACGAGACCTCGTAAGGAAGATATGCTTCTTAACACATCCTTTTACCGCCTCTAGATTTCTATCATTGTTTACGCCAGTTTATAATGAGCACTACCTAAATGAGGATTCATGTAGGAAGGAGTGGGATGATGAAATAGTAATGAGATTCGGTAAATATTCTTGGAGATGCACAATTTACTAAAGATTTTCTTTTTCCTTTCCATACATTCCCTATTTATATTAGCACCTGGTGAATAGGTAATAGGAAAAGGCAATACTCAACATTCTACCTGTATCATGGATACCTTGGAGGGAATAAGGATTTTTCAGAGTACGACAGTCAACCACACTCCTAACACAAAACCAGACAGGTAAGCTCTGATTACCGTTATCTGGGAAAAAGGGAAATAAAACGGACTTTTTCCTACAAATTTAATTCCATGGCAAATATAGTAAAACAGATGTTCAACATCTATGATAAGACTACTGATTTTAGACTGGTTAGTGATGGTCTGGCTTGCAGCCAATGGATGTACCATATTCAGTTCTTGTTTCTGTTAAGCCAGATCACACAGAAAAGGTTGATGGTGCGTTCCTGCCAATGGCACCCATATTGTCATGGATTGCCACATTCAGTTGAAACGCGTGACTTGCTGATATAGGGATCTTTTGTGAACTCAGAATATGCTTAGTATATTGCTCACCTTACTACTGATGCCAGGGATTAACCAGAAGAGGAACTGCCAGGTCCCATGGCATTACTATATATATTTCACATAGTGTCTGTGTACACAGACCAGGTCCTGCATCACCACCTCTAAAGATTGACTGGTGTATGGTCAGTCTTTGATTCCCTGCTGATGGCAGTATTATTTTGCTTTGAAACCTGTTTGCATCATCATGATTTGAACTGGAGATAGTTTGTGTCCTCTGAAAGGGTATGCAATTCACTGACATTGCGTGAATAAACAAGAGCTATCAAGAGACATGTTTTCATGATAGCAGCTTCAAAAAGGTGCTAGCTAAGGGTTCAAATAAATAGAGGCATGTCAACACAAATGACAATTCCAATTGGGAAACTGGGTAAAAGATTCTGACAAATTCAAGTCACAATAGGTCTGATAAATCCATATTGTGATCAATATCCACTCTACCATGATGCTTGGGTGGGGCTGAGTTTATATAACAGAAGCCTTTGTGTCTTCCCATTAAAAAGCCAGAGGGAAAAGTTAACCAGCTGCAAAACTTAATAACTCAATGGGGCAATGCAATTAGCATTGTAGATCATTTACCCAGGACTTGTCCCACCTGAGATTTACTCTCACTACTGACCCCTTGTATTTCCATACCAGGATTGGTGGTGAATATGCATACTCCCAAACCCTCCCAATGCCTCTGGCTGGGGGGCTTGAGAGCTCAAAATGAACAGATCTGTCACCAGGTGGCCAACAAGTATACTCATTCACTTGAAGATCAATGGGTAGATGGACCGCTTGTGAAGGGGCTGGACCCTTCTTGACACTGAACTGGACAGGACAATAAGCCTGCCGAGAATATGTCTAGCAAAAACGTATTTCTCAACCCAATCCCTATCACTGTACCAAAGTACTGGTGACTGATGCCTGGTGACTTTGATATGTAATAAAGCAGCCCAAATTCAAAATGGCCACAGAAGTTAGGGTTGTGTTAGTCTACGTACATTTATAACTTGTGAAACATAGGATTAGATCCAGAAATATTCTGTACAGATCACCGAGAGGACCCTTCTGCTGTAACTCAGAGCCACAAGATATACCAGTAAGTGTCTAAAATGCACACCCATGTGTGTGGACAGAAGTGTCTGCATGCAATTTCACATTTTAAAGAACAAGTGCAATTTTCCTGGAAAACATCAGTCAGTATCAGTACAGGTTTGAGACTGATTTATCAGCCTAATATTTAAGAGGATCCCTCCTCAAAAACATTGAGCTCAACTGTAGCTCTCCTCAACTAGGAAGGCTCAAACTGCCAGTCACTTCAGAATTACCTGATGTGTGAGGGTGCTGCTCATCCTTCACAGGGAAAGGGGGAGAGGGCTCAACTCAATCTCTACAGTCACAGAGCTATGTACCTAGAGAAGGCTTTTCCTCCATCACATGGGTATGTGTGTCTCACTCTCCTCCCTTTGGACTTATAAAGGGCACTGCTCCTCCCTCACTGGGGATGCCTCACTCTCCACCTTGTGGGCTTGGAGAAGCTGTTGCTCCTCCCTACTCTGAAGAGACTAATCACGTGTGCACTTGGGATGATGGAGTGTCCATGTGAGAAGGGCTATATTGTCCTTTCTTAGTACTGACAGACCCTGAGACAACAATGAGGAAGGACAGGTATTGCAATGAGGAGTAGGAAGGCCAGTTCCTGCTCCCCTGATATGCACAGTGGCTCTTGGTACATCCCATACCTGCTGGAACAGAGATAGTAGAGTGGGTACCTGTCTGTTCATCACCAACTTGTGCAAGAAAAACAGGTGGTGTGGGTATCCCATGGAACCATCTTAGGCCCACATTTCCCCCCACTCTTTTTAGGCATAGCTCCTGCAAAGAAACTCTGAAAACAACAGTAATAAACAAAAAGATAGATGCACAAGTACTTTTAAGACCATGCAATGTTTAACAACAATAATAATAAAACAAGCTTTTGTAGATATGCCAAATGAGTGGTGTGAGTCCTGTAAGCAGTCCCTGTAACACCGAATATTATATCAGCTTTGTTGATGGTATACCAACAATCCACAAGATATAAGTAGGAATTTATTATAGGATATGATGTATGCTGTATCCAGCAAAAACTGAAACTGATTAAACAACCACAGCCACTAAGGAGCAACAAGGAAAATAATTGGGAAAAGTTTCTCCCTATCATTTATATGTTTTCAAACAGAAAAGGTAAAAATTTTCATCTTCCTTAGATTCCAAGATTCTGTAGGTAGTGGAGATTTTTCCTACCCCTAATGTGACCAAGGTGTATATTCAAAGGAAAACTTTGGGTGCAACATGTTCTGTGCATGGTGACCAGGTTCTACTTTGGCTTGTAAAAAGAAACAGGAAGGAGAGTTTGGTGGATCTGGCAAGTGAATTAAATCAGTCCTGATACCAGTGTGCACAAAAACAATTCTGAGGCACTTAAATTTTAAGGGTTATTTTAGTCTCTTGTCCAGAAGAAACTTGATACCTCCAAAGTGACTTGAATTAAATGGTGCAGGAAGGAATTGGATGGCCCTGCAAAATGGATGATGGAAGAGTGTTATTCAGTGATGACTGTCAGGTGGTGGTTTCTGGATAAAATGTGATGAACATTACCTACCAGTGTTACTGACCATATAGTGCACATCAACGATAAGACAAAATCTATGGGATGTTCTTGTTGTTGTGGCTTTAATGCCATTTTTCAGCATATGATAGGCTATACATGATGGCCAGTATAAATGGCTGAGAAAGAACTCAGGAAAAAGAAGAAACAATGCCCCATGGGAAGGCAAGCTTTCTCACACACCCAGATAGACTCAAACTCACACAGACAGAGATGAGATTGCAGTAAAGGCAAGCACTTTAGGCCACCTGGCTATCTGGGGACCTGAAAAGGGCTGTTTAACAAAAAATGAAATGGGACCATTGGTGAAAATTAATGGCAATTTGCACATTGATAGTCATTTGTGGTCTGTTCTCAAAACAACATTTTCCAAGCTGGAGTTACATTTTTTAGGTTGACTACTGACCCTCCCTTCAAGGATGCATCATTGCAAGATTGATATCATTACAAGAAATGGAAAGAAATCCACTAAGCTATGTTTTCACCCAAAGCTCTGTCTGATAAGATTTAATAATTTCTAATGAATATGCATAAATCTGCTTAACCAATCAGTGAGAGCCAAAGTAAAATTTTCTCAGAATGTTGACCCAACATCTTTCATGCTGCCTGAATAAGGCAATCAAGTTTCTCTTTCAAGCACTGTCACTTATTGATCAGTAAAATAAGCACTGTCACTTATTGATCAATAAAACAAGCACTGTCACTTATTGATCAATAAAACAAGCACTGATATGTATGAGCTTATTTCTTTGCGTTGTTGATAATGCACTTTTGTTGTGCATATTTATGAGAAATACTGAAATTATGCTTCACTAATGGTTTCCAAAACAATGTACATTAACTGGTTGACATGGCCCTCACAGAGCCCATATATTAATATTATTGAAAATATCAGGACGACCCTCAAATTCCAACTTCAGATAAATACTGACAAGATCCTGCTGATGATCTCACTGTAATTTGACAGTCAATACTTCATTGCCACACAAAAAATTTATACTATTTATACTAGTGTATTCCAAGGAGAGTGCATAAGTTATTGATTCTTAGGCAGTGGTTCCCAACCTGTGGGCCACAGGTTTATTCCACGGGGTCTGCAAATTTACATAGGTTCGCAGTGATTCTTGCTTGTCCAGACAGCACTATTTACATGTGACTGGGTGTGTGTGTGTGTGTGTGTCTGCAAAACTTTCTGAAGGAGAGGTCCTCATATTTAAATCAGTGGTGTACAACTGTTCCAAGGGACATGTAGCAATAAGCACCTTAGTATAATCCTACATACTCTTCGTTTTTAAATTTCTTCATACAGACATCCATTTCAGGTGCAAGATGATGCATCACACTGATGAATCACTTTTGTCACGATACTGTAATTTAAGAAGTTTTTTGGGATATATGTTTTAAAACCTAAATAGCCAAATTTCTAATTACCAAAGAAGAGGAGAGTGACAGCAATGAGTATCTGAGCAATGTGCAAGCTTCAAATGCAACTCTTTGCAAAAACAGAACTTTAAAATTAGATGGTAATTAAGCTAAGTGCTATCTGGCAAGAACAATAATTATGAACACTACAATGAAATCTGCATCAAAGGACATCTACTGTATATGAAGAATGCTCGTCAACAGAGATCACCTATTGTATATGAACGAAGTTTGTCTACAGAGGATGCCCACCCTTTATGAAGGATGCATGTCCACAGAAGTCACCTACTGTATATGAATGAAGTTTGTTTACAGAGGATACCCACCCTTTAAGAAGGATGCTTGTCTACCAAGGACAGCTTCTCTTTATGAAGAATGGCTGTCCACAGAGGACGCCTACTCTTTATGGAGGATGCTTGTCCACAGAGGGCACTTCTGAGATTCTTAGAGAAAATCATTTTAAAATTGCACTTTTTCGTAAATAAAATATGCTCTCTTAAACTCAAATGATGGTAACTTGGATTTTGGATTTTATTATTTTCACTAAGCATTCCTACAATAACCTATTTCTAGCAACATTCTTTTGGTACATAAATTTCAACTTAAAAAATCTCAATTATGTAAATTAATTTTTTCACCAATGAGTACCAAATCAAAGATTTTGTAAATATGTGGACAGTTAGGTTTCAAGTACACTGTTTCTACACGGCACGATGTCACTTGTATTTCTTTCTTCCTACCTGCATTCCCCGTAAGGCTGCAACTCCCATGTACAAGAATACACCATACAGCACTGGCATTGGAATATGCTGTGTAAGGGAAATAAAAATAATAACTTTGGTTTAATACCCGATCTAAAACCAAAATGTTAACGAATCTTTAAAATTAGAGAGCAAACTAAAGAACAAAGTGTTTTTTTATAAGCATGAATCCCCTCACAAAAAGTAGCACAACTGGATTTATTTACAATATACAAACTAGTATGAAGGATTGATTCCATGCTGCAATGGGAATTAAGCTCCTTGCATGGAGATATATTGGAAAATCTGTCTGCACAGGATTCAAACCCCTGGTTGTGAGTCTAACATCACAATTAAGTCAACATGTGGTGGAAGGATACTGGAAATTATAAGCCATTTCAATTTCTCCATTTCCAATCATCAGTCCCAAGTAAATATAAAATAATTGTCAAAAATTACCAAGTATAAAGTATTATTCAATTTTCCTTTTAAAGGTGCCATATTTCCCACATCATATTATTTACATTCTGATGTCTTCATTTGCTGAACTAGATTAGAATAATTAAAGAATGTTTGTTTAATTTTGGAGATTTGTTGCTTTGTTTTCTCAATAATAGCAAAGGAAACTATGCTACATTATTTATCTTGATTTGTATAGATGAATGGTATGTTGTTTTTTGGTAAGAGAAGCTTATTCTAAATTATGTTTTGTAACTAGTTACACAATACTTCTTTGCCAAAAGGTAGAGATCAAATTCAGTCTCATTAACTGGAGATTTCTGGTTTGTATTTTTACATTCAACTCTTCTAATTTTATCAACAAATTTATACTTGATGAACATTTTTAAAACCAAACACTTTTGACAAAATTTATATGTTGATATACACATTATCCTAAGAGCATGCTACTAGATTTATACCACTGACTTAATTAAAGTCAAATCTTGCAGCATTACTTTAATTCTTGCAAATTTAGTAAATACTCTGTTTTTCTTACATGAAACTTTAGGAAAAATATGTCAAAATATATTTATAAGCCAGTATGTCTTGGGACAGGATTAAATAATGATGATCTCTAATAATTTCCACCTTGTTGTTTTAAAATAACATCACATTTGATAAAATATATCAAGCAATGACTAGAATAAAAATTCCAAGTTGTCCCAAGACTTAAAGTACACGGTGCATGAAAAAAATTTCATAATTTTGTGTCCCAACTTTATAGGTCATAAAAAATTAGTTTTGAAAATAATTAAGGTGTCTCAAGACTTAGAGTGTCCAAAGTCTTACCATCATTATGGTATAGGACATCATTTCTGACAATTCAGTTTCCACCCTAAGTCTGGAACAATTTTATAGTGGACAATTCTTTGTACAGTATTTCATGTTATTTTTCATAGCCTTTAATTTTTTGCACATCATCAAGCTATACAAATAATAATATAGCATTATTTTTTGTACACAAGCAGTTATTTTTCATATATAAAATGTTATACTGTGCAGATTTACATTTGCCAAAGTGATCAAAAATACTGTCCTTTTAGTTTTAAAACAAAGAATAATAATATATAGCCTTATTAAATTCATTTGCCATTTTTTTTCAGCTGGCTTCAGCACAAGTATCAGTAAGTTAATAATGTTCTTAAGCCAATGGGCTTGTCGGACACATTCTCAATATCCCATGGGTAGCCTCATTTCCCTACATAGCACCTCACTAATCTGTTCAAGTGAATCTTGTGTTCAATCCAGTATTTATTGGAAAAGACCAAGATAAAGATCAAAGTGTATTTAATTAGTGTGTAAAATACATCTGCATAGCCATGTGGCCCAGTGACAATGGATCTTATAATTACAACAAGATTTATTTATTCAGGTTTTAATAGCCATGGAATGGAATAATGGAACATAATAGTACCCTTGTAGTGTTTACATAAGGTATAACACAGTGGTCAGGTAAATGAACAATAAAGATTACAATCACCCTGTAACTCGCTCTCTCTCTCTTGAATGTACATAGTGACTATCTACAATGTGTGTGATCCACGCCGAATCAGCTCGCAACATTACTTGCAATTTTATGTTTTTTCAGTGAATGTGTCATTCACTGAAAAAATATCGCAAATTGCAAGTAATGTTACAAGCTGATTTCACGTGGTTCATCTTCAT
This sequence comes from Sinohyriopsis cumingii, assembly GCA_028554795.2. Classification (NCBI taxonomy): domain Eukaryota; kingdom Metazoa; phylum Mollusca; class Bivalvia; order Unionida; family Unionidae; genus Sinohyriopsis; species Sinohyriopsis cumingii. The sequence continues at coordinate 1,419,112 of CM068833.1, read as the reverse complement.
AAATTTACCCACAACAATTTTTAAAAAATACACTCAGCATGGACATAATTTTACATATTATTACCTCCCTCTATCTCTCTCTCTCTCTCTCTCTCTCACACACACACACACACACACACATCATTAGACAGGCAATGTTATGCTTAATTTTTTTTTACAATTTAGTGCTGTTAGGTTGCCAAGCATCATGTGTTACATAAACCTTGTTTTGGTCCAAACCCTTTATTGTTCGTATACGGTCAGTACTCCAAAATAATATTTATGTTTTGTACATATAATTATTTTTTCATGTACGAAAAAATATATGAAATATGGTAACTAAGAAATTACCTTTAAAACACTAGTGAGGAAGACAGATAAGCCACTCAGTATTCCAACCATAAGTGCAGTCACTCTCTGCTCTCTGAAACAAAAACATACTGATTTCAGGAGAAACAGGACAAATGGTTAGACTTAATGTAACCATTTCTACTCAGACAAGCATTTTCTGCAAGATCATTTTTCTTCTGTAAATTTTATGTTACTACAGAATAATATTTAATTTAGCATGAACATTTCATGAAATCTGGATAAAAGACAGTTAAAATATATTATTTTACATTTTGTACAAGTTATATAATTCAAATTAGATGTAACTAGATATCAAACCATCGATAATACATAATGCCTAATGATTAGATCAGCACTTTAAGTTATGTTACACAGTTATCTACATAGTTCATCTTACTGGCTAACTAAATATACTGTTTACATAAAATATGGGATTATTATAATTTTTATCTCAACTTTTTGTAAGCCTTGGGCATAATACATTGATGACAACTTGTACGGTCTACCCAAAATTTGTACGGAATTTTTCTTTTTCGTCAGTGTATAACTGTACAACTGTTTTGTATGGTTCTTTTTGTACAAAATGTTTAATTTTGATTTTCTCTTTTTGTGTGCATCCAGGACTCTAGGCATAATTTTTTTAGAACAAGAATTCAGTGAGACTAGGGTGGCTTGAAACAACCAATCCGATCATACTCAAAACTGCACTTTTCCTTTGATAATGAAACGAGTTTCATTCATGGTTCAACTCCTGTGTGTGAAGATCTTGTAGTTTATTGCTCTGAAATTTGACGCTCACTCAGATTCCTAATACTGACTAACTTCCTGTACAGTAAGTACGTTTTCTTATTTCATAAATTATTATTTTATTATTTATACTTATTACTACCAAATGAATAAAGTGTGCATCAATTTTCATACTTTACATAGTGTGGCCAGTCATGCTGGAGTATTCGTAATTCTCCCAACTTTTCTGTGTGGAGATAAAGTAGATTCATTAAAATTTTAACAATATACTAATTAAAAATAAATACTCTGATTTTAGCACTAGAATTTACCATGCTGTTATAGTTTTGAATAAAGTTTGTTCAATACGTAATGCAAACAGGAAGATGCATTGCCATAATGACGGACATAGTACAGATGCTGAGTGACGTTGCTCTTGTGGCTTGAAAATACGTAACACTGCAATTTATATCAAGTTTGTGATCAAAATCGGCATACCATATAGCAAATTCATAACTTTTCAAACACCAGATATGCAATTTTAACAGAAACAATCAACAGCTTACAAGGTATAAACTTCTGGACTGCTACTGTGTCAATTTTTTTATTTCCAGATTTCAATTTTGGGAGAGTTAATGGCGTAACATCCTGGGGTTTATGGGGGAAAATATAAATTCATTAACACATTTGTAATAGTGAGATCTTCCTATATCACATGTCAAATCTAAATTTTTTAATTATGTTTTTTTTATATTTCTCTCATCTAGCTGAAATATACCATCCATCAAATGGCTGAGCCTAACTCAAAGAAATGCAAGCTTAAAGACACTGACCGAGGTCATGGCAAGTTTCAGGCTGATTGGATTAAAGTCTTCCCTGGCTTTTAGTAAAATATGCAGTAAAGACATTAAAGTGGTGGTGTCAAGCATATATGATCTGGAGGAACACTTCAGGACAAGACTGCTCCTGTGGCCTGGTGGTTAGAGCATCCACCTTGGATGCGGGAGGTCGCGGGTTTGAACCCCGGCAGAAGCATACCAAAGACGTACAAAAATGGTACTAACAGCTGCCTCGCTTGGCGCTCAGCATTAAGAGGTTAGTGTTAGTGTCAGGATAACGTGACTGGGTGAGACATCATGCTACATGTCTGCAGCATGATGCCCCAGTGCTAGACATCACTATAAACTGTCACACTGCAGACATCGTAGCGATATGACTTAAGTTTTTAAAAGTTACTTTAAAAATCTAAATCACACACACACACACACACACACACACACACTTCAGGACAAAACTGCATGAAAGAAATTTTGAAATGATGTAGGGAGCATCCACCAAAAGCTTCTTTACTTAGCCAAAGCAGGAAGATGATAGTGTTATAAGTAAAAAGAATCAAATAAAGTTTTAGAAATGCAAATAATTATGTAAACGTGTAAAAATACTTTGTGTATAGCATTTGCTGTTTTAAAACTGTTGATCTTACATAATGTATGAATGCATTTTTTTGTGTAAGTTTTTTTTGGTCTTTGTAAGGTTTTCATTGGTCTGGCATCCAGGTTTTCATCTTAAGGGGCTGACACCTATGGTAAAATGGCAAGCAATTGTCTGGCAAGAAAGGCATGCTGTTTCCACCATGCCATGATGGTATGAAGGAAACCCAGAAAGATGAGTATACAATACAGTGGAATACCACTTTAACGAGATAAATGGGGTCCTAAAAATTGGACTACGTCAATATCGGGGTTGCGTTAATGCGGGGTTTTACAGGATTTTACTTTTCTCAGGAAACAACTCACTGGCACATATATGTGTATTCATGTCTAATGTACATGTTGAATGGGGTATCAACACCGTTTATTATCATGCCGTAATGGCATGCAGTTCATCCATAATGCATGAAATTCCATTGAAAAATAGCACAAACAATTACAATATTCAATAATTTTGTCCCAGATCATTGTGTCTGAATTCAACATCTAATATACAGCATGAACAGAGTATTGACACCGTTTACTTGCCGTCTGATATCGTACCGTCGGGGCTTGCAATTAATCCATCATACATATAATTCCATTGCAAAAATTGCATACATATTTAAAATATTCAATAATTTTGTTACAGATCATTATGTGTCTGAATTCAGTGGGAAAAATTAACAGCAAAATTAGGTTAAGAAAGACAAAGTACGTGTACGGTTCATTAGGTTCCAGGGTCTATGAACAGTGTCTGTACAAATTACATACTGCTAAAATTTTCTCATATGCGTTTCTGTGTACATTTATCCATTGCAAATTTCCAATAATTAATGCTTGTACACCTACCTATGCATCTGAAGGACTACAGCAAGAATAATTATCAATCAATACATGCTTTCAGCTTGCACATAACTTTTACTTCAGATTTTGTGAATATCGAAAGAAACCTGCGAAAACTACTATACTAATCTTTGCGCAAAGTGCAGAGAAACTGCTTTTCCATAAAGGTACAATATTTTTATAAAAAATAGGAAATTAATAATGAGTTCATAAACAAACACCATACACATGTAAAACCAGAGAACTAAGTGCAGTAGGTCTGCAATGGTCACGAGTCACTTTTATAAAAAATTTAAGCTGAACGCATGTACAATTTCATACCCTTTCAATTTCCAGCTAATAAAGTGGACATTATTTACTGGTCAACTGATTGTGTCTAATAAATTCACCACGCCCAGCAAACATGTTGGCAGCTTTCGTTTTTTTATACATTTATTAAATTGCGAGAATCTTTTATCAACTACAGCATGGTCTGCTGCTTGGTTGTGTATGCAGTTAACGAAGAAACACATGTTGGCTACTGTTTGAGCAATGACTGTATACAGAATTAATTGAAGACAATCACAAAGACAACTTACTGACTTTACTCATGGATCAGTAATAAGTAACATTTCCGATAATGTTTATTTTGGCATAACACTTCAAGAACCTGGTGAAACTGTTAGATTTCAGAAGCTATGCCATGATCATATTATATTAAAATTAATGCGCAAACCTTTCCTCAAAATGATAATAAACATTTTACACACTATTTCTTGCACTTAAAAAAAAATATTTTTCCTGGTAACGAGAAAAATACTCGTACATGTATTTAAAATTTCAGGAACCATGCCAAGATCGTATCATATTCAAATTCATATGTGAACTCTTCCCCAAAATGATAATAAATGTTTTACACACTGTTTTTCATACTAAAAAAAATTTCCTGGTATGAGAAAAATACAGGCATGTATTTAAAATTTCAGGAACCATGCCACGATCATAATATATTCGAATTCATACGTGATCTCTTCCCCAAAAAGATAAATTTTTTATACACTATTTCACGTACTTGGAACAAAAGATATTTTTTCATGTGCGAATGAAGATACAAACTTTCGGGAGCCACACCAAGACCGCGTTAAATCCGAATTCACATTATTGGTGGGTACATTATGGCAGGGTCGCACTGCATTTCAAACTTTTATCATCATGTGATCATCAGCAGAACCTGGGTTCAGTGATAAAAAATTGTTGACTTAACAGATGTCGATAGGTTACTGAACAATGTTTGGGTGTATCCATTCACTGATGCATCAACTATCCCAACATTTTGGTCACAAAACAGTATGTTTGTCCCATGTTGTGATACTTCAAAAAAATAGAGCAAACCTTTAAATAAGCAATTTTTATTGTCTTTAATCTGTGTTTTACTACCTGGTTCGTACTTATAGCACCATCTGGCTAAAGTCAGCACAACCGTTTAGAAACTAAATAAATAAGAAAGAAGAGTTTGATCAACTGAGGAAGGCATGTACTTAAATATGATTCTTTGTCTCAACTGATGAAGGCATGTACTTAAATATGATTCTATGTCTCAGTGTCAAATCTGAGTGCTGAAAATCACCATTAAACTTCTCTCTTCATATACAAGCACATCTGGCCTGGACACCTTTACATCTTTGAATGCAAGTTTATTTCTACCAAATTTAAATTTAATCAAGTTTGGGTACCCTTGGTAATCAATTGCAATATGCATTGTCACCTCTATCATCACCCCTGTTTGAATCCATAGGATAACACTGTTGATCTTACACCAGTCTCTACAAACATTCAACTTTCCCAAATAGGCCTTCAAAGTGAAGGGTCTTCTTAGCTTGTCAGATTCTCTTCACAACTGAAAGCTGAAATTCCTTGCCAAACAAGGCTTTCCTAACAAGATTTGCCTCGGAATGTCTATTGCTATTGGGGGTTTCATGGTTGGAACAGAGATACTGATCGTAGCACCTAAAATTACCTCCCTTAGCTTCAATGCACATGCCCACAAAAAATGTCCAATTCCGGATAGTTCACCATTCTACATTTGGTTAGCTAAACACAAAGTCAACAAAGGAAGGAATCTTAGCTGTACTACAGATATTATGGTTAAACCAATGAATCAATTATATATGTCAAACATCTTTTGTTCGTACTAGGAGAATAATTAAGGACATTAATCAGATAATTAGATTCAATGTCCATCCTTACACTATATCAGATAATTAAATAATATTTACATTTTGCATGCTTAAATTATATCAAATAATTAAATTAAATACACTGCCCATACCTGATAATATAGATTCATTATCCATAATTTCAGATTCATTTCTAGGAACATTTCACTTTGCTCTCCAATTTTAAACATTTATTACACATTTATGGTTATATAACTTTAACGAAAACAATCTCAACAATTTGCCTTTTCATATGTTGATATATCCTTCTTTCTCAGTTACTTTCGCAAGGCTAATAGTTCATTTATAACATGAATTAAGAAAGTTATAACACAAGTTTGATAAGAAAATTATAACACAAATTTGATATGTTAGCTGATTTGTAATGCTGAATATTTTAAACCAGAAAAGCCTTTTTTTTAAAAAATGGAACACAGTATTTAAATGTATTCAGATGAACTTAACAAAGCAATAATTACATTAGCTATCATAACGACAGAGGAGTGTAATTAATGCAGACAGAATATTTATTCATATTTGGGTGTAAATATCTTACAATATTCAGATTAAATAATAATAATAATAATAATAATAATGAGAACTTTGTATAGCGCCTAATCTTTACAACATTAGACAACACCTATAAGATAAAAAACATATAATAATATCATTACAAAAACAAACACCATGAAATTAGAAAACATAAAAAAACATGCTGAGAATATTTAAGGTAGGAAACATTATTAGGTCTTTAAGTTTGTTCTCGCAGTCGAAATAAGTGAGTTTTGAGAGCACTCTTGAATTGGATCACTGTGTCTTTGTGTCTAAGTTCAGTGGGCAATTCATTCCACGTTGCTGGGCCCTGGTATGCAAAAGAACGCTGTCCATATGACTTTGTTTTCATAGTGGGAATAATGAGTATACAATTGTCAGAAGAGGAGCGTAAGTATCTTGCTGGTGTGTACACATGGGTGAGGTCGGATAGGTATGTTGGACTAGAGTTCGACAGTGAAACGTAGCACAGAGAACAAATTTTGTGTTTGATTCTAGATTGAATGGATTGCCAGTGTAGGGTACAGAGCAGTGGGGAGGTGTGCTCTGATCGTGGTACTCTAAGTATGATCCGAGCAGCTGTGTTTTGAACTTTTTGAAGTTTCTGGAGTAGATATTGAGATGAACCAGACAGAACTGAGTTACAATAGTCCAGTCTTGAAAGTACTAATGGACACACAAGTGTTTTAGTGGCATCAACTGAAAGATATTTGAGAACTGAGTTGATGCATCTCAGCTCAAGATATGCAGCTTTGCAAATGTTCATGACATGTTGGTGTAATGTGAGAGTACTGTCCAGAGTAACACTAAGGTTTCATACTTATTGTGTGAAATTAATGTTGGTGTTGCTGATATTTATTGTTTGGGGTAAAGGATGTTAATGAGAAAGTCTTTGTGTTGTGATCAGAATGGCCTCAGTTTTATCATCATTCATCTGCAGCTTGTTATATGTCATCCATGATTTCACATCAGAAATGCACCTCTCTACACCTTGGATGGTAGCATCAACTTCAGTTGGGTGGCTAGATTTGTATATTTAGGTGTCATCAGCGTACAATTGGTGAGACACTGGATGATGATCTATGACACTTGAAAGTGACTGAGTGTATAGAATGAAGAGAACAGGTCCAAGAACAGACCCCTGTGAAAATAACATGCCCAATGACATTTTTTTGTTTCATTTTCTTTCTGACTTTTAAAACATCAAGTATCGGACAATACATGCAATAACTTTCAGCATGATTTTTCTTTGTTTATGCTGACATGTAATAACTCTCAAATTTGCTGGGGTCTTTAGACAATTTTTCTGATTTCCACCAGCAAACTCATCTAGAACAGCCTTCTTAAAATTAGTTTAATTCTGTTTAACTTTCCTTGCATCAATTACATAAGTTTCAAAGATCAAATTATTTCACAGATTCCGTCCTATTACTTTGGTTCGCCTTTTAAATCAATTTTGATCCACGTGACCGGATGTAAAATTGCAAACAGTATGATTTAAAAAAGACACTGCTTGTAAGAACATACTCTAGAAGTCAATAGTAAATGGATACTCACAAATATTCATATTTGTTGTCTTTATCTATCAGTCACTCTTTCTATCGTAGCATCATTTTATACTCATTTTAACCAGAAACATGTTTATGTAATATACGTATGTGAACACACATTCATTCGAGGATATACATACCCATACACCAGATGAAATGAGACAGACAGACAGACAGAAAGGTGAGAGCCACAAATGTCCTATACAAGTGTCTAACATCGATATTTCTCCAAACTGTATACTCTAAAATTTCCAACCGTTCAAGGAAATAAAATTAAAATAATCATCAAGGAGACTCGTACGTGTGCCTGTCTGTTCAAGTGTGGTTGACATTTGTGCATCATGAAAAATATAATGAACATTAATAGAAAAGCAACAGTCTAAATCAATAATAAAAGAACCTTAAGAAGTTGGAATTTTTTTCTCGTTGTCGTTTAACCTCCATTAACTGCTATGATTGAAGCTGTAAAAAATAAAGATATTTTCATTATTCTTCAAGCAAGAGAAATTGCAAGAACTTTTTATGCAGCGATACACTTTCACACAATCAAATAATACAAACTAGAGCATGAGGTAGTAGTATTAGGAAAGATAATGAAGTTTTGAAATGGGCAGAGAATATTTATTTGAAAGCTGGGAGCAGCGCAAGTTTGTGAGAAAAAAATAGGATGTAAAAACAATTGATCAAATATTATAGAATTTCTTTTTAAGATAGTGAGATATCGATCCTGCTTGTATAATGTGAGCGGTCTGTCACATTTTCTTGATCTACATCTGCCATCTTAACTGACTGAACTATCAGGAAGTGAGTTGCACCGAGATGCCCTCTGGTGTTTTCAAGGGGAGATATTAACCGTGAAATCCCCTATATCGAATAGATCATTCACTGAGGACCTGTTCCACTTGAGAGGGGCTATCAAAATTAATTTGCAGTTCTGACCCTCGATTTATGCATAGCCCTAAAACCTCTCCCAGCTGACTGATAAGCAATTTGTGATTCCACTATGGTACAGAAAAGTACATCATTCCAAGATCTAATATGGAAGATCCTGATACAATATTATGCATGAGCTTAGATGTGTAATGGAAAACATTCTTATCTGCCTTTAAAAACAGTGGGCATGTTATATTCACTGCTTTGATGTAATGTGTGAAGCTCAGTGGTAAATGTGTCTGAATGTGTTCAATACCTGCATATTCAAAATGTTGTTGGTAGCTGACTTTCAGAAAAGAACGCCTTAGAATTGCCCAGATCATGATATTTCCTTTATCTTGGCTGACTGTGGTAGCAGATGAAAGAAGGGATGTTGGCCCTTGTCTTTTACAGCTTCTGATGCCTTCACCTTCTCAATCAATTTCAAAGTTGGCAATGCACAATATATTTCCTCAACAGTCTCTTTAAAGCTGAATTCATTGTGGGCAAGTATCATGGTTGGTCTTGCCAATATGGATGACTGGAGTGTGTGCTGGATGGATGGATAGATGGTCAACTCATTTGCTGGTAGGATGGTATATATGGCTGTCGACTGGATAGTTGGTTGGTCTTGCCAATATGGATGACTGGAGTGTGTGCTGGATGGATGGATAGATGGTCAACTCATTTGCTGATAGGATGGTATATATGGCTGTCAGCTGGATAGTTGGTTGGTCTTGCCAATATGGATGACTGGAGTGTGTGCTGGATGGATGGATAGATGGTCAACTCATTTGCTGATAGGATGGTATATATGGCTGTCAACTGGATAGTTGGTTGGTCTTGCCAATATGGATGACTGGAGTGTGTGCTGGATGGATGGATAGATGGGCAACTCATTTGCTGGTAGGATGGTATATATGGCTGTCGACTGGATAGTTGGTTGGTCTTGCCAATATGGATGACTGGAGTGTGTGCTGGATGGATGGATAGATGGTCAACTCATTTGCTGGTTGGATGGTATATATGGCTGTCAACTGGATAGTTGGTTCTGGAACTGCCAATGTAGAAAGTGTGGTGAAATGGAGAGATCAATCAAAATGATCCCATGATTCCATGTAAGCTGGAACTGTCAGCCAGTATGCAGCATGGCTCACTGAAGAAGTGCCTGATCTCTGGTCACTAGACTACAGGTGCAGGGAACCAATGGACTGGCTGGCCCAACTCTGCCATCTGCAAACCACGCCTACAAAAGCCCTCCTTCCATCTACTAGAGCAATCAGCAATATCACAGATATTTTTTGTAAGACAAAATCTGGGATCCAAGGAGCACCAAAGCTTTGTAAAAGGATACATATAATAGTATATTTCATTGATGAACTCATTTTCACCTGCTTTTCCTACTGTTTCCATATTTTAATCTGCATGATGATTTGAACATTAAGTGGAAGATAAAGAAACTCTTGCTCTCCCTCTTTCTCTGTCTGATTTGGTCATCTCAGCTTGTGGCTAGACAAATGTCATCCAGACAGTCAACTCAGTAACCATATGGATGGTCTGTGCAGTGAAACAGATCAGCTAACTAGATACCCTTAAAGTTCATGGCATAACCAGACATTATACATAACGACCTGCTAAAGTAAAAGACTTACATTCACTGATCACGGCCTGAAAAAAGCGGTGGCCAGAGGTCGATGACCTGCAGTTTTCATAGTTCGACCCAAGCAATAAATTTGTCCATAGTCAGTCAGACTTCCCACATTTCCCAAGAAATGTAAATTAAAAGTATTCCTCTGTAGCATCATAAATGTTTCTTAAAGTGTCGAATGTCAGGAAGTATAATTACGTAAAATTACATACAAGCAATGTTACTCAAAGCCTACTAATATTTTGCTGTGTACATGATAGTCAGATTGGAAGGAAGTGTAATGAAAAGTGTATGAGCCAGTGTAATTTTATCTCTGAAATCAAGTGCCCTTTCACATAAGTATCAATTGTCAAATCTTATTCAAAGGGGCTGCACCTAATTACTTGGAATGAGAAAATTCCAAAGTCATCCACTTGAAGCCACACTCACACTCAACAAGACTCAAGATGATTGATGCAATTGCTGGCTAAATAATGCATACTGCATGACTGATCCTATCCTTTAAGGTTGAATTTGCCACAGACTACAACATTTAAATGCAAAATGACCTGCATAGTATGAATATAAACAATCAATATGAGTAATGAATTTATTAACTTTGGTTTCTCATTGGCAAACCTGATGAACTGTTGGAACCCAAAAATGAAGAAAATGGACCCCCAGCAATAAAAGAATAAGCCACAAAAAGATGCAAAGTATGATGAATACCATGTCTGCACATTTAAAGAACAATGGAAAACAAATTGGCCATGGTTACTACTGACCATGTTAGAAGGTCAAGACTTCAATGCAGATATGGCAATAATAAAATGGTTGCTTTCTTCAGCAAGGCACTTGACCCACTTGTGCAATGAGACCACTGATAGAATCCAGAAAACTATCAGACTATAGCATATAATCTGTAAATGTGTTTCAGTTTTTATCATGTTAAATTGATTTGACCAGTTTGATTTATGATTATTTTGAGTCAAGTGACTGAAAACAAAGACCATTTAAGACTGCGGGACATTTTACTCTGATCAATCAAGAAAGAAACTGCCTTGTTTAACAATAACTGCCTGATTCATTTAGTAAAGCTCATACATGTAACTATGCTTTTGTATTGAATCCTCACAAACAGCTCAGCAACTCAGGTCTGTTTATCTGCATGTTAGATCTGGCTCCCTCAGATGGTGACAGTGGTCCTTGACTTGACACCAATCAACACTGTTTTCAAGCCCTGCTGATTTTGGAGTAGGGCCTGCCAGCCATTTTATCAACGGCTGAATGGGACGATGGCAATACAGATCATCAAAATCTGACAATTCACTTGGACTAAAGCCATTCTCAGACTTGTGGAGGGAACCTCTGCCTTCTGGATGACAGTCTCCCTTGAACTCCAGGCCACTCTGGAAATTATATCACTTTCCATGAATGAAACTTGACCCATCCCTACATAAAACCATTGATCAAATTTTACTACCACTTCACCCATACAAAGCACACTTAGAAAAAGATGAATACTTTGTGCAAATGAGATAAATATCACAAGTGTTCTCACTGGCACATGAAAACAACATTTAATACGAGATGGCAAGAATGACCAAAACTAACTGGAAATAACCCCAAAATTTCCACATATAAAAAAACAACACCGGAAGAACAATCTGTGCAAGAGAAACACAAATCATGCATGGTTTCATTGACTTTGGCATTAAATGTTATCATTGTTTCATCTGAAAATGACAAAAATGACCAACTATTGGAAATAACAACCCAAAAGAGTTCACCTATAACAATATCAACAGTGAAAGAAAACTCTGTGCAAAACAGACAGACACATGTCATCAATTTCCTTGTTGACTTAAAATCTTGTACTTGTACTAAGTGTATTTCATCAATGTTTATTTAAAATAACAAAAGCTATGAGAAAAGTGAGAGAAAAAAACCAACCTGCAATTATCTCAATCAGAGCACACAAATAAAACCCAATAGCATGATGCCCAGGGCCCCTCTAATTTCAGATCGGGTCCATCCTGTGTTCTAAGTGAGGTGCCCATCCTGTGTTCTAAGTGAGGTGCCTGTCTGGCTTGTCTAAAGAAATTCTGATCTGCTTGAGGAAACTTTGTTTGCGCTGATGAAATATGTAAATATGTTTTCAAGATGTTGACATACCTGCCATAACACCACACATTCTAAATCAGATCACCACTGTCCTACATGAAACTGAGACATGATTTTAATCACACTGAAGCATGGCATGTCATGCTAAAAATAAGATTTTGTACTCAAAAACTCCCTGAACTGTTTATCAATCTTCAAAAATAGAAGAAACAAAACCCCACCACTTTCAGTATATGCTTGTGACATGTAGAATGTATAAATGGTAAACAGTCATGATTACAGCTAATGTAAACCTATCCCTTGGGCAGTTTAAATAGTGGCAATTAAAGGCATAGAGGTCAGGTATAAACCACCATTTCACATATTAATTTTTTGACAATAGTTAGTGAGATGTATTTGAAGACTGCAGTGGGTGAGCACATTGTACTAATTTGCATATGTAGGATCAGGAAGTGGAGCAACTCAGTATAGGTAAATTAAATAGATGCTAGATGCATGTACAGTAACAAAAGTTATTACATACCATTGCTCTGAATGAGAATGTTTAAACCTTATGTGTTATATTTTTGACAAGTTTGTGAACAGCGGCAATGATTTTTTGAAGTAGGATTTTACTGCATATATGGAATGCAAAGCATGATCATTACAGTTGTCGGAATAGTGTTCAAGTGTAATTCATTTCTGCAGCTGATTAAGGAACCAAATAGGACGTAATCAGCAAAGCCCAACAAAATAAATTTCAGAAGTCTTGATTGATGGAGTTTTTTTAGTGTTAAGCATGACATGCCAAGAATTAAAAAAAAAGGGGGAGGGGCAGCTATTAACTCTTTACACATACTGCAAACAACATATCGACATATATCAACTCGGATCTGACCAGGATTCACTCAGAGAATCCAACAGAGACATATGAACACCAGGACCATCCAGTCCCTAGTGAGTGTAGCGATGAACACTAATGACATCTGCTTTACCTTCAAACCCCTTTGAACCCTACTGAATTTATATTTGAAAAGTAGCTGCTGAAACATTGTGTGATATTAAAATGGGAAATTTTGGGCATGTGGAAACTGGAGCCAAGGCTTGTGGAATTTCATTCAGGGCTTGTGAGTTTATTTAAGTCAACAGCCCTGGACCTCTGTATGAAAAAAGTTTTCTTTGAGCACTGCTCAATATTACAGTAAAATCACTTATTATTGAAAGTGGAAATACATGCAGTATGTGTGATTACACACCCAACAATGACCACTAATGTGTTGGATCACAAGGCCAGAAAACAACAAAGTAAATATCTTTACAACTGATACATTATCAACTCTGTTGATGGATGGACATTAATCGACAAGGTATAACTTGGATCTTATGAGATTTATGGGATACTAACGTATAATATATCCAACAAAAGCTAAAAAATTAGTAATCAGCCAGTCATCATGCAGTGAAAAAGGTAATAGGAAGAGTTTCTTTATATATATATATATATATATATATATATATATATATATATATATATATATATATATATATATATATATATATATTCTTTTCTAATAAGCCCAATTAGCTTACACAGTAATGAAGTCCAAAACTGAGTCAAGTCTGTTAACAGTATTGAGTGGATAAGCATTAAATACTGAATACTAGAGCTTTAAAGATGTGTATATCAGTTTTTCCCAGTCATATATGTTAGGATACTGTCAGCTGTTTTATTTGTAGAATATTGAATAAAGTAGCATGAACTCAACTTCAGTGGTAGATTAAGTTAGCAAACTAAATCTGAAATGTTTGTAAAGGGACCCATTTCAGTGCATCATCAATATAAACACCTCATACACTTTCTCTTTTTTCTACATCTAATTAGTTACCTAACTGTTGCAAGACTGTATGTACTAACACATTCTACTGGCAAAATACAACACAGCTTGTAGGTCAATGAAACATCCTATAGTGTGGACAAGTTAAGAATTTTATTAAGCTAGAAGTTCAGTCTCTAATATTCATAACTTTTTAAATGCTCTAAGTGTACAACAGAAAAATGCAATTAAACCATTAAAATATTTGTTACTTGAAATAAAAATAATAAAAAGTGTACAAAAACATAACAGCATTTCTCTGATTATAATGACCTAGTAAGAACATTTTTTTCTTCAAAAGAGTGGCATGGACTGATGATCTGAAAAAGGCACTTTGAAATTAAAAAAATTCATAATTTTTAGACTGGTTTCTCTCCTAGTATCGATTAATAACATAGATGAGAATAAACACACTCTATACTGTAGCCTGAGAAATGTGGTTTTAGTATGGATGAAATAAGGTAAAAGAGAACAAAGATAATCTGTACCTGCAACCGTTGAAGACTGGTTCAGCTCCTAGTATCGACTATCAAGGTAAAAGAGAATAAAGACAATCTGTACCTGCAGCCTAAGAAGACTGGTTTCTCTCCTGGTGCTGTACACTCTGACTCCTTCTTAAGACTCATGATGTGAGCAAGGGCAGACACTGTGGCTGCCACATAAAATGGGAGCCCAAGGAGTGAGCAGATCAAAATACCAATTGCAACGATCAACAGGTCCAGGTGGTAACCATTTCCTTTCTGAAATAAACAATCAAGTGTACTTAAACTGGATCAATACAAGTTTTACAATTAAGAAATTATCTCTTTGATAAGAAAAGACAAAAAACTGATAAAAGTTAATAAATGCAGGGGTTGACACAGTGAGATTTTTTGTGTCTGGCTTGGTATTAACCCATCAAAGATTCTATTAAACCAATGGTAATGTTAAATTAAATATGAGGTCATCTCAAACCCAACTCTTGACAGAAATACTGCAATAATGAATCACTTTAATATCACAAACTAAGTTGATTTTACCATATATGTTGGGACACTATATTTGTTGGGACACCATAAATTAAGTTTTAAAGTAATTTTTTTGTGCACTGTATGTTCTGGGACACATCATTTTTTCGAGTCGCAAGTTGTGGGGCACCTTAAAAATCATACAAAAATTACATATCAGAAAATGCAGTCCAACTTAATTTTATTTTTACAAAATTTAAAACTGTACTTCGATAAAGCTCTTTAATCCACTGCAGCATTATCTAATCAACCCAACTCTTCTCCTGCTTGCATAAGATCCATTCTTTCCAATGCATGAATATCTTTTAGCTTTTTCATACCATGAATTATTATCACAGGAGGTAACAAATGACCTAAAGCAGGAACTGTAAGGACTTAAGTCAGTTGTTTTTTTTAAACAATAATTCTCACACTTTTAACCCCCATCTCATCAACAGTCCATCCAGGAATGGGATCAAAGTACACTGTAATTTGATCCATAATTAATGATCATGCTGTCAGCAAAATAATCTTCTCTTCTGGCCTTCACGAATTTATCAAATGATTTTATTTTCTCCAACTCTTTTTTGGGTGATGCTGCATCATCGATGTTCATGCACAAAACACTATATTGTGCCACTTTCAAAATTCTTCCACTGTTTTATTTTATTTTCAAAATTCCCTTGAATGCCAGTAAAAAGGAACCAAAGAATGCTTCCCTATGTCAGCTGACTAAATATATATAAGTAAAAAAACAAAAAAACAAAAATCGGCACACTTAAAATAATCCAAAGTCAGCTTCTGAATTTGGCATGCTTTGTAATAAAAAAATAAATGAAC
This sequence comes from Sinohyriopsis cumingii, assembly GCA_028554795.2. Classification (NCBI taxonomy): domain Eukaryota; kingdom Metazoa; phylum Mollusca; class Bivalvia; order Unionida; family Unionidae; genus Sinohyriopsis; species Sinohyriopsis cumingii. The sequence continues at coordinate 1,403,102 of CM068833.1, read as the reverse complement.
TCTGTACTTTGATATCCTGTCAGTAAGTTCAAACAATGAGTTTATTGCTCACTGCCAGTTCTGTTTATTCACCTCCTGGGGTTCTATTTGCTTGGTAACTGTAGTCATAATTAATGCAAATGGGCATTTTGTGTACACAACAATTACTTGCTTTAATAACACATTTTATAACCCATCCTAATAAAAAGGTTGTCATTTACACTCACAGTGAATGCATGATTCTTATTTGTGAGATACAGTCAAACATTTAACCTGGATATAAAACAATCTTGGTTATTTTGCATCGAACACTGTCATGTGTGAACCGCAGATGCCTTCCGAAAAATGGTTGACATTTCCCTTTCACATGTGATTTTGTTGGATCCAGTTTTCAGTCGGAAAACATGTTTAGACTTTTGAGTACAACCAAACACATTTTGTTTCTCTATGTTCATGTCAATGAATAATGTGTCGTGTGTTATCTGACATAAGGGATACATGCTACAGTATGGATGCCTACAGTACATATACAGAGTTATGGATATACTTTTTCTTTAATGCTATCAATGATAATAATACAAGGTTAGTTTCATTCATTTTATTATAAAATAAACATTCTATTTATCTATTTTATTGAAACGTGCAGTGGGTGTGTGTGCGCAAATTCAAGACAAATTTATTTCTTTTCTTAAATTTTGGGACATATGACCTGGGTGAAAGAAGGTTTCATCATAAGTTCTGCAACATGAAAACAAATTATTTTATTGTGTCCAAAAATATACAGTAAATATGGCAATTAGAATTCGAAGTTATTCACTAAAATCAACAATATATGATAGCTACTCTTCAGTTTTGAAAAACGGATTTAGTCTGCTCAAGTACCAACAGGTAAGACAAATTAAGTCCTGTCATGGTGTACATGAACTGAACACATGATTGAACATTAAATTTAAATAAGGTAGGTTAACATATTAAATTAACCATCACAGCATTTAAATTAGAAGACCTCCAGCAAAGACAGTCCAAATTATTACTAATGGAATATCAATGTAATTACAACTGTATTAGATGGTAAATGTAAAAATTTCCAGTGGTCTCAACATAACCATGTAATCGGTGAGTGCTATATTTATTTCTATATAAACTATATGGAGAACTACTTTATACCAACTTCTATAAATAGAGTCCAACACAAAGTAACCAATGTAAATGTGAACAAGATGGCATACACAATGCATGCATTCAAAACAAAACAAAAATGTTAGTGTTTTTCCTCTGAAAATCAAATAAACTGAGTTTGACAGAATCAAAAACCATATCTTTGTAAATTTTTCTGAAAAGAAAATATTCTTTCTTTCACTATACATGATATTAATTTGGATAAAAATGTTGCATGTATGCAAGGTCAGCATCTGTTGTGTTGCCCTTATTCTGTATACAACTGTTGTGTCCAAAATGGCAGAATTCTAAAAATTGAAATACTGAACACATCGACCAATCAATACTTGCCATGCCTTCCGAAGTAGACAATATTTCACAAGCTGAATTATCAAGCATATTGAATGAACCAAATCTAGTCCCTTGCCAGTTGAATAGCAGGATGACCACAAACCAAAGTGAGTTAAATCTCTCAAAGGGTAATATCTCATATGTATAACCCTATATCAGAGATTAGAAACTATCAATCTACTAAGAAAAAAGTGTGAATTCAGTGATTTCACTGCGACCCATTACAAATAAAATTTAAACTACAGGTAAATTGTGACTGGGGGAAGCATGGTCCAACGACTAACATTCAAACTCTTGGACCGTGAGTAATACAATTTAAGATGCTGACCCTAATAGTTATGTTGGGGTGAGGGATAGATCCTTCCTGTGCCCCATTTTACTGTCAGATCCAGTGTCTTACTTTGTACGACTACTGGACCACCATTTGCCGATAGTCTTAATTTCATTTGCAAGGATCCCATGTAGGTAGCCTGGACAGATAATGAAAATGAAAATAGGTTTAAAGAAACGAAAACTGAATACTCTTTGAGTCTGAAAACTAACGAATTGCCAAATCATGTTGAACTCAACAATGAAAGCATCAAATCCAAAAGACATATTTTTATGTCAACAAACACATCCTTTGTTTTGAATATTGAGCTTCTACTCAGAATACGTGTGCCCATTTGGATAAAATACACCGTGGAATGTTCCAAGCCTTAGATCAGATATCAATTAAATGACTTTTGTTTGATGTTGATGTAACTATTACATATTGTTGAGGGAGAATCCCCTGTTCTATAAATAGCTATGTACCTGGAGCCCTCAACAGGAATTCATATGCTGATATGAAATATTTTTTATAAAAGCAAAATAAAAAAATTATAAAGAATTGCAAAATAAAAGTTTGAATTGTTTGTTTTTTGTGTTTATTGTGGTATAAACTGTCAGTTGCAGAATCATACAGCTTAACGGTCTTTGGGTGTTAATTGCTGTGTGATTCAGCATCGAGCAGTTTATACTATGATAAATGCAGAAAAACCAACATTAAACTCCTTAATTTAATTTAAAAATTGGGTCACTGCTGTACATTACATACATAACACCCGGCAGCAAAATAAAACTTTTCATATCTGAAAAATTAACCATATTTTTTCCAAAAAACAGTTTGCATCTAAATAATAAAACTAGACTTTTGTCAAAATATGGAAGAAATTTTAACTATTCTATACAGTAGTGCATTTACAGAAATTTCATAAAAAGTTATTAGTTCATTAAAAGGAAATAATATCTGATCCATAGTTGCTACCCAAACAACATGATAAACCCAACTCTCACTACAAACAGTCTCAATCTGAATGATTTTCAAAAACCTATTTTATTAATATTTCACATCAAAGAAATATATGGGCAGACAAAAGGTTAGATACAATTTAAGTGGATGGTATTGTAATACTGTAATGTGTTCAATGAAGTCAATACTACACAATACTGTAATATGTTCAGTGAAGTATATACTAGACAAAACTGTAATATGCTCAATGAAGTCAATACTAGACAGTATTGCAATATGTTCAATGAAGTCAATACCAGACAATATTATAAGATGTTCTATGAAGTCAATACTAGACAGAATTCCAACATGTTCAATGAAGTCAATACTAAACAGTATTGTGAGATATTAAATAAAGTCAATACCAGATAGTATGATGCTCAGTGACATAAATACTAGACAACATTATGAAATATTTGATAAAGTCAATACTACACGTTATGTATATTTTGATTTAATTTATATGTGATTTAATTTAATTGTTTGCTTGTTGGTTTTAATTTTTTATATATTCCATTACATGCTATTGTAATGTAACTTTAATTACTGGATTTCAGATACTGTCTAGAAGAGTGCAGTTCTGGCTGTTTTTTTAATATTTTTGACACAAACAACTTTATATAGACATTTTATCTATTGCTGACATTGATTCAGAACCAGTAAGGGTTCTGGTAAAGACTTTTTTTAAAAAATTCTTTCCCAGAGTAAAAAAAACATTGATTTCAGTTAAGGCATTACTGGGAGTAGGTAACATATAACACATGTTTATTGTTACAAACTTCTGGTTTTCCTAGAAGGATGAACTCTTGACCTCCATCAGGGAATTTGTTTAGCATTGTAGTTAAGACTTATTACTAATGTTTTGAGAAGAAATTTTCATTAGTGCCTTAACACTTGAGACATCCAGGTGTTTTATGTTATGTCCAGTTTGGGACTAATTATTTTATTTTCTTCAAATTATTTTTAAGAAAAGTGATTCTTTTCCCTGGAAATACTAGTGCTCTAAATTAATTCTTGGACAAAGACATTTATTGAAATTTAAACAGGATTCAAAAACTGGAATAATGTTTTCTGTAATTCAACAAGAACCTGCTGACACTGCATCATTTCATGGGTTACAACTGACGTCATAGTCTTCCATTTTGGATTTTATCAGGACTCGAACTCAGATTCATTTGGGCCTTTTTAATAATAGGACTTCTATTTTTTAATTCTTGGATTAATTTTGGATTTGATTATCAAAACCATAAGTTCTTTTTCTCATATTTACCTTGTTTTCCTAGGGAAATAAATTATTAGCTAAATTTTACAAAGCTTGTTGTCTTCACTCTTTTCTTGTTACTTTTTGTCAGCGCCTAAGCATGTGACACACAGTATTGTAAGATGTTTTAACAAAATCAATTCTATAACAGTACTTTAAGATGTTCAATGAAGTCAATACAAGACAGTACTGCAAGATGTTTAATTAAGTCAATACTAGACAATACTGTAATATGTTTTTTTTAAGTCAATAATAGACAATACTGTAAGATTTTTAAGTCAATACTAGACAATACTGTAAGATATTTAATTAAGTCAATACTAGACAGTACTGTAAGATGTTTAATTACATCAAAACTAGACAGTACTGTAAGATGTTTACTTAAGTAAATACTAGACAATACTGTAAGATGTTTAATTAAGTCAATACCAGACAGTATTATAAGATGTTCAATGAAGTCAATACTAGGCAATACTGTATGATGTTTAATTACGTCAATACCAGATAGTGATGTTCAATGAAGTCAATACTAACCTTGAGTTTGTTCTCCTTCCTGTTGACAATAACTGCAGTGATTTGCTGATCCATAAAGATAAGAAGGGTGGCCAGTAGGGCTGGAATGATGGAACCAGGGATGATCCACCATGGATTTTTTTTACTCACAGGGTTAATGAACCAGGGTCGGTCGGGGTGAGATGGCTAAAGAAAATGAATACATTTAAAGAGATCTCTCGAAAGCAGTTTTCCAGCACTACACATCTAAACATAAACATTACTGGGGTGTAAATAGTCCATATTATTTTGCAGTGTGTGTATAATGAAAAACCATATTATAGAAGTACAAAATATTTTAAAAAAACTTTTTTCCCAAAGAAACATGCCATCTGTGTATAACCTCACAAAAATTACCATTATATATATATGTAACTTCAAGTTTTGCTCAAGAGAATATGTACAAAAATTATTTTTAAAAGTTAAAAACAAGCCAAGTTATTTAAAGATCCCTGTATCTTGCATCTTTCATAATGTCATTTTATAAAGTTTTTTGATTATCAACTTTCAACATGGAGGAAGAAGACATTTTCATCGTGACTTAAATTTTTGGCTTAGGAACCTTAGATAACTGGGTATTTAATTTTTTAATTTGTAGCTTGCACGAAATCTTCAAAAATTGTTACCCCAAGAAATGCAGAGAAATTACAGTATGTGAGACTTAAAAAGAAAACGTTAAATTGACACAGTCTTAAAAACAATTAGCTATAATTCTTGCAAGATAAGCATCTGTCTGATGATAAACCCAACCCACACTATTACAAAATCTTGGCATACCTCATGTATATTTAAACCTCTGATGATAATATGCCATCATCAGCTTTTCCGAAACTCTGCAAGGCAAGCCCACTGGGCTTTTTTATTACAAGGGAAAAAATGTAATTTGTCTGAAAACATAATATTTGATATAGAATTAATTTACCTCAAATTTTTCAGGAACATTAAGTTTAGGTGTATCTAGACCAATGACAGCATCAAGACCGACCATAGCAAGAATTGCAATCAATACAGCAAAATCACTGACTGTCTGCCTCACCTGAAAAAGAAAGGTCACATGTAATAATGTATACCCATAATGACCTTGTAGACCAATCTGCCATTTGCTGAATCATAATGAACTGGTAGAGCAGTCTGCTATTTGCTTGAAATTACTAACAGAATGAACAGACTTGCCTCATTAACAAATTAACCCCTAGTAGCCTACTCGATTTTCAGGCGAAAATGACAAAAAGCTCCAGGGATTAATGTGTTAAACAGTGCATTTGATGATGTCACCAAATTTGAATATTCCTTGTGTATTTAATCACTTGTGCATCGACATTGCACATAAATTACAAATTTAGCAATTCCTTGACGATTTGTAAAAAAAGATTAAAGATCCTTGTTAACACATTAACCCCGAGCGATGAATTAATGGGGCAGGAGGTAGTAGCCTACTGCCGAGCTCTGTAGCGTCATGGTCATGCATGATACACTAAAGTGGGTGGTATTATAGAAAGGTAGACAGATGTAGCTCTAAAATGATACCAAATAATCTGGAATATCTAGTTGCACTACAAAATACTGATCAAAAAACCTCATTTTTTGGACCTGACTTTTTTCTACCAAAAATTCGCCCGTGGTCGGAAACCGATTTTGTGTCTGGATTTTAGACCTTGTGGTCACAGATCTAAGGCAAACTGGTATGAACTGCAAACAGACAGAATTGCCTTTGCAAAAAATAGGATATGATGGGCATTTGGAATAAAGAGTGGTCTCCATACAAAAATAATGGCTCTGTTTAGCAAAAACTTTTTTAAAAAAATTCAATTTTTAGCCTTCTGCTCATGTGCAAGTCAAATAGCCAACAAAAAACGATGTTTCTAACACAACTAGGTAGTATGTTATTGAAAGATCACTGGGGATTGGGTTTTGGGATCTATTCAGAAATAGCTTTCAAAATGTGTTTCCTACCTGATTTTCAGGCAAAAATGACAAAAAGCTCCAGGGGTTAATGTGTTAAGAAATAGTGATCAGAAGCATCCTATGTTAGCAAAGAGGAATGCATGATAAAATAATGTAATGAATTTACTTGTGCACTTAAGCATATCATATGCTTCTAAGGACTGAGTTTAACAGTGGTCAACATTAAATAGAAAGATAGATAGAAAAAAAGAACAGAATGCATCTGAGAATGAGATAAACTATGACAGTCATGGTCCTAATGTCTATTAACTTACAAAGGATGGGAAATATGGACTTGTCTTGAAGGCAACCATGGCATTAGCAAGAGCAAATGTTCCAATAAACAGGAGTATGGACAGGAAAAAGACATCAGGAACATAATGCTTGGCATAACAGCCTGGTCCCTCAAGATGACCTCCCATCTTCACACACTTGTCAATAGCAATGGCTGAGAAATTTTGTATTGTCTCATTAAGTGTGGTATTCACAATGCTGTATGCGGCTTCTGATGACGTACTAAACCTGCCAATGATAACTGTACCGGCTACTGTCATTTCTGTTGTTGTAAAGTTCAAGAGACTGTTGTTCACACCAACGGTGCTGTTAGGGTCCACACACTGACAGTCAAAGTTGATTGGAATATCTGGATTGGGATTATATGGTGCAAATTCTGTGATATCAATTAGCTTTAAAAAAGCCTCATAAATAAAAATTAAAGCAATCAGGCTAGCAAAACTCTCTTCTGTAAATCTGGTAATGTATCGAACCAGGGCACTAAGGTCAAAGGCCACAATAAGTAAAAGACAAACTGTTGTCCATATTCCTGTCCATGCTCGCATTGGAAGGAAATCCCAGTCATGGTCACTGAAATGAAAATCACATGATCAAATAAATGTTTATTAATGAAACTTTTCATACATTAATGAAAGACTGCTAAAAAAAAGTGCATTTCATCTATGAAAAACTAAAAAAATGGTTAAATATGTTAGTGTAAACACATCCTTTCTCCCCAGAAAGTGTATGGCCACACAATTTCTCATGATTAAATTGACAATAACATCTGCAGGTAGGCATGTGCTACTTCCTCCAGAGTACAGGCTGGACAGCAATTGTTTCACTGTACACATACAAGGCCTGAAATTAGTGACGGTCTGAGGTCCAGTCCAGGACCTGGAATTTTCACCATCTGACCTAATAGCTTAATGTATCAAAAGTATATTGGACCTCCCAGTTTTATAAGAACTGGAAATTACAAGTCTCAAAGTTGTTACTTAAATGATTGTGAAATGTTGGAAAAGTCCATTCTAAACAGTTTACTCAATGTGTACAAGACAGTAAGACTGGGATATCATGTATAGAACAGAGTACAAGTATTGCCTCTAAATCTGAGTATCAGTCCACAAGTATATCACAACTGCAAGACCCAAAGTCGACTCATTCAAAGAAACTTTGTCTTATTACTTGGCAACAGAACATTCCAGTCTTCGACCTAAAGCTTTATTCAGCGAGATTTGAAATACTTTATGCAAAAGATAACGTGCACATTGTGTTACTGATACTTAAATCATGAGGTTGAATTGTCTAGAACATTGGAATGCAAACTGGCCTTTACGCATGGCTACACTCCAACTGACAGGACTGATAATGATGATGAGTTTATGCAACTTTGCCACTCATCTTGTGGCAAATCAAAAATGCCAAAAGGAAAAAAAATATAGGAAAATGGCCCTTCAACAAAGTAGAATAAGCCAAACAAGGATGCAAAGTATAGCAAACATTTAGAAAACACTTGAAAAAATTCTCCATGGGCCAAATATGATAGCAGACTGGAAAACTGTTGTGTTCAACCTTCCTGATATTTCCTGATTTAAGTAAGAGTGTAGGTCAAGCAACCTTTACCTGGTACATACAGCTTAAAGGTTGACTCGATTCATGCTCATGCAACAAGCAAACATTTGTAACAGCTTTTGTACTCAATTTGTCAATTTGACACTTCTCTGGCACAGCTTGGACCTGTTGGATCGGACACTCTGAGAGGGAGAGAGGTCCTGCACCTGCCACTCAAAGACACTATTTTCGAGCCCACCATATTACACAAATGTAAATGAATATATGACTTGCTTCCAAATTCTCCCATCATGTCTGACTGAAAAGTTTGTCACTAGGTGCCAATATTTATTCCATATAATTACTTGGTAATCATGTTGTGCTGAAATATTTTATCAGCCAAACCTAGACTATATAGATCTGTGTGAAACCCTATCTATTAATCTCAAGACTTATCAAAATCATACAAGTGCTATTATTCTCATATATGTAACAGAGAAATTGACTTGTTTTGCTAACCATACTTTTCCTATACGAGTCTGGTTATCTCAGACCTGTCATCTCAGTCATGCTATCCATGTGCTAGGAACTTTTAAAAAGAAACCCTTGATGTCTTCTGCTGTACATGACAGAGTTGTTATAAAATCCAACAACAACAGACATGTAACAAAAAGAAATTCACTCATAAAGCAACTTCAGGTCTCTCCAACTTTGATAACACCATACAAAACATTTTCACACAAACACATACTCACATATGTGGGAGCTATTCAATAAAGCTCAAGACACAGAGGCAATACACATTACTGGCCACACAAAACCAAACTCTCTCAAGTGCTACTGCAAAGCCAGCAAAAGTCAGAAATGTGTCATGTCAAACTGGTTTCATCTTTGTCGAAAACCCACAAATTCACAGTTGAATCAACTATAAAAGTTGTGACTGCAAATGAAAACTCCTGCACTTACCAACCAGACTGATGCATTCATCAGTCCACATACTATCCTACAGAAAGATTTTCATGTAGTGTATCATTACACTAGTCATAGCAACACATGCCATATTTCCAGGACAGAAAATATAAATTTCCAAGAAGTCAAGAATTAGACATTTCCTGATGTCACTACACACTTTGTGAGAAGTGTAACCAGTAGGCATACTGTATAGCACAGTATCATTCGTACCAGTTGCCTACCATAGAATGTATTCCAAAACAGAACTGACAAAAGTTAAAACTTAACCATATAAAACATTATTTATTGTCAATTTCACATGACATCCATCAATTAAATGTGATAATACAGTAATAATATCAAATGACTTTATATGTCTATTTTCTCATGCATAGAACTTGTGTACTTAGGGTCAACAGATCATGCTATTGCCCTCATTAACATATTTTTCTTAATGCACAGTATGTTTGAAAGCACATGGCTCGAGATGCTCATTGCTTTATACTTCAAACACATAATAATTATGTTTTTTCTTAAAAATATTTTCCTTTCCCTAGAGCGACATATATCACTCGATTCCATGTATATAATTATTCAGATTTCCATACAAGAGTATAAAACCTGATGACCTTTATATGAAGTGAGAAGCAATAAAAGTACCTGACAAATACTGTGTTTTGAATCTGCTAACTAAATTGCAAGGGTGTAAGGAGGGTTAATTTAATTTAGTTGAAAAAATCTGGAAGAGAAAAATAATTTATGTCAGTGTTTGTACCCAGACATGGAAATCCCAGTTGTGAGGTTACATTGTCTCCCCATGAGGCTATGCCTTGTAGGGAGACAAATAATACAAACCCTTGACTGGGATTTCCTTGTCTTGGCCCTCACCCCGACAAAGACTCTATTAGTCTAGGCCCTAATCAAGGGAAGATATAAAAACAACATGCATATAGTCTAGGCCATTATCAAAGGAAGAGATAAAAACAGCAATCATATAGCCTAAGCCATAAACAAAGGAAGAGATAAAAACAATATGCATATAGTCCAGGCCATTATCAAAGGAAGAGATAAAAACAGCAATGATATAGTCTAGGCCATTATCAAAGGAAGAGATAAAAACGATATGAATATAGTCTAGGCCATTATCAAAGGAAGAGATAAAAACAGCAATCATACAGTCTAAGCCGTAATCAAAGGAAGAGATAAAAACGATATGCATATGTCTAGGCCCTAATTAAAGGAAGAGATAAAAACAACATGCACATAGCCCAGGTCATAATCAAAATAAGAGATAAAAAAATATATACAGCCTAGGTCATAATCAAAGGAAGAGAGAAATACAACACGCATATAGCCCAGGTCATAATCAAAGGAAGAGATAAAAACAGCAATCATATAGTCTAAGCCATAATCAAAGGAAGAGATAAAAACAACATGCACATAGCCCAGGTCGTAATCAAAGGAAGAGATAATAACAACATGCATATAGTCTAGACCCTAATTAAAGAGATAAAAACAACATGCATATAGCCCAGGTCATAATCAAAGGAAGAGATAAAAGCCTAGGCCATAATCAAAGGAAGAGAGAAATACAACAAGCATATAGTCTAGGCCCTAATTAAAGGAAGAGATAAAAACAACATGCATATAGCCTAGGTCATAATCAAAGGAAGAGATAAAAGCAATACGCATACAGTCTAAACCCTAATTAAAGAGATAAAAACAACATGCATACAGTCTAGACCCTAATTAAAGAGATAAAAACAATATGCATACAGTCTAGACCCTAATTAAAGAGATAAAAACAAAATGCATATAGCCCACGTCATAATCAAAGGAAGAGATAAAAGCATGTATACAGCCCAGGTCATAATCAAAGGAAGAGAGAAAAACATGTATACAGCCTAGGTCATAACCAAAGGAAGAGATAAAAACAACATGCATACAGCCTAGCCCCTAATCAAAGGAAGAGATAAAAACAACATTAGCCTATGTCATAATCAAAGGAAGCGATAAAAACTACTCCCAGTCTTGGCTGAGGCATCAAACTAATAATTCCCAGTAAGAATTTACTTGACCCATTACTAAAGTTTTAAGGTAGTTGTACATCTATTGCAGTGTTATTTATTTTAATAGCAATGACTACAAGCAATGTGAAGATTTTGTTTGATGCTTAACATTACATGCATTTCACCATTTAATTTCACCAATTAACAAAAACTCTGGTGATTTGTTTGCTTAACTTATCTTAACTTTCCTACTGTTCTATTCATCATTGCTTTTATTTAATGTGTATCAGCAATGATACCTACTGTTATTGCAATGCTGACAGAATGCACAGCAGTATATATGGGATGAAACAGTGTAAACCTTAATCTGTTCATTGAAGGCTGAAGATAGAATCCAAATTGGATGAGTTGGGAACAAGATCAAGCATGGCCTATAAACTGGGAATATGATATGTCAGAAAGATCTTTGGTGTAGCCAATATCATCTCTCCCAAGATTTCTGAACATGTCTAAAATCAAGCAACATTATTCCTTGATTGTGATAAGGGCTAGCTTTTTGTCCTCAAAAAGGAAAAGAAAATGGAGGTTCAGAGTAGTGTGACATCATTAAATGGATACTAGTTGGTGAAAACACCACTTCCCCTGGTATACCTTGAAGTAGAGGGCTGTCTAGCTGTCAAGATCCTCTCTACAACTGAAGTGTAAAACATTTTTAGACAGGGCCAAAAGCCAGGCATTAAGGAGTTTCTCTGGATAAGGATGGAATAAAATTATTACAGCTGCCTAAGCAATGTGGAGGTCATCAAGATGTTCTTGGGTACATCCATCACTAGATCAAGCAGGTTGCTGATCTTTTGGAGAGAATCAATCATAACTATTTTGCAAGCTCTGCCTTGCATTTTCTGGATTAGTTTCATTATTGGAACTGCTGGGGGAAAGCACAGGAAAATATTCTCACACTACTTGTTGAAAGGGCATAGACAGACCAAAGGGCATAGACACACCATAGGGCATAGACAGACCATACCTCTGGTCTGGGAATGTAGAGGTGATGATGGAGAGTATGATGTTCTACCTCATCACCAATAGATTTAACACTTGTGATCCCCATAGGGTATAAACTCAATGAAAAATGAATGGATGGAAACCACACCAATATATGTACTGCCATACACAACACAGAGCTCCAGTGATTTTATCTCCCACTGTTGGAAGAGGTAGTGCAGTACAATGAAACTGTCTGACATATTACAAAGAACTGCCTTTCCTTGGATGTGCTATATCTAAGCATGGAAGGTGTGGAGAATGGCCCCATTTCCAAGAGATTAATGTGAACAGCCTACTCTTGCACCATCCCACCCAACCCCACTTGCCACTAGCTTTTGTAAAGTCAAGTAAGAGGTGTGCCTTCCAACCCCCCAAAAATAGCATCTGTACAGATTGTGACTTGTGGGAGGGGGGGCTTCTAAATAGTATTCCTATCATCAGCTATTCTCTGTCTTACAAATGAAACAGAAGTGTTTGATTTTTGATGAGATCCCAAATAATCCTAGAGTTTCTAACACATGTTCTAATAATTCAAGTTCTGGATAAACTTTGGTGTATTCCAAAATAAATCCAATGCTGTAAGTGTTAATGTACCTATGATGGCATGTTGTAGTGATGTGGCAACAGTCTTTTGTTGAATCACAATAATAAAATGCAAGAATATATCCTTATTTGAAATTCATTATAAATGCAAGTCTCTATTTCCAAGAATGTTTTTGAGCACTTCATATTTTTATCAAAGAATAACTTTTTATAATTTTGATAAAAAAATTCCAGTCCAACTAAAAACTTGACATAACAATAATACAAATGATTAGCTCAGATATTACAGCATGAATGAATAATTTCTATATAACCAAGATTGTGTAGTCCTCTACTTGATCTGTAGTCACAATTAGCATTTTCTAAAGAAACAAAAATAACCTAGTGGAAACTTCAATCTGGAAGGTTCCAAATGTTTACAAGATGAAATTTTTGTCATAATTAGAAGGTCTGTTACTAAAATTATAATATAAAATGTGGCAAACAACAGGCAGATCAAGCATTTCATGGAGAATTTCCAATGTTCTGGACGGACTGAGATAAACATTTTTTTTTTTACAAAACCAAAATCAATGATTCAGTTCAGGTGGGAAAATGAACTTGATTTTGGACAAAGTCAAGTCCAAAATATAGTTATTAATAGCATATCATATAAAGAATTTTAATTAAACTAACAAACAATGCAAATTAAATATACATAGCACAAAGTCCAGCATCTCCACAATGACTAGCCACCCTAAACTGTATAAGATGGTTCTTCACATTGTGAACTACAGTCAAAATGAATGTTTTTGCTAAATATTGTCCAGGTATATTATAGTCACTGTGGAGGAGAACTGTGTATTGGTACAGTTCAATGTATTGACCTACTGGTTGAGACTGTGGCTGAATGGAAGTCTGCAGATACCATGTTAATAGCTATGTTGAAATATGCACTGGACAGATCCCAACTGACCACATAATCATCATGCTATATAGAAAGATGAATAAACCTTGCCATCTCTATCTTGAACTTCAGGGCAGCATTAAACTGACTGAGCCTACTCGGGTCTCTGTCTGATTTCCATTTCCCACTCAGTTTTGTAACAGAGAAAGTGGAATAAAAACCTGGAGGTCTACCTCCTTCAAACTACCTCCATTACCCACTTTATGAGCAAATGCTCTATCTCATTCTGTTACATCAGTAAAGGCAAGTGCTTTAGAACATCCAGAACAATAAATTAATTCTGAGGGGAAATATTTTTAAATGTTTGTACAATTCTTTTTCTGATGATCCATAAATAATTTTGCAACTGCATATGGTGCTCATCACCCATCCTGGGATGTTTATTTTTTTAATGTCATCTGACATCAATATCCCCATTACATTTCTTTTACTGCACCATTCCCAGTGAAACTTTTCTGAGTTATCAGATGTCTGCACTGCAATCTAACACAATCAGTTTTTTAAATTATTTTCTTAAACATGATCAGAAACATTTTGGTGCTGCTGATTTTTCCAATAATAATAATAATAATAATAATAGACTTAGTACAGCACCTAATCTTTAGAAGCTCTAAGTGCTTTACCATATTAGATAACATAAAAACAGATACAATGTCACAATTACAAAAACACCATGAAATTACAAAACAAAAGCATGCTGACAATAATTAAGGAAGTAAAAATTATAAAGTCTTCAAGTCTGCTCTTACAGTCAAAATATGTCAATTTTAAGAGCACTCTTGAATGAAGACACAGTGTCCTTGTGTCGAAGAGCTATGATAATTTGTTCCATGTATCTTGGCCCTGTTAAATGTGGGAACAATGAGAATGCAAGTATTGGAAGAGCAGCCTAAGTTTTCTAGATGGGTGTATAAATGGGTGAGGACTAGAACCAGTCAAAGAAATGTAGCATAGCGAGGAGATTATCTGTTTGATTCTGGATTGAACAGTTAGCCAGTGATGGCTATAGAACAGGGTGTGTGTGTGTGTGTGCTCAGTTCTTGATACTCTAAGCATGATCCAAGCACGGCCATATTTTGAACTTTATACAATTTTGAGATGAACCAGACAGAAGTGAATTACAATAGTCCAGTCTTGAAAGTACTAAGCAACACACGTGTTTTAGTGACATCGGCCAAAAGAAAAAATGAATGGTGCTAATAAGAGCATACAGTCGAGAGTGTAAATTTAACGTTGGCATTGCTGATACTTATTGTTTAAGGCAAAGAATGTGAATTAGAAAATCTTTGCATGGTGATCAGGATGGCTTCAGTTCTATGATCATTCAACTGCAGCTTGTTTATGTCATCTATGATTTCACATCGGAAATGCACCTCTATATGCCTTGGCTGGTAGCCTCAACTTCAGCTGGGCAGCCAGATTTGTATATTTGAGTGTCATCAGCCTACAGCTGGTGAAACAACAAATGTCAAAATATGTCAAATGAGACCAGCTGAGTGTACATAATGATGAGAACTGGATGAGAACAGAGCCTTGTGTAAAACCAAAACGGAGATCAAATGGGCTGAAAAATATTCCATTTACAGACACAATTTGTGTCCTGTTGACTAAGTAGAACTTGAACCATACAGGGTTCATACAGATCAGGAGAGCTGAAATTCAATGACTTTTCAATGACCAGTTTTTAGTTTTCAATGACTAATCACAGTATCAAATGTTCTGCTTCAGTTACTAATTTAAATAAAAGAAACAAATACAAAACCAATATAGACATAAATAAATCTAATATGAAAGACAAATGATATTTAAAAAGAAAGTCATTGTAACCCACATGTTAATCATTGCCCTTTAGCTTTTATACTTTCTTCTCCAGCTGCAACTCCAGTACTTTCACTTCAGAGATGCTGCCAGGATTTTACTTAATGGGGCAGGGGTACCCACTTGTTATGAAAATAAGGGGGGAGTAGTACAAAAAGGAGGGAGAGGAATATATGGCCATAGTTCACTATATACCTAACACTTCAATATCCATCTATCTTTCTTCTAGCCACACTCTGTACGAGTCCTATTTAAATCAAAATCTTAAAAGATGTTGCCTCTATAGTACAAGTCACATGGGTCATGTATGTGCATTCCCTCATTTTAAATGAAATATAAATTGTTCTTGTAAAATTTAATGCTAATTTTATTTAACCCAAGTCTATTCAATCTTGGTTACTGAATTCTCTGCACCTTTACTTTCACCAAGAAACTTCCAGATGAAAATAATCTATCTTTATGTCACTAGTGACTTTTGTTTTTGCTCAATGTGCAATCGTTTCTTTTCCTTCTCAATGAGAGCCTTTTTCCTTTTAAGCTTCAAGAGTTCTTCTAATTTATCAGCAGCCTTTCCTGCAGCAAGGTGCATCATATGACAGGGACAACCTGATATGTACAATGATGGAAACATTTTTCAAAATATAGAATGCAATTCCTTTATGAATTCCAGCCATCACTGGTGCAGTATCAGCTGAAAACCCCATACAGTTCTGCCAACTTATGTTTATTCAAAGCATTATCATGCAAATACAAAATGTTTTCTTCATGGAATCTACTGTTAATTCTGGTAATGAAAGAAGAGCACTCTGACTTTGCCTTTTTGTTGTCAAAGTCTCTTATACAGACTAGGTACAACTTTTTGTCATAATCACTACTCCTGCCAATTTTCATGGCTTCTGCAATTTTAAGTGAAGGGTCTTCTGCTAAACACCTAACAATATTAGATGATTTTGTTCTTGCACATGCATATTTTCTGCAATTTGAAATTGGGAAACATCCATTTGAACAAAGGACCAATGTAGTCTTCTACCACTAGGGGTAGTCCATGTTCTATTAAGAACTCTGTAGATAACACCTCAGCATTTATAAAATTCGTGTCCACAATTAAGTTCTGCTGTAAAAAAAGAAGTTACCTTAGTATTGGAGTTAGTAAAACGAGCTAATTCAAGGTTTCTTTGTTTTACCACCATGGCCAATATTAAAATCCTTTCCACGTAGCCTGCAATGGGCATGATGCTGCCCTAGAATGGAATGATGTATTGTGTAATACATGTATTCATCTCTGAATCAGTTTTTCATCTTTTCCTAATCCATCTGTGAAATTATCTGAAAAATATTTTTGCTCTAACACATGCATCGACTAGAATAAATCTGACTTGACTTTTAGTGCCAAATACCTACAGACTGGTTCTGTACCATATATGAATTAGAACAATGAATCTGCGAGCAAAGATTAAAAGTTAGAAAACCAGTCTATTCTCTCCTAACTAAGCCGTAAAGGTACTATAAAAAGAAACCAAGGTCAAAAAAAGAAACCAGCATGTTTCTTGGAAATAGGGCAACTGCTATAAATACAACATAATACTGTTAGGAAAGTGCATGCAAGTCTTCAACAAGCGTACTCTTATGTTGTAGTTATACAGAAGCCATCTTTTCTAGAATACAGTCTGTGGGATTAATAAAAATGAAAAAACAAATTATACATTTTTTTTTGAAGGGGGATATACCGAAAATGCTTAATCCGAATACAGTTATGTGTAAGGCATAATTTAGTGGAAAAAAACCATAATGATTATGCCAAAAGCATAATGGTTGACATGTATGCTTATCCAGGTAATTTGGTCTATTTTCTCAGACCCTTTGACTAAGTGAGGAAAAGAAGGTTGTACACCCTTATGCTGGAAAAGTAGAACCTGCTTGACTTAAAAACTGTATGACTTATTTTGCAACAAGGACTTTAAGGGTGAATGGTTGAATAAAAATTGTATACTGCAGAGTTCATTTTCATAAGTGCAACTTTAAACTATTGTGCAAGAGTTCTCTCAAATCACTGGTCTCCACATGAATGAATTCATATAAAGTTTGTGCAATTCATGCAATCACACATCCCGGCAACATCTCTTTGATTGCACTGTAATAAATAATATGTTCTATCATCTATGGTTTTCCTTATTTTGGGAAAATATGAGGCTTTATGTTTAGCTAGGTAAAACATGATAGTTTGTTGCTATTGTTTGTTGTTTTGGGTTTAACACCATTTCTCAGCATATGATAAGCTATAAATGGGAGCCAGAATAACTGGTGGAGGAAGAACCTGGAAAAAGCCTGGTAAGAACCACTAACCCTCAGTTTCACATTCTCACATGGGCTTAGCACAAGTTTCAAACCCATGCCGACAGAGGTGAGATGGCAATGATCAGTAAAGGCTAGCATCTGGGGCCCCTGATAGATTTTAGCTTATAGATAGGTAATGACCAAATTTCACGGATGGATGATGTTGATGCAAGCGTATTGCATGATTATTAGTAATTCAAGCAGAACATCACATGTTATTAAAACATCTACATTATACTGATAACTATTTATTAGTTTAAACTTACACAGACAAAATATTGATACAGAAGACAAAAATTGTGACAGGATAATGTAAAGATACACACTCATATATTCGTGTATCATTACAGCACTTACGCCGACAAGGTTTGAAGTTAACTTTTTTATTTAAAGTATTTTTTTTCTTCTGAATAAATGGCTGGACAAACCCTCCAGACCATAATATCTTTAATGTGTACCATATCTGTAACCTCTGTGTATTACAAATATTACTAAAAACAGTGATGTGCCAGCAATTTATGGGCTATATATTGTACACTGCATACAAACTGCACAGACCGTCGTCTACTGCAAGTACTATATTCAACATCAGACTCTGCACCAGAATGTATGATAATTTCACTTAGTTCCAGAATCAACAGGGGATGTGTGAGGATTTAATAATGCTGCAGAATGTACTTACTGACAAAAGTTGTAGAGAATCATCTCCAACACCAACATAGGTCCGGTGCTTCCAAGAATGTTCAGCGGTTGTCCGGAAAACAGGGCATACAAGATACCCATAATGCTGGCTGTTAATATACATTCCATTGTACCCTGCAATAATAGCCAGACATTATATCATGAGAAACAAGAACTGTAATTTTTGCAAATTTTAAAACATGCCAATTAAAACTGAATTTATAAACTGCACACTGCTTCTCAAAATTTATCTGAACCGCAGTCATCTTTGCAGAAATTTCAAACCTGTTTTAGATTT
The DNA here is from genome assembly GCA_028554795.2 of Sinohyriopsis cumingii. NCBI lineage: Eukaryota > Metazoa > Mollusca > Bivalvia > Unionida > Unionidae > Sinohyriopsis > Sinohyriopsis cumingii. The sequence goes on along the minus strand of CM068833.1, from coordinate 1,384,091 downwards.
GATTATGATTAAAAAGACCAGTAGTGATCTCAACATTTTCAACATTCAATTGACAAACCACAATTTCCTAGTGTTTTTTTTATTTATTATCCATAATTATACCAAACAATGTGTTGAATATTAATATCATTGTTGATAATCAGTGCACTGTGTGATGACAACTGTAAACATGTAGAACTATTAACGAAGTGTGCAGCTGTCACTGAAATGACAGAAATTATATGATGACAAGAGAAAGCATGATTGCAAAAATGATCAAGAAAACAGACTAAGAAAGTACAAGAGATGCCAGGAAAATGAACACAAATGTATATATGTAACAAAAAAAGTCAGTTTCAGAAAAATTTAGAGATTTGCAAAATTTGGTCAGGAGTTTTGGCTTCCACCATGAGAGGATTTTCAATGAGAATTTTTCATAGTGGCACAGGTCTTCAATTCTTATCTCACTGATGATCCAAACATGGGTCACTATGTGAGTAATTTTCATCTGTTTGTATGAGAACTTCTGTACAATTTCTGAGTCTGGGAACACTGTTTTGACTAGATCTGTAAAAATGATTTTCTACTATAAAGGGGAGATTATTTTTGGCTACAGAGTTAGCAAACAGTTTCTTGGCACACACATCTTTATCCATATTTCAGTTTCTCAGACTTTATAATAATGACTTTATTTAAAGAGGGTAACACAGCTAAGAACTCATCTACCTTGAGGCCCTCATACAAAGGAACTTATTTATTTTAGCTGCATCTCTGAAGCCACTGGATATATCGGGTTTGGAAGAAGGAAACAGAGTGGGCATTTCTACTCTCAACTGGAATACTATTCCAGAGCAAAGTTCCAAAGTATTGGAAACTTTTTAAAAATAATTGCTTATTTGGTTTGGGAATTTTAGCACTTAAACATTAAGAGACAAGACATACTTAAATCCTATCTATATTACTTTCATCACCTACAGCAGAGACTCTAATCCATCTTGACAACTTAAGTACCAGAGTAGAACCTATCCTGCTGAGAAAATCAAAGTAAGGTTAACTGTTTCATGCTGACCAAGCTCTTCAGTAATCTAATCATCATCAATTAATGTCTTTAATCCTTTCAGAACTCTGATCACATATAGTATAATCCATGCTGACCTTTTGAAACACTGAAACCAACTGACCCTGCCAACTGTTTATGCTGCTTGAAATTAGCAACTAAAATGTCTTGTAAGCCAGTTCACAGTCATGTAATCAAAGGCAGTATTACTGTAAATATAGTACACTGAATGCACAGTATGGAGAAAAAAAATGAAAAAAATGCAATAATTTTGCTTTTGCAAAAGATTTAATTAAGGGACAGTAAACATCTCAGGAAGAAAACACTCCCAGCTGGAATGTTGGCATATATGTAAAGTATAACCCAACAGAGGCCATTATGTTGTGCATTTTCTGCATGGAGTATTCAGGGGAATATGAAAGTGTGTGAGGTACTTAATTCACAAATCTTGTTGGTGAAATACAGTTTGTTATTGGAGTTAATATTAATGAATAATGTTGAATTAGAAAAGAAAATGGCTTCTTTATAGAGCAATAACTTCTTTTAATTATTTTTGCACTGAATCCTACAAATTATTAGTGATTGAACTTTGATTTTAGGAGGATCAGTAAAAATGTTACTGTAGTGATCCTGTGGGTTATTTCGGCCATGCTGTTCAGATTCGGTTGGAAATTCTTTAGAAACTTCTTTTTCACAGGTATTTTAATTTCAAAATTTACCTGTACCAACCTATTTAACTGAAAATTGTATACCCAAAGGAGTCAAACTGAGTAAACAATTTCAGTTTTAACCTATTATGAAAGGTTTCTGCACTATACTTATGTCCTATCCTGATGTGCTTATTTTGTTAATACCGAATTTCAGACCTGAAATCCTCGCAAATTTTGTGCATCAACTGAAGATTGAAGAAATTCAATAGAGCCATTAACAATCAAAGTAGCATCATCTGCAAACTGAAAGAAAATAATCTGTTTCCTTAAACTAATAAGGTACAAGACAGTTGCCATTCTTCAGTGATACACGTTATTATTGTAAATAATCCTTGCATTTTCACCTATATATCATTGTTTAACTAGTTTTGGTTATCAAATATTCTATCACTCAGTACTGGCGTTATTCTTTAGGCAATACGTCCTGATGACTTTGAGTAATGCTACAGTGTACCAGTATTGACTTATTTTTTTCTTTATACAAATCTTTACTTCCTTCAAATTAATTAGTTACAGCTTCCCCTTGATCCTTATTTACTTTTATAACTGGGTCATATTTTCTACTTTCTTGATGACAAAAGTATCTTGTTGGTTTCTCCCCAAACTCCACCCATTTTGCTTTTGAATAAATAAATGACACTTTCTCAATGTTTATCTTGTATCACTTTTCCAAATCTTTCTTGTCTTACTCTAATAACTCTAAAACGTATCATTTTACTCATGTGTTAAATAGGTAGTGCACAAACACGAACTAAAAACATGTTTTTCTATTATAATGAAGCCAAGTGAAGCATAAAATCAGAGAAGAGATGGTGACAGCAAAAAAAAGTCAAATAAATATGGTTGAAAAGTAAAAAAATGTAAACCACCTGTAGAACAAGACATAATATGTCTGAAACTGACATAATCCTCAACGGATGGGATGAAATTAGCACAAATATCTACTTGATTTTGAGAGACAAAGTGAACTATGTTGTCTGTTCATAGCAACAGCTTAAAACTAGCACCATCTGTAGGTGGCAAGTGGAGAGTAATGAGCAACAGATATTGTAGACACAAACATAATGAATTTTCATCTTTGGGAGGGCAGGATTTGGGAGGTAGTAGGACTTTTATTCCTAATGTGACTTGATGGGGGAACACATTTAAAGGATACATATTTTTCTTTTAATTTTATAGCTTGTGCAATCAAATTACAGGATAATTTTTACAATCTTTTACAACATGTTTAAGGTGATTTTTAAATAATTAAAAAAATTCTCTTGAATTGGACCTTTAACAGATAAGGAAACATTTGAAACCCCATTTAGATATATGATATGTGATATTCTTTCTTCAGAAAAATGTGTATCCTGTCAACAGTATTTATTATATCTTTGATAATAAGATGCTGAAAAATATCAGTGGGAGAAAAATCTTATAATCACAGTGGTGATACCACTTTTGCTGCCACAGTGGCTATACCACTTTTGGAACTACTTTCTTTTCCAATTAAGGAAATATACCTGCTCTTAAGTATGTTACTCAAATCTGCATTTCCATATTTATACATCTGTTACTTTTCTAATTTGCCTGCTTCTATTTCTTCTGCTCTTTCCCCCTCCTCCTTCTCTGTCTCTCTCACACATACAAACACACACAAGGATGATTTGTTGTTGTTGGGTTGAACACCATTTTTCAGCACACGATAGGCTTTGCATGGCAGCTAGTATTATTGGTGGAGGAAGAACCCGGGAAAACCCCGGGAAGAACCACTGACCCATGAGAAGCTACTAGCAAGCTTCTCACATACCCACATTGGCCGAATCCTAGACTCGAACCCAAGCAGACAGAGGTGAGATGGCAGGCATCCGTAATGGAGAGCGCTTTAGACCACTCAGCCACTCGGGGCCCCCGCTCAAGGATGAACAGATCTAAAAATGTGCTAAGACCCTCTAGTATACATTTATTAAATCACTAAGAAAGAGACATAAAAGAAATGCCTAAAAGCAAACTCAAAACAACAAAATCTGACTTAAACTTCTTTCAATTATTTTTGCACTGAATCCTGCAGAAGAGTGACTGAACATACACAAAACTGTTGCTTTTTAAGAAAAACTCTTGGTTAAATATAGTAATAAAATTGTTCAAGTATTCTAACTTTCAACAATCATAATCATGTCTGAAATTAATGGAGAAATCTGGCACTGATATGCCAAAGTGACAACCAAAAACAGGGTGCAACAACTTTTAACTCACTAACGCCGCATGCCATGTTTACACCATCAAGGGGTTTTACCCTACTTCCAAGCTCTGTACTGTAGACACCATTTAAGATACACCAAAGTGGGTGGTATTACTGAAAAGTAAACAAATGTAGATCTACAATTATACCAAATAATAAAGACTTTTCTACATGCATTCCAAAATGCAGTGGGAAAAACAATTTTTTTAGACCAGTTTGTGTCCAGATTTTAGACATTTTGGTCTGAGATCTAAAGCAAACCAGTCCAGACTGCACATGGACAGGTAAATCTTTGCAAAGTTTGAGATTCGGGGTCAAAAATGATAGGTCCAATAAGCAAAACTAAATTCCAGTTTGTACCCGTCTGCATATGCACAAGCAAAATAGTTAATAAAAAATAACCTTTTCAAAACAACTAGGCAACCAGCTAAAGAAAATCTCTCAGAATCAGATGTATTTGGATATATTAAAAAGTATCCCCAAAAATGTGCTTATAACCCTATTTCAGGTGAAAATTACAAAAATCTTATTTGGTTAATGGCTAATGAACTAAATGGCAAGGTTGAAAAGGCCAAAAATTCAAGCAAGTAAATTAACAATCATTAAAATCTTCTGGTTAAGGAGGTCAGAAAGCTGTCAGATGTGACCACTCAGTGATATTTCTGCATTGCCCTACCCCAACAATATTTATTACATTAATCTGCACAAGAAATGGGTTGACAAAAAAAACAATCGATTCATTTTTTGTTTGAAAAAATACACAATTTGAAGCATTATTTGTACCAGATAAATGTATAAAGGATTGCAGTCCTAAAATGTTTGTAAATTTAGGAACTTCTTTTTATCAATGTAGTAATGCAGTTAATCACAGTTACAGAATGGAAAAAACCTATGCAAATCAATGACTTAAAATATATACTACAAAAAATTAATCTCTTTCTGAGTAGAAGAAAATAAGTCACTTCTGAAGTGGAAACATTTTATAATGTCACTGGCTTCTCCAGATCAAAAGGTCTGCATTCATGATAAAAAATGGACAGTCATCTAAATGCTAATGGTGGTTTATTATGGTAACCAAAGTCAAAAAGACCTGACCCTATCACAGGTAGCAGAAAGAAAAGACATCATTAAACCTTAAAAATTACACATGTAAAGGTGTTAATATTTTACTATAAGTACCTAAAAAGTTCTTCTGTAAGGAAATCCTTAATTTTATCAAAATCCAGTTCTTTTCAAAGGAACTATAGTATCTTAATTCTACTGCATCAGCTGAATGCTTGTACAAATTTAATTAGTGCAAAAAGGCATCAGAACAAGAATGCAACGGCCTGCATGTCAAGCCAGCCCACCATCAAAGCCATTACATTCAATGCTGTAAAATGTCATCTTGACAAAAAGAGAGCATGATTATGTCAAAGAAGTATACAAGAAGAAAATCTGTCATGGTTGTTCAGAACATATACAATGAAAGAACATTAACCAAAACCTAAATGCAAACTTTACATGACTGATCTAAGGTCAAAAGAGCAAGCATTCATGTTTAAGAATGAATTACCTTAGTTTCATAATGATTAATGCCAGATATCATGAGAATCTATCAAGGAGTGTAGGAAATGAGAAACTTTAACCAAAACATTAAGAAACTGTTCACTGTTATTTCTCACTTCCCACTAAAGTGGGCTTGACAAAAAGTTTATTTTATAAATCTCACCTTGATAAAAACAAAATACAAAACACAAGCTATAAAGCTTTCTCCTTTAACACCATGGCTAATGTAAGAAAGAATCTTTTTAAGTAAATTGTATTTCCCAATCACATTAATGTTAGAGCCTACTACTTCGCAAATCAAGTCCTTGAAAGATGAAACTCATGCTTTTCTATCTTGTATAGACAAAAGGGCAACTGGGATGATAGAGAGCTACCGACCCTCCAGACTCGCAATTAGTGAAAAGAGGGATACAAATTAATGAATTCTGAACACAATTAGTGAAAAGAGGGATACAAATGAATGAATTTTGAACACAATTAGTGAAAAGAGGGATACAAATTAATGCATTTTGAACACAATTAGTGAAAAGAGGGATACAAATTAATGCATTTTGAACAGTTAGTGAAAAGAGGGATACAAATTAATGATTTAGAACACAATTAGTGAAAAGCGGGATACAAATTAATGAATTTTGAACAGTGAAAAGAGGGATACAAATTAATGAATTTTGAACACAGTGAAAAGAGGGATACAAATTAATGAATTTTGAACACAATTAGTGAAAAGAGGGATACAAATTAATGAATTTTGAACACAGTTAGTGAAAAGAGGGATACAAATTAATGAATTTTGAACACAGTTAGTGAAAAATTATACCATGACACTAGCTCCATCCATTTGATGGTCAATACTGCATTATATGAAAATACCAAAATAAACTAAAACATATTATTTACACTGATTACATGTACATATACAAATTTATTGATATACACAAATTTCATGCTTTTTGTCATGCTGTGGCAGATTTGAACTTCCTCAATTGGGCTATAGTAAATTTGTTTTCAAAACAGTTCAGGCTTTTTTGCCTACTGTTTAATCTAAATCTTGGTGACTAAAATTTTTGCAAATTTTCAGCACCTAAGGAGGCATTAAAGTTGGTCTTATTTTTCCTAACAGCAGGGAATACTCTTTCACTGTCACTGTTGCTGATCTCCAACTAAGAAAGGCAGGTTATGTTCAACAAGAAAATACGCAAACAATGCTTCAATATTGGTATCTTGCAGGGCTTCAGTAGGTGGCTTCAAGAACTATAGAGCTGAAATCTGCTGGGTGCTCTTCATTTTCCAATATCTATGTGCTTTTTGCAAGCTTTGTGCTTTTTCACACAGTTCTGCCACATGCCCACAGGGGCTCATGTCACTGCTTACAATTTATATTTCATACATGTACTATAAAATAATGTATGACAGATAAATTGTAAGCAATAATATGAGCCTCTGTGCACATTCCCAATTCTAAAATCTGTGGTATACTACTGTACAAAATGCACAATGTACATCAATGTTTGATAGCGGAATGCAAGGCCAATTTTTGGTGTACTATATTTCACTTTTTGTGGAATACATATCATTTTCCATGCTGGTGAAAACATTTTAACTGTTGTGTAGCTTAAATTAACTCAGATCACATTTATGGGGTTTGCAGTTTGAGTTGTATGGATCACCTTCAGGGTTCTTACAGAATTCTGAATGATAAATTCAAAGACTTTTCCCAAACTTTCAAAGACCACAAACATAGATTCCCAAGACTTATTTTCACTAATATTTTGTATGCAACTTATGTTATATGAGAAAACAACGAATGCAAAATACTACAATAATGTTTAATGATGAAATGAAACTGAAAAGAAAGAAATCAGGAAAACTCGACTACATCTGAATCTAACAACCTTGGGCAATTTTATTTGTGATTAAGGAAAGAAATTAAAAAGTTTGGATTTATTTCAATTTTCAAAGACTTTTAAAGACCTCAGGGTAATCTGCTCAATTTACCCAAATTTTCAAGGCCTTGAAAATGCTACCTCATTTTTTGCCAAACTGTCAAAGACTTTCAAAGACCGTATGAACCCTGTTAATTACGGAATAGTATTAATCCATAAGATGAAACGTCGAACAATTAACAATTAGTGGTGTCTGTGCATGTGCAGAAAAATATGAACTTGAGCAAATTACTATACATGCTAATCTTTCAAGATCTAAATAATTCCCCCACTCAAAAACAGTCTTTATTTGGTGTTTGTTTATAAAAATTAAGTTGCTATGAGTATGTAAGTGTTTTTTAAACCAAAAAAAATCAGTTGGGCCCTGGTTTTCTTTACAAGCATTTGAAAAAGTTCTGATTTAAATATAGATTATATCTTTTACAATGCTTACTACAGGGCAAACTGTAACAATCTGATATAGTTCCACTAACATTGTGACTATCAATATGGGACCTTTATGGATATCAGTGACCTCTATTCTATTTTAACTAGCACTGAATGGGACAATATTTATTTTAAGCTGATTGAGAATTTGGGAATTCATGATTTTTTTCATGTGGTGTGAATCCGTGAATTGCTATCGAGAGTCGTGAAATTCATGCCAATATCACGAGGACTGGCAGGTCTGGATGATATCCTGTTTCCTAGATTTGACCAGGAGAGGTGAATGTGCATGCCACGAGTTGTCTATGTGCATTTAATATGGTGCTTCAGTGGATGAACAGGATCATGCTTGGCAGCTGCTCTTGACCTGTTAATGGAAGAGAGTGAATGAATGACAATTCTGACTGCTGAGACAGTAACCAATTTTTCTTTTGGCTACAAGGCCTGGTTGTATCAAGAGGACCACTGAACCATCTGATCTAAACATAGTTTGGGTTGACGGAAAGGGCATGTAGCTTGCTCACCCTGTATGCTGATGCTAAAGATATCAGGATACATGGTTTGCAAAGTGTGGGCTAAAGACTCGAATTTATTTTAATGAAGCCATGTTAAAACCTTTGAGATTCCATTCTGGGAACAGTGAAGGATTTTAGTCAACTGAGATAAAAATTGCCTAAATGATCCAATACATCTGTATCACGCCCAATATCATGTCTACTATGATGCCGGAATGTGTCTGATATCATGGAGTGGTAGCCCTGTATATCAATTGGAGCCAACTGTTTTTCTTTGAAAGGCCAAAGTAAAAGTCAGCCAGATGAGGGATTGAGGCACTCAGAGGGACAATGTCACTGATATGGCAACAGTCCCTGAAAACATGCCACTTTCCCTTGTAAACCTTCTGAGTAGAGGGCCTTTCTTGATCTTAAGATTCTCTCTCAATCAAAGGTTTAAATACATTGTCTCGCGAAGCTGTCTGGACAAGAGCCAAGCATGAAGAAGATGATCCAGGCAGGAATGGAACCCCAGTGACCGTGGTTGCTTGAGAAGATTTGGATGGGCCGGAATCTTGATGTGTATATCTATCACTAGATCAAGTAGATTGGTAACCCAGAACTCATCCCATCTAAGAGGGGCTATCAAGATCACCTTGCATTTCTGACCCCATAACTTCTGGATTATTTTTTGGGAGGGTAGGCAAATGCCCACAACTGATTGAGCATCTACAGCCCAAGCTTCTGGGTCTGAAAGCTTACAGACAAGGGAGAGCAACTTGTGATTCCACACTGTCACAAAAAGATTGATCATCAGACATCCCTAAAGTTCACAGAGCTGAATAAAGACCGATTAATGGAGATATAATGCATGTGAAGGACTTGCCTGTCCCTGGATAGTGTTGGCCAAGAATCTGCCAGGAATGTGTCAGATTTTCAAGTTAATGTGGAGATTATTACACCAACACAAAAGCTGACAAATCAGAACACACAGGTCGGGTTATCTGGTGCCCCTGTTTCAAGACGTAGGTCACCACCACAGAGTTGTCAGACATCTAAAAGGCTGATGTGTAGAGGCCGCTTCCCTGGTTCCCAGATGCCACTAATGATAGCGAAGTCCCGCAACAGGTGGGAACCCCAACAGTACATACTGACATTGTTACATACCATTGTTTCTGATTGGGACTTCTCCAGCGATTTATGAGTCAAATGAAGTTGTTTGCTCCCCTTGTCTCGATAATGTAAGAGCAGTGTTCAAATCTGAGTGGCTTGCTGCCTCATCCAATGAAATTCACAAATGTGAAGTGCAGAAATATCTGCATGAACCACCAAGGTTTAGATAGGATTAACATAATGGAAGCTAGGCTAGTGAAGATGCACTCTCCATGTCATGTATGTATTTATTACCTGGTGTTTATTATCAGGTGTGATCAGGACTGTTTGATTAAGGGGACAGGAAAAAAGGTACCATGTGCTAGCAACATCATTTTTAAGGGGTGTGTTAAAAGATGGCCAAGTATGATCAAGTCCACTGCCACAAAGAATAATCTGAAGAGTTGCAAGAATACTCTCACTGAAATCCAAGTCCTGCTGTAAACAAGTCTGATGACCTGAACACAAAGAAGCCATACCAGGTTTTACATTGGTGAGGCTTGAGTCACATGGATCGCAGACATTCATCACAATGTATCAGGTCTAAGCTGGCCATGGTATGATGAGCTGCCCCGTTAATGTCTATAACAATCCTGACTTAACTCCATCCTCTTTGAAAATGCCACAAACTCTCCCATGTAGATAAGTAGTGAACATATGGAAGCCTGGTACTGCTGGAACATCTGGCCGGTTTCCTTGGCATATGGTCATCCTGGAAACTGGCAGTATGGAAGATGGCCTGTCCATCACTAGTATGGCCACTCAAAAGGCTTGGCTGGATGAAAAGATTTCTCACTGAAATCTCCATCATCGTAAAGGTACATCAGCCACATAAACAATAGTTGGTCAGACAGTTTTGTCAAAAAAGTTCCCAATGCTGGGATGGTTTGAAGGCCAGTGATGGCTGGATGGCATGCTTGACGATGAGGTCCTATTATGAAATGGATCCAATGGATCCTGTACAAACCCCATGCATTCGGACTTACAGACCTGAAAGCCATGCTCTGACATGTGGGGGTACTTGTGCCCACTGCGTAGTCTAAAATTGTGAGGTATCACTCCCCAATGAGTTAGATGTATACTGAGGACATCAATGTTATCTTTCCTAACTTATCGTATCTTTCCTTCCCTTTGCTGCCTTGGACAACTGTAGTCCAGACTTCCTCTGTCCACGTCTTACACATAATGCATGATGTTGTTGTTATAGGGTTTAATGCCATTTTTCAGCACAAGATAGGCTATACATGGCGGCCAGTATTAATGGTGGAGGAAGAACCCGAGAAAACCTCCGGAAAGAACCACCGACCCATGAGAAGCTACCGGCAAGCTTTCTCACATATCCACATTGGCCGAGCCCGAGACTCGAACCCATGCAGACAGAGGTGAGATGGCAGTGATCCATGACGGAGAGCACTTTAGACCACTCGGCCACTCGGGGCCCCTCATAATGCATGACAATGTACACTTAGTACATAAGATTCAAGAGTCAAGGTTGTTGTCTTTTGCATTTATTTGACATTTCTACTGAAATGACACAAGAAGAGAAAACACAGCATAAATTAGCAATTCAGCGAACTCAGTTATGAACTCACCAATACCACCCTCATTACTAATGGAGTAAGCAAAAAATAGTGTCACATTTAATATACCTTCTAGACTATGCTTTCAACTTAAAGTGTTTCATGCATTTTGTTGACATTTCTACTGAAATGACAGAGAAAAATAAAGCATATATTAGCAATTCAGCATGTTACTAACTCATCATTAACACCTCAACTACTAAACAAGTAAGCACAAATATTAAGTGTTGCATTAACTCATAAATGACAAGATGAATTCAGCAACAGCATGTTCACATGTGGCCTTAAATAGAGGAAGTCCATAAAGGACACACAGTCACTCAAATGTGGAAGAAAATGTAAAAATAATGTAAGCAACCTGTGGAAGAATGATTCTTCGACACAATAAATCCAACTTTAAAGTTGGATGGTCCAACTAACACTAAGATGGTTTTGAGTTTCTCAGGTAAAATCTAAGTTGCTATTAGTACAGCAATGAAGCTAAAAACTAGAGTCATCTGGCGGCAGCAAGGGGAGGTAATGGGGAAGAGCTATTGTCCTTTGTCTATATGAGAGAAAAGATTGATTTGCTAGGTAGAAGGCTAATATCCTTAACACTGATGTGATTGGGGAATGTATTTAAAGGAGAAATTTAATTCCCATCCTTAAGGTTACAAAATCAATTTTAGGTTTAGACAGAACTAAAACATTTGCCATATAACTGACTTATTGTTCAAGCAAGGACAAATCAGGTCTCAGAATTAAGTTAAGTTTTAGTTTGAGCATGATATTACTTTTTAAGTTTGTTGCCTATTCTCTGCACATCAGTAGAAGAAAAATCACCTGAGACATTTCTCTAATTGGTCCATGTGTAATAACATATCAAAGATATTTTTCTAATTGATCCATGTGGGATAACACGGTGATTTCTATTTAAAATATTCTTGCTCACTGACCATGACCTTAATATTACCTAGAACTTACCATATACTGGTGTGTTGCTTGACCCAAAAGCCCACCAAAGGTCACATTTGGGGTCAGAGTTGCCAGGTACATGAAGATTATGGAGGCAACACACTGAAGGTGACAACCATCTTTAAAATCACTTACAAAGTAAGGGATTTTTCGCTTGACATCATTGATTAATCCCCCAAATAGCCTGAAAGTAATTATGAAAGGTATACCAATGAACAGTGCATGAATCTATAACTATCTGATATGATTCAACTAATAATGAAGCAAAAATATATACACTAGGTAATATATACATTCATATTATGGAGAGTGATGAAGCAATGGAATGTATGCACAGGGTAATAAAAATGTTCATGATGTGGAGAGTGCATCTTCACTAGCCTAGCTTCCATTATGTTAATCCTATCTAAACCTTTGTGGATCATGCAGATATTTCTGCACTTCAGGTCTATGAATTTCATTGGATGTGGCAGCAAGCCACTGCATCCAATCAAAATTAAATTGTTGAAATTTTAACACTGCTCTTACATTATCAAGACAAGGGGAACAAACAACTTCAATGGACTCATAAGTAAGCAATTTTCCACTGCCAATCATGTACACTGCAATGGCTTCTCTCTGGTACAAAGTCATACTTTTGATGTTAAACTTACAAAGTATCCTTTTTGAAGTCAACTGCCTCCACTATTTTCAGTCGATGTACAATGCACCGCTCCTACATGTTATTGGTTAATTGGCATTACATACTATGGGAGGCAACTCAAGAAATCAAACAGATGTCACTAGAGGAAAGCACAAAAATATCTCCTTAATCCGCCAAGGTGTACCATATCGGAACCTTACCTAGCAAACATGGTGGAGAGTAATGAAGCAATGGAATAATTACACCAGATAATAAATAGATTCATAATGATGAAGCAATAGACTATATGCATTGCATATTAAATACACTCTTTATGTGGACAGTGATGAAAAAATTCTGAAGAAGGAAGTTTTTAAACAAGTTTACACAATGAAATACAGCAGTCCAAATTTTCTTTTTATAAAATCTTGTAGCTCATTTACTGACACATAATAAAGTGTAAGGCTGGATTAATACAAAGCAAATTCTTCTTTTATAAAATAACTATAAATAAAAAGATTGAAATAATTTCAGAGGACCTGTATGACTTGCACCACACCAAGAATACTGAAGGTCATCTTAACTGTGGTAATCCAAAAAAATAAATTAATCCATAATGTGTCATTGGATAATATTAAAATGTTCTTGTTATAATTCAAGTTTGATCCTTAACTTGAAGAAAAAACAGACTTGATCAGATCAAGATTCAAACTATTTCAAAAGCAGATTTGGTTTATCCAAGTTTATTACATTGCACATATCCGTTCCAAGACATTGCATTAAAGCCTTACCAGTACCTTGATCCACCCTGCATTGTCTGAGGCAATGGGTTTTAATGACTGTCAACTAGCTCACCTGCCTGTCCTGATAAGTGTTGGATCTCCATGACCCTCATGATCCTCAATGATTCTGGCCTGGGTGTGGGGACCTGGGGCAGCTGGAGCTTTGTTCACCATTCTTCCTTCCTGAAAGTGAAGAACATAATCTTAACCATAAAATCTAGGAAAATTGCAATGCCGTCCAGTGTACATGTAAAAGTGGATCCCACAAAATTTTTAAGGATAGCTGTATACTGAAATTATCAGAGTAATTTTCAATATATTTCAAGGAATATGCAATATATCCTGAGACACTGACAACTGGAATAATTAATGCTAATGTATTCTAGTAAGATGTGGAAACAAACTATATTAATTCAGTTTCCATCATAACCTGATTACTTTTATAAGTTTATTGTGTTAACAAAGCAAAACTGACACCAATGCCAATTGAAGCCAATATTGCCAGGGTTCTATAATAAGTTTACATATAATGAAGTATAGCTGAGCTGAAAATGTGATCTAATAGGCACATACTTCTATAGCTTAAAGTTCAAATTTTGTTTATTTTACACTAATCATACATGATGCTTTAAGAATTTACACAATATATGCTTAGTGACACAAGGTCTTTGACTTGCAGAGAATTGGAATACTGTTGAAACTTCCACCTTGGATGGACCACCATAACTTTTGCATTAAAAAATTTGATGCAACTGTGCTATACTGGGGCCAACATATGCTTTTGAAGGAAACAGCTTGTCTGCTTTTATAATTAAGGTGTTTTCAAATCAAAGAATATAAAACCCACCTGTGATGGTACTTTTTCAGGAGGTTCAATTCTAATTTTAGGGTCCCATTCTCCAGGTGGCAGAACTGTCACTTGGTCCAAAAACTCATCAATTCCATGCAGTATTCCCTGACGGTTCTTTGCTTTGTAGGCTACTTCTCGGAACACCTGCTCAATTCAAGATCATTAAAAAAAATTCACGTGGGTGAATTTAACTTCAATTTTATGAGTTTCATTTTTGTCACCCAAAACTTACATTTCTACTGGTATTTCAATATGTTTATATACCTAAAAGCAAAATGTCATTTATAACAAAACATTCTGTGTGTAGCAGTCATCCATAAAAGTTGGAACTTAAAGTAATAGTAACTTCAAAGCGAACCTTCATACAAAAGAAAACTGGTTTGTTTTTTATCAACTCAGATACCTCATATCTGAAAATGTATTTTATGAGCTACAGAACCCACTATGAATAGTGGTATAGTAAATACAGTATTTTATGAGCTACAGAACCTACTATGAATAGTGGTATAGTAAATACAGTATTTTATGAGCTACAGAACCTACTATGAATGGTGGTATAGTAAATACAGTATTTTATGAGCTACAGAACCTACTATGAATGGTGGTATAGTAAATACAGTATTTTATGAGCTACAGAACCTACTATGAATGGTGGTATAGTAAATACAGTATTTTATGAGCTACAGAACCTACTATGAATGGTGGTATAGTAAATACAGTATTTTATGAGCTACAGAACCTACTATGAATGGTGGTATAGTAAATACAGTATTTTATGAGCTACAGAACCTACTATGAATGGTGGTATAGTAAATACAGTATTTTATGAGCTACAGAACCTGCTATGAATGGTGGTATAGTAAATACAGTATTTTATGAGCTACAGAACCTGCTATGAATGGTGGTATAGTAAATACAGTATTTTATGAGCTACAGAACCTGCTATGAATGGTGGTATAGTAAATACAGTATTTTATGAGCTACAGAACCTGCTATGAATGGTGGTATAGTAAATACAGTATTTTATGAGCTACAGAACCTACTATGAATGGTGGTATAGTAAATACAGTATTTTATGAGCTACAGAACCTACTATGAATGGTGGCATAGTAAATACAGTATTTTATGAGCTACAGAACCTACTATGAATGGTGGCATAGTAAATACAGTATTTTATGAGCTACAGAACCTACTATGAATGGTGGCATAGTAAATACAGTATTTTATGAGCTACAGAACCTACTATGAATGGTGGCATAGTAAATACAGTATTTTATGAGCTACAGAACCTACTATGAATGGTGGCATAGTAAATACAGTATTTTATGAGCTACAGAACCCACTATGAATGGTGGCATAGTAAATACAGTATTTTATGAGCTACAGAACCCACTATGAATGGTGGCATAGTAAATACAGTATTTTATGAGCTACAGAACCCACTATGAATGGTGGCATAGTAAATACAGTATTTTATGAGCTACAGAACCCACTATGAATGGTGGCATAGTAAATACAGTATTTTATGAGCTACAGAACCCACTATGAATGGTGGCATAGTAAATACAGTATTTTATGAGCTACAGAACCTATTATGAATGGTGGCATAGTAAATACAGTATTTTATGAGCTACAGAACCTACTATGAATGGTGGTATAGTAAATACAGTATTTTATGAGCTACAGAACCTGCTATGAATGGTGGTATAGTAAATACAGTATTTTATGAGCTACAGAACCTGCTATGAATGGTGGTATAGTAAATACAGTATTTTATGAGCTACAGAACCTGCTATGAATGGTGGTATAGTAAATACAGTATTTTATGAGCTACAGAACCTACTATGAATGGTGGTATAGTAAATACAGTATTTTATGAGCTACAGAACCTACTATGAATGGTGGTATAGTAAATACAGTATTTTATGAGCTACAGAACCTACTATGAATGGTGGTATAGTAAATACAGTATTTTATGAGCTACAGAACCTACTATGAATGGTGGTATAGTAAATACAGTATTTTATGAGCTACAGAACCTACTATGAATGGTGGTATAGTAAATACAGTATTTTATGAGCTACAGAACCTACTATGAATGGTGGTATAGTAAATACAGTATTTTATGAGCTACAGAACCTACTATGAATGGTGGTATAGTAAATACAGTATTTTATGAGCTACAGAACCTACTATGAATGGTGGTATAGTAAATACAGTATTTTATGAGCTACAGAACCTACTATGAATGGTGGTATAGTAAATACAGTATTTTATGAGCTACAGAACCTACTATGAATGGTGGCATAGTAAATACAGTATTTTATGAGCTACAGAACCTACTATGAATGGTGGCATAGTAAATACAGTATTTTATGAGCTACAGAACCTACTATGAATGGTGGTATAGTAAATACAGTATTTTATGAGCTACAGAACCTACTATGAATGGTGGCATAGTAAATACAGTATTTTATGAGCTACAGAACCTACTATGAATGGTGGCATAGTAAATACAGTATTTTATGAGCTACAGAACCTACTATGAATGGTGGCATAGTAAATACAGTATTTCAAGGAATGAAGGTCAATGACTGGCAGAAAATAATTACTACAAAATATAAGGTGTATGCAGAAGCTGGCTTGAGAATTAAACTGTTTTAATTTTAGCAATGTTGCAGGACAGATACTACTGGAAGATCATTCATAGAATGTAATCATCTTATGCTGATCTTACCATGAAAAGTAGTTATTTGAACAAACATTATTATTAGAGACTATGGAAAATGAATTATGTCTCCATGCAATTGATACACCCAGCAGAAAAGGACCAGGACAAAATATGAACAAACCCTTTATCACTCATTTTATCAGTTAGTAAAGGTGAATGTTTTTTTTTTTTTTGTAATAACTTTGGTGTGTACATTTCGGGGGGGGGGGGGGGGAGGGGGAGATCCATTGCTTAAGTCATGCCAGATTTAGAACAGCCTAATAAAATGCCATGTAATGCATTTTCTCTGCCATGCAATTAATGATAGGTGTCCCCAAACATCTCCTTCTTGTAAATTCAAGCATATAAATGTATGCTTAACAATTCCTGACTATCAAAAGTGGAACCAGATGACTGCAATTATTAAGGGTTTTGGTGGGAAAAAATTAAAGCTTTAACAGACTGTAAAAATATTGCTTTTTTCCTTTTCTGTCAAACCAGGCAGATCTACCCATATGAAATTGGACCACTAACTGACATTACATGATTACTAACTGGACCACTAATTGAGATTTTGTGATAACTGTCTGTTATATCTAGTATCTTGCTTTTGTAATTTGATATTCATTTTTATATTTAAACTAATTGAGATTTTGTGATAACTGTCTGTTATATCTAGTATCTTGCTTTTGTAATTTGATATTGATTTTTATATTTAAACTAATTGAGATTTTGTGATAACTGTCTGTTATATCTAGTATCTTGCTTTTGTAATTTGATATTCATTTTTATATTTAAACTAATTGAGATTTTGTGATTACTGTCTGTTATATCTAGCATCTTGCTTTTGTAATTTGATATTCATTTTTATATTTAAACTAATCAAGATTTTGTGATAACTGTCTGTTATATCTAGTATCTTGCTTTTGTAATTTGATATTCATTTTTATATTTAAACTAATTGAGATTTTGTGATAACTGTCTGTTATATCTAGTATCTTGCTTTTGTAATTTGATATTCATTTTTATATTTAAACTAATTGAGATTTTGTGATAACTGTCTGTTATATCTAGTATCTTGCTTTTGTAATTTGATATTCATTTTTATATTTAAACTAATTGAGATTTTGTGATAACTGTCTGTTATATCTAGTATCTTGCTTTTGTAATTTGATATTCATTTTTATATTTAAACTAATTGAGATTTTGTGATAACTGTCTGTTATATCTAGTATCTTGCTTTTGTAATTTGATATTGATTTTTATATTTAAACTAATTGAGATTTTGTGATAACTGTCTGTTATATCTAGTATCTTGCTTTTGTAATTTGATATTCATTTTTATATTTAAAAAATTAAATTTCATTAGTTTAATCCTTTTTATAAAATGTTTTTCTTACCTTAATAAAGGTAGATATATCTTACTACATGTGTACAATGATGCAGAATGAAGTAGAATATATCTTTCTTGGATATTTGATAAAATATTTAATTTGTCATTTCATTAACAATGAGAGGGACTGTCTTGTCACTAAAAGAATCGGAAGATTTACTTCACGTTTCATATGCAATCACTGTACTTGATTCCCATAAAACTGCCAGACAGGATCTCTAAGAAGAAAGTCACATAATACGGATTTGATTTAGCCCCATTCCATGACACTATATAATCATGAAAGAAATGCAGAAATCAGTAATATTCCCGATTACCTCCCTTTGCCTTGTCTATTGCAAGATACAAAGTTCAGTTAGCTCAGAATACGCTATAAATCCACATGGTAGCCAAGATACTTCTTCCTGCATATATTAAAAAGTTTCAGAGGAAGCTTTATTCTTTTTGGAAAATGTTATCACTTTATTTAGGAGGTGCTCACCAGTTATTATGTACTTTTGAGAGGGTGACATATGTAAGGTGAAGTTGTTTGCATTTAAAACATGCACAATGAGAGAATGTTGGCATACCTCTATGCTACATTAATGTAATGTGGATAATATTTCTTTCGATATTGTACTTTTGGAAACTGTACATGATCTAAGAGGGGCCCCGAGTAGCCGAGTGGTCTAAAGCGCTCACCGTTACGGATCACTGCCATCTCACCTCTGTCTGCGTATGTTTAAGTCGCAGGTTCGGCCTATGTTGGTATATGAGAAAGTTTGCCAATAGCTTCTCGTGGGTCGGTGGTTCTTTCCGGGGGTTTCCCAGGTTCTTCCTCCACCACTGATACTGGCTGCCATGTATAGCCTATCTTGTGCTGAAAAATGGCGTTAAACCCTACAACAACAACAACATGATCTAAGCACACTGCTAACTAAAATGACTGCTCCCTTGTGCTAAAAAGATCAGCCTGAATTAGTCTCAGGTACACTATCTGTAGCAGCTATGAAAATAGGGAAAATGAATTTTGCCAGACTAGACAATACCAGCTTCTGAACTTTTGGTTGCTGGAGATCAAAACTGTCTAACAGATCTGAGAGATCTTTATCATGCCCAATGTCACAGCTATCATTATGTCAGAATGTGTCCGATATCATAGATCCCTGACAATTTGAACAGAATCTTGCATGGTTGCTGTTCTTGACCTGGCTATGGAGGAAAGTGAGCAGGGACGTTGGATGACTACCAACAGACAGTAATCTGTTCTGGGCTATAAAGCCTGATGGTATCATGAGAACAATCGATCTGAACTGAAGAGAATTCCGGTGAACATAAAGGGGGATGCAGCCATGCATGCTGAAGTTAAAGCTATCAGTAAACATTGTCTATAAGATAGTGACTTTGGCAATTTGTAGGCTGAAGTTCGAATCTAGCCATGTTAAAAAACTCAGATTGGATCTGTTTGGAGACAGTTAAGGGATATTGGTCAAGGGGACCAATATTGTTTAAAAGATCTGATAGGTCTCTATCCAACCAAACACATTGCCATGATGTGTCCAATACCATGGGGTGGTAGCCTTTGGTAGCGATTGGGGTCCAACTGTTTCTCCTCCAAGAACTGAGCCAGAGAAAGTCACCCAGTTAAGGGATAGAGGCATGCAGATGAGCAATACAGATGGTTAGTTTTGAGATTCTCTCCAAAAATGTAGGTTTGAATTGTCTGACTCACAAGGCTGTCCTGGTAAAAGCTGAGCATGTAGAAGAAGAGGGCAGTCAATTCAGGTTGGCCGGAATCTTCCTGGCTGTATTATTGTTGGGAAAAATAGATCTGTGATACAGGGCTTGTGCCCTCAAAGAGGGGCTATCAGAGTCATCTTGCCATTCTAACCCCATAATTGTAGCACCATAGGAGGGGTGGAAGAGGCTCACAACCCCACCCAGTTGGCTGACAGTGCATCTCAAGGCCCAAGCTGCTGTGTCTGGAACTGGGGAGATGAAGGTGTGTAGCTCCAATTGATAGAGTCACCATTCCATGTGAAGGACATGACCCCTTCTGGATTGATTATCAGCAGAACCATCGATGCAGTCAGATGGTGCCTGCTTCATATGTTGATATGGAGACTGATGTATCCATGTAGAAAATTCCAAATCAGAACACTAGACAAGTGGTCTGGTACCTCCCCGTTTGAGGATATAAGTCACCACCAGTGTCATTGGATTGAAAGAGAACTGTTTTGCCCCAGGATTGATCTTTACAGACATGAAAGGTTTCTCATTGGTTTCTAGATGACAGCCTTCATTTCTAGGATACTGATGCACAGAGACCATTCCCCAGGTGTCACTAACAGTAGTGATGTTCAGCAACAGATGGGTACTCCCACCATGTGCACTGGCAGCAGTACTTTACGTTATTTCTGCCTGGGGTACTTCAGCCAGATGCCAATGGTCAGCCAGCCTGGACTGTCCCATGAAAGTGGGAATGATCAAATTTTGGGTGTGATCATGACTGCTTGCTTAAGAGGACATAAAACAGGGTGCCAATGTGCTGGCAAGGCTCGCATAACAAGACAGCCAAGCAGGATCAATTCCACTGCCATATAATAGCTGAGGAGTTGCAAGAACTCTCTTGCTGAAATCCTGACGAGTTCGACGAATCTGGGAGCATGAACACAAATGGACATACCAGATTCCAGTTGGTTAAGAAGTCCATGCCCAAAAGGACAAAATTCTGGGATGTACAGAGGTCTGACTTTCCCAGTTCGTGAAAAGGCCTAGATAATCTAGAAGAGAAGGGAGATTGTTCAGCCTTGGAGTAGGATAGAATTTACTTTGTGTTTCTTTATGATGATGTCCAGGTATGCTGCTATCGATGTAGATGACATTGCCTGGAACAGGAAGATAGTGCAATCCCTAGTGTGAGTGAAAGCTCAGGGGTTGATGAGGGCTGAGGGGAAGAATGGTGAGTTGATAACAGTGCGGCGGTAACCAAACATGGAAACTAGCAACAGACGGGGTGGATAGGGACATGGAAGTATGCCTCTGTCAGATTGAGACTAATGGTATACTCGCCACGTCTGATGGAGAGACAGAATGACATCACTTCCCCATCTTTAATAAGGTGAGGAGACTCCAGTTGATGATGGGCCTTCAATTGCTGTTTGCATTCCAAAAGCAATAGTCTTGATTAACTCATTTGGGAATGTGTCCCTAGCACAAGCTCCCATGCCTTTTATGAGTGACCATATCCTCTGTTATCAAAAGGTATCCATTTCCCGATCTGACGGTGTATTACGTGGAGGGGCGAGGGGATTGTTGATGAATGAAATCAGAGGCTCCTCTGACTGACCTGGATCAGCCCCCCCCCACCATTTTCTGAGGGAACAGGGAGGTCCAGTGATGCTCAAATCAGTTCATACAGCCACTGTACTAACGCATGACAGGGGTTAATGTAGGTGCATGTGACTATTGATGACTCTTCACCCTTACTGTGCAACAGGTTCTCATCCGGCTTGGCTTCAAGCTCAGCATAAGTCATGCCAGGTGGCTTAGATGATTCTACTCAGTCATATCTGTGCAAGACATGAGTTCTTCCTTGAGTATAATCCATGAGTACTCTGATATCCAGCATTGCCGGTAAAGCCAGTACTGTGTGCATCATACGAACCATGATACTTCCAGATTATGAGGGGTGCCAATGGGTGCTAAACAAACCCAAAAATAATACTTAATTCACTAAACAGAAGCCATGAAGTGAGCACAGTTCAAAGCTGATGGATTCTGTAGTAAATATACATGCCTGTAGTTCCAATTTGTGAGCGATTTCCTTAAGAATTATGGGTAAAATGTAACAGCTGGTCTGTAAAGTGTCCTTTAAAGATTTATTTAAAAAATTTAAGTTTCTTGCAGCAAACAGCATTGATTTTTTTTCTCTCACCATTTTCTCATGTCCTAATAAGTCAAATGACTAATGAAATTTACATTAAGGAAATAATTTCTGGTGATTAAATATAATTTTCAACCTTGAGAGGTTACTGCAGGTAAAATCCAGCAGGCTTGCTCGTTGGTTTTATGAAATCTTTCACACTCACTCAAGTTACTAACACTGGAGATTGACTCAAAAGTATATTATCATATTATTAGAATGTATTTATCCTCTGACAACTGTTTATTAATTTTTATTTCTCATTCATTTGTAAAAGCAGTCTCTCAAACTAGAACAATGAATGTCCAATTACAGCACCAATAAAGCTGTTCAGCCATAATAGTCAACCATTGTCCCTAGTACACATACATAAGGTGAACAACCCCTTACTTTTTGATCTGCAAGGTAATGCAATACCTGTGTTACCCCTGATTATCAGTGATTATGAAACTTGTCTATTAGGATAATTGTTAGAGAAATTATACAAATGATACCGTCAACAAGGCATAAATGATTATTGAGATGTAAGTTACAAAAAGGTCAAGTATAGAGATGAAATAAAAGTAATGTTAATAATAGGGCGGGCAGTAAGATGGCACTGATTAGCTTTTTTAACAATGAAGTTCAACAAAACAGTCACCTACAATAAAGACAAAGCAAACTTTAGCTAGAAAACTGATGGAGCCTACTTCCCTGGGCTGACAGAACACTTAAGTATCACTCATACAAGTGAAAAGCACTGAGTGGAGTATATTTGCAATGCCTTTTTAAGATTATGCTTACCAGGCATATGCAGAAGTAGTAACCGACTGATGGAATTTGATGCCAGCTTCTCTATCAATGGGAAGATCACCTGTCTGCCTTCCTTTTTGAAAAGATGACTTTCTAGACCTTTTGTTGCTAAATTATGCCAAGAACATTGTGATCATCTTTATTAGTGTGTGTGTGTGTGTGTGATTTGGATTTTTAACGTAGCTTTAACAATTTTTCAGTCATATTGCTATGATGTCTGCAGCGTGGCAGGTTATAGTGATGTCCAGCACTGGGGCATCATGCCGCAGACATGTAGCACGATGTCCCACCCAGTCACATTATCCTGACACCAGGCTGACCAGTCCTAACACTAACCTCTTAATGCTGAGCGCCAAGCGAGGTAGCTGTTAGTACCATTTTTGTAAGTCTTTGGTATGACTCAGCCTGGGATCAAACCCACGACCTCCCGAATCTGAGGCGGACGCTCTAACCACTAGGCCACCGGAGTGGTCATCTTTATCAGTATATGAGGACTGGATTTGTGATGTAATGGATGTACCCCTAACTTATTATGATGTATCCTGAAAAAGAAATGCATTACAAACCTCATCCACCATGATTGTTGATAATGATCTCCCAATCTCAATGTTCTTGGCCTCACTTCCTAGTGGTCCAAGCAGGATGCAGACAAATCGGGACAAGATGGGCACCTCCGACAGTTCACCCAAGTTACGGGGCTCTAACAGACGGATAAATGCACAAATCTGGTACTTCAGGCACGCCAACTCTCCAACCAGTACATTTGCTGCTTCAGCATCATGGGGAACTTTCCTCATGAAGTCCACATTCAACTGAAATGGAAAAATAAATGGATTTATTATGAATTTTACTCATAAGAACCAGTCCTGCTGTTGCATAACTTTGACCAATAAATTTAAAAACAGGCAATGTTAAAAAATACTTGTTCTCAGCAACTTAACTCAGAACAAAGTTAGCAAATTTTCACACTTAAAGTAAATACACTCAAGGCTCTTTATTTAGCTGTTCTCTGAAATGTGGTATCTCTGTATTTTTCTTCCATAATTTGGCAAGGAAATGGTGAATAAAGGAACTATTATTTCAAGTAAACAATAAACTTGGCATTGTTTTATTGCTAAACCTTGATTTCCCTAATGTATGGCCTTAACTTCCTTCCATTCCATTTTATGCACCAAATAATCTAATGTCAGTGCTATATTGCATCTTTAAACTAAAACCATTGAGTGAAGTTCACATGGTTGCCTCTGGTATATTCAACGTATGTTGAAACATATATTCATCATTAGCAGCAGACTGTCCATAGGGCTTGCTATTTCTTGGCTGAATAAAACAGAATGGAATGAAGTGAATGCCATTTATAGGAGAATCAATATGTAGCAGCAAAACAATCATTGAACATTTGCAGCAGGAATGGCAGCAGTCAACAGAAATATATAATGTGCTGTTACTCTCACTGTTCCAAACTAAGAAATGCTCATGACTGCTATTTTGATTGGTTGACAAGTGCTGTATTATTTTGTAGTTCAACCATATTGGTGCGAACTATTTTATGAAGGATGAGTTGTATAAACAACAACTAAGCTATCACATAAGTTACAACTTGTACACAAGAAATACTTAACTTTTCAACTTGTACACAAGAAATACTTAACTTTTCAACTTGTACACAAGAAATACTTAACTTTTCATTATTTTTTTATAAACTTGTATATTTGGCTAGAATGACTGTCTGGTGCTACTGATGAATTTTGGTTCATTCAGTCAGTGATTATAAAGGGTTAGAAAGAAAGGTCAATGCTCTGCTGTGAAACTCCCTGATAGAATATTATGGATAACCTTTGAATGTTTCTTCAGCAGAAACTGAAGGAACCCAGTGTAGACTGGGTTGCCCAATATATGCTGGGATGCCAGATGTAACCATGTTGACTTCACACAATGGTTTTTGTTTGAAGATGAGGTATAATGCTGACTTTTTCTTAAACTTTTCCAAATCAACTTTGATATTTTAATGCTTGTACTTCTATATAAACACTGCACAGACCTGTTTAGGACACCAAAAACTAGCAATCACAAAAGAAGTCTAGGAGGAAATAAGAAATATATATGCACATGTCAATCATAACAGATGCTGCATCGGTAACTCATGTAGAGAACCATCTTGGCTCTGAAGAACTGCATACTGTTTCATAAAATCACTAAAAACAAACATACAAACATGATCTGGCTTTAGCACAACTTTAATCATCTGGACTGAAATATTTCTTCTTGTGAACTAAGTGAATGCACTAAAGTCCATTCCAATTATTTTGTAGTTGTGGAAAACATCAGTGAACAGTTACATCCATGCCAAAGCCCAAAGCTTGATTACAAATCTCTGTGAAGTCTATAATTTGCTGCAATTAGGTTTTATACACATTTTAGATCATTACATTAATAAATGAATGGTAAAAATTAATAATTTTCAAAACAAATTTTTTGGATGTTGGTAGGTAATTTTTTACATCCAATTT
Source organism: Sinohyriopsis cumingii (assembly GCA_028554795.2). Lineage (NCBI taxonomy): Eukaryota > Metazoa > Mollusca > Bivalvia > Unionida > Unionidae > Sinohyriopsis > Sinohyriopsis cumingii. The sequence goes on along the minus strand of CM068833.1, from coordinate 1,358,461 downwards.
TTTAAAAATAAATTTAAAAATACTCTGGGATGATCATGCTTCACTTGCAATGAGCTTTTGACAGTACACAATGAAATATAGTGTAAACAATTATTAAGATTACGAGTTTTGTCCACTTCATGGTTTGAATCTATTCTAACAAACAGACAGCAAACTGTCAGTGTTAACAATATATAATCAAGACCTTTGACAATATCATGTGGTGTACCATAATGTATGATTTTAGAACATTTTTTGTGCTATGTAAATGATAACTGAGACTTGATTGTAACCTGTTTATGCATGCAGATGACAGTGATATGTTTTCAAAAACGCTGGAGAAAGAACTAGAATCTTAAATTTTTGGCTCACTGAGAACAAACTATCATTATATTTGGGTAAGGCAGAATGCATCCAATTTGGCTCAAAGCTAAAAATAACAAGCTCAGAGAATTCAAGATAACCTGTAATGGCCACATAATCAATTCTTAAAAGTGTATTAAATATTTATTGTCTACATATATATAGCTTACTTTTGGATGAAAGCAAAGTCAAAAGTAAAACTAATAAAGTAAATGCTTGATAAAAGTTTCTTTTTGACACATTAACCCCTGGGGTTTTTGTCATTTTCACCTGAAATTCAAGTAGGAAACACATTTTGAAAGCTATTTCTGAATACATCCTAATACATCAACTTCCAGGTGATTTTCCAATAACCTAATGCCTAGTTGTGTTAGAAACATCATTTTTCATTTGCTATTTGGCTTGCACATGAGCAGAAGGGTAAAAGTTGGAGTTCTTTTTTTTTTTTTGCTTAACCCTTTACCTCATGCAAGCGTCTTTGGACGCCTCTACTCCATTCGCATGGAAGCGCCTTTTGACACCTGATGTAAACATCAGCATTTTGAGCTGGTTTTCATAGCGCCACCTTAGGGGAAAACCCCCCATATTAGATACTACATTCATTTCTGCGAATGACAATTATGTCAGATCACGTGGTCACTGTTTATGCACTGGTCGATATCTGCTATTTAAAGTAACTGGGGTCGTAATCTCCACTCTCCAAAATGGCGGTCGCAGATTTCATTCAGTACTTACGAAGTTTTCATGATTAGAATCACAACTATGAAAGATTCAATAACTTAGGTAAAGGCTCTGATACTGATGTAGGCAGCAATTAGTTTTTATAAATTATCAAATTCAGATGACTTAGTGATGAAGACGCAGACGAAAAACTTGTAAATTTCGAGTATGAGAAATGGCAGCTACGGTTGGTCACGAGGCCTCACTGACATGTCGGTGAACGAGTTCTCTCAAGATTTTAAAGCACATAAAAAATTCTTCCGTGAAAAATAATTACACAGCTATAACAATCGGACTTTACTCTTAAATTTTTCCACATATAATAGATGTGTACCAAAAATGTAAAATGGTTAAAATTTTGCTGTTAAACGTAACAGACACTACATTGCTTAACAGTTCACAGGCAGTCCTATGTGCATGAACTAGGTAACAGGTGTTCTATTTATAGCAAGCTGCACTTTGTAACTATGCTCTATGAGGTAAAGGGTTAATAGGCCCATTATTTTCGTATCAAGACCACTCTTTATTCCAAATGCCCATCTTATTTTACTTTATGCAAAAGTTCATCTGTCTGTTTGCAGTTCCTACCAGTCTGCCTTAGATCTGAGACCAAAGAGTCTAAAATCCGGACACAAAATTGGATTCCGACCACTTGAAAATTTTGGGTGGAAAAGAATCGGGTCCAAAAAATGAGGTTTTTCCCTCTGTATTTGGTAGTGCAACTTGAACTTCCAGATTATTTGGTATCATTGTAGAGCTAAATCTGTCTACCTTTCTATAATACCACCCACTTTAGTGTATCATACAACACTTTGACGCTACAGAGCTCGCAGTAGGCTACTACCTCCTGCCACGTAAACTTGTCGGCAGGGGTTAATGTGTTAAAGTCTAGAAAAACATTTGGTTCTGCTCTAGTGCAGTGTAATTTGGACTATTCCTGTTCTTCTAGTATGAATTAGTGAAAAATATCCAAAAGAAAATTTACAAAATAACCTTGAACCCATATCTGGCATCACACACTATGGACTTGAAAGTGTGGGAATGCTAACAGTGGGGGATATAGTAAAACAGTTGACTAAATCGTACTCATAATTTTTTCTCTCCAGAAATGTCTATTTTGTATGAGCCATAGATTTCTAAAAATTTGCGATCATCATCATTTTGCCACTAGTAACAGTAAATTTAATTTTGTTACACCAAGTGATGGTGGCATAGTCTCTGCAACTTTCGTCTATAACACGATAAATGGCTGGAATCTAATAACCATCTATATCAAAAACATTTCAAACCGAAATTTCAAATCTGATTTTAAATTGATCCATTTATTTCAAAGCAAAGCAAAAGAAAGAGTTCAATGAAATTTTCCTAGAATTAATTGTTTTAGTAATACTTTTTAATTCTGAAATAAGCTTTTAAATCTGTAACACCTAATTGTAATCTCTTAGCTTAGCCAAATGTATAACAATATTGTTATGTATATTTAATTTGCATTTTAATTAGCTTTTTTATTCATTATATGCTGTCGGTAAATTGTATCTTGTAGCTTATCTTTTGCAAAATCAAGTTCATTGTCTACCTGACCAGAATCATTGATTTTTTTTAAAATTCTGTAAACAACTAATACATAGCTGTATTTCTCTGTCAGTGTAGGTTAAATATTAAAGACATTACATTAATTATGTTATTTGGTATAATTTTAGTAACAGAAATTCTAATTACAACTTAAAATATAATAGAAATGAACTTTTGGCCCTCATCTGGGTTATTCTTTTGTGTCTTTTTTATATAATATTGTTTACTGCAAAATTATTTATTCTTGCTCCAAGATCTTGCAGAATCTTTTGTACTGTTGTGTTTATTATTATATTTAATTTGGTTGAAATTACTTATTCAAAGTATTTATTCACTAGAAATAACAAAGCGCTCATAAAAATATTCTTGGACAAAGACATCTAGAAATTATTGCAATTCCTCAGAAGGCTGTTGGCACGTCATTACACTTCAGGCCATTAGTACACATGCCACTACTGCCATGTCAACACCTTCAGCATTGAATGTTATTTGAAATACAACTAAAGTTTATTCCGAACTTTATTCATTAGGACTTGTATTAGAAATGTTAGGACTATTGGGAAATTTAAGTTATTTTTATATTTTCATTTTGTATTCTTGGGAAATAAATTATTTGCTGAATTTGACAAACCTTGTTGGTTTTCACTCTGTTCTATTACTCATTTTAAGTCCATATAATCATAATAATATTAATTTGCAAAATACACCCTGCCCCAAAATTTTCATCTCTCATGAAACCACTGGAAAAAATGACTGTCAAACTTGTATGGGTCATGATAGAAAAGTTGGTATGCTGTTAGGTGGGTGGATATGTGGGTAGGTAGGTAGGTATGCATATAGGTATGGGTTTTGGGACTACTTGGCCCATAGCAAAGTCAGTCCATTAACATTCTTTACACATAACAAACTTGGCCTACTCAAATTGGCCCATAATGTACTCTGTCCACATAACATACTCTTCCGATTACATACTTGGCTGATTATATTCTCGGTCTTTCCATCCACAATCTATATATGGTAATAATAATACGGATGTAATGTTCTTTGTTCAATGGTCATTTCATTTTTTTAATTCTTTGTATGTTTCTTTCATTGGTCATTTATTTTGCAATAAAAATAAAGTTGAAAAAATCATAATCCCAGATTAATTAAATTATATACTGCACAATCAACACTCTGAAACTGTCTTTGTCCTGCTGCTGTTAATTGTTAATTGAGTTGAAGGTTGCACGTGTCTACTCTGCTACTTGTGACTGTAAACGTATTGACACGTAATCTGATTAGTCGCACTTTACATCTGTATACCATAAATTCTGTATCAACAGTAAATATTTTCCAGTATTCTAAGTTTAAAATGCCTCTGTCCTGGTAAAGCTACTATGTTAATTGAGTTAAACAGATATTTATTTAATAACAGATAAGCAGAGAAAAAGCAAACATTTCAAACTCTTATGCATGTGTATCTTTGCCCTTCTCTCAATACTGAGCTTAATTAGACATTTTATTTGCATAAATGTATTAATAAAATTTATTGCCAGCAGTAAATGTAGTCTGACATCCTCTTTGCTTGAACCAGTTTAGTATCTATAAAAGGTCCATAGGATGAACAATTTTTGTCCAGAGGATTTTAGATGACATTTAAGGTACCAAGCACTCAATCAGGATTGATTTGATTAAGATATATTAGTATCAACACAAAGAACAATATTTAATTTAATCTAGCAAATGCACCTACTTAACTACACTGATGTTACTTTAACTCCAGAAGTGCACAGTTGACAAGACAAATCAAAATGTGATTTTTATTGGTCAATATCAACCAGGGTTATGAAGCCAAACAAGATCAATGGTAATGTTATGGGCGGACTCTGTAATGGGCCATCTATGTTAAGTGGAAATGGAAATTTCTTAACTAAATTAGTATCGGCAGACTCTGTAATGGGCCATCTATGTTAAGTGGAAATGGAAATTTCTTAACTAAATTAGTATCGGCAGACTCTGTAATGGGCCATCTATGTTAAGTGGAAATGGAAATTTCTTAACTAAATTAGTATGGGCTGAATCTGTAATCTGGACTGACTGTTATCAGACTACTCCATTATGAGCTGACTCTGCTAAGGAAGAGATCTCTAATTACCGTATGTATGTATTAAAAACTGTTTATTATGCTTGTATAATGAATGTGCTGTATCATCGTAATACAATTGTAATATGAATTACATGTAATGTATTATTACTTGTTATTTGCCTATACTACAAAAATATACTTTTATTTTTATTATGCAATGGTTCTTCATTTGATTATTGTGGTGATGACAAATTAGGAAAGGTTTGTGGGGGTTTTATTTTGTGACTGGATTTTATAGATATTTTTTTAAACATATTTTTAACTGTTGTACGGAGGTTTTCTACATAATTTAGCTACCTGCCATTAAAAGTTTCATTTTTTAAGCAGAGCATAAATGCTGCATCATATATTCCTTTTATATGACTAGACTGTGTGTTAACATTTATTTTTAATCACCCCTTTTGAATTTACTGTGATTTTTGAAAGGACACTAACAGGATGAAGTTGCTGATATGAAAAGATTACAAACTTGTCATATTCTCTCATTAATGTCTTTGATTAAATGACACACCTGTGTCACATATTGATATGATTTGTGATACACTGAAAACAATATGATAAAATATCAATACACATATCAACTTGATGATCTTTCTTTCTTTAGATCTCTATGTGGAAGGTGGAGCTCATTTGCTTGCTGACATACTCTTTATATTTCCAGCAGGCAGATTACATAGAGACATAAACATAACATCTATAGGATCTATTCATATCATATGCCATTCATACATGCCAACCCCTAGCAAGAAAAAGTCTAATCCAAGTTGATGAAAAAAGTAATCTGAGCAGAAAAAAGAGTAATCCACGTATAATATGTTAAAAATTCAATAACACAAGTATAAAATGATTTCTTTACCTATCTGGTCTTTTAACTTATTTACTACTTCATGTTTTCATATGAAGCACTTTTAGCTTTAGAAAGTAACAGATTTTCATGTTGCATTTTAAAACACTTTGTACCAGCAGAGGCCATGAATGTTGTGCACACCAGAGGAACATTCATTACTGGGTTACTGAGCTTGGGTCTGAATTCAGTTTTGTTTTTGATAATAATACTGAATGAACTCTCATATTCAGCATTAGAATAGTACAGAGCCAATATTCCTTTCATAACCTGACGAAGAAGAGGAAATAAGGTGCCACTACACATCAACTCTGTCTGCATGGAGTACATTGTTGGTTGGAATGCCAACTTGATACTTCAGGAATTCTCCTTCTAGATGATCCAAGGTAGACCAGGGTGGCAATATAAAGGTATATCTTTTGATAAAGAATCTTACAATTTTAAAGCTTTTTGACTGTATCTCATTTAAATCAGCAACTGAAGCATTTAAACGTACTTCATCTCCATATGGGAATTTCTAGAGCATGTAATCACAGACTGTAGCATAATAATCTCTTACAAGGTGCATAAAAAGACAGGGACAACCTGTTATGTTACACTGATGAAGACATTTTCAAAATACAGAATGCAATTCCTTTATGAATTCCAGTCATCACTGATGCATTATCAGCTGAAAACATCAAACAGTTCTCCAATTTATGTCATGTTTCTTCAAAGCATTACCAAACAAATCAAAAATCTCTTCTCCAGTGGAATCTCTCATTAATTCTGGTAATGAAAAATGAACACTCATGACTTTGCTCTTTTCGTTCTCAAAGTATCTGACACAGACTGGGTAAAACCTTTTTGTCATCATAATCACTATTCCTGTCTGTGGCAATAATAAACAGCCCAATTTTCATGGCTTCTGCTATTTTAAGTGAAGTATCTTCAGCTAAACATAGAACAGTGTTAGACGATCTTATTCCTGCACATACATATTTTTCTGCAATTTGGAATCAGGAAACATCTTTTTGAATAAAGTACCAACATGGTTAGCTACAGTTAAGGACAATCCGTATCCTATTAACAATTTGGTAAATAACACCTCTGCATTTATAACATTTGTGTCCACACATGAGTTCTGCTGTAAAAAATGTTTCCTTAGTACTGGAGTAAGTAAGATGAACTAATTTGGTGTGTTTCTTTGTTTTCAATTGTTTTTCCATAACAACTTTACCACCGTAACCAATATTAAAATCCTTTCCACACAGCCTGCAATAGGTGTAATGCTGCCCTAAAATGGAATGCTGTATTTATGACAATCATTTATTCATCTTTGAAGGATCAGTTTTTTTGTCTTTTTCTGATCCTTCTGTGAAATTATTTGAAAAACAATTTTGCTTTAATACTCACATTGGCTAGAATCCAATGACACCAAATACATACAGACTGGTTCTGTACAAAATATGAATTAGATCAAAGAATCTGAGAGCAAAGATTCAAAATTAGAAAGCCAGTCTGTTTTCTCCACACTAAGCCATACAGCTGCTATAAATAGAATATAATGATAGTGTGAGGAAAGTGCATGCAGGTTTATTGTACTCTTGAACAAAAGCCATTAGACATGACCTATAATGCACTACAGAAATATTAAACAATAATCATAACGATGAATCTGAGGTCAAAGGTTTGAAAGTAGAAATGAGCACGTTTCTTGGAAATAGGACAGTTGCTAGAATATGATCTGCAGGATTAATGGGATGTTAATAAAAATGAGAAAACAACTTACTGTTTTTTTGGAGGCATATATACCGAAACAGCATAACCATATAAGGTCAAGCATTAGGTGTAATTTAGTGAAATTCAGCATAATGATTGGGCCAAAAGCACAATGGTTGGCATGTATGCATCAATGACAAGATAATGAAAATACTTTCAAACAGGCCACAAGTAAATTAATTTTATTTATCTCCAGATTTTTCTATATTATATTGGCAGAAGACATTCTGCAACATTCATAGTACTTATTTTTGCTTTATGAGTAAGACTATATAAGCATCTTCACACAGCAAACTCTGGAAAGAGCTTTTTTTTTCTTACACAAAATTCTGTTCTGCAGTCTGTGGGTCCATAACCTAAATTTACCATCATGCAATGTTTTTCAGTGCAAACATCTGGCATTTTGTGGTTAGTTAAAAACAGAAGTATAATTAAAGAAAATGTCACAACACCTTATCTCTCTAAGTACACTGGTGATAATTACTAGTTATAAATGAACTATTTACCATTCCACCATGATTACTACTCTCCACCTACCTCACATCTAATGTGAGATTAACCATGCCCAAGATACTATACCTATGTAGTTTATTGTTATCTGAGTCAATAGAGCCAAACCCTGGCCCTATAGCTATTAAATTCCCATGTGGAGTCTACAATTAAGCATGTAAATGGTCAACACCTTGCATATGCTGTGATACCTATGAAAAATGGTACCATCAAGAATGTATGGATATGACTGATGGAGTCTTCAAGGTCTTGATAACGTAAATTGGGAGTGCTTTAATGTGGAGTTCCAAACTTCTCAACTGGAATATTCTATTCAACCATCTCTGAATCCAGCAAAAGCTACTCCTAAGTGACTGTACTCGAACTGACAGCGAGATTAGTTTCAGGAATCCAACAGCCACATAAACAATGTACAGTATCTACAGCAGATATTCTACCGGATTCAGGAATCCAACAGCCACATCACCACCACATAAACAATGTATAGTATCTACAGCAGATATTCTACTGGATTCAGGAATCCAACAGCCACATAACCACCACATAAACAATGTATAGTATCTACAGCAGATATTCTACCGGATTCAGGAATCCAACAGCCACATCACCACCACATAAACAATGTACAATATGTACTGCAGATATTCTACCAGATTCAGCAATCCAACAGCCACATCACCACCACATAAACAATGTTCAGTATCTACAGCAGATATTCTACCGGATTCAGGAATCCAACAGCCACATCACCACCACATAAACAATGTATAGTATCTACAGCAGATATTCTACCGGATTCAGGAATCCAACAGCCACATCACCACCACATAAACAATGTATAGTATCTACAGCAGATATTCTACCGGATTCAGGAATCCAACAGCCACATCACCACCACATAAACAATGTATAGTATCTACAGCAGATATTCTACCGGATTCAGGAATCCAACAGTCACATAACCACCACATAAACAATGTATAGTATCTACAGCAGATATTCTACCGGATTCAGGAATCCAACAGCCACATCACCACCACATAAACAATGTACAATATGTACTGCAGATATTCTACCAGATTCAGCAATCCAACAGCCACATCACCACCACATAAACAATGTTCAGTATCTACAGCAGATATTCTACCGGATTCAGGAATCCAACAGCCACATCACCACCACATAAACAATGTATAGTATCTACAGCAGATATTCTACCGGATTCAGGAATCCAACAGCCACATCACCACCACATAAACAATGTATAGTATCTACAGCAGATATTCTACCGGATTCAGGAATCCAACAGCCACATCACCACCACATAAACAATGTTCAGTATTTACAGCAGATATTCTACCAGATTCGATTTACCTTAGAAAACCTTTGTTGTAAACTGTTGATTGATTAAAGGACCCTGGATGAATGAACTGCTAAGCAACAACGCAAGCAAACATCATTAGTGAAATACAATCCTGGCTAGGCAAAAGCAAACTGTCAGGTGAGGATTTACCAGTTAACTTCAAAGTCTAACACAAAGATCATACAGATGGTAGACAGTGTGTTTATACTGGTCTCAGATCAGTAAACAGCTCATTGGAAAGAGTAAGGTAAGGGCCAAAGTCAAGGTGAAATTTCTATGTCTACAAACTACCATCCAAAACTGAACCAAGCTACTTTGAGGAATTCTAGATCTGTCAAGGATTCCTCAGGGTGCACACCTATAGCTGGGAGGCAACTTTCCCGTCCCAGACGTACAATGGAAAAGCAAAAGCCTGGTGCCACATGCTACAAATAGCCCCATTGCCAACAGCTATTAACAGTTACCAAAGATGCCTATCTGGAACAAGTTGTTGATGCATCTAACAAAATCACAGAATCTTCATAAAATATCCCTGAGCTCTTCTTCACTAACAAGGCATTCATCAATAAATGTGAAGTAATTCCAGGTATTGAGGACCATGAAGCCATCTTTATTGAGCCTATCTTAATATAATGAAAGAAGCCTCCTGTTTACCTGTACAAGAAAGCAGACTAATTCATGATGAGCTCTGATTCTACAATGAACCATTCATAAAGAAATGAAAATTATCTTCAAACAGAAAAACTTTGAGAAAAAAACTTAAGATACTGATGGACCAAGTTAATCTTTGAAAGAAAATCAACAAGCCCTGGATAGATAAATCTGTGAATCACAACAATGATGATGCAACACAGTCTTTGCTCAACAGAAAGCTGGAGGGGGGGGGGCACTAAAGACAGGCGCTGGCATCTAGAGTCCAAAAAAATAAAGTCCTGAAAATAGAATAGCATGTGTGTGTGTGTGTTGTGTGTAATTTGGAATATTAACATAGCTTTAACAATTTTTCAGTGTGGCAGTTTATAGTCATGCCTAGCTCTGGGGCATCATGCCAACCAGTCCTAACACTAACCTCTTAATGCTGAGCACCTAGCAAGGCAGCTGTTAGTACCATTTTTGTAAGTCTTTGGTATGACTCTGCCAGGGTTCAAACCCACAACCTCCTGCATCTGAGGTGGATGCTCTATCTGCCAGGCCACCAGTGCAGTATAAAACAGCAAGTATACTGGCAATGCACAGAAGTTTGAGACCCAGAACATCAACACAAGAAACAAAAGTCGTTCTGGAATGACATAAAGTCCCTTAAAAAAGACACCAGTGGTGTCTTCCCACTGAAGTAACACTAGAAACTTCACTTGGAAGCAAAGGACAGGGCCAGCATACTGAATAGGCAATATCATTCAGTCCTCACAAGGAAAATAAGAGTGACATCTCCCATCAGGCATAACAATAACCACAGAGGGTGTAGGCAGCTTACTAAGGAAGCTCAACCCACAGAAGCATCTGGACCCGACCTATGCCAGAAATGTTCCTGAAAGAACTGGCAGAAGAGTGTGTACCATTCTTGTGCTATATATCCTAGCAGTGCCTCTCAACTGGACTAGTAATGACAGTATAGAAAACTGCTAATGTGACAGCCATATTGAAGAATGGAGAAAGATTCAAAGCTGGCAATTACCACACCATCTCCCTAATGTGCATATGTTGTAAGATGCTAAAGTACCACATAGTTATTAACAAGATGCACTGCCTGGATACACATCATAACCTTACAGACTTTCAAAAGGCTTCCACACCAGAAGGAGCTGTGGGACTCAGCTATTAACACTAGTGGCTGAGCTGTCCAAAGACCTACATAGAGGAAAATAGTTTGACCTTGTGATCCTCAGTTTCAGTAAGGCATTTGACCATGACCACCATGAATGACTTCTTCGAAAACTGGAGCACTGGAATTCTTGGTAACACTGTCATGGATCAGGGACTTCCTGACAGACAGGTCACAGAGACTTGCAGTTGATCAGGCAACATGTGAACCAGTTCCAGTCATCAGCAGTGTGCCTCAAGGCAGTGTACCCATCCTCTTCCTGGTCTTCATTAACAACCTTCCAATTACTATAGAGTCCAACACATGATGTCAGATGGCTGTTTGCAGATGACTGTAGTTTACTTACAGATTAATGCTGAAAGCAACTGCAAGATCCTCCAAGATGACCTGATTAAACTGGCAGTCAGAGAAAATATGGGGTATGGCCTTCCATCCAGAGAAATGTAGCATCCTTAGAGTATACATGAAGAAGTTTCCAATCATCTCCAGCTATACGCTCAAGGAGCACACTACAGAGGATGTTATAAAATACCTAGGAGTGGAAATATCAAGGAACGGTCAAGGAAACACCATACTGACAAGATAGTTAAGAAAGGGAACATTAACTTAGTTTTTCTCCAATGCAACCTTTGAATAGTAACGAGCAAATAATGAGCGCAGCATACGTCTCTCTAGTGAGACAAGGCCTCAAATACCGCTCAATTGTCTGGAACCCACATACCAAGGATAAGATACACAAGCTGGAGATGGTAAAGCAAAGGGCTGCTAGATATACCATGAATCGTTATTGGAATACTGACAGCAGCATCCCAATGTTGGACCACCTGCCTGCAATGGGAATCACTGAAATCCATAAGGACCAAGGCACAGTTGACTATGCTATGTAAAGTCACCAACAACCCTGTAGACATTCCTGCTGACCATTATCTATCTGACTCTTGCTTCAAGCAGAACTAGAGCACACCACAACAGGAAATCAGGACATATCTACTCTACAAACAGTTATAAGTTTAGTTTCTTCCCTGCACCATTGGCACTTGGAACTACTTACCATACACAGTTGTAGAAGCTTCTAGCTTGGTATCCTTCAAGCAGGGGCTATCTAAACTCAACTTGTAGGCTGTAAGCCAGCTGCAAGTAGGACCTAATGATTCCCAAAGTTATGCCACTTTTAGTACACTTACTTCTCTGCCACCATGGTAGCAAGACAGGTCTGAGATGAAGGGCAAAAATGTAGCTTTGCAAAACTTTCCTGACTTCCTCTTTGACTAATTAATATTTCTATCAGTTTTATTACTATGTTCATTCTTCTTTCTCCCATGCATCACCACCATATAATAGTCAAAGGTGACTGCAATGATGTGCCATATAGATATAGACAAAAAGAAACATTCCAAAATTATTCTCCAAGTACAATTTAAATTGTTGTTGGTTTGGGTTTAAAGTCATCTCCCAAAGATAGATAATAAACTATATGTGGTGGCCAGTATAACTTGTGGAGGAAAACGCGAGGTAAAACCCAGGTAAGAAGCACCTACCCATGGGAAGTTACTGGCAGCTTTCTCATGTACCCACATTGGCCGAGCTCAAGACTTTAACCCATGCTGATAGAGGTGAGATGGCAGTGATCACAATTCAAGTGCTTTACACATCATTTAATAAAACCCTTTTGCATGAAGTTCCTTTTTTGCTGTGCCAATACTTCCTGTATGTCATGCTGGGAATAAGCTACATTAAGTTCTGTTTAGTGGCTATTGTTTACCCTGGACTGCAGCAAACAATAACCACCAATCAGAGTTCAACGCAATACATTTCACTGCATGACAGATCAAAAGTGCAGCCATCAAATTAGACCCAATTATATGAATGAACAATGTAACTTCATGTAAAAGTGGTTATTAAATAATTAGTAAAGTACTTTATTATACATGGGAACACATTTGGAATGTTTCCTTTATGCTGAAGATGCAACTTGGATAAAATAATTGCACAGAGGGGGATATTATGAACCAAAAACATTCTTTAAAATTGAAGAGGGTGAGTGGGTGTTGTCAATATGTTTTTATTTATTACTGACAAAACCTGTACCTAATGATTTCTCATTTTAAAGAACAGATGACTAATAAAGTATTCATGACTAGTGAATATTAAAATAACTGATATAGGATAAGTATCATTTTGTATTAATTCTCCACCTCTTGTATCAGTAAGTGTAACAGTAAGGCAAAAATAATGATGCGTTCATTAAAAATGAATCATTTCAATCCTTTCTCCACCTCTCTTGTTTAGCGTCTAACCGTATTGATTAAATCAGATATTATTAGGGTTAGGTTTAGGATTATTTGCTTTTCATTACGGAAATGTGCTTAAATCTCAACTTTAGTGTGTGACATTCAACTCTTTCATTGCCCACATAAGTTCTGGTGTCACTGATCCTGCCAAATGGAAAATACATCAGCACTGTATTGGGTGACTGGTGAAGTTAAGCTGTATTGTTAATTCCAAAACCTGGACCTTAGAGTATGAATTTTTAGGTTCCAAAGTTCTTCTTAATTAAGGGATTTAAAATGGTCTCATCACCAAGGAAAAACTCAGTCACTCATAATACAACATTAAATAAGAGACTTCTTTTATGTTGTCTATCTGATGACCACTCACAGACCATAAATTTAATTTTACTTCAAATTTTGAAAAGTTAACCCACTCAATTTGCAAGCTGCTCTTTCACAAATTTGTAAGAATTTTTGAAGCTGTTGCTTTAAATGTTTTCTTATAAAGCTGTTGTTTATAAAAGACATCTTTCACAGGATTCCCATGCATTCATAACTTTATCTCTAAAATAACAGTAGTAACAGTAATATGTGATAACCGTATTAACTGTATGTTTATGGACACTGATTTAGAACACCACAATTTTGAGGGGAAAATATTTAAATGCCTTGTAACTTCTGGATGTTGCTCGACCATAACTTTTCTTGAACTTAATGTTTTCAGACACAGTCTAAGAAGATCCATCATAACTATTATCAATACTAGCAAGATAGGGTTTCATGACGATAGTTATCTGGTATAAACTTAAATAACTTATGAGATAACAGTAACCTGATTTATCTTCCTGTTTGTTTTCAGACACCAAACTTTATGTTTTCAGATGACAAAACAAAGCAAATTTTTTTGCTGTCCAAAAACTATTGATATATATGGTAGCTGCTACCAGTCATGCATGAGATTATAGAGCTGGCAATAGTAACTGCACCAGTTAGAGCTTTGCCTGTTCCTATGTATTTATAGCCAGATGTAAAAGTATAATTTTTTTAAAAAATATTCAGAGAACCAATATAATTAAAAATCTATATTTTGATTTAAAAAATTGTACATGTTCATTGTGAAGTTCAAAACTCAAATAAGCTCAAAGACTTTCAGATTTAGCCAGTAATTTTCATGATATTTGAATTTAAAGTGCATAAAAAAGACTACAAGTTACAACTTTTATCATACAATAGACAGTGTTCAAGACTGACAGAACAGCCAGATTACCTTAACTGAGGATGCAGATTCATGTATATCACCATTCTGTAATCTTCCACTGGACATATTTCTTGGAATAGATTCTGTAAAATAAAAGCTTTTCCATGTTTGTCTTACAGCTGTTTATGCATTACAAGACATCTTCAATCAAAAGTGATATGATCATAATCATTTGAGTCAGATGTTAGGTGTACTTTCGAAAATGGCTAATTAACCTGATACGATTCCCAAGTAATTTACTGAGAAGAAAAAAATTATTTTGACAAATGTTTTAATTCCTTACTAATATTAAGAAAATATTTTTTTCTTCTAACTGCCAAACATGTAACACCAACAGATTAACTATTTCTCCCCACCTCCGCGACCACATGACTTTACAGCCCAAAAACGATTGCTAGATTTTTCAACTGGTTACACAGCACAAAAGTGATTGCTTGATTTTTCCCCTGGTGATTCTACGGCCTAAACATGATTGCTTGATATTTCCTCTGGTGACATAGCCTAAAAGTTAAACTTGACTGTTTAAGTTTAAAAGTTATGTCATAACACTTTCCTACTTTTTTATCATGACATTATCTCAGAAGAAGAGCATATTTCAAAGACAACACTTACCATTCCTTTTAATGGCTGACAATGAGCGACCAATTTCAGAGAAAGTTCGCATCACTGACATCTTGCGACTGCCCATGGATGCATCAGATTCAGAACCAGGCATTAAACTCTTTTTCCGCTTTTGATGGGCATGTATATGAGCACAAAGTATGGCTGCTCGGACCTCATCACGTAACCCCATCTCCAACATCTTACTGTTAATCAGCTGATCTAACGCCAGGTCTGTTAACAAAAACTCATATTGTGAACCTACTTTGTCAATTTATTTTCATCAAAATAATGAAAAGAATCTATAAGTAACAAAATTACAATATATGTACTGTGAATTCACTACTCTATGTACTGATATATTATATGCATGGCCCTTGTTTATGTCCTCTATGTACCCATACATTATATGCATGGACCTTGTTTATGTCCTCTATGTACCCCTACATTATATGCATGGACCTTGTTTATGTCCTCTATGTACCCATACATTATATGCATGGACCTTGTTTATATGTCCTCTATGTACCCATACATTATATGCGAGATTCTTGTTTATGACCTCTATGTAACCATACATTATTATATGCTCATTTTTTTCCCCATTAACTTTACATTGTTAGAATCATTCAGTATTACCAGATATTGAACTCGCACGACAATACACAAATAGCATTCACGTGCATAATGGAACTACTTTCTATTGTAAACAAATAATGGATGCAGACGCCAGCACTTTTGATTTGTACACAAATCATGTACACTTGCGTAAGAGGCTCGTTACGTTGTGGTTGTTTAAATTTGTTTCTGAATGAACTAAAACAGATGTTTCGTGGACTGCCACATACCAGCTGTTTTGGCACATTCCACATTGATACAATGTTACGGATTTAGGCAAGCTACACTATATAACACAAACAAGATAAGGTCCTTACAAATAACATACAAGTGACAAGTCATATACCCTCTTCTTTAGCTGGTGATAAGAATGGCAAAATAAAATATCCTTACAGTTTTACATCCTGAATTTCCTCAAAATGTATTTTCTTAATTCTGCAAATCCGAATTACATGAGCCATGTCATAGGTTTTCAATCTGGAATACACATTTTGAAATTGTGCTGTAATTTCAATGATAAGTGCAATTGCATCCGCCTTACTGCACTCAAAATGAAATAAGCATTAAATTCCATAGCATCTTTTTGATAATTGCAATTGAAAGACTTCATATTTTTCCCACATTATGATTTCAAACATTCAGTGACAGAAACAGAAACACATTTGCAGAGATGTCAACACACTTCTCCCAAGTTTATTAAATCTCATGTATTTCATGTGGAATCGTCACATACAAATCCAGTCCATAATCATGAAATTTCCTAGAATCGAGAAAAATACCAAAATCTATTCATTCCAGATCAAATGGAAAAGTTGTTGCAATGCACATTCATTCACAATATGACTCCAAATTTCAATTTTAACTAGACACGCCATTTTCTTTCAAAAGTTATGTCGAGCATGCGACTAAGTTCAAATTTATCTGGGTGGAGTTATGTGCGCAGTAGTACTGTTAATTTGTGTAATGATGAATATGCGATTGTGTATTTAGTTCGGAATGCAGCATACATTCATTTACGTTGTTTCTTGAAGTGCACTGTGTTTATATAATTAAGCCTTAGGTAGAATAAAAAAATGAGCATATAATAAAAAGGTTACTGCATTTGTATGGGAAAATATGACCTCGTTTTGTCCATCCCAAAACTCATTCATATTTTCCCATACAAATGCAGTAACCTATAATTATATGCATGACCCTTGTTTATAAGTCCTCTATGCACCCATACATTATATGCATGACCCTTGTTTATGACCTCTATGTACCCATACATTATATGCATGACCCTTGTTTATGACCTCTATGTACCCATACATTATATGCATGACCCTTGTTTATAAGTCCTCTATATACCCATACATTATATGTATGACCCTTGTTTATGTCCTCTATGTACCCATACATTATACAGTGTATGCATGGATCTTGTTTATGTCCTCTATGTACCCATACATTATATGCATGGACCTTGTTTATGTCCTCTATGTACCCATACATTATATGCATGGACCTTGTTTATATGTCCTCTATGTACCCATACATTACATGCATGGACCTTGTTTATGTTCTCTATGTAACCATACATTATTCCATGACCCTTGTTTATATGTCCTCTATGTACCGATACATTATTGCATGACCCTTGTTTATATATTCTCTATGTACCCATACATTATATGCATACCCCTTTTTTATGTCCTCTACGTACCGATACATCATACACATGACACTTGTTTATGTCTCTTATTATTATTATTATTATTATCAAGATCATTTTACTGCACTATTCAACAAATAAAATGAATATATTGTTCTCTCAAATTTATATTTACTCTACTACATTCTATAAATTAAATAATCAAAGACTAAAATAATCATTGATCTTTGTTTTGTGCACCATGACAAAACAATGCTTTCACTCCTGATCAACTGTAAAGCAGGACTGACTCTTTCATCAGTCATCTTGTACAAGTTAGTCTTGGAAACATCAGTTCATGCTTTAAAAACATGTTTGGATCAGCTCATTTCAGTCAGCTATGTCACTGGTCTGAGATGAAGAGGAAATCAAAAGATGCCATACATGACTGTTCTTTGTGACCCATTGACCAAAACTTCACCTACCTATATAAAGTTTTAAATACTGAATGACACCTGGCACTAACGAAAAAGAATGTAACTTGTATCTCGCCCAAAAGATGAACTTTTTTCGTCAAATACAGCTTTATTTCGCAGCCAAATAGATGAATATATCAAACTATAACTGTCACACCAGCACAAAGGCAACTTCCTTTTCTGCTGCATAATATGACTATTTTTCCATCATCCAGTCAACAACTTGCTTCACCTCTCTACCTGAATTATAAAAACTGCTATATCAAGTTACACGATAAACATGACTGGAATACAGTGAGTACAAGTGAGATGCATTGACTAAATGGTCACTGTAGATACATGGCAATGACTAATTAAAGCAGTTAGAAACCACTGCTTGGTTTTGGAAATCATCTGGGGGTAAGAATTAAACTGACTTGTGAACAGGTGATCACTGAATAAAGGTGACTGTTTGAGGCAGGTTTGACTCTCTCTCTCATTCATATATATATATATATATATATATATATATATATATATATATATATATATAGATGAATGAGGTGGAAGAATCTGATATTGTAGGAGGTGCTATTGTTTAAGCTTGTTGACTGTTGTGTAGTACACAAAACATTGGCACTGCAGACTATTTTAGGTTGTTGCCTGCTGTGTACTGCCTATAACATAAGCTTGTTGCTTGTTGTATAGACCTGTCAACCCTAACAACACCTTCTGAGTAAGGCAGTTGATACTTTATATAAGTTATACCAATTTTCAGAAAGGTGTAACAAAATATAATCTAATGCTAGGGTTAAATTTGATAAAAGTTCAGAAATTGTTAACCGAGACTGATATAGTGAACATAAGCATTATTTTGAGTACACTTAGACCGTAATTACCTCCACTAGTCTCAGAAATTCTAATTCTGAACCCCATGAGAGCCCAGTGGCTTCTTGCTTTCTCTCAGCTTGGGGCCCCAAGTGGCCGAGCGGTCTAAAGCGCTCTCCGTTACGGATCATTGCCATCTCACCTCTGTCTGCGTGGGTTCGAGTCTCGGATTCAGCCAATGTGGGTATGTGAGAAAGCTTGCCAGTAGCTTCTCATGGGTCGGTGGTTCTTTCCGGGGTTTTCCCGGGTTCTTCCTCCACCATTAATACTGGCTGTCATGTATAGCCGAAAAATGGTGTTAAACCCTACAACAACAACAACAACAACAACATTCTCTCAGCTTAACATAATCCTTTTTTTCAATTTCTTGTGCTGATGGCAATCATCTCTCCCACCATGACACGCACTCAAATCAACAGATAATGTCATATAATATTAATTGTTGCCCTTCCTGCTTTTTATCCCAAGAATGTGAATATTCCTTTTTATGCTTATATGCTAACTCATTAAATTTTTAACAATGCATACTGCCCTTTCCTCATATTTTTTGTTTGTTTGCACACCATTTTTAGAAAAGTCTAGAGGCAACAGTTTGATCATGCAAATGTAATGCATGAAACTTGATGGCAATTTAAAGCAGCTAAGGTAGTCCTGTTAAGCTAGTCTAGTTTCCTGACCAGATCCACTGAATCTAATAAGAAACCTAGATCTGGCAGGGCTCTCAGGGACCTTGGCTTCTGGTTTGAATACAAGTGAAATTCTCAAAGGACTTGTTTTATCCTGTCATGCATCTCCATGATGCCCCTCATCTTCCCTGTGATGCTCCCCTTTTTAAATTTTTGGTCAGTCATGGCCAAGCTCTGTAACAGCTGATGGCTAGACTTTGGTAAACTAACATTAACTCATTGTGACTAATTAGCAGTTAATCCTTCTCTGATGTGATGACTTCAAAGAAACGTGTTTTGAATGTGCATGTAAAGTCACTAATTGTTCTGCAAATAAATGACGCCCTTTGTTGTTTTAACTGTGTTTAATTTGGAGATGCATATATGAATAATGCAAGTCATCAAAGCATTCTCAAATTTTTAGTTGTGCTTTTCTGTTCAATCAATAATAATAATAATAATAATAATTGCAATAATAATAATTACATCTGCTTTAGATGAGGGCCCTAAAATATCAGTTGGCACTTTGCAAGGATACAGAAAAGTACTCTGATTCATACAAACAAGTCAGCAAAATCTGTTTTTATTTCTCAGGAAACTGACACGATATGAAAATGATACCTATATGAACAGTAAGCAAAAAATACAACTAAAGCCCAAGTGAAGACAACAAAGAGAATTCAAACTTGGAATGTAAATTTAATGCTGATTCCATCTCAACTTTGGTGCAGGATGCTCATAAAAATGGCAGCTGAACTATGAGCATGGTTTAAGAAGGGTGGTATCATATATAGCATTTTGTGAGTAGTGTAAGACTGCTGAAAAGAAAAATCCTGGGAATGGGAATACAAATCTACAGACATAAGCATTTAGCCATCATGAAGTTAACCTGGATCACTGAACTGTCATTTGAGGGTTGCCATGCCATGCAAAAAAGACCAACAATCTTGTATGATGTTGAGAAAACATGAGAAACTGGTGTAAAAAAAAACAATGACAGCAAAGAAGCACAGTTCCATACAAATGAAACAATGCAGAAATTAATCAGAATAATAAGGGAGCATCATGTACATGTACCAGAATTTCATATATGCATTTGTGAAGTGGAAAAAAAAACAGTATAAAGCAAACAAACTAATTTTTTTCAAAAGCTATTTTTAGATCATTGAATGCAGTTGGATATACCAGTAAAGGTTTTTCAACAGTTACTAAAAACAGTTTCTTTCTAATGTCAGCTTACAAGGCTGAGAAATTAATTAATAGATGTAATAAAATAATAAAATAAGCCTCATTTCCTTTGAATGAAAAATTTATAAATCTCACTGAATATCATGGATACGGCATACATATCATATATATACATACACCACACAACTTCTGGTAAACAAGCATATTCAATCAAATATGGAGTAAGCCTATGGTCTTTCTGCCTACCAGACTAGGCCACCACCCCACCAATGTGATCATGCCCTATGATGTCACAGTTCCGTTTTATTATATTTCCTGGAAAAAGAATTCTGAATAATCTGCTTTCCTTTTTGATATGATTAGAAGCTGAATATTATGAAGATGAGATACAGTGGCAACTGTTTGCAAAATCCAATATGGCGAATAAGGGCATGCATTATAGCCTCAATTTCGAATGAACTAATCATATTCTATTCCTATATACATGCAATACATTTCCAACAGAAAATGGAATGAATGCCCAGTCTAAACAGAAAATTGCAAGGAAATATTTTATTATTTGTTTATTATTAAAAAATTTCCTTTTAACAAGGAAAGTGTACACCCATATTCAGGTCCAAAATATAAGAAAATTTGGGAAAAACAGGACACTTCACAGCTGTGTAAGTAATATCAGTAAGAATCACTGTCAAATCATAAGGGTTCACAGGTCTGGATGTGTAGTACAATGATGATTAATAGGCAATTGCACATGTTCATTCCATTAACAATCAGAAGTTTATAAATATTTAGAATTCTGTCTCAAGATAAAAGGTTAGTTTTAATCTTATCTATTTCATATAAGTGACAGAACCAGGTCATAAAAACAGCAGATTTCAAATGTGAATTTCATTAATGAGACAGACACAGGTCATCAAATCAGCATATTTCAAATATGAATTTCATTAATAGGTAATATTCAGTACATTTCAAATTTGGATTTCATACAAGTGACAGAACCAAGTCCTCATATCAGCAGGTGTCTAATCTGGATTTCATACAAGTGACAAAACCAAGTCCTCATATCAGCAGGCGGCAAATTTGGATTTTGTCTTTTAAATCAGTAGCATATCTTATCAATATAAATTTTACATTTTTTAAGGAGACTGAAAATAAAGCATTTTTACCACAATATGTAATCTTCCCTTATAATAAAATAGCAAGTTTTACACATGAATCAACATTACAATACTAATAATTAATACAAGTCAAATTATTGTCAGTAAAATTAAAAAAGAAGAGTTGTATATCACATAATTTACTGCACCAAATTAAACTCTGATTTCCAGGCACTGTTAAGCTTGTTGTAATATATTTTAGCTTATCGTTCATTAGCAATGGAATAAAGTGCATATTACAACATCTGACAGGAACTGACCAACAAAATCCCTACAAAACAATGCTTCCCTTAAATATTTATCTTAAAACATTTTAAAAAACACAATTACCAGTAAATGAGACAAAAAACCAAAATGCTTATGTAAGTGTTTTGGGGGTATATCCTATGTTGGTTTGTCTCTTCTTTCTATCTAACTTCAATCTCTACCATAGGTCAGCCAATATTTTTTTCAAAGACTCACAAACCATTGTATACAACATTTGATCTCTTTATTATTTATTACACCTCAATAAATACCCTGCCTTTGGCCTTAAACTCTCAAAATTATTATTAATTTACTGCTTATTGTTTACACGTTTGCTGAACTGGTTCTTACAATGGTGAGACAGTTTTTGTCCCCAGTGGATTGGTTCTGACTAGTTGCCATAATGTGCAGGTACAAGATGCAAAACTTTTTCTCAAAGACTTAAAAAATATTTTAACTTTTCAAAGCAGTAGATTTCAGCTATAAAACAGCATCTGCTGTATTTTTTTTAAAAGTTATTTCTGGCCTATTGCCAGCAGAATCAAATAAAAAATATGGTATTTCATGGTCAACTAAGTAAAACAGATTTCACATCAAAAATGAAAGACAAATGTTGGCTTCATTACTCAAAACTGGCATACATATATTAAAGTGAGACTTAAGTTTAAAACAAGCACAAAAATAATGCCATAGCATAAAGAACAATAGAAATTATCAATACTTAAGAGCTATGAGAATTTAAAGATTTTTCAGGAGACAAACAAATCAAAAACTTGTTACCTTTACCAAATATTTATAGCATTACAGATGAGAAATACTAATAAAAATAAGTAATTTTTTTTTAAAACTGCATTTAAATCATCTTTCAATTTTATTTCCAATAAAAAACATTTCGGTTAGCATTCATTTTCTGATAAATACCTCTGTAAATGAGAAGGAAGAAATATTTATACAACTGACAAAAATGGAAGACTGAATTTACTCTTTAAAAAAATTAAAAATATTAGTTATCTCCCTTAAAATATTTTAAATTTAAATGTACTCTTGTTTAAGTTAAGCTATCTATTTTGGTTACATCTATTTCTAAACTTCAGTATCACTTTAAATATGTTCAAAATCACTGTTCCCTACTAACTGCAAATTGAAAATAAACATAAAAAGTCATAAATATGTGGCAAGACTGATGCTAATATCCATAATTTGTTAGAAATTTGGGGTAAAATGAGATTTGCTATCAATCCTAGCATTCGATTATAGAAAAGCAAAAGAAGGGAAAAAACCTGATTTAATGATTGTAAGGACCATGTCTTTAGATGCATCAAAGTTCATTGTAATCCTTGCTATCTGCATCAAGTCTGACATAAAAGGACAATGAACAATAGACAATGCATGATAGCCTTATGGTTGGGTGAGCTAATGACACATTTTGTCATGCAACACTCATTAGTGTTACGATAGACAATGCATGATAGCCTTATGGTTGGGTGAGCTAATGACACATTTTACCATGCAACAGTCACTCATTAGTGTTACAATAGACAATGAATGATAGCCTTATGGTCGGGTGAGCTAATGACACATTTTACCATGCAACAGTCACTCATTAGTGTTACAATAGACAATGAATGATAGCCTTATGGTCGGGTGAGCTAATGACACATTTTACCATGCAACAGTCACTCATTAGTGTTACAATAGACAATGAATGATAGCCTTATGGTCGGGTGAGCTAATGACACATTTTACCATGCAACAGTCACTCATTAGTGTTACAATAGACAATGAATGATAGCCTTATGGTCGGGTGAGCTAATGACACATTTTACCATGCAACAGTCACTCATTAGCGTTACAATAGACAATGCATGATAGCCTTATGGTTGGATGAGCTAATGACACATTTTGCCATGCAACATTCATTACTGTTGCCTGCTCAGCGTAAAAAGGTGATATTTAACTAAAAATAATAATGTGGTCTTTTTCTCCAACGACTTTATCCACTTTTGAAATATAATACAAATGGGACAGTATCCGAGTGTAAGAAAGTGTGTGATGCCTAACTTAGTGCATGGAGTAAGACCTTCCTTGGATTGACAAAATTCAGTCTCACTCTGATGGACAAACAAGACCTATGTCAGTACTATAAAGACTGTAGAAATTAAACTCAATGGCAACCAATAGTTCTTCTAATTTTCATATTTGTTTTGGAAGGGCCAGGGGACAGGCTACCAGGTGAAGTGGGTGACTAAATTGCCTAAAAATATGTAAACTTCTTCTGTTAGGAAAGCAAAAATGAATTTGCCCTGTGATTTTTAAGAGGTACATTCACTGACCATACTTTTTTAGATGCCCCCTCACCTTAGCCCGGTCAGTTTCTAGTGTTGTAGCGAAATGTATTCATCAAGACATCAGTAGCTAGGCCAAGTTTTGACATCAGTTACATTGACAAACAAACTCTTGCCTATTCACAAGCATGTGTTTTGATAGCTGACTGACCATTAACCATTTCCCGATTAAGGTAGCAACTATCACTGCCCAATTTCTGCAGGCTATCCTCTGATGATAAAAACATACAAACTTGTGCTTCAAAACTTTAACAGTAGTGTGTAAATAGCAATTTGTGTTTTAAGATCAGAAGCAGTGATCTGGATATATATTAACTGCCTCTTGTATACTATTTTGTCATAAAATTAGTTTGAAAAAACTGTAAGTGAACCAGTAGGCCTAATGGGAATTAATGGCAGACATCGCTAAGTCTGGGATTTAACAGTTTATTAGATTGTCTGTTTTCGTAAATCATCGGGCAAATATATTCAGAAAAATAAACAATTCATTGAAAGCAAAGCCTATGTATTATTTTATTAAAGATGTAACTTTAAAATGCAAATTATGAAGGTCAGAGACGTATGGGACAATGCTATGCAGTATGTTGTGGAATTCGCAAGATGCGTTTTATGGTCTAAGTTGTTTTCTGACTTGACACGTATTTGTGAAAATACGGAGAAAAAAAGCAGCAAAGTGGATACTATTTAACCATTGCCTAAAATTACTACAAGTACGTAGACAAATAAGTAAACCATAAATTTGTAATCCTGCCAATAGACTGTTGTAATGAATCTATATTAAAGTGAGTTGTTACATCATGAAAACCTCTCCATTTAAAAATAGTTGCACTCACATCTGTGTTGATTATGTAGGAAATAAGGGTTTGGTTCATATACTGACTATAAAGGAGACATGTCTGTTAATTTATGCATTTTAGTGTGTTATGTATGAATAGTTATGGTAATGTTTTATCTGCAATGAAGAAATGAGGGAGAACAGTATGATCTGAAGACAAGTGTGCATTTGCCCTCATGTGTATAGTACAGGGGTTGTTTCAAACACATTTAGAAATCTTAGAAAGTGCCATTATTGTGAATGTTTGGAAAGTATAAATAAATAAATGAATTTTAAAAAATTGATTAAGGGTAGTTGATTAAGCATTTTTACTAACTTGAAATTACAATCATAAAATCTGGTTACTCAGTTAAAATTTGTTCTAATGTAGTTTCTGTTATTCTTTTTTAGAGTCATATGACCAAAATAACTCAGAAAATTGTCTACTTGAAAAAAAAGAATTGCTTAAATCCAAAGTTAAATGCAAAAATGAATACTGGGAAATAAAGGGCTTAATTAAAATAAGAGAACATATAAGTGTGTGTATTAATATATATAATGCATGAACTACTACGTAGAGACGGACAAAATAATTTTCCTTCCACACATACTACATTAATCAAACTACTTCCATTATTATGCAAAAGCCATCACATAGTCCCACTTCTTCTGTTTATTATAGGCATTATTTTCACTTAAATGGGCACAAATAGCACTTATACCAAGAAAGATAATTTATTAAACATGTGTCTAGCACATATAGAACCTGGCATACTTACTGCCAGTGTATCAACACAAAAACAAAATTAAAAACACACCAGAGCTACAACCAAAATTCTTGATTTGAAAAAGAAACACCGTAACATCATGCAAGTGTTGTTTCTCTGCAAGTAAGAATATAATCTGGATTACTTAGACTTTTTTCCACTCAACAATGAAAGTGCAAGGTGCATCAGTGCACAAAAAAAATATTCATTTTCTAGACAGGACACTTCAAGGAAAAAAGACAATTTTCATTGCAAACAAATCATCTGCAAGCGTAAATTTATTTTATAAAGTTAAAAAAATGGGATAAATGTGGGTATTCTAATATTAACATTCTTTTACTTACATATTTTAATAATAAAAGCAGTGAATTCACAGCAAAACTAGAAATATAAATCAACATTAAAATGAGAGCAAAACTTTATCCCAAACGGTAAAAATAATAAATCTGGAGAGAGTGTTTGTAAAAAAGATGTGTGTGTGTGTGTGTGTGTGCGTGATACATAAAGTTATATGCTGTATCGGAGTGTTTTTAACTGATTGCTAAATTCTGACCTACCTACAACTTGTGACATAAACTGGGCATTTACATCCAGCATGACAGCTCCATTTAGGATGGAGGACCTCAGTTCAAACAGGGAATGGAGGGACAAAGAGGCCACATGGGGTTTGGACCATCTCTCACCCCCCTCCTCCACATCCTCCTCATATTTCACCCACCTAAAGAGAGAAAAATGATAACAGAAAATTACTTTAAAAATTGCAATTCACTTAATCAAAATTGTAATCACCGAGTTTTCCACCATCCATCATTAATCAAATCAAGTGTATCAAAAACATTTGATTATTGTGTTTGAATCACAAAGCAAATCATACATGTGCATGTTCCAATCTTCATCATTCCTTAAGTTTGTTTATGATGGTACTGGATGCTGGCTCTCCAAAACTTTGGCAATAAATCATAACTGAAATCTCTAATTTCAGTTTAAACTCAGCTTCATATTCATGTACTAGTGGTTGTGTACTCCAGCCTTCACTCAAAAGGTTTTCTACTTATTAGCCATAATAACATCTCGAGGATGTAACTCCACCATTAACACTATATAAGCAGTTCTTTATATCACCAGTTTTCATCACTGCCACCATCATACTGTTGTCATCATGGTTGCTGATGTTATTTTCATTGTGATCATAATTGTCCATCAACTGCCTAGTCATCATCATCATCATCATTACAGACCTCAAACTTTTCACATATAGATGTATATTTGAGTAAGTTCTTATCTCCTTAATCAAGAGACATTCTCCACTCTGCATCAAAATGATGCAACATTCTACTCTGGGTCATTGTCAATGGTGAGTGACATAGGCAACATCCTGGATCACTATTCGGGGGGAGGAATATCACACATGTTTTCATTTTGTAATTAACTTAAACATGTCAACTTCCTGCATCACCATTCTGGGGAAGGAATATCACACACCATGTTTTCATTTTGAAATTAACTTAAACACTAAAGTACCTATGTATAGTTATTATTCTCATGACTATTTATACACTTTTAACAAAAAATCAGTTTGCGGTGTTTTTTGTTTCAAAGAGAGGGGAGCAGAAGGTGATGATATTTAGTCAAGTGCAAACTAGCAACTGCTCTATTTATACTATATCCAAATGAGGTCAGAGAGGTCAAAATAATAATAATAATGAGGACTTTGTATAGCGCCTAATCTTTAGAAGCTCTAAGTGCTTTACAACATTAGACAATACCTATAAGATAAAAAACATATATAATGATACGATTACAAACACAAACACCATGAAATTAGAAAACAAAAAAAAAAACATGCTGAGAATATTTAAGGTACAAAACATTATTAGGTCTAAGTTTGTTCTTGCAGTTGAAATAAGTGAGTTTTGAGAGCACTCTTGAATGGGAATACTGTCTCTTTGTGTCTAAGTTCAGTGGGCAATTCATTCCACGTTGCTGGACCCTGGTATGCAAAAGAACGCTGTCCATATGACTTTGTTTTCATAGTGGGAATAATGAGTATACGATTGTCAGAAGAGGATTGTAAGTATCTTGCTGGTGTGTACACGTGGGTGAGGTCGGATAGGTATGTTAGACTAGAGTCCGTCAGTGAAACGTAGCACAGAGAACAAATTTTGTGTTTGATTCTGGATCGAATGGATAGCCAGTGTAGGGTACAGAGCAGTGGGGAGGTGTGCTCTGATCGTGGTACTCTAAGTATGATCCGAACAGCTGTGTTTTGAACTTTTTGAAGTGTCTGGAGCAGATACTGAGATGAACCAGACAGAACTGAGTTACAATAGTCCAGTCTTGAAAGTACTAATGAACACACAAGTGTTTTAGTGGCATCAACTGAAAGATATTTGCGAATTGAGCTGATGCGTCTCAGCTCAAGATATGCAGCCTTGCATATGTTCATGACATGTTGGTGCAATGTGATAGTACTGTCCAGAGTAACACCTAGGTTTCATACTGATTGTGTGAATTTAATGTTGGTGTTGCTGATATTTATTGTTTGAGGTAAAGGATGTGACTGAGAAAGTCTTTGTGTTGTGATCAGAATGGCCTCACTTTTATCATCATTCATTTGCAGCTCGTTACATGTCATCCATAATTTCACATCAGAAATGCACCTCTCTACACATTGGATGGTAGCATCAACTTCAGTTGGGTGGCTAGATTTGTATATTTGGGTGTCATCAGCATACAATTGGTGAGACACTGGATGATAATCTATGACCTTTGAGAACGGATGAATGTGTAGAATGAAGAGAACAGGTACAAAAACAGACCCCTGTGGAACACCATAACATAGATCAACTGGGCTGGAGTGTATTCCATTTGCAGACACAATTTGTGTCCTGTTGACCAAGTAGGACTTGAACCACAGTAAGGCTCGATCATGAATTCCAAATACATGCTGGAGACAGTGAAGTAATATATTATGGTCTATTGTGTCAAATGCTGCAGACAAATCAAGAAGGGTGAGGACTGTAATATTTCTGCTATCCAAAGCAGACAGAATGTCATTAACTACTTTTAGAAGAGTAGTTTCAGCACTGTGTCAAGGGCAAAATGCAGACTGTACATTGCTAAAAAGACTGTTTGAATTCAGATGAGATACAAGCTGGGATAGAACAACCTTTTCTAAGATTTTTTATATGAATGGGAGATTAGAAACTGGGTGGTAGTTCTTTAAATCATTATGGTCTAGTGTTGGTTTCTTCAGCAGAGGCTTTACAATGGCAGTTGTGCAAAATGATGGAAATTCCCCTGATGAGAGAGAGGTATTAATAACATCAGTTAGTGAAGGCAATACTGGATCTAAGCACTCAAGCAGCAG
Organism: Sinohyriopsis cumingii; assembly: GCA_028554795.2. Lineage (NCBI taxonomy): Eukaryota > Metazoa > Mollusca > Bivalvia > Unionida > Unionidae > Sinohyriopsis > Sinohyriopsis cumingii. Next base: position 1,329,125 of record CM068833.1, on the reverse strand, counting down.
TGATGTTGGAATTGGATCAAGTACACATGACTTTGGTGCACTCTTCATCAGGACTGTACGCATGAAATCCATAGAGACAGGTTCAAATGCTGCTAATGGTTGCCGCTCAAATTCTGTATCCCAACTGTATGGTGACGACATGTCAAATGAAACTGTGGTGTCAAGCTTGTCTCTAATGGTTTGTACTTTGTCACGGAAGATATTTGCAAACATGTCCGGAAGGTCGACTGGAGAGAAGGTATTTGGAAGTGGTGTAGATTTGTTCCTTGACATTAGCTTGTTAGTAATCTTGAAAAGCTCTTTGCAGCTGGAACTTTCCATGATCTTAGTAGTGTAGTGGGCTGAATTCGCTGCATGGTCTATTTGTGACATTCTTCTTAGTGGCTTCATAACCAAATTTACCTTAGCTGCATCTCTGACTGAATCTCATATTTTCACAACCTTCTTGACAAATAGTTCAGTTACTATTCACATCCAATCACAGAAAAAGCTATGCAACTGCATGAATTATGCCCATTCATTTTTTTCCATTTTATGAGACCTAAAGGGGCCTGATCTCGCTCATCTGGTTAATATTTGAGTTCTTAAAATGAAATCAAAACTAAACTGCATTTGCTGATTACACAGCTTGCCTCTACACAGCTTTTAGCACTCTCCAGCAGCCACTGTAAACATTGATATTCATGCATAAATTTCATCTAAAATTACTTTAACCTATGAAATGTTGGCCTGAGTATAACATTTCAACCAAATTTAATCAAAATTTTCCAGTCCACTTGGAGCAATCTTATCTAAGCTTTACTGCTAGAAAAGCCAACCGCTAAACAAAATTTGATAGAGCATGTTCTGGCAAAGCATTTTTTGAAAAGTTGTAAACAAAAAATGTTCTTGGGTAGAAACTGGTCAAGCAACACACACAGGAACATATCCATAGCTCGCGCATCATTCCAAAATGAGCTAAAATTACCATGAAATTTAAGCAAACCTAGAACTACAATTCATTGGAAACATCTCATATGATGAATACAATATTTCTGACTTTAGGAACAAACAAGAAAGTATTTTTTCTAGTAAAATGTTTTTCATAATACTTTACGAGAACTACTACTTCCTCACAATGCAGCCCTCAAGGTTAGAACTTTTAGCTAAAATGCTAAAAGTTATCTGCCAAACTAGGTGGCAGTTGGACAATGTTGTCTTCCCATGGCACAGGGACTGGTGCCCAATCCTAAGAATATATCAGTTACTACTGGAGTGCAAAGCATGATCTCTATAAGGAGATTGGGTAAGTATTCGCAAAGAATCATATTTTACTTAAAAAAATAGTTTCTTTTTTAAATATGTTACCCAGTCATAAGACTTTAGCAGAACAGGTAAAAGGTCAAGGGAGAAACATTCCCTTACCATGATGATGCCATTTCCAGTCCCCTAAGGTATGTGAGACAACTTCTAGGTAACCTGACTAGAGAAGACTTCATCAACCAGTGAGCAGCTTCCAAAAGGCAAAATTTTCATCTCACAAAAATGTCATGAAACAGCATCTTATGGAACTGTCAAACAGCCTGGAAAGGTGACCTGCTGTGCCATGGTCATAGGTCCCACTAGATTGAGCTGAACCCTCTGGGATGAAAGATCTCGGAGGTTAAAACTGGAGAATGTGGACTCTGATCTCCATCCCTCTGCATGGATAATGACAGTTACAGAAATGTTCTGGTCAATGGCTATGCTTGTGGCAATTGCTCTAACCACGTGAGCCAAAATGCATAGCAAATTCATTGAGCTTGATATGCAAAGCGAATAATCCACTTAATCCAGGACAAAAGGATCTGTGCTGTTTTACTGTCCTGTCCCTGTTTATGAGGTAAAAATAAGCATTATATCCCTTAATGCTGGATGGATTTGGGCTTAAATAGATTTGAAGCAGCAAGACAAATGCAATGTGCAAATATATATATATACACACACACACACACACACACACACACACACACACATATATATAATACAAATGATATGTCAAATAATGGTCCTTCCCAGTGATCGTGTGTGTAACAACAGATTTATTAAGTTAAATGCAATAAACTGACAAAAATGGTGAAAAACTTGTTTCTCACTACCCGTGTATCTTTGACTATAATGCAGTCTTTTTCAATGGCAAACAGACGTCCAGTTGCCGAACACTTCTAATCTCCTGGCTATTTTTAATAAATCTGCAAGACCAAACAGAGCAGACCCTATATACATTTAATGGAGTGAAATGTCCTGCTTTGGACTTTAAACTGTGCAGTGTTAACCACTATGACAAACACCTGTAGAGGGGTGCTGGTATACATGTACAAGATAAGTTGATTTGAAGATTGCAAAGCAGGAAGCCTAGACCAGGCATTAAGTGCATATTTACGGTTCATTTACGTATCTGCAATTTATGAATGGCACAGTTTATGTATCTCAGGGAGCTGCTTTATAGAAAAACTGACCTGTACTTATCCAACCAGAGAAAAATCTATACAATAATACAGAGAAGTTTTATACTACACTCAAAAAACATTGAACATAAAAAGGATCTGAAGCACCATACAACGTAGATCCTACAACATCCTTTATGAGACAATTTACCAATGACATTCTCTTAAAGTAAAATTAATAAAGTGCTAGCCTAATGAGGGCAATGCTGAGTTAATATCAATTCACAATACTACTTGAAGGAAGGTTCTTAATGATGGCCTGCACAGGAAAATCAATGAGTCTGGACTTCCTCATGCTTAATGCATTGTACAGAAAACTTACCTGTATGAATCCGGGCATAGAGGAATTATACACACATTAAAGAGTTGCCTATAACCCACTACTGACTAGCATGCTGATGTAAATTAAAACTATAGCCAGAACAATTGTGAGATTATGAACTACTGGTACAAATATATAAATAACAGTACATGACAGCAAAGTGCTTTAATTTAAACGCGAAACATTGCTGTTACAGAAAGAAAGAAAAGTTGAATGATTATACTTCCCTTTGAAGTGAAGAATCCTCCAACTTGTGAGTGTAGGACTTCCAGAAACTAAGTAGGATTTTTTTAAGGTCCCTCTTGATGACAGTGTGCTACTTGGCATGAGAAGTAGTAACTGATATATCATGGGATTTGGTGCCAATCCCTGTACCAAGAGGAGATCACTCTGCCCATCCACCACCTATGTGGGCAGATAATTTTAGCTTTTTAGCTAAAAATTTTTAACCTGAGAGGGCTGGATTTGCGAGGTGATAGTATTTCTCCTAGACAATGTATTTAAAGAAGAAATAATGAAATTTTAACTCATAGAATAAATTGGCTGTAATCATTATACAATGTTTCGAGAACCAAAATTTTCCAACAATATAAAAACAAGTAAATTTTATGTGATGTACATGTCTGTGCACCAGTGAAACAGACCTGGCATACTCTCTCCATTGGTGTTCATTGCCCAGAGTGTAGAGCAGGTTCATCTGGCAGAAGATACTGTGTGATTTGTGGGAATCATTCTTGTCTCCTATGATCTGTTGAACAGCTTCACTTGGTGACAGAGAATCTATAAAGGACAAAGGTCAATGGTTAGACAGGGAATATATAAATGTGCAGTGGTCAAGTTATGGTCTCTGTCAAATGTAAGAGGTCACTGGTAGTCAAGAAAAGTTTCAAAGGTATAAGTCAGAAGTTTGTCTAAGAATTTGCTATATAAAAAAAATTGAGCACGGGCTGGGAATCTGTCCAAGGCTGGGAACCTGTCCATGGTAAAATATCAGATGTCAGTTGAGAACATTTTCAACAGTTAAATTTCAAAAATAAGTTTGAAAAAAAGATGAAAATGGTCAGATATTAAAAGCTGCACTACATAACTGGCTGACCATTTCCTTAAACAACTGCAATGCAATGGAAAAAATTTCCTGTCAAACTAAACACTAATTGTCCATTTAAATAGCTCTTTCATTCAAAATGGAGTTCATCTGGCAATCATTTATGCATGAATTAAAGATTCTTATGTTAACCATAGCGTAATCTCTGATTAAATACTTTAACTCATCACCAGTAGCATTTGTAATCAGTATAGAATAGAAAATAAATTCAAAATGTGATCTTTGACAACAAAATGTTGGTCCCATTTTGATCTAAAGTTTTGCTGTGATATTCTTTTTATATTTATATGTACTTTATAACAATATTTTTTAAATTTAAATTTTACAATATGTAGCCAGTATTGCGTTGACATACTGTGAAACCAGCTACTTACCTACCAATACCTATCAACCCAACCAGATACTCGGACAGTACATAAAAGACCGCTCCAGTGGCCTAAATGGTTAAAGCATCTGCCATGGATGTGGGAGATCCTGGCCGACTCGTATCAAAGACTTATAAAAATGGTATTTGCAGTTCCCTTGCTTGACACTCAGCATTAAGAGGTTAGTGTTAGGACTGGTCAACATGATGTCAGGATAATGTGACCTGATGGGACATGATTCTACATGCAAGGTTTTCAATAGAAAGGTACCCTTGGATTTTATACCATGGAATTAAATATGACCCATTTTTGACATGCAGAAATTCTAATCTTAATTATCCTTGATTCGCCTTTGGCTTAGTTTCTTACTAAGAGTGTGATGTCTTAACAAATTTACTGGAAGAGGCACTGATTGATATCTGGTCAACAACAGTTTACACTTTTATGGCCAATAATATAGCACCAATGGAACTGGGTGGAGCCAATAGCTCACTGTTACCATGCTTACGGCTTAGGTGCATCTGGATTAAGTTGGATTGTTTTGATATTATGTTTGAAGTTTATGATAGAAAAAGATGTGATGTGATGTAGATTTAGATTTTTTTAACATAGCTTTAACAATTTTCAGTCATATCGCTATGATGTCTGCAATGTGTCAGTTTATAGTGATGTCTAGCAGTGGGGCATTAAGCCACAGACATGTAGCATGATGTCCCACCCAGTCATATTATCCTGACACCAGGCCAACCAGTCCTAACACTAACCTCTTAATGCTGAATGCCAGACGAGGCAGCTGTTAGTACCATTTCTGTAAGTCTTTGGTATGACTCGGCCAGAGATCGAACCCATGACCTCCCGCATCTGAGGCGGACGCTCTAACCACTAGGCCACCAGAACGGTCAATAGAGGAAGAGGAAACGATTATGATATGAATGGACTGACTTTCAATCAAATACCAGTACTGTTATGTTTAGACATCAAATTATAATGAACTGGTCAGAAATGGAGCATATGGTCGCTCATGAAGCCGGTTGTCAAGATAAGTGGAAAAACCTGAATTATTTCATTAGCAACTAATTTGCATCATTTGGAGGAATGTTTAAAATTCTTCATCATTTATGACATCACTTGAATAATTTCTTATAAAGTATTGGCATTTGTTTGATTGCTCTTTAAATTATAATCAGATGAAACAGGAATATATGGCTTTTCACGAAGCAGTTTTCAGCGAGGGATTGTGTTTTATTGACCATTAATTTGCTTCAATTGGCAAAACGTTTAAAACCTCTGACATTTTAATTAATAGATCATTCAGAAAAAATTGAATGGACATAACAAAAAGTGCATACATCTAAACTTTAAAATCACAATGGCATAAAGAAGTATCAACTGTTTTTGACAATAAAACAAGAGAGATATAAAAGTTTCATTTACCAGTTTCGATTGCAATTTTCTTCATGTTAAAAAAATTGGGATCAAATTTTTGGTACTTTATAGTTTAAAAAAATGGGATCCATGACTTAACCCAAGTTATAAGCGGGTTCACGAGTTATCAGGGTGCAAATTATTGAGGGAGTGGTGTATATGGCCTAGAACTATACTTATTATACAAAAATTATTTCTCTTCTTTAAGTCATGTTGACCTTGACCACTGACCTAAAAACCAGCACATGGCTTTCTTTACACAATTTGTAAGTTGTGTGCAAACTGTGGTGAAGATACAAAGTTGATAGCTTAAATTTGTCTGCAGAAACCATTTTTCTTCTTTCACTTTAACCATGATTGCAAATCCAAGGTGGCTGGCCCAAATTTTGGAAAACCACAATATGTGACTAGTGAGAGCAAAGTGGCTGCTTTATATACTAAAGCTCTGAACTCTAAAAGGTTTGTTCAAGAATGAAACTGACAATGGTGATGAAATCTGAATTTACTGTTTTGACCCCATCTCATGAGAAAATAAGTCTGGATCAGAGAAAACAAACAGAGACTATAAATCATTTGATGTAATGAGACTGTCACGAGAGTTTTATACAAAAGGCCACTTCATCCTGGTACTTTTATCACTGGACTATGTTATGCCTCCAACGTGTTGCCAAAAGTTGCTGGAACACTATCGAACCACCTGTCTGTGCACCAATACCAGGGGTATCCATCTCCTCAATAAACACACACAAGTGCATATATCATGCATGAAAACACACCAGGTGCATAAACCCAACATACTACCTGAAGGAGCACAGCAATCAAACTAAGGAAAAGACAAATGAAAAAAGTCCCAATATAGTTGAAGTGTAATTTTCCAGTTTATTAACAAAATACCGGAATATGAATACAAAATGGCTTTTAATAATTAAATAATCAGACTGACAAAGTGTTTATGGGGTATATACACTGTTCACTAATAAAGAATTTTTTTGAACAGTGCACTAATAGTCAGAACTTTTAAATACCACCATACAAATGGGCTCCAAAAAACCTATTAAGTCAAAAAACTATCTTTCCACCAGTATAGTACATAGTACTACTTTCAGAATTCTTAGAAAAATATGTTTATATAATGAGATTTATTTTTTTTACATATTGTCTAGCATTTTCAACACTTGAGCTCAGAAGGACCCATACTGGATACAAGTTTGACACCATTTTCATTTGGGTTGGGTATTTTTTTAAAGTACTGCAACATAAGTAAGCCATTTAGGCAATGAGGGACAAGTACAATGTCCAAGAACACACCACAGAAGACAAGTACAATGTCCAAGAACACATTGTAGAAGCCAAGTACCATGTCCAAGAACATAGTGGAGAAGCCAAGTACCATGTCCAAGAACACACTGTAGAAGCCAAGTACCATGTCCAAGAACACACTGTAGAAGCCAAGTACCATGTCCATGATCACACTGTAGAAGCCAAGTATAATATCCAAGAACACACCATAGAAGCCAAGTGCCATGTCCAAGAACACACCATAGAAGCCAAGTTCCACGTCCAAGAACACACTGTAGAAGCCAAGCACCATGTCCAAGAAAACCCCATTTTCGCACTGGATGATCAAGGAGCACTTTTTTTAACCCTAGGCCCAAATAAACATAAGTCTTTAGGTGAAATCGAATGCCAATATAATCATTCAGCAAGGATGGCACATTTCTTCATAAATTTTAATTAAAGACCCATTTTAGAGTCAGATTTCTAACAAGATCATCACAAAACAAAACGAGATGTACTATTTGCAATGCTCAACAGCCAAACAGGCTGCAGCCTTCTAAAAAAATTAATAGCCAATCAAATCTTGCGTACCAATCAAATCGAGTCAAAGCCATTAAAACTACTAACCATCACGTGTGCACAAAAGTTAATATTTCAATGTAAATGGTGATATCCTGCAATCTGAGTCTGAATTTCATTAGGGCTATTTCATCTAAATAGACATAGCAACCAGAGAAGGCACTTTTTAAAATACAATAGGCCATATTGTTCTGGCTACTCATATGAGGCACAATTCTAATTTGCATCTATAGGTGACTACTCCACAATGAAAGTGCATTACTTGGTTCTGCAATATGTTTTACCAGACCAGCCCTTATGAATTTTGTTAACAGTACTTTTGTCATTCTTAGATGTTGTGGATTGTATCCATTTCTAGTTAAAAAAGAAACTTTACTAGCCCCCCCCCCCAGTTTTACTAGCCATAGGCAAACAAACTGAACCCTGTCCTAATTTTGATAATCAAGATTCAACTGTATATTGTTAATTCTGTGTCCCATTTCTGCTACAACAAAAGAAATGAAACATAAAACAGACGACTCTGATCTGCAAATGCTGACCATAGTATTAGACCCTGTTTATTAATATAACTGGAGCAAAAACACCACAATTTTGGACGTTTCAAAAAGATACTTAAATCTTCTCAACTGTTCATGCAAATTTATACTCCATAACCATTGCAAAGGCAGTAACAGTTGTACAGAACCCTCTCTTACCTGGTCCACATTCAGTCTCTGCAGGATCTGAAACTTGCATCTAAATTACCATCATTATATTGCTCATGTCGAGGCCATTTCATTAAGATTATTAAACTTAGGTCAGACTTAAATCAGCCTGATATAAGACTAACGACAAGTCCATAAGTCAGTTTTATTGCTAAAAATTCTTGATTTAATTGAAAACAAACTGCACGTGATACGCCAGTTGTATTAAGTGTAAAATGTGCAGAAAAGTGCATAATTACCTAAATTTGGCACTCTTTCATGGAATATTTTCTCTTTCTTTTCCAAAATCAATGACTTTCCTAATGTATGGGATGTCTCCACACCTATAAGTTCTTTACCTATGAAAGCAATCCATACAGTGCTGTTGCAGAATAATGGACTGCACCTCAGTTAATTCAAAAAGTTATCAATCCAAGGAAAACATAGTTTTGATAGATATTAGCAAATTTGTTTATAATTTGAATTCAAACTGAAGAGTAAACATCTTACAGTATGCTGCATTTCACAGAGTTTACAAAATGAATTAATACATCATCTTGCCTTTATGAAAAGCAGTGGAATTTTGTAGTGAGATAAACAAATTTTTATCAAGGTCCTCCATCATCTTAAGGGCTGTTCCAGTAAAACATACATCCACCCCGGGGACGGCACTTCAAAAAAACTTCTGTAGGAGGTTGTGTTTTGAACTATTTTGATTCTGACAGTGGAAGGTTGGTTAGGAAAATCGCTTCTGTTGTGGGTTGTGCTAACAAAATGAGAAATCGCTGGTGGGGTTGTCAGAAATAAAAAGAAAAAAAAACACGAATATATATTTAAAATCGCATCTACCCACCTCCAAGCGGTCTAACATGAATAAAACATTGGGTCAGAAAATGATGCCAGTACACACGAGTGCACATAATTTGTACAAATTCGCGTACAATTAAAGCAGTGATACGTGTTTGGCAAATTACGCCAACGCCGTGGATATAAAAAATGTGCTTTGCGCAGTATGCAATATTTATTAAACTTTTAACTTTAACTTTATAAGTGCATTTCGCGACGTAATTCGTGCCACCGCAGCTGTCTCACAGCACTTGATGCGACATCCAGATATCTGGATACATCGGTTCGACATGAATGGCTGTTAAACTAAATCTAATTCGTTCATTCGCCCTGGAACAAGCATTTTATGGAGTTTTAGCATTACTTTCATCGTGGAAGTTTTACAAATGCGTGTTTCCAATAAGGGCCACACAGAAAACCAAAATGGTTGAATCACAACATGGTTTGTCTTCAGACGACGTTTTTGTCGGCAAATACTGGCTGGTGATAGCTATGATGATTATGAATTTCATGTATATCGGTCTGTTGGACACTGGAAAAATGTCACTGAAAATACCAGTGTGTGATTTTGAGCCTAAAATTGATGTTGAGTGTGAGTCCGATTTACGTGTTGGATGGACAATATGCCGGTTATATTTATTAAATATACCCATGTCTAAACAAGCAGACTATGGGAATGTTGGGCTTAAAACCCTAATACAGCATTATCGAAGAGAAAAATCTGGCATAAGAGGCAGCAAAACACTGATTCAAGGAAGTGGATCTTTGGCAGGGTTCATATTAGTGAAAACTGACAGAGATCTCGGAAACGCTTATAATCACGCGTATTTGGACGCCAATTTTTTTTATTTATGTGGGCGGTAAAATTTGAAGACTTGCCAGTCCTGCTTCAGTCACCTGCATAGTGGGAAAATGTGTTGATAAGTTATCTGTGATGATATTTACAATGACAGAATTTAGTGGTTCAAAGCCCCCCCACCCCCCGTCGTCACCATTATAAGAGTACATCAAAAGAACATGCTGCAATAGCTAAGTGGCGAGATCAAAGGCTTTGACTGGCAGCTGGGTGGGAAAATCTGATATTTACAGTGCTTGAATTCAGAGGCAGAAATACCCAGAGATAGATGTACATGTGGTCATTTATAACAGTACATCAAATAAACAACTTTAGCTTTCATTCTTGTGTTCATTTCTGAGTGTAACGGAATAAGCAGTGCATGTGACCTCGGAATCATGACATGCTGAGACATAGACTTGAATGAGTATTTTGGGGTTCAACGGCAAACTGACAAAAATTGTGAGATTCAGGAGAGGGCTAAAGTTGCTAGAACCGATAATTTGAAAGGGACATTATCCAAGTGTAAGAAAGTGTGTGATGCCTAGCTTAGTGCTTTGAATAAGACCTTCCTTGGATCAAAAAAATTCAGACTCACTCTGATGGACAAGCAAGAGCTATGTCAGTGTTGTAAAGAATGTAAAAATTAAACTCTATGGCAACCAATAGTTCTTATAATTGGCATAGTTTTCTTTGAGGGGACTGCAACTTTTCCTGATGGGACTCATATTTTTACCAAAATGGGAGCCATGGACCCTTAGTTTTAAAATTTTAACGAGACCTCTGGTTCAAAACTTTTATTTTGGGGACAGAGATATCCAAGAGAGAATACCCATGGGGCCATACATGTGAGATGTTGAAAATTACACAACCATAAAGAACAGTAACTTGTTCAAGCTAGTTATGCATATGCGTTTCAGACAGCAGGCAATGAAAGGAGTTTACAGCACAGAATAATATTTGTACACCGAGGGGAGGATCATATTAAATTCAGAAACAATTAACAGATTAATGCTCATAGGGAACATCAGAGAATCCCATACAACTTAATTAAGTGTGTGTAGATCTCAAGTTGGCAGAACCACTGAGCAACAAAAGAAGAGAAAGACAAACTTTTGTATCATGCAGATATATGACCAAATGATGTACATGCTCTCTATGTGCAAAAATTAAATGACATTAAACATAAGAGACTGACTGATCTGTGTAAACTCAAAGCAAGATGGATACAAATTTGTCCTGTTTGTGTTCGGTTCTTCCTATGTATATTTTGATCATAATGGTATTTTCTGCAGACCGTTTGGCACTTAGTTCCAAGCCATCATTTAGTATTTGTATTGCAAAATGGACAACTAAAAATGTCTATTATCTAGTACAATACATTTTCAAGCAGTATCATTAACTGATGATGAAACTGACGAAAAAATACTTGATGTCATTCTGATATATGGATTCTTTACTACGCTACTAATCATCCTGATTCTTTCTTTTTTTACCATCTCATTTAGTCTTACTGGTACCAGTGCTTTTAACAAATTTGTAACTTCTATTTTCTTGCAATCTAAATATCTGTAATGATGTGTTATTGTCAAAAGGTAAAATGTGCTTAGTGTTGTAAAATCTAAAACTATTAATTAGCAAGGGACTAAAGTAAAAATAGGACAGAAATTATTGCCATATTACAGTGCTGTTAGAAACAACAGAATAGTTGTACAAGATGTATTTTGCACAAAGTTGTAGAACTAGCACTCGTATTGTTACCACATATTCTACTTAAATAATTATATCATTATTTCTGTATATTCCTATCAGTATTGTCCCAGTGGTAGTAATTTTCTGATCTGATGTTCATTTCTTGTGCAATTTTTACACATCAAGAATTCTCACCATATCATTTAAAAACAATGTAATCTGCATCAAATTGAGTTGTTTGAGAAGAAATTAATTTTTTTAACCCAAAAATCACTGAAGCTACGAGTTCTTGCATTAAAGTCTCGCATTAAATAACATTTTAAGTAGCCACAATAGTAGTTTAGGATGCAACTGTACCAATTTCACCTTTGGTATATCCACATCTTGAATGTGATGGAGGAACGTAGCTCCAAAATAAACACATCAATTTTAGAACCTGTTCATTGACTATGAATCAAGTATCCGAGTCCAACTGAATTGCTAGAAATTTTTGAATTCACAAGGCTCAATTCTAGGTCCATTACTATTCATTTTATTTATTAATGACCTACCACTTTTACTAAGAGACTCAATATCATCTACAGATCTCTGAGATGACAACATTGTCAGACATCCAAAACACAAAGCATGAGCTTGAAATTTCTTTACAGAATGCACTAAACAAACTGGAAAACTGGTGCACATGTAATGGCATGGTGGTAAATACTGGTAAAACTAAAATATTACTTATCTCAACACGGCAAAGAAGGACAAATCTTGACAATGATGAACTATGTCTGACATGGAAGGATACAAAATCTGCAAATGGTCTGTCATGATAGAATACTTGGTGTTCTGGTAGATAATAACCTATCATGGACTGAACAAATCAAACGTATCAGTAAAAAAGTCAATTCAAGTTTATGGCTTCTCAGTAGGATAAGACATTTTCTCCCTGAAAGGCACAGAAAACTATTTTATAACAGTTACATACAACCCTATTTGGACTACTGTAGTACAGTATGAGGTAATTCAAAAGATAAAAACATAGCAAAGCTGGCACATCTTCAAAAAAGAGCATTTGGGCTAATATCAATCCAGAAAGAAAGCAAGGAAAGTTTAGCTGGTAGGTTAAAAATATTACCTATTAAAGACCGAATCTGTTTGAGAAAAGCCAAATTAATGTACAGGATATCTCATAATAGTGCTCCTGAATATTTACAATCACTATTCCAGTATAGACTACCTGGTAATACTCCCCACCTGCGATCCATGTCTACCAAACATATAAAATTCCCAAACCAAATAAGGAGTTATTTAAAAAAAGTTTCCAATACTCTGGAACTCTGCTCTGGAATAGTATTCCAGTTGAGATTAGAAATGCCCACTCTATTTCCTTCTTCCAAACCCAATATATCCATTGGCTTCAGAGATGCAGCTTAAATAAATAAATTCCTTTGTATGAGGGCCTCAAGGTAAATTAGTTGTTAACTAATTGTGTTACCCTCTTTAAATAAGGTCATTATTATTATTATTGACAACATCATAATTAGCTGTCAAATATGGAGTAAGCCTATAGTCTTTATGCCATCCCAACCAAGACCCCACCACAACCATGTGACCATGCCCAATGACATCACAGTAATAATCACTATACAACTAGAGATGACATCTCTTCGAGAATTTTGATTTCAGTAGAGCTGTAACAGAGTGGAACAGTAAGAAATAGTGACAGATATTTAAGTGTTAAGGAGATATTTAACAATGGCTATTCCCACCACCATGACTTCCTCATTGGAGATCACACACACACAAAACTTGAGTACATCCTGAAATCCTGGCAGCATCCCTGCAGAGGAGATAACTTGACTATTCAATTTTATTGGTCTTTGGTTTTCCCATGGTATTTCTGTTACTTGAACATTATCTTACAGTGTGTCCATTCAGCATGGTCGAAAAAGTCTTACAACCACTGAGAGTTGTTCAAGGACTCACATTACTACAGATGTGAAAGAATGAGAACCATACTATAAATCACTGAAGATAAAATAGAGTATATATGTGTTTGACTGTCCCTGATTGGATGATAATGAAAGTAAGTTTTAGTAAAAACAATCTTTTGAGAGCTTGTCCTACTTGTAACTGAAAAAAGTGAGGGACATTGTTTTATAAACATAATTTCCATCCCTTTACAGACCCGAGTTTGGACGACTCATTACTGAAATCAGCAGCTGACTCTTTGGTGCAGTACTGAAAGCACACATTTCAAATTTGTATAGATCCAGAAAATGGTGTGGCTGTTATGTTTTTTTCTTCTTCACAAAAGCTGTCATCATAGATGTGTCTATACTGATATAAATTTGATCATGAGCACTCAAAATTTTAAGTTACTGAATTTTAATATCATGGTGTTCGCACAAATTTACAGTGGGAACTGAATTAGTGCAGAGTCCTGAACTCTTGAGTTTTGTGCAGAAATATGGAATCCAAGCAGAATACATCCAGAAATGTAGAGGTTTTCAATCTTGGATTTAGTCTCCCCATTGTGTTTCACACTGATATGCATATTCACAAAACATTTGTATAGTAGTAGGAAAAGTAAGTGAGAAATTTAGATACATATCATAAACAAGACAAACAGTATGTGGGGGGAGAAGGTCATAAGAACAGGCTGGAATGGAGAAATATAATAAAAACAATCATGAGTAGAAGCGTGCCTCTTTTTTTCTGTGTGCAACATTGTTTTCTTAGCTTCAGTAAGAAATTTCATCAAAAGGTAGACAATAAAGGGTGTACAGTTAACTAAACCAATATGAATTTAGCTACTTCAAAGCTGTATCAAATTGATTTTAACCTTCTGGTCTGTTTCTGTCCATTCTGGTGATATGTCCACTGAATCATTCTGGTTGGAAAAAATATTTGGCAAATTTAAAAATTAAAAATCTTTTGGCAGATTATGATTATACCCTACTTCTGCCTGAGAGATGTGAATAATTTTATTTCTTGGTTTGTTGATTGTGGTTGTTGCTCAATTCAAATGCATCATTGAAAAACATTGATGCATTCTCATACTTTGTACAAATATTTATTACAGATGTGTATCTCCAGATAGTGGTGAATATAGCTTGAATAAGTTATAACAGTTCTAGTTGGAACAATGAACATTGTTAAGAGAAAATCTAAGTGAGCTAAAATGTAAACCTTTCGGCAGTGTGTGATGCAGGATTGCTCAAGACTTTTCCATCTCATATGCTCACCATGAAAAATCCATTTGCGCCAACTGATGATGACTTTTAGGTAACTGTCAGGAAGGCATAATTGACGATATTCTAAGGTCTAAAAAAATTACTTGAGTCAAAAGTTATAAACTCATACAGCTGTGGCAAAAATGATTGACTAGTACCTTTGCTGCTGTTGCCATGGTTGATTAGTTGGTTGATTCAGTGTGGTTTGATTTTGGGTTTTTGGGTGATTTGTTTACAATATATTAGGTGAAGGAAGAACCCCGAAAGACCACCAACCTAAACTGGTTGATCTGTGACACAAACTCACTCTGTGAGATGTTTAAGTGATGTAAAAGCGAGCACCTTAGTACACTTGCAACGGCTACCAAAGAGTTGTTAACTCAACATGGGAAAATTTTACAGGATATTTCTGCTGGACCTCATCCTTCACCTCCGCCTCCACCTGGTGAAAAAGATGTTGTGTCATTACCTGTTGGTAAGCGAGTAACACAAAGAATTACTGACCCAGCTGAAAGATTTAAGCCGGACTATATTAAACTTCTTAAAAGTGTACCAGAGGAGAAATTGCCCGAGACAATACTGTTAGGATTGATTCAAAGAGATGTATCTTTAAACCCAGAATATGGTTCTGTAACGGATGATAATTTTATTAAATATTCGTATCGCATACGTGAAAATAAAAAAATGATCAGTAGGGGTGATATAAAATAAGATAGACTTGTAGACGCTATGCGTAAACTTGATATTTCACCACCGCATAAACAATCTACACCGCAATATGAAAAATATCAACTTCCTCCGCCGCTGCAACAGATAGAGCAACATCAATACCCTTCACGGCGAAGAGTAATAGACCCCGACCTGGTCCCGTTAAGTGAATACGAGGCTGCATCCAAACAAAGTCCGCGTGGCCAAAAATCTAAACAAACTAGGTCGCCGATAATTGACTTAACAACATCTCCTGAAAGTTTGTCGCAAGATATTTTATTCCCAAGAATTGTACCGGCAACAGGAAAGGGTTTGGGATCTGGTTTTATTGCTTGTCCTAATAATATCATCGACGATGTATCTCGGTTAGAAGTGCTCATCGGAGGAAAACGTGCCGGAAATAACTCACCAGAAATAATTAATGAAGCGGCTGATATCTGTCAACGACTATTTCAGCGTGGTATCATGGATATCGGCATCTACCGTGAACTTGTTAATGAACTTGCAGATGGTTATTACAGCGACTAATAATTTTAGTTAGAGAAAACAACAATTAAATAAAATGATCATACACGATACTCGACCCAGTCCAGTCAGAGTAGTGAATTCACGATTACCTGTCTACAGAGCAACCTACGGAGATGGTCTCGGTGATGTTGTTACGGGTTTGTTTTCAAGGATAGCCCCTAAGGCGTTACCGATTGCGAAACAACTGTCGATGAAAGCGATTGATGTTGTCAAGGATAAAGCCCTTGGAGCTGTTGGTAATCTTGCGGGTAAAGCATTCACGTCAATCAAGGACAGACTGTTACGGTTAGCACGTAGACCAAAAGCGGTTAAACCACCGCCAGTAAAATTGCCGAGCACTGAACTTATGCCCGTGGATGTCAGTAAAGTAATAAATCAATCCGCAAATCAAAAACTTGCGGCACTAGTAAACCAAATACCCGAACAAATAAATACGAGCCTGATAGGAAGTGGTCTTCGTTTTAGACGACAATAATTTTATATAATGTTCAAACGTGTATCTGATCCAGCGTTCGACATGGATGCACCAACGCGTAAAGATGAATCTGTGCGTGATTATCAGTATTATTCTTACGAAGCAATAGCACCCAATCAGCCGAGCCGAACTGAATTACGAGTTCAGGATACAAGCAGATATTTTCTGCCGTCGGAGGCGTTTCTTGAAGTCGAAGGTAGTATTTTAAAACTCGATGACACAAACTACGGAGCAAATGACCAAGTTGGTTTTGTTAACAACGGCATCATGGCGCTGTTCAAAAGTGCTTCATATAGCATTGACGGGAGAGAAATTGAAACAATTCAGGATAACGTCGACGTTGCCACAACAATTATCGGATTGGCAAGATACTCAGATGATTACACCAGATCAGCCGGTCCGACCATGATGTTCGCTAAGGATAATTCTGATTATCCGGATCATAGACCCCATATTTCAAGACGACCAAACGACCGTGCTGCTCCTCCTGCTCCTGCCGCCATAGAAAATTTATCATTTCCCAACTCTAATTACAATCTGGGATTTGCAGTGCGCAAATCAATGTTATCAGATGACGGAAGATTTTCGTGTGCGATTCCGCTGTCTCACATCTTTGGATTCTGCAGAGGTGTCCGAAAGGTTATTTTTGGAGCCAATCATACGGCTGTACTTGTCAGAAAGGGTGATAGCAATGATGCTATCTGGCACGGGCCGGGTGCTGATGCTGCCGCAACTAGAGCACTTCATGGTAAAGTAGTATTATCCAAGCTTGCGTTGTGGATGCCAGTGATGTACCCATCGATCACTGAAGAGCAACGGCTACTCTCTTTCATGGACTCAGGTGGTAAATCATTGATATCATGGTTGACAACATCTACAGATTCCATTCAGGGTGCCGGTGCTGGACCATTCACTTGGCACATAGCATCGCAGCAGGGGGTGTCAGCACCATGACATATTTTCGTTGCATTCCAAGAATATAAGAGATTAAACGATCAAACAAGAAATCCTATGGCATTTGACAAACTTCAGGTCAGAGGGGTTTCGCTGCGGGTAAACGGACATCAAGAACCGTCCGAAGATATACGTATAGATTTTGACGACAATAAGGTTGCACGTGCGTATCACCGCCTTCTGACATTTATGGGACGTGATCAAAATATTGATACCGGTCTACAGATATCTCAGTTGGATTTCATATCGCGGTATCCGATTTATTACTTTTCTCTGGAACATATGGATTTAACCAAACAATCTGTCGTTGATATACACTTCAAGGCTGACGTGGGCCAGTTTCCAGCTGCAGCAGTTGATGCGGCCGGGCCTCCAGTCGTACTTGCAGGTCCCGCTGGTTTCAGAGCAATTGCTGTTATACTCTCTGATAAATCAATGTTGCTTGAAGGTGTTGGCGGACGAATGAGAGTCATCGATGCCCCAGTAGAAAACCTGTAGGTGCTCCAAATCCTTTTAGGTTTCCACTTGTAGCATTGTTAAAACAATGCAATTAGATCAATATCGTATTAAATAAAATGTCATACAGTTACGTTAATGTGTCACTGACTCCTGGTCAGGTGAAGAAATTGCAATCGAAAAACGCGAGCACATGTGGGACATCAATAACGTTAAAGCACGATCAGCTAGCGGGTGGTTCAAACAAGCTGTCGCTGACTAAAACTCAGCTAAAACATTTCAACAGCGCAAAGCAGGGCACGACTGGAGTTCGAATTGATCTCTCTCCGGCCGCGGTCAAAGATATGGTCAAAAAGACCGGCGGAATACTTCCATTTCTTCCAATAATTGCCGCCGCGTTAGCACCAGCAGCAGCCGCCGCGGCAAAGGCAGCCGCGTTAGGAGCAGTTGGAACCGCTGCTGGAATGGCACTAAAGAAAGTAACCGGAAAGGGAATTTTACACAAGGAAAGTCTAAAAAAAGACAAACAAGAACACAAAAACCAACAAGACGCCCCCGAAAGACAACTATGCCTCAGCCCAATCGTTTAAAACTTCCAGTGGAACAATACGGAGCGGGTCTAAGACTACCGGGGACTCCGGCGTCATGGTACCCAAAAAGGTTTTGAAAACACTTCCAGCATTGAAGCTTCCAGCTTCTAATTTATGATTTACTTAATGCTGCTAAACAATTACACATAAAATCCTTCAAAGGTGTATTTATGTGAGATGAATTACCAGCAACACTGAATAATCCAGAAACAGGAATTATTAATCTTGACAACAAGGAAGGCCCTGGGACTCATTGGGTTGCTTACGCGATCGATCCGCGTGGAATTATCTATTTCGATTCGTACGGGCTAGCACCGCCAGTTGAATTTCTCAGGTACGTCCAAGGATTTCCAATTCCAGTTTGGCAGTCAACGTTACCAACACAAACATTAATTGATCCTCCGATATGTGGTCAAGAGGTTTTGAATGTTCTCGCCGCGATAACAAAACATCCAGCGATTCCTCCTCATAAAGTCGTGCATGAATACACGTTGAAATATCATCAATGATTTCCAAATTTAAACAACCCCATAACAGATAATGGTTGATATTTACGGAAGATCAAGCAGAACCAGGGAAGAAAAAAAAGATATCGATTTATTGAAGTATGCAACCAAAGATGAAATTGATGATCTTTTAAATCTAACCGGGATAGACCCAGGGTTATTGGAGCTGTCACAGACAACATCGTTGTATTCACTGACAGCGGCAGAATCAGAGATTCGTCGATATCAATTGCGATGCTGCGAGATGATGCAGGAAAAGTCGCAACAGAGCGTGTAGCGAAGACCGGTGATACAATGACAGGTGAACTCAGCATGAACGGCAACAAAATAACCGTTCTAAAAAATCCGGAAGGTCCCGAAGATGCCGTAAACAAACAATACGTAGACACCGTTGACGGTAAACTAGCCACGTTGTGGGCAGAGTATGATGTTCACGTGGGCGCGTTTACAAGATTTTGAAGAAACTTTCAAAAAACCGACGAGACCGTGGATAAGTTCTTTGGGGCTCCTTTGGTCATTGATATGAAGCTTTCTGAAATCAAAACCAACATTGACACAATCAAACAAACACAGCAAGATATCGTATCGGGTATTCCTGAGATCGTTAACAAAACCAGTCTGATTAAAGTCCCCACTGGAGTTACCCCCGGGCATATCACCAACATCGTATACATGGTATCATCGGGATTCGCAACATGGTCCCGACAAAATAATACTATCAAATACACAGCAACGGTCACTGGCGTGTACAGGTTGTCTGTGTTTTCAGCCGCTAAATTTGAAATCTTCACAACATATCCCTGGAGACATTCCACCGATAAGTATTCCGGGGTTGTAACTATAATACTAAACAGCGGAACCGAAGAAATATTCATACTTGAAGCCGCAGACAAGAAATTAACCGCAACATCTTACTGGTGGTGTTTGGAATTCGTCGCAGAAACACCTCAATTGGTTACCGCGTAATTGAAAATCGCTAGCGATTTTAAATAATGTCAACGACAACACCGATGACAACGTCATCAATGACAGAGTCATTAAGCGCTCAGCAATACCGGTATGATCAGGTACACGAATGGCAATCAACGTTGAAAAACACCATCGACAGATGCGCAACAAAAATAAAAAAATATAAACGCCGCGTGACCGTGCTGGACATAACAGTGTATTCGGTATCCGCGGTAGTTGCATCCACGGGTGTGCTATTATCAGCGCTGACACCAGTGACAACTGCAATCACTATCACAATCACAATTTCTGCCTCAACGACGATCGCAGGAGTTGCTAACATCATCGGAAAAAAAATATCTTCGTGCGCGATAACAAAATTACACGAGTATACGCGAGTAGCCAACGCGGCCAACAGCGCCTACTCGAAATTGTCCTCGTTGATATCATCTAGTGTAGACGACAACAACATATCAGATTCTGAATTCACGCTGATGTCCGCGTGCTACAATGATTATGAGCGCGCGGTGAGTACTGAAACCGTAAACGGTTTTCATTTAAAAACGATGAAGATAAATAGCGATGGAGATACTTCAGCGCCAAGCGTTGCTCGACATAGCCGCGAATACAACTTCGGTAAGGACCACAATGATATCAATATCGTCGACGCAACCTGAGTTCAGCATTAATTTTCCAACTGCAATTCCAGTTACCGAAATCGCGTTGGCACAATTACGAGTATATCACAGTTGGCCCAATATCAGGTCGACATCATTTCACGGACAATCGCCAAATAACTCATTTGTATTTTCATATCAGAATAACGCTGATGGAACCCCAGATTGGAACGTCATTGAGTTACCCACTGGGAGTTATCAGATAGAAGAAATCAACAAAGAAATACAGCATCAAATAAAACGTGTCACCGGAAAAGAATCAAAGATCAGCATAACAGCACACGAGCCAACGCTGTCAACGATCATCGAAATCTCAACGCCGGGTTACGCCGTTGATATCTATAACAGTTCAATCAGAACCGTGCTAGGGTGGCCTCAAAATCCACCATTGACACCACCGATACCACCTGCACCAGAAAAGTCTGATTACATGACTGACGCGCAGTCATATCACACAATTACACCACTACACCGAGAACGTCTTGATGAGATCCGCAAGGATAATTTACAGGGTAAGATTTTTCCTGTCGCGCGCGGTGTCGATATCATATTTCATTTTACTCGTGACGACGACGCAACACGGGTGCGTGTTGGAGTTGTTATGAATCTGAACGACATCGTTGAGTACCTGAAGGGTATCAGTGACGCGCATGGAACGCACCGAGGGTATCTACGGCAACACTTCCAAGAACATATATCCACGGTGAGCACCGCGATGACAAGTTCACGCGAAGAAATTATTAAACAAATTGAGATATTAAATCAACTTGCCTCAGATATGGAGTATATCAACAAGCACGTGGTTCAGGCGGTAATCACCAGCACATCCCCCGATAAACAAAAATTTCTGAGCAAGTACTCGCTGACCGAAGCTGAACTACCGAATTTTAAATTACCAGGATATGTTTCCCCGGTCATCCTACGAAAATACGTCACTGATATCGTCGATGAATACTTCGATGACATACTTGCACAACACAAACGAATACTACCAGAACCCGTTATCTTGGCACATGATAATTCCACAGCGAGCGATGGCCGGCATATTTCTCCGGGCATCGTAGCAATCACTGATGTCGTCGCGGTCAATCTTGTATGTGATGTCATCGATGGCAGTTACAACATAGACACGACAACATCGAATCAAGCCCAGCAAGGGTTTATACTGTATTCATTTACTCCTAGAGAACCACCTGGATTTTTGATTGTGCAAGAGCCAATCAATCCAGTATCGTTGCGGTGTCATAATCCGACGCTGACAAGGATGAATTTTAAAGTCACTGACCAACAACATAGACTGTTGGACCTGCGTGGGGAGACTGTTAGTATTAATCTGCTGGTAAAATCTTAAGATTTTCATCGTGAAACGATTTCCGTCCTAAGGACTTTCATCGTGAAACGATTTCCATCGTAAAAATACAAAGTATTTTTCAAGGACTTTCAATTAATAATATCATATCATAATAATGTCCAAAAAATCTTCGAATTACCAACAGTATGATGATGATGATGATGAAAATCTCTCTGACAGTTCTGACACTATCGTGGAAACACAAAGTGTTTGTGAATCACAGCGTGATTCTGACAGTGATTTTGTTGTCAGTGATGAAGATCTCTCTGAAAACGCTAGCGTTTCCGACAGTGATTTCGCTGACAACGACGACGACGACGATGATAGCACTGTGGGAAACGCTAACGACATCACCATCAGCGACAGCACTGTCATAATAAATTATATTAAATGAACGCGAAAATAATAGTATGTATCAACACGTGAAATGTTCCATCGTTGACAAAAGCGCGCTTGAAGAATTCATCCGAAAAATATTTACCGGAAATCACCCCCCGGGCGTTGTTAAAATAATCATCGATAAGTACGGCAATGATGACTTTTTACTGACAGATTTTCAGCTGAAGCAACTCCGCGAAAACAATATCACGATGATTACTTGTGATGCAGACCAAATCCTCAATGTTGCTCACTCGTGCATTTCACGGGATCATCTCGATAAGATCCTGCAGTAGAAATGTCAAAGACATTTCCATCCAAAGGATTTTTAAAAATGTCAAAGACATTTCCATCCTGAAATTCGAAGAATTTCAAAAATATTTTACTTTATATATATTTTTTTACCAATGACCAAAGTCACGGATTCATGGGGGTATTTGCTGATAAAATTTAACAAAACAAACCAAAGTCACAGATTCATAACGGTATTTTGCTATGAAAACCAACGAAACAGACCAAAGTCACAGATTCATAACGGTATTTGCTAGTAAAATTTAACAAAACAGACCAAAGTCACGAATTTTGTGGGGTATTTTGCTATGAAAACCAACGAAATCGGACAGTTGCATAATTTACACAGTAAAAAAAAATATTACTTTTTTTTTACTTTCGATTTCACTTCTAGGTACCCGATTTCACTTCCTTGATTTTATCAAGGTATTTGACGAAGTCAAGGTGAGGTATTTACTTCCCGTTGACTTCGTGAATGACTTCGTCATCCGTGACAAAGCTATCATTGACTTCATCCTTGACTTCATCAGCGGACATACAATGCTTTAATTTCCGGACCCGATTGTTAATTATCTTTTTAGTTTCATACTCGGCTGCCAGTGCCAGCCTGATCTTTTCGATTGCACGAGACAGTGGAACAAATTCATTTATTTGTGTCTCCGCTACGCTGGCCAGCGATTTATACAAATTATTTTGGATCATCTGCGCACTTAGCTTCGTATAATGATTCAAAATCTGACAGAATAGTTTCAACATTTAGTAATATATTAAATCCTTGTTTTTCTAATTTTTTAATAGCATCAATCACATTATTGATATTTTCTTGATTCATATTTATATATATTTTTAAATATTTAAAATAAAAAAACATCACATCTCCTTTGAGTCTCTAGGGTGTCTTATGACATCCTACCAAACTCAGGAGGGGCGGAAACACTACCCCCGATTGAGCTCCTAAACTGCCAAAAGACAGTCTAGAAAGCCCAGAGGGTGTGTTTGCGAAACGACGTGACATTCCCCATTTGTGAACCTCCTAGCTTACCATTTGATATGCTAGCAAGGCTCATATGGGGATAACACATAACACATAACTTATCCTAGTACTTAATTCTAACTTATCCTAGGGACGGCACAAACATATAGTATTTACAATATTTACAGTAGAAGCTATTTACAGCAGTAGAAGCTATTTACAGCAGTTGTATTTTACAATTGTATATATAACTTATCCTAGGACTTAATTCTAACTTATCCTAAGACGGCACAAACACATAACTTATCCTAAGGACGGTATGCGGGGTTATAATTCTACATCCAACAAGTTGCACACGTACCCCCTGAAATCAACCCTGTTTTGGGGTAAAAGGTTACCCTGAAACGGGGCGATAACGGAGAAAGTTGTGCAACTTCGTTGGGTTTCGAAACCCCAATACAGTATTAGGACGATATTGTATATAAACCGACTGATACCCGAAAGTTCAGAAATAGCTCAGCGTGATTTGTTTAAAATGTATTTTCTTAAATATTATCGTGTGGAAACTACAGATGAACCATAACCCCAACAAGTGAAATAAAATAAAGATATTGTCTGTGAAAAAAAAAAAGATAAATACACGTTTACCTTGATTTCATCAAGGACTTTGTCATTCTTGCGCTGTCACCTTGATAGCGTCAAGGGGAAATAAAGGGAAGTTATTTACTTCCTTGTGCAGAAAACCGTCTGCTGTTACCTGTAAAGTGTTATAGCGCGCTGTCATCCTTGACAAAGTCAAGTAACAACGGGGAAATAATTATATCATTGACTTTTCACACAGTCACTGCAGAGTTATCTCCGTTGGAAAATTCTCTCGATTACAGTAAATTACCTAACAATAACGAAATATAATTTTCTGATTATTATATGTTTTTGACAACGCGGATTTGGTAATATTTTCTGCAACTATTCCTACTGAAGCCACACAAATACCAAAATACTTGCCAGCTGCATATATCGATTGAAATATTATTTCTTCATTTGTATCTAAATTTATAGATATAACTCTCTTGGCGATCTTATTACCATGACCAGTATTACCAGCCTTACAATTTTCGCTCTGCGTCACAGCTCTCAAATTGGATAAATTATTATTAAGTTTCTGTCCATCAATATGATCAATTACAAGACCTTTTTTTATCTCTCCGCGGAAACACTCGAACACGAACTTGTGAATATAATAGTTTTTACCCCCAGCAACCTTAAATCGGAGATAACCAGTATTATTAACAGCATCAACTGGTTTTCTCCGCCTACAGTGTCTGACTATTCCCTCGCGAGATGCTTCGTAATTCTTGATTGTGGGATGTGGGACAAATCCTTGATTCATTTATATAATAATGTATTGGCTAATTTATAATTTGTCTGAAAACCTAGTTATATAATCACTCTCGGATTTTAGCGCGTCTCCGTTATTTTTTTTATTGTAATATCGCTTGAGTTCACGGTATCGCTTTCCCCCGCACCCCGCACATAATTGTGTTTTACCTCTGACACCAATGCCACATCGCAGGCAACGAATAGGTCCTATGCTTCCTCGTTTGATGCTCTGTATATGTTCACCGCAGAATTCCTTCCTACAGGGCTTACCACAGACTGTTACGGATCCAACTTTTAACCATCTGCAGTTGTTCATTGTATATATAATATTTTCTTATTTAAATATTTGTCTTAAATATAATATGACAGTGTTTTCGAGGTTATCCGCAGTTGGCGCCGGGAGATTCGATCTTGACAGGCTAAACCCGGATCCACGACGACGGCATCTAACTGATCTGTTTAATATTATCAACGAGGGTAAGAAAGAATTCCGCGACGACGGCGCATCTCATGTATGGTCGACATTTAAAATTATCCGCGACGACGACGATGTCATCGATGAGAACATCATCGATGCTACAATGACTGATGCCCGAGCAAAAACAATTATTGATTATATTCATCAACGTGAAAAGAAATACTTTTTCAGAATAAAATTTATTCTCAACGTTGAAGACGATACGTGGATTATCCGTGACAAACTCGACCCTGTTCTTGCTAACGGAAAGACCGCTCTGTTAAGCAGCAATTGTAAACCAGGAATGCTGACCGGGATTGATATACCATATTACGCTCGAGCGTATCCTGTAACCGCAGTCATTTATGGAATATATCCTGTAAAAAACCAAAAATTGATAAACTCGCTCCGATGCGAATGACTCCGTCGACGACTATGTCGTTGGTGTTGAATTGTGTAGCCGAGCGAGTAATGGAACATTTTAAAAACGCAAAACGAGGAAACGGTTTAACCGATCTGAGACGTGAAAAAATAACAGCCTGGGGCGATTCGGTTAAGAATACCGGGGCAACAATAAATGATGTTGCTGCGCTATCAAGTAAATTAAAATGCTCAATAACAGTAAAAACACTAACCGGGGAAATATTATACAGTTCGAAGCATTATAAAAAGTCAGGAACACCGATTGAAATTATTGATCATAATTCGCACGCGTGGACTGATGCTGTTACAATATTTCCACGAGACCGTGTTGTCAAGTTTTATTCTGGAAACATATACGAGGTTATTTACGCGCTGAGTAAAACCGACCCTGTGTCGGTTTGGTTATTTAGGAGCTCCAAAGATTCCGAGTATGATCAATTTGTGAGACCCAACGGAGAATTATACAGAACAGAATCGTTGCACCAACAAATGAAAAAACTCGCAAAAACGTACATGAGAGATGCTAGCGATGAGCAGTTATTGGTTAATTGTTTTACAGTTCCAAGTGTTGCCACTCACGCCGCCAGAGAAAGAAATTCGTGGAGACCAACCCGAAGTCAGTTTCTTTCAGATATACAGTTAAGTTGTGTCGAGTATGGTCATGGCGGGTTGTGGAATACCCGATATGACTACCGGGATATGATTTCCGTGGATATGATTGCCTGCTACCCAGGAAGCTTTCTCGGGAACGGCGAGTGCCGCGAATACTTTGCGCGGTTTGGACACCCCACGAACTCGATGACACGAGTCGCCGTAAACGGCAGTTTACCCGACGCTGACCTGACAGGATTTGCTCGTGTGACTTCGTTTGAATTCGCCACGGGACTTCATCCGTGCTGTTATGTTTGGTTTGGCAGACACTTCGTCGAAAAGCGCTGGGTACCAATAGTGTTGCTGCGATACATGCTTGACAGCGGCATACTGGTATCGTTGACTGTCAGCGAAGCAATCATATGTTATCGACCGCAGACATCAGTTTGGTTACCAACACCAGAACGTGTAACTCTCGATGAAGTTATCGGCGAGTATGCACGAGAGTGCCCAAATACCCCGATGGATGTCATTGTCAGTAAGGCTCCTAAAATTCTCAAGATCAAACTCAAAAACAGTGAAATCAAAGCGAAAGATCTTGGACGAAGAATAATCGGTAAATTTACTCAGGGTGCAGCATTTGATCATAAAATGCATCACTCGCGGTTGATTATCGATGAAGCTGAATTGGATTTTATAATCGCCGACGCGGTTGCCAGAGACATATTTTGTAACAGGGAGGATGTGTTCTTGTCCGACGGGAAAAAGTTGGGCACAATTGTAAGTTATATCGACGGAGAATCGCCTCAATACACACATTTGAGATCTTCAATGCTGGCTTATGTTTCTATAAATTTGTTATGGATGGTAAATCGATTTCCTGGCCGTTACCATACTGGTATGGCAGTCAGAGTTGCCACGGATTCATTTTACATCGACAAGAAATATTCAGAATCACTGACCGATATAATGAAATTCTGCGGCGGAGATGAATGGGGTTCGTGGAGAATAAAAGCCGAGATGTTGCACGAGTATTGTGAATCCGCTGATGTTGCAATCGAGGACGATTATTATAAATCAACAATGCCAGAAATATCTTCCGCACCGTCTGTGGATGATCCAATCACCAGACACAAAACTGTTTATTTGAACGGGCCGGGCGGGTCTGGTAAAACAACTCGAGCGATTGAATTATTTCGGAATTCAGATATGATTGTGCTAACACCTACACACAGACTTGCCAGAGAGATGAAACAGCGAGGAGTCAATTCTTGTACTTATCACAGCTTTTTCAAATACAGCGGCGGTGTATGGATGTCAGATCGAATGGGCACAAAATATATCAATGATATAATAATTTGGGATGAGATATGTACGGTGCCGCTGGAAACGTTAAAAACATTTCTTGATTGGCTGCTAACGAAAAATACCGCAGTGATTATGTGCGGCGATCACGGTCAACCACCTCCGTTTGTCGGCGCATCTCCGCATGATTGGCTGAGGAATTTTGTTGATTATCACGAAGAAGTGTCTGATGATTACCGAGCACTTGATGCAATGCTGAAAGAATTTAAAACACTAATCAGGCTACAACCGAATAAAATTCAATGTGAAATCATGCGCGAGATGATTCCTGAAACTTCGATGAGTGACTTTTTACGCATATGGAAACCAGACGATTTGATAGTGGCAAGTAGAAAGATAGTCAGAGACACACTTCAACAACAGCTATTTCGGTTACAAAAATAAAGTTTCCAATGCTGCCAATGCCGTTATGTTATAGACCAACTGATATGCGGTTACAAAATATAGATGTTGATATTCCAGGAAAGACAGAGAAACAGAATTTAGTATTGAATGATATTGTGTTAGTTGACATCGATGCTGTCAAAGATGCACTAGCGATGAATAAATCCCCGTGGACGCTAGGATACGCAATGACAATTCATTGTTCTCAAGGACTGACTATCTCTGATACAAATGTCTGGATCATTGATGATCGAATCGAATGGTCAAACTTAGTCTACTTGGCGGTGTCCAGAGTCAGAAGAATATCTCAACTGCGAAGAATTGTCTTGAATGAATCAAACGCTGATAAAATTAATAATGAAAACAACAGCATCACCGATGGTGATGTAATAAGAAAAAAACTCGCCGGTTACAAACATAGTGACAAAAAAAATAATCACGATTTTGATCTTGACGATGACTTCGTCGTTGCGCTGAAACAACAACAGAATAATCACTGCGCGAGCTGTAATTGTATAATGCTATGGCAGTATACGAATAAAAATTCAAGATAATTTACCACAGACAGAAAAGATAACAATCGCGGTCATACACGTGATAATGTCATGTTGACCTGTCTTGAGTGTAATCGACGTCGGGGTGCCAGCGCTAGCTAAGTCACTTCAATGATTTTGGCAGCAATTGTGTGTCCTCGGGAATTACCTGAAGTTGCTCACGGGTGAATCCGCATTGAGGAGCAGTTGAATCCAACCTGTAGATTGCTGGTCTGCCAGTGGATCTTGTCACGGTGGATATGCTATGTGTGGTAACACTCCAAATGGGATCAGTCGCTCTTCATTTACCACCTTCAAGTTCGCCTGGTTCATATAAATATCTTACAGTAACATTACCCAGTATCGGGTGCGCAGAAGAATCACGTCGTATGGGTATATCTTTTTTCGTGATCGCGATGGAAGGTTTCATGTTGGTTGTTCGAGGTATTTCATTATTTAGCGTAGCTATCACGCTTGGTAATCTTGCAACACATTCGCGCGATCTCGTATCTTGAATAAATTCCTTCGCATGTTGATATCCAAATAACCGCTCAGCAAGTGTTCGATTGAATCGCTCAACAATTGCCTGATCACGATGAATTTCAGTGTGTCCTCGTCGTATGGTGACGTTATGTTGTTTCATCAATGATGATACCGCACCTTGAAATTCTTTGCCAGGATCAACTTGTAGCAGATGTGGCCATCGTAGACCACCTTGTGGTCCAGGTCCTTGCCGATAAATTCTTTCAAACGCAGAAGCAACCTCAGATGATGTTTTAGTCGTTAACGGTTCTGCATCTTTGTATCTACTGGCAACATCAACTATGGTTAACGCGTACTTGTATGTGCGTCTTCGGATAGTATCATGTGGCAGAAATAATATATCAGCTTGATGAACCTCATTTGGCACACTAACATCGAAATGCGCGAAGTGAATTTGTTTAGGGCGCGGTAGATAAATTTGCCATATTGCCTGTCAGGATAACCAAGTTTTGGCAACCGCGCGTGTTACTGATGCCGCGCTGGCAAGTTTATCAATTGCTGCGTTACCTCTCCAGTATCCGCTTGGGGAATAATAAATCGACTCCATTATATACCAGTACCTAACGCTATTTTACCTTTCATTGCAGTTTTTATCAACCAGGATGCTAACCTTTCTTTGAAAGATTTATCAGGGATGGCACTTAACGCATGAATTAATTTCACGTCCGCGAGATGGCGCTGTTGCAAATCCTTGCTTCAGTAAGCTACATCATGAGCATGGCACGCTGCATCGATAGCGTTTATCGGATACTCACCGGGTTTTGGTTGATCCTGAGCATCAAGTCTGATATCAAGTCGGGTTCCTGGACCACAGTAATTGTATCCTGGAAGATGTTTTTCTCCTGGGTATTTAGCCCACGGAGCTCCTGGCAGCGCTGTTAACTTGGCTGCGATATCACCTCCGCCTTTTTTTTAATAAATCAAAAATTTTTTGTGCCACATCGTTCACACTTGCCCGTGAGCGCTTGTCGATTATTGTTTGTTGTAATTGTTGTCGTATCCAAAGTTGGGGTACGTGCTCGGCATTTCACACAATATAAATTCATATTTATTTTATGATATATCTAATGGAAATCACTGACTTTTCCGCGACAAAGCGACAAGAGCCAATCAAGCATAACTCAGTGCTACCAAATTCTGTTTGAATGATTATCATAGGTCCATCTGGGTCGGGTAAGACACAGCTGTTACTTAATTTAATAATGAAGTGGATGAAGTGGGATAAATTATATTTGATAGCCCCGTCTGTGGACGATCAGCGATGTTATCAAGTGCTAAAAGATTTTAACGAAAGTGCAAAATCGATAATGGAAAATCAAAGTGATTTTCACGAAGATGTTATTGATTTTATAACTGACATCGAAGAAGCTCCATCCGTTGACGACATTGATGGATCAATTAACAACTTAGTTGTGTACGACGATGTAATGTTGGATAAACAAAAAAATCCAGCCAGAATATTCTCCCGTGGTCGACACAAAAACACTGATGTCATTTATGTGACTCAGCGGTATACACAAATTCCAAAAGTGATCAGAGATAATTGTAACGTTCTTGCAGTGTTTAACGGAGTTGACGCACACACGCTGAGAAATATTCATCAGACTTGGTGCAGTGGTGACATGGACCTCAATAAATTTAAAAATTTCTTTAGTCATGCTCAACGAAAACCACACAGGTTTGTGACGATAAATTTACATGATCCTCGGACACGATACCGAGTTGGGTTAGATACATTTTTTAACTAAAAATCCTAAAATGATTAGCAGCAGAGAGACTGAGCCACCAACGTCGCCATCATGCCCCCCCCCCCACCCCGTGAAGAAACATTTTTTATAGCGAGTTATCGCTGTCGAAATAACCCTTCCGGCCAGAAAGAGGATTTAGTCATCATAGTTTCTGGCTAGAAGGGTTTATTTTGTGAAATAAGAACTTCTATCAGAAATGTTTTTGATAGATGGTCCTGTTGGATGAAACAGTTGGTGGGCTCAGTCTCTCTGCTGCTGTATCAGAGACATACTTAGCTGACAGACAAACAAACAAAAGGACAAAAGACTGATTATAATGAATGAACACAATATAAAATATGCAGTAGATTATATGATGTATATGAATTCAGTAGATTACCTCCAGCCAGCTGTCATTTAAATCGTTTCTGTCCCCAACCCAATATTAAAATCGCTTCTACCGCCCACTAACCCATAGCCAGAAATTATGTTAAAAAATATACTTCTGTAGGGGGCAGTGTTTCTCGATTAAAACACATCTGACGGTGGATCATAATTTTTTTAAACTGCTTCTGTTGTGGGTTGGTTGAATTTGAAAGTGCCTTCTCCCTTGGGGGTATATGTTTTACTGGAACAGCCCTAATTATTTATAACATCATTCTTTTCCATCTTTATTTTCAACAGTTCTAAAATAAACTTCACTGTAATAGTAAATCAGGAGGTGAAATATATCAGTGACAAACTGGATGTGATATAGTAGTGACACATAAATCCATCATGGTTACTCCCATAACCAAAACTACACATGTCCATGTCTGAAAATAATTGCCATATTATTCAAACTGTTAAGCCCTAAATTAAGTTCTATAGGAAAACTCTTACATCCATAGTTAATTTCTCTTGGTGGGCAGAACCCACAACTTTGGTTGTTAACAATACTTGCCTACTGTTAAGTTTTGCTGATAAGGTGAACTTGAATTTTATGTTTAAATCCACAGATAAGTTCAGTTGGTGAACCCTATGCCTGAATCTGGTACTGCACATTCATGAAGATAAGGGATTGTGCAATTTAATTTACAATTAGTGTAATGTATACATTTTTCTTGAAATATGACTATTACACCATAAAATATCATAAATTTCCCTTCCATTATAATTTATCTTACTGTACTTCATGTAAACGTTTATTTAAAAGGGTTTATCTTCCAAAATTGTGTGATATCCAATTTTTATAATTCTTAAACTTTAGGCTCAATTGGCACCATTTAGCAACAACTGTATTGAGGTGTCAATAACACTACTACATACATACTTCCCTTTGTCAAAGAACAAGTCTGGATCCAAATTTTAAAAGGCATGGCATTTTAATTTTTCAACAAATGAATAACAGCATGTGGCAGATTAAAGTAATGTCTAGCACTGGGGCAACATGCCAAAGACATGTAGCATGATGTCCAACGCAATCCAATTATCCTGACACCAGGCCAACCAGTCCTAACACTAACCTCTTAATGCTGAGCGTATAGCAAGGCAGCTGTAAGTACCATTTTTTAAGTCTCTGTAACAGATCTATTCTGCCAAGCCTAAATTAGAACACAAGAGGTCTCAGAAATGTTTAATCATGCATATCTGCATGCCAATTTTTTATCTGGGACACAGAAAATCACTGAGGCAGGAGTCCTCTATATGCACTTAATAAGTGAGCAGCAAAATTCAAAGAATTGCCAGTCCTGCTTCAGCCACCTGCTCTGTGGGAAAATGTGTTGATCATTTAGCTGTGCTGATATTTAAAATGACAAAATTCAGTGGCTGAAAGAGTCTTATGTTGCCATCATAAGAGTATATCAAAAGAACATGATGCAATAGCTGGGCAGCAAGTTCAAAGGCTTTGACTGGCGGCCGGGTGGGAAAATGTACTGATATATACAGTGACTGAATTTAGAGGCAGAAAGACCCAGAGATGAACATGTGGTCATTTATAAGAGTACATCAAATAAACAACTTTAGCTTTCATTATTGTGTTCATTTCCGAATGTAGCGAAAAAAGCAAAGCACATGACCTCAGAATCAAGATATTTTAAGACTTAGACAAAATGCCATTTGCAAATATGGACAAGTATTTTGGGGTTAAATGGCAAACTTACAAAGATTGTAACGATATTCAGGAGAGTGCTAAGGCTGCTAGAACTGATAGTTTGGATGGGACAGTAGACAAGTGTAAGAAAGTGTGTGATGCCTAACTTAGTGCTTGGAATAAGACCTTCCATGGATTGACAAAATTCAGTCTCATTCTGATGGGCAAACAAGAGCTATGTCAGTGTTATAAAGAATGTAGAAATTAAACTTAATGGCAACCAATATTTCTTCTAAGTTTCATAGTTTTTTGGGAGGGCTAGTATTCATGCTACTAGGTGAAGTGGGCGACTAAGTCGCCTAAAAAACAAACTTCTCCTTCTTCTGTTAGGAAAGCGAAAACGACTTTGCCCTGTGATTTTTTGAGAGGTACATTCACTGATCATACTTTTTTAGATGCCCCCTCGCCTTAGCCCAGTTAGTTCTAGTGTTGTAGCAAAATGGATTCATCAAGACATCAGTAGCTAGGCCTAGTTTTGATATCAATTACGTTGACAAACAAACTCTTGCCCATTCACAAGCATGTCTTTGGACAGCAAATTGACAATTAACTATTTCCCAAGTAAGGTAGCAACTATCACTGCCCAATTTCTGCATGCTGTCCTTTTTATGATAAAAACAAATTTGTGTTTTGGAACTTTAACAATAGTGTGTAAATAGCAATTTGTGTTTTAAGATCAGAATCGCTGATCTGGATATATATATATATATATATATATATATATATATATATATATATATATATATATATATATATATACTGCCTCTTGAACACTATTTCGTAATAAAATTAGTTTGAAACTGTAAGTGAACCAGTAGGCCTAACGGGAAATAATGGTGGACATAACTAAGTCTGGGATGTACCAGTTTATTAGATTGTTTTCGTAAATCATCGAGCAAATATATTCAGAAAAATGTACAATTCATTGAAAGCAAAGCCCAGGTATTAATTTATTAAAGATTAACTTTAAAATGCAAATTATGAAAGTCAGAAACGTATGGGACAATGCTACGCAATATGTTGTGGAATTCGCAAGATGCGTTTTATGGTCTAAGGTGTTTTCTGACTTGATATGTATTTGTGAGAAGAAAAAAAACAGAAAAAAGCAGCAAAGCAGATACTATTTAACCATTGCTAAAATTACTACAAGTACATAAATAAATAAAAGATAAATTTGCAATCTGTCAATGGACTGTTGTAATGAAGCTATATTAAAGTGAGTGATTACATTACGAAAGCTTCTCCTTCTAAAAACAGTTGCACTCACGTCTGTGTTGATTCTGTAGGAAAGAAGGGTTTAGTTCATATACCAACTATAAAGGAGACATGTCTTTAAATTTATGCATTTTAGTGTGTTATGCATGAATAGTTACAGTAACGTTTTATCTGCAACAAAGAAATGGGGACAAACAGTATGATCTTTGTATTTCTATATTAACCATAGGGATTACCTGGGCTACTAAAAAAGTTTGATGACTGTGCCACCTTTTCACCATTCACAGCTTTGTGTCGCCGGTGCTTTCCAGGACGACTGGGTTTCTTTGGCAACCGCAGACCCATAAGTACTGTCTGTTGCCTGTGGGAGGCAACTGTAACAGAAATGTATCTTTCAATGCATTTAAGTGAAATGTCAGAGTATTTAACTTTCTACAAAATGGATATGATTACACAAACAAGGTCAAAATACATGAAAATGTGAGCACCATATCATCTACATTATACATGCCATGTCAACTATAGTACTACTGTACTTCCTTCATGTAAAACTCATTTAATTGTTGGACACTTTACCTTCTGAATCCTAAACTGATAGGTGTCTCCCTCATCTATAACATAAGCCTTCTACAAATTTGATCATAGCAAAATACACAAACTATATATTATATTGTGGAAACAATTCATATTTCAGTATCAGTAACTCTGACCATTAACCTATTTCCCTCAAAATCAAATTGACCTTTTGACCCTCAAGGAGAAGTAATTTACAAAATTTGCCAAGGTATCAGGTATACAAGACCACTGTCTGAACATTTTGCTACTGACTAACTGGCCAAGGACCAATAGGATGTCTTCACTGGCTACATCAACCTAAGCTAAACATTTAATACATAAAGATCAGGCTTAGAATGAGGTTTTGGAAAGGTCTTTTATTCAAGTATAGGAGCAACTAAGAAATAGGAATGGTCCAATGGGCCAGAGCCGGTAATACAAGACAGATTATGATAATTCCCAGGCATTAGTCCAATGTAATTTTCTGGCCCTTAACTGATGTTACTGGAAATTGTTCTCTCAGTCCAAGAAGCACTAATTATTAGAGCCTGAAACTGACAAGGTTTCTTCTTGCACCCAAATACAAGTGACTTAACAGGTTTGGTATCAATAGATGGATGAAAACTCAGGTTCTAATACACAAACAAAATAGTGACCAGTTACATGGATATAAAAGTCATAATATTAAACAAACAAACAGAAGGACATAGTCATCATTATAACATGAACAGACAGATAGGCATAAGCATCACTATAACATGAATAGACAGATGGACATATAACCATCATTATAACATGAACAGACAGATGGACATACAGCCATTATTGTAACAAGAACAGGCAGATGGACATATAGTCAGCATTATAACATTAACAGATGGACATACAGCCATCATTATCAAATGAACAGATGAACATGCAACCATCATTAAAACATGAACAGACAGATAGGCATACAGTCACCACTATAACATGAACAGACAGATGGACATACAGCTATCATTATAACATGAACAGATGGACATACAGTCATAACTGTAACATGAACAGATGGACATACAACCATCATTATAACATGAACAGATGGACATACAGTCATCATTATAACATGAACAGATGGACATACAGCCAGCATTATAACATGAACAGATGGACATTCAGTAATCATTATAACATGAACAGATGGACATACAGTCATCATTATAACATGAACAGATGGACATACAGCCAGCATTATAACATGAACAGATGGACATACAGCCAGCATTATAACATGAACAGATGGACATTCAGTAATCATTATAACATGAACAGATGGACATTCAGTAATCATTATAACATGAACAGATGGACATTCAGTAATCATTATAACATGAACAGATGGACATACAGCCATCATTATAACATAAACAGATGGACATACAGCCAGCATTACAACATGAAGAGATGGACATACAGCCATCATTATAATACAAACAGATGAACATACAACCATCATTACAACATGAACAGATAGATGAACATACAACCATCATTACAACATGAACAGTAGGATATAAGCCATCATTATAACATGAACAGATGGTCATTATAACATGAACAGATGGACATACAGCCATCAATATTTCATGAACAGACAGATGGACACATAGCTATCATTATAACATAAAAAGATGGACATAAAGCCATCATTATTTCATGAACAGATAGATGGACATACAGCCATCATTATAACATGAACAGACAGATGGACCCCAAATCCAAGTGACAGTTTGGTATTGGCAGATGGTTGAGAACTGAACTTTTCATACACAAACAAAACAGTGAACTGATCAGCAAATAGTCATCATTATAACACAATACTCAACATATTATTGCAGACAAATAAAAATGTACAGGCTGGTCTTTATGTTCTTGCTTCAGACTCAGTTAATTATAAGATATGATAATTTAAATTAAAAAAATGTACATTCAAAATGATCTCAAAAACCCAACCTATATGATTTTCATCAGTGAGTTATAAAGCAAACCACACAAGAAATTAATTATCTTACTTATATTACAATATAAAATCATTTAGAAAAATCCATGAAGCAGAAATTAAAAAATAATTCATCACTACATTTTGACACAAACAATAATATAAATTGGTAATTCTACTTCATTTTCATTTTATATATAATTTCGAAAGGAATCATTAGAATAGAGATACTGGTAAAACTAAATCAGTAACACAAATTTTAGTCAGTGAAAAATTACATACAAGATATTCCATACCTCTTATCAGGCAAATATGTTTGACAAATGGTAAATATTCTCAGTCTATTCTGGATACAACAGATCTCCCGGTTTAATTTTTGCAAACATCTGTTCATCTTTGCTGACATATACCCTTAATAATCATCGTACATACAAACTAACTTAAGCAATCTGCCAAGTATCCAAACCAGTCTAATGTCCCCTGATAAAACCAGGCCGAAACTGGATGTATCATGCAAGTGCATTCAGGTATTTAAAACCCTGTCTCTTAGTATTGAAATTGGATGTATCATGCAAGTACATTCAGGTATTTAAAATCCTGTCTCTTAGTACTGAAATTGGATGTATCATGCAAATGCATTTGGTTATTTAAAACCCTGTCTCTTAGTACTGAAATTGGATGTATCATGCAAATGCATTCAGTTATTTAAAACCCGGTCTCTTAGTACTGAAATTGGATGTATCATGCAAATGCATTCGGTTATTTAAAACCCTGTCTCTTAGTACTGAAATTGGATGTATCATGCAAATGCATTCGGTTATTTAAAACCTTGTCTCTTAGTACTGAAATTGGATGTATCATGCAAATGCATTCGGTTATTTAAAACCCTGTCTCTTAGTAATGCTGCATCACATGTCAGATAAGACCTTACCATCATCTGTTATATCAACATCGCTATAATTCTTTGTTATCCCACAGTCTTTTAATACTTCCACGGAATGTTTGTCATCCATCACTGCCTGATTTCTACCTTCAGCACCTCAGTTCTGAAAGAGAAAAAGAAAGACTCCTCAAATAATCTTTATTTGAATCAACCAACTATTGCTTATTTCTTATTAAAGTTATAAAATAGTCAAATAATTTCCACATTTTAAGGAAAACACTAAAATTACTCATAAAGTTTCAAAAAAATAATTACATGCAATGAACACATATTTAAAATTAAATTCTGAATGCTACAAACTTCAATGAACTGAGGTTTCCTCAATTTATAAAATGTGCTGATCTGTCTTTGGAGTACAGATCTTTTTAAACACTTCTATTTATTTGTGCTAATTAAAATTTGGTTTCCTTTTATGAAAGAACTTTTTAAAAGGTCATTTTTTAGTTTTAGATTTACTTTAGGAAATATTCAATGTTTGGGCTAAACAGAAAGAGTTGGGGCATCATTGCCTCTCTACCTCAAATTAATTTGCTTTCCATTCTAAGTCTTCAGTTCACACTGATCTATCTCCAGATCACTTAGGTACTGTCACGGAATGGTGTAAATGTTGTTAATTAAATACATGTACTCGGGTTTCATTTCTTTTTCTCTGTACAACGATACCCGAGGGTGATTATAATATGGTCTATGTATTTCGAAATCGTGAGTACGATTCGTCCTGTGCCACACGTGCAAGGTGCCTTTGATAAAGAATAACGAAAATTCTAAAGGTATAAATACGTTACTACATGTAAAGGACCTTGACAATACTAATGGTTTTGTCAGCAAGCGGCCTGCTTAAAGGATTCGCACAACTCCAGCTGTAGGGCTGAGTTTTTGATGGTAGGAATATCCGGGGTGTCCGGTGTTGTCAGAGGGTAGAAACGTCCGTGTGTCCGGAGCGTTTAAGGTGCCGGAGCGTCTAATGTCTAGCGTCCGGAATGTCAAGAGTGACTAAGGTGACCCAGCTGTAGAGCCGTCAAAGGACCAGGGGGACCGGAGGGTCTAATATTTCAAGTGTCCGGAGGGTCTAATATTTCAAGTGATCATAGTATTCCGAGGGTCCGGAGTCTATATTGGTTGTGAAATTGATTCGGAGGAGCTGTGGAGCGGATATGGTGCACGGGTGACGGAGTGCATCTCCACACATGTATTTTTAGCTGTATGCTAATTTTGGGTTAGTAAGACCCAGTGTATTATTCAGGACTGGAAGGATAGATTGTATATCCGTTCTTGTTTAGTGACATAATTTCGCTACCTGAGCGAATACATTTTTTTTACTATGTGTAAACGCTTACATTGTTTACTATTTGATTGAACTATATTCATCTTTCCATTATTGAATCATTTGCGAAATCATTTATCCTGTGTTTTAGGGTTACTGACCTAAATTTATTTGTACATTTTTTCCATCTTTGAAACTGTGCGTTTTTTGTTAAATAGATCCAATATTTGGATTATAAATACGCACACATCTTCATCATCCACTACTCATATAAATCGCCACATTAAACCATATATCTGTGTCATCAAAACGTGTTCTGTTGTTAATCCGAAATATCCCACCCGGTTATCTTGTTACAAATGGTGTCAGAAGTGGGATCATTTCGGATATAACAGAGCACTGAAATTATTTTATTATATTTGTATGCTTTTTGTGTGTTTCAGATGCGTTTGACAAAGCACCAAGGTTAGGTAGATACCTAATATTACTTTATTTTTTGTATTTAATATTTTTGTTGCATTTCGTGAAAGAAAATACGGTTTGTGGTAATTACGTGTTTTGTATAAAACTGCACTTTAAGGTTGGTCACCACCAAACTTTTGAAATGTCTTCTATGAAAGAACTGGTAGAACTGGGGAAACAGTTTGGTTATGAGGGGGAGTCCCTTAGAAATTTCGTTCGTGAAGAACAAGCCCGGGAGAGGGACCAAAGATTAAAGGAGAGGGAATTAGAGAAGTGTAAGATCGAACTAGAGAAACAGGCTGTGAGGGAATTAGAAAGGGAAAAATTTGAAAGAGAACAACAAATAGAAAAGGAAAAAAGGGAAACCCAGAAGGAAATGATAGAATTAGAGAAGGGTAAGATAGAACTAGAGAAACAGGCTGAGAGGGAAAGGATAGAATGGGAAAGGGAAGCAGAGAGGGAGAAGTTAGAAAGGGAAAAACAGGTAAGGTTAGAAACTTTAGAGATGGAAGATAGAAATCGGCAGAGGGAACATCTAAGAAATTCTGAGCTATTGCAAGCTAAAAAAGAGGGGGAACATGATGTTAAACTGAGAGGTCCAAAATTGCCCCCATTTGAAGATGATAAAGATAATATGGATAGTTATCTAAATAGGTTCGAGAGGTATGCTACGGTACAAAAATGGAAGAAAGACGATTGGCCGCTCCATCTTAGCGCGTTATTGAAAGGTAAAGCGTTAGATGTGTATTCGCGTTTATCCACGGCCGATTCGCTCAATTACCCCGTGTTGAAAGAGGCACTTCTCAAGAAATATGAACTAACCGAGCAAGGGTTTCGCAAGAAGTTTAAGTATAGTAAACCAGAGAGAGGCGAAACATTCACTCAGTTCGTCAGTAGGACTTGCAATTATTTGCAGCGATGGGTGGAATGTGGTAAAGTCGTCAAGACATTTGAGGGTCTTGTCGATTTCTTGCTTCGTGACCAATTGTTAACAACTTGTGGCACGGAGTTATATTTATTCTTGAAGGAAAGATCCTTCACAAATGTACATGAAATGGCCACACAGGCGGATTTGTTCGCCGAAGCTCGGGGAGGTTCGCAGAATGTCATCACGCGAGATGTCAAAGGTGGGAATCAGGTCAACGACAGAAAACCTAGGGAACCTGAAAAATCTGGTAAGAGTAACCAGGGGAAGCGGAGTGACATGCAATGTTTCATTTGCAAGGAAGTGGGTCATATCTCCCACTATTGTCCTAAACAGAAGGGACCAGTCCAGAAAGTAGCGGTAGCCATTAAAGGCAGAAGATCGGTAAATGGAAAACTTAATGTTTCCCAGCAAGTTAAGAGGAAAGCGGTGCGTGAACCGGTGGTGCGTTCAGAGACCAGTCGCGATGTGATCCAATCAATCGGCACGTGTATTTTTCCAGAGGCACTGGTGCCGACCGCAAACGGCACTGTTAACGGACAAGAAGTCACCGTTCTACGAGACACGGGATGCACTACTGTAGTCGTGAAACGGAGCTTAGTCCGCGATGATCAATTGCTCGGGTTTAAATCACCTTGCATGTTGCTTGACCAGACAATCGACCACGTTCCAGTTGCAAGGATAATGATAGATACACCTTTTTTGACCGGGACTGTGGAAGCTTTATGCGTAGCCAACCCGATCTATGAACTGACGATTGGCAACGTACCGGGTTCTAGACTTCCAACCATAGTAGATTTCCGATTCCCTATCATCCAGGCAGTGCAAACTAGGGCTCAGGTAAAGGAGGAAAATAAACCTTTGCGTAAGTTAAAAGTACCGGAAGCCATTACTGATATATCCCGCGAAGAATTCCAAAATGAGCAAAAACGTGACGCGTCTT
The DNA here is from genome assembly GCA_028554795.2 of Sinohyriopsis cumingii. Lineage (NCBI taxonomy): Eukaryota > Metazoa > Mollusca > Bivalvia > Unionida > Unionidae > Sinohyriopsis > Sinohyriopsis cumingii. The sequence continues at coordinate 1,287,646 of CM068833.1, read as the reverse complement.
TACGTGCAACCTCTGAGAAGGCATTAACGGGTACCGTGAGAAAATGTAAGAATGGGGGTTCCTCTAAATTCCTTGTTCGAAAGGGTTTAATGTACAGGGAATACTCTACATCGGATAGGAAGTTCTTGCAATTAGTGGTTCCCCAGAAATTTAGGGCACATGTATTAAAGGTCGCGCACGAGTCGAGTATGGCAGGTCATTTAGGCGTAAAGAAAACAACGGATAGGGTATTAAGAGAATTTTAATGGCCTGGCGTCAATAGCGACATAGCGCGGTTCTGTCACTCGTGCGACGTTTGCCAGAAGACGATCTCTAAGGGCAGGGTAACTAGAGTACCGTTAGGTCAGATGCCCTTGATAGATACTCCGTTCAAACGAGTAGCCATCGACATTGTAGGACCAATATTTCCGCATACAGATCGGAAAAACCGATACATCTTGACACTGGTAGATTACGCTACCAGATATCCAGAAGCCATAGCTTTGCCATCAATTGAAACCGAACGTGTAGCCGAAGCGCTCGTAGACATGTTCAGCAGGGTCGGAGTGCCCGAAGAAGTTCTTACGGATTGTGGAGCGCAATTCACCTCAGATCTTATGGCAGAAATTAGTAGGTTGTTGTCCCTTAAACAGTTACGCACAACACCTTACCATCCTATGTGCAATGGATTGGTCGAGAAATTCAACGGCACATTGAAGCAAATGTTGCGGAGAATGTGTGCGGAAAGACCGAAGGATTGGGATAGATATATGAACGCCCTTCTGTTCGCATATCGTGAGGTTCCTCAGGAAAGCTTGGGTTTCTCCCCGTTTGAACTATTGTACGGTAGGACAGTTCGTGGTCCTATGCGCATACTTCGTGAACTGTGGACAGACGAGGTCGCGGACGAAGAAGTTAAGACCACATACCATTATGTAGTTGATTTGCGCGAAAGATTAGAAAGTACTTGTCAAATGGCGCAAGACGAACTCGCGAAATCTAGTCGTAGGTACGCCAAGTACTACAACCGAGGAACTCGGAGTAAAAAATTTGACGTAGGCGATCAAGTGTTGGTGCTTCTCCCAACGAATAACAACAAGCTGCTAGTCCAATGGAAAGGGCCATATGAAGTCAGACAGGTGAAAGGCGAAATGGATTATATCATTGATATGGAGGGGAAGTCCAAGACATTTCATGCCAATATGCTTAAACTCTACGTAGCGAGACCTGGACAAACGATTGATAAAGGGATTTTGAATGTAGTATGCGTTGCGGTGATAGAGGATAGGTCTGGTGACGAAGCGGAATTCGTCTCCAGCACAGAAATACCCCTTGAATACCCCATGGACGTTGGTAAGGAAAGTATTGACCAGATAAATGTATGCCCTGAGTTATCGGAGGGTCAACGTACACAGATTATGGAGGTTTTGTCCAAATATCCAGATGTGTTCACGGACAGACCAGGCTGTACGGGTCTAATTCGACACGAGATCAAATTGAATACCACTGAGCCTATCAGGATTAAAGGATATCCGATACCCTTTAATGCACGGGAGACAATTAGCGAAGAAGTGATGAAAATGTTAGACCAGGGAGTGATCGAACCTTCAAACTCCCCATACTCGTCCCCCGTGGTGTTAGTCAGAAAGAAGGATGGGACCAACCGGTTTTGCATCGACTTTCGGCAATTAAACAAGATCACCGTATTTGATGCAGAACCAATGCCAGATATGGAAAGTGTATTTTCAAAATTGGCAGGTCATAAATACATTTCCAAATTAGATCTAAGCAAGGGATACTGGCAGATACCCATCGCCGATAATGTCCGCGAGTTGACGGCATTCGCGACTCCCAAAGGACTGTTTCAATTTAAAGTTATGCCTTTCGGTTTAGTCAACGCCGGTGCGTCGTGCGTTCGTCTCATGTGCAAATTATTAAACGGAACGGAAAACGTCGACAGCTTCGTAGACGACATCTTTGTTTACACGCATAAATGGGATGAACATGTTAAGGTATTACGGGATCTGTTCGATAGACTTCACATTGCAAACCTTTCAGTTAGGCCTACTAAGTGTAGCATAGGGTATTCCAGTCTGGAATGTTTGGGACATCTGGTAAGTGGACTAGGCCAGTTGCAACCTCATCTAGATAAAATAGGAGCAATCAGGGATGCCCCTAGACCAGAGACAAAAAAACAAGTAAGGTCTTTCCTAGGTCTAATCGGGTTCTACAGGAAATTCATCCCCAACTTTTCGGCTATTGCCAGCCCATTAACGGATTTGACTAGGAAGGGGCAACCGAATAAAGTTTCATGGGGTGTATGCCAGGAAAAAGCGTTTAACACTCTAAAACACAAACTGGTAAGTGCACCAATTTTAAAGTTGCCGGAAATAGATAAACCTTTTGTACTAAGGACTGATGCGTCCGATACGGGTCTTGGGGCTGTTTTGCTACAGGAGCAAGGGGGGATGAAATTGCCCATTGCTTATGCAAGTAGGAAATTGCTCCCTAGAGAGGAAAAGTACTCCGTGATTGAAAAGGAGTGCCTAGGTTTAGTATGGGGAATAGGGAAATTCCATACATATCTTTTTGGAAGGGAGTTTACCTTGCAAACGGACCATCAGCCGCTTTTATATTTGAATAAAGCAAAGGTCACCAATGCAAGATTGATGCGTTGGGCGTTGTCTTTGCAACCATACAGTTTTCGAATCGAGGCAATTCGAGGGTCAGAAAATGTGGGAGCTGATTTTTTAAGTAGGGTGTAATTAGCAAATCATTTCGTTTGGTCTGAAAATTGGAAGTTTTAATAATGATTCATTGTTCACATTCCGTGATTGTTCTATAAGTGATACCACTTTTTTTTAGGGGGGAGGTATTGTCACGGAATGGTGTAAATGTTGTTAATTAAATACATGTACTCGGGTTTCGTTTCTTTTTCTCTGTACAACGATACCCGAGGGTGATTATAATATGGTCTATGTATTTCGAAATCGTGAGTACGATTCGTCCTGTGCCACACGTGCAAGGTGCCTTTGATAAAGAATAACGAAAATTCTAAAGGTATAAATACGTTACTACATGTAAAGGACCTTGACAATACTAATGGTTTTGTCAGCAAGCGGCCTGCTTAAAGGATTCGCACAACTCCAGCTGTAGGGCTGAGTTTTTGATGGTAGGAATATCCGGGGTGTCCGGTGTTGTCAGAGGGTAGAAACGTCCGTGTGTCCGGAGCGTTTAAGGTGCCGGAGCGTCTAATGTCTAGCGTCCGGAATGTCAAGAGTGACTAAGGTGACCCAGCTGTAGAGCCGTCAAAGGACCAGGGGGACCGGAGGGTCTAATATTTCAAGTGTCCGGAGGGTCTAATATTTCAAGTGATCATAGTATTCCGAGGGTCCGGAGTCTATATTGGTTGTGAAATTGATTCGGAGGAGCTGTGGAGCGGATATGGTGCACGGGTGACGGAGTGCATCTCCACACATGTATTTTTAGCTGTATGCTAATTTTGGGTTAGTAAGACCCAGTGTATTATTCAGGACTGGAAGGATAGATTGTATATCCGTTCTTGTTTAGTGACATAATTTCGCTACCTGAGCGAATACATTTTTTTTACTATGTGTAAACGCTTACATTGTTTACTATTTGATTGAACTATATTCATCTTTCCATTATTGAATCATTTGCGAAATCATTTATCCTGTGTTTTAGGGTTACTGACCTAAATTTATTTGTACATTTTTTCCATCTTTGAAACTGTGCGTTTTTTGTTAAATAGATCCAATATTTGGATTATAAATACGCACACATCTTCATCATCCACTACTCATATAAATCGCCACATTAAACCATATATCTGTGTCGTCAAAACGTGTTCTGTTGTTAATCCGAAATATCCCACCCGGTTATCTTGTTACAGGTACGTTATCACTATAAACTATGATATGTAGACTTAATTCTATTAATTCCCCTTCATAGGCCTTATATAATATTTGTATTTCTCGTTTCAAGCAATAAAAAAGTCAATCAGCTGGAGTAAATAAAATCTTTACTCCAATTCTTTATTTACAGGAAGTAAACTATGGTTGCATGACCAAATTTTACTCCTTTAAGCATCATCATGTAAGTATTATTCAGCAGTATGATGTTGCTGGATGTGCAAGTACTTGAATAATTTGCCTAATTTTGCTTGATGTAAATTTTAAGCTCACCATGACTAGTTAACAGCATGAAAAGAAAGCTATCATCAAATCATGCTGTCTAGTTTAAGTCCAGTAGGTGCTTAAAAATACTGGAAGAAACAGTAAGTATATTGTTTAATAATGTTACCTTTGTGTGAATGTACTAGTATGTAATGGCACCTCAGCACAGTAACAGCTATATGGTGTCAATTAAAAGTAAAGTTCTAAAAATACAACAATGAAGAATTGTACAAAACTCTGTAAAAAGCATTCCAAATAAATTTTAATGTGAAGTACAAGTCTGCAGGATAAATGCTACAGATGTAAAATATTGTTAAAATGTATATAAAATATTTAGGTAAACGAAAGTCCATCGTGGGAACAATGCTTACTGTCTATAAAAAAATTCCAGAAATTCAAGATTAGATCATTTTCTTTCTCGAAATTAAATGCTGATTATTCAAACCATGTGATATTCTTGAGTGATTACAATATCAATGTAGATCCTGTGGAAGCCAAATCTGATGTAAGATCAGCAACATTTCCATTTGGGACAAACCAGACACTATTTAGACTGGGTGACAATAATATGAATAATTATCCAGTCTGGAGATTTAGTCACATCATTTTCAATACATTCATTGTGTCTGCTATATTGGATACTTGCAGGGTGCCATTCTCATTTAGGAATAAATTTATATCTTAATAAGTATCTTGGTGAGAACACTATTTTGATATGGCCATCAATTCTGATGGAAACACTCGAGCAAAATCACCAAAATCACTGCCATGGTGGTCATATTGGATTGATGTCAGATTAGTACCATTTTCATTCAGAACAAGCTAAATAACATAATTAGTCTTCTGGTGAAAACATTATTTCATCAAGACTTTACATTTTGAAGGAGTAGCAATAACGTGATCTTCATTCAAGATGGCTGCCATGGTGGCCATACTGGATGTCATATCAGCAAAATTTTCATTTTTGTTTGAACTAGACATAATAAGAAGTCTTCTGGTGAAAATCCAATGCTGATATGACTTTTCATCAAGGAGGAATATTACCAATATGAGTTTCATTTCTGTTGTGGCCATATTAAATATCAAATTGATACAATTTTTATTTAAGACCAGCCAGCCATGATATCAAAACTTTTACTGAAAAACCCATGTAGATATGACCATCCATTCAGGAAAACATTGGATGCCCAGGTGGAAAAAAAATTATATTTAGGACCAAGTAGACTACACAAGAAGTCTTCTGATCAAAACCTTATGTCTAGCAGGCATTCCATTCAAGAGAAGCAGCTATAAAAAATATTTTCAAAATGACTGCCCTGGCAGCCATAATGGATGTCAGATTGGCACCATTTTCATTTAGGATCAACTACACATCATAATTAAATCTTTTAGTGAAAACTCCATGGTGATATGAACATTCAAGAGAAGCAGTGATTGAAACATTTTCAAGATAGCAGCTGTGGTGGCCATATTGGAAGAACATTTTCATTTAAAACTAACAAGATATATCTTCTAGTGAAAAGTCAATATAATTCTCCATTCATGAGTAGCAATAGTTAGATTTTCAAGATGGCTGCTATGGTGGCCATATTGGACATCAGACTGGCACCAGCCAGACTTCATAAGAAATCTTTCAAAGGAAACCCCATGTCGATATGACTTTCCATTAGAAGAAGCAATATGATTTTCAATATGGCTAATGTAATGACCATATTGGATGTCTGAGTAGCACCCTTTTCATTTAGGATCAAATATAGCATGGCATGAATGTGTTTTTCAAGTTGTATGGCAATTCTCCAAATAATCTGGGAGCAACAACTTGCAGACATTGGATGACATAATAAATGGGCCATCCCATAAGCTCTTCTGGTGTATGACCAGTTGTGCTAAAAATATAAAATCCTTTAATTATATTCTAAAATCTTTGTACAAACTGCATTCTCAAAAAATCTAAGGTTTCTCAGCTGGTACATGATAAATTTCCTTCAATAAATTCATAATGAAAAGTTGTGTTGCAGGGAGAAAGTCAATATATTCAACAATAATGCATTCTACTGTAAGCACAAACATTAAGTCAATGAAAACCCTGTATGCACAAGCCACATGTGTATGGTATACAATCAACACAATACCACCTTATTGCTTCAATTTGTTCTATATGAGGGAGACTTACTGGTTTGATGATACAAAGCATGCTCGTGGAGTTTTCATTCCACATGGTTTGCCAAGTATACATAAGCTGATTAATATCATATGTTAAGTCAATATGGGAACTTCCATTCAGGCACAGGTACCTTCAAATTAAATGAAAACCAGACTGGTCACAACATTCAGAAAATCCCAAATTGCTCGTTTTTTATTACTGGCAGGGGGTGGGGAAGGTGGTGAAAAAATGTATAGGGTCAGCAAGCAGAAAACTGAGTTTATCAGGAACCTGGAAACAAAATAATTGTTAAACTAAATTTAGCTAAAAGTTATAGCAAGTTTAGAGATTCAAATCAAATATAATTGTTGTTTCCTACTACACTGGCTTCTGGCACAATGATTAAACAAACACCCCATAAGAAAAGTGTACAACTCTTTGACAGTTGTGACTGTCAGAACAAAGAAGGGTCAGCCATGGATAATGCATGCCAGATTGAACAAGACTTCAAATTTATTCAAAACTAATACTGGAGCTGATATGACTGTTATTCCCGAGAGGAATTTATGAAATGTCACAGACCAAACACTACAGAAGTCTAATAGAAAATTGTAAAGTCCTGAAAACTTAACATGATGGGAAAATTTACATGTGAACTGGGATCAAACAATGCATTCAGTGTACAAGGGATTGAATTAGATATTCTTGGGCAGGCCTGCAATCAGGTGCTCTTGATTACTGAACAGATAAATATATCTTCAGTAAATGCCTCTGTTAAAAAACTCATAAGAGATCATCAAAAGAAATTCCCAAACCTGTTTAAAGGCCTAGGGAAAACAAAATGGTCCTGTAAGATAACCCTGGACAAAAAAAAATGACAAACCGTATGCCTCATCTACAACAAGGTCCCTTTCCCTTTACTGAAGAAAGGTCAAGAGAAGTTGGATAGAATGGAAAACTTGGGTGTTATTTCAAATGTAGATGAGCCCAATGAGTGCTGAGCAGGAATGGTTGTCAGTTGAATAGTGGTTTGCAAAACTAGAAGGTACAAAAATTTTCATATAATTTGATGCAAACTCTGGATTTTGGTAAACAAACCTTTCAGAAGATTATCATTCATGCTGCCTTACACCTTTCATTACACCCTTTGGTATGTTTTCTTTTAATTGCCTTCCTTTCAGGACCAGATCTGCACTAGAATATTTTCAGAAAAGGATGCCAGAAACTCAAGTGTGGCATGGTGAAACTGTCATACGGAAGATATTCTTGGTTTTTGGAGAAGTACAGAAAGACTAGAAAGAGAGATGAAATTGGCTGAAACCATTGGCATCACTTTCAACAATAAGTAGAATTCAAGATCATCCATTAGGATTCTTGGGCATGTTATTGATGAAAATGGTTGTTGACAGACAGTGACCTGATCCTGAGAATATCAAAACTGTAACTGAAATAGAAACTCCAAAATGTGTAACAGATATATGCCAATTTTTCAGTATTGCAAATCAACTTAGAAATTTAATCCCAATTTTTAGCAGAAAAATCAAATCTGAGATATGAGCTTTTGTAAGGTACAAGCTCGTGGACTTGGGATCCAGATCAAGACAAAGCTGTTACAGATATCAAGCAAGAATTGAAATAATCACCAAGTTTGGCCTATTATGGTCCAAGGAGAGAAACAGTTGTACCTACAGATGCACCCTCATTTGGACTATTTGCAAAAGCATGGTAATGCTCTGAGAACACTGGTGTTTGCGTCAAGTATGTAAGAAACTGAACAACACTATGCTCAGACAGACAAAGGATCTCTTGGTCATGTGAATACTTTAACATCAACCATATTTACCATATATATATTGGGACACAAAAAAACAATTTTCTTCCTGTCCCAGAACTTATAGTAATTTTTTTCTTCACCTACGTCATATGTCCCAAGACTTAAAAAGACAAACAAAAGCTGTGTCCCACATTATAGTGAACATTGCAATAAAATAGGTAAAAAGGTTCTTATTTGATAATAAAATGAAAGAAACTAACCTTGTACCGTTATGATTATTCCTCTTTCTTTTCATCATAAGCAATTTATTAAAGAAAAAAATATATATATCCAAGAACTCTGAATATGTATGCATCCATACTGTAGTGTGCATTGCTGATGTCAGATAACACACAACATATTGTTCACTGATGTGAATATTAGGTTTGGTTGTATTCAAAAGTTTGAATAAGTTATCAGACTGTTCCAACAAAATCACAAATGAGATAGGGAGAACAGTTGTTTGCCTGAAGGCACCTACCATTCATGCATGACATGATGTAAGGTGTACAATAACCAAGGTTGTATTATATCCAAGTTAACTATATAACAGAGCATCTCACAAATAAAAATCATTATTTGAAAATATATTCACTGTCAGTGCAAATAACAAACTTTTCACTAGCATGGGCTACAACAAGTATTATTAAAGCATGTTATTGATGTGTATACCATTTAATCCGCAAATATCAATGCCCATTTGTAATCAATTATGATTACAATTCCGAACAAACACAATTTGAAGCAAGCAACTGTTTTAACTCACTGACAGGATATCAAATACAAAGATTATTTTATTACAAAGCAAGCCAACCTCAGACTTAGGATTCTTTTAAGAATGCAAATATTTTTATATATACAAATTTGTCCGAAGTAGGGAAGCCAACTTTTGTTCCTTTTTACTGGTATTTACAGAAATTTTTACAAATTGAAAAAATGGAACAGTATTCAAAGTGACACAATTCTGTGCTTCATGCAAGGTCATCAGTGACTTAGCCTCTTCCAGAAGAGTTGGAGGTGAAAATATTCAATAATGTTGTGATGGCCAGATGAGAAGATGATTTCACAGACAATATGATTATTAACATGGATGAAACTCCAGACACTTTGTTCTCATTCCAGGATGGGCTGTTGATAAGATAGGGGTTACAAGTGTGAGAATTAGCACAGATGGTGCAGATAAAAAGTCAAACTTTACCCATTGCAGTTTCTGTAGCAGATGTGTCGCCTCCAATGATTTTTCATGGCACAAGGGAGCTAAACAAATATGCATCAACAGGATGAATTGTACATGTACAGAAATCAGACATGATTTTGGTCTTTCATAAAAAAAAAAAAAACTGAAAAAAATTTTAAGGGGGGTTTGGGGGTCCTCCCCAAAGGGGTCTCCACGGGCAGTACTCCCGATCCGGAGATCTAGGGGGCCAAGGTCTCCAGCCAAAAATGCATTTGACACTCATAAAAAGCTGCTCCTGGTGCAATATATGATCATACAATAAACCAAAATAGTCATCTGAAAACTAATAAACTTACCAAAATTGTTCAACTTGACTTCAGTAATTTCACAATATTTATAGTCACATGAATTTGTTCTCCAATACTATTGATGCTAAAGTTATTTCATGTGCATGGCAAAGTTCACGTTGAAATTAACTCACAATTTCTCAATGTTTGCAGCAAATATATTATGCATGTACTTCTCTTTTTTCATAACAAATCTGTCTAATAAACACCCAAGTACATCAACTATATACAAATAATCCCATACATTCACTTGTCTTTTTCTCTGATGGACTCCAACCTTTTGATGTGCCAGTCGAGCTCATTTTGCAGCTTTGGCAAAGATTTCTTTAACCTTCATTTTTGTCACCACTGACCTTTTTTTGACTCAATGTGCAATCATTTCTTTTTCTTTTCAAGCTGGTGCTTGTAATGGTGACATGCAGTAATTAAATGCACTTTTTCCAGATGCCTTCTGAGCTTCAATTTTTCCATATGCAGCTTCTTTTGTACATGCTGTTCCAAACACTTCCAACTGCAATTACCGTAGAGCAGAGGTCACAAAATGCCAGTCCCCTAGCGGTCAGTTTTCTTATAAACTGACCAACTAAATTTCCATCAACTTTTCGCTCCAGCCATTCCCATTTCCATATGTTTTTTAAATCTTTATGTAAACTTTTCATGTCATGGTTTCTCTCAACAAGTCAGGATGCCATGTTTTGCAAGCATGCTTCTTCTTTCCATTGCCATCAGTTTCCATTACACAAAGATTCAATGGCTGAATTTAAACTTTTACCAGTCAGAATACTCCTTACAAGAGTCATGTGCTAGCTAACATATGAATGAATAATTTACAAGGGTCATTGAGTAATGGGAGCATACAGAACGTTTTTAAATAATCTAATCAGAGATGATATAAAAAATTGACTATATCAAGAAAAATCTGATTCAAATCAGAAGAAAAGCGGAATTCCGCATTAAAACAGAAAAATCATGCCTGAGAAAGGCTGAGTTGATGAGATGCTACTGAAGTGGATTAAAGAGTTTGATCTCAAGTATATTTTAATAGGGTTTTTAAAAATAAAATTTAAGTCTGAGAGCATTTTCCGACAAGTAATTTTTGAATCATTTAAAAGGTTTCCCACAACTGATGACTAAAAAAAGGTGATGTTCCCAGAACACTGAGTGCACAAAAAAAAATACTTTAAAACTTACATTTATGGTGTCCCAACAAATACAGTCTTTCAATATATACAGTAAATATGGCATTAAATTGGGTCATAATTCAAGCTTGCAACTGACCAGGAGTACCACCAATGAGCAGATTGGGAGATTTATGATTACCCCCAATGAATTTAATGCCTTAAAATGTGTATGATGAGATTCAACTTTCAATAGTTCATGTTGCTAGCAAAAATCTATTAACTGCTGATGCTTTATCCAGCACACCTTTAACTTAACACTCTGAGAGTGACAGAACTTCAAGCCAAAACTAATCCCTATGTTGATTTTGCAGTTTGTAGTAACTTGCACACATCAAATACTCGACTTAAACAAATAAAGTTTGAATATTGAAATGATTGATTTGCAAACAACTTATACAATTCCGTGAACAGGGATGACCAGAGAAAAAAATTTCAATTGTACTGGTCATACAGAGGTGAATTTACAATGCAAATGGTCTTTAAATGAAAGGTACACACTTGGTCATTTACTTCAAAAAGAAATCCTAGACAGAATTAATGATGATCACAAAGGCAAAGTTAAATACAGAAAATGTACCAACATCAGTCTGGTTGAAAAGTCTAACCACTCAGCTAGAACACATTGTAAAATCTAGCCAAAACTGGCAAATATCCCATAGCAGTTATAATAATTTCAACAGCACCAAGCCTGATAAGTTACAATGGTTGTCTGCTAAAAGAAATGGGGGTAATGCAGATTCAGCAGGATTAGTAAATTTCTCACTCTATTCTATAGGACAAAAGTTGATGAATAATTTTAATTAATGCAATATTGGGGGCAACTAAAGTAATTTACCTGGCAACCAGACAAATCTGCTTGGCAATCAGAGTTTCAAAGCTGGATGTGAATGGACAAATGGATTTTCCAACCTTCTATATGACTCAGCCCATGTTTGATAAACCGACTCTCAGAATTCAGGAAATTCAAGCCAGTTTTCATCTAGAAGAAAAACTTTATGCAGAATCTTTGTCTTTTTTGCTTATTAAAGTATTGGAGAATCCTTGTCTTTCTTGTTAACCCGAAGTGAATATTTTCAAGTAAACTTGGTGGTTTCCTCAAGTAAGATTTCTTATGAATTAAGAATCACAGTGACTTGAAAGGGACAAAAGTGTAGTTAATATAGATAAGTGTCTGACAATGTCTTGTTGGAAGGACTAGTGAACATTCAGCAAGACTACGAATTTCTGAATCTACTAATCTGTCTGACCACATGGAACTAACAAACCGACTCTAATTTTTGTAAAGATTTTGCTTGATGGATAGCACAATTATGTTGGAGATTCACCAAAAATGACACATAAACATTTCAAAGTACTTTTTCCAATAGGATCCTGAAGTTTATATAATTCTAAGAAACATTAATTTTGAGACATACCATGGTCATGGCATGAACTGATCTGGGATATTCTGGCGTAGCCAAGTTTATGCTACTTAAGTTAGCATGAACAAACAAGGGACACAACTCTTACCATACTAAAAAAAACCCAGCCCACTTTCATGTCCATGTTGACTGGCCTCACAGGGGTGTTTGATTACTCTGTTTCTTACACTTATTTTCATTGGTTGTTTAAAATTAACATCCAATATAAGCTCTTGATACATCAAACTCGTGGTGCAGTCACATTAAGTTCCAAATATCAATTGGACTCTAGGATTCCGATTGTTTGAAAAATTTCAGAAAGTTTATTTACATAGTACTAGCTTCTGCTCTGCTTTAATTTTTGCACAGCTCTGAAGCACAATCAATTAACAATATATACCTTCAATGATTTTATGTGTAATTACCGTAAAGTGTTTGAACTCAATTTGATTTCAATTGAGGGGTTGTGTTTGTGCAAACTGGAAGTTGTTATTTCAAAGATGGCGATTGCCGGAGTTAGACATATGGTATATTAGTAATAAACCATTCACAACCTGTTTTTATCAAAATTCAGCATGTCTCAGACAGAATTAGTGAGTAAATGACATATACTTGTGTAGCCATTATACTTGTAATAAATGCTAGCTATAAATTTAGAGTTCTGTATAAAAATTACCTTTAAACTTTCAAATTTATTTATTTAGAATCAAAATCTGAACTTTGTAAATTTTGTGAGATAACTGTCATAATTAGTTTGCAAATTATAATTATTCTGTGACACTTGTTTACAACAGTATTTGTCATGTAAGATTGCTAATACAAGTCCTTTTATTGCTCATTATTTCATTTTTAAACCTTGCTGTATCATATAATTTTTCAATGGTGTTTCCAATCTGAGAAAGAGAGTGCTATTATACAGGATCAAACTTAAGTTTGTTCTGTAAAAGAACATTCTCTCTCTCGCTCTCACACACACACACACACAGAGGAAGTATGGAGGTGTTTTCCTTGCTGTTTGGTGAAACATGATCCTCGTCTTTGCTAAACCCGTTAATATGAGATAAGCTCTTTCTTCAAGCTGGCAGTTATGTCAATGTGCATCCTTAAAACCTCGCTGTTGTTCTAAACATTACACACCCGTCCACCCAACAAAAATAAGTAAACAGTTACTAAACAGCTGCTATTAATAATAACCTGAAAGATAAAACCACAATGCTAGTTACAACAGAAATTAAGAGTATTGGTCAGGGGGAAGAGGGCTGGGCATCCCAACCCACACAACCCAATATCCATTGAAAATGATCTTAATTTCTTTTGTAAAAAGGCATGGGTAAGACAAATTGTACCTGAAGCTAAGTTCCCTGAAAGTAATTGGACCATGCACCACAATATTGAAAACGTATCTCAAAATGATTTAATTCTATCAAACCTTACATAAATTTTCGAGCCATTACATCCTCAGTCCGAGCACATTTTCGTAACTGGAAATAATGTTGGCGTCAACAGCATAGCAGTTATTAAACACATTGTTTGGGTGCGACGAAACCGGAACTGACGTATATGATGTACTTGATTTAGCGTTCCGATATGACATCTAATAGTCAAACGTTCGGGACAAGAACTTTCAGAATATTACCATGGGGTATATGACGTAAACACAATGGCGTCAGTCATTTACCAATGTAGAGAATGCAAACTTTTCTTTTCCTTAATGGATCATGTTATGCTAGATCAGTGCTCCACAATAGCGTGTAAGTTTTAAGTCGTATATGGATATAAAAACAGACCCGGTCTTTGGTGCATGTAATATATATATTGTGGCTTAAAGCGTATGTGAACGTGGATAGTAGATGGTATAGGCAAATTTTCTTTTTCATTACATAATATTGATCATTAGCTCGTTGGAGCGATTTTACTGAATACAAACGATAGTCCAAGAATTGTATTGTTTTGTGGATGTACCATAATTTTCATACATCAGGGATAGAATTTAAAAAAAAAAGAAGTTCTGTGTAGTCAGAAGGATTAATAGAAATGGAATTTTACTCTTCTTGTTGATTGTTCAATAGTCCTTCCAACAAAACAATGTCAGACTCCTCAAATAAAGTTTAACGAAAAAACACATTTCTTTTTAATATTTTTAAAATTTTATTTTCTGCTATGATATAACGCGGTGATGATCCGGAAGTGAAATCGGTGTTCTGTCTACATGCTTCTCTGTTTACAGTCCAGCCTCTCAAAAACAAATGCAGGTCAACCTTTGAGAAGAACTTCACCGTGAAGTCATCTTTAAAGGTATTTTAGCTTAACATATGATTTGTATTGATTGTACCAGACGGAAAGGTCAGTACCGAGAAATAAATGTAGAGAATATATAGTAAAATTAATTATGTTCTGTTGTCACGGAATTGTATAACTTCTTTTATTTATGACATACATGTACTCACGTTTCGTTTTTTTTTTTTTTTTTTTTTTTTGTGTACAATGATACCAGAGGGTGATTTATGTATAGTGTGCTGTATTTCGAAATAGTGAGTTCGGTTCATCCTATGCCGCACGTGCGAAGTGCTCTCGATGGGAAGAACCGAATGCCTTCAGTATACAAACTATATCTGTGTATAAATACCTCACCGTAGTTAAAACTCTTCACATTACGGATAGTCTTGTCAGTCAGCGATCTACTTTAAGAACTTGCACATCTTAAGCCGTAGAACTGTGTAGAGTGTCTAGAGTGATCAGAGTGACCCGAGCGTTGAAAGTGATCGGGGTCGACGTGGTGCAAGCTGTAAAGCCAACAACAAGAATTAACCGTAGCAGCTGTGAAATTGACCTGTAGCAACGTGGAACTGAAATAAAGTGTGCTGATGACGGAGTGTATCTCCTTACATATAATTTTTTATCCGCGTGCTAATTTTGGGGTTCGTAAAACCCATTGTATCTTTCGGGACTTTAAAGATGATTTGTATATCTGTCCCTTTTTGTCTGCATAATTTCACTGAGTGAATTCATTTTACTGCAGGAGTAAAATCAACTTCACCGTACATGCGTCACTTTCTCAAAAGTACATAATAACTGCTTTATTAGAACTATCCAAGCATTACGGGACTGCCAACTCGAGGCAAGATTTACTTACCTGAAAACTGAGGAGCTGTACAACGTACAAAACTACGCACCTCCGAAAATGAAGATTTAGCAGTGAAAGTGCTCCGATAAGCACTGGCAGTTTTACGCTCTGCAAAAACACGTATCCACACACTTTTTGAAAGAACTTGCTTAGTTTAAATTACTTTCAAGAGATTATTAGATTAAATTAGGTAACTCACTAAAATAAAGTAATCGGCTCACGTTTCTGGAACTAATTTTTCTCGTAACACACAGATGCGACCTTAGAGTTGGTCGGCGTCGGAATAATATCAAAAATTGGATAGTAAATTAACAAATAACAAACTCATTTAGCGACTATGGCGCAGATAAATGCTAGAAAGTCAACACATAAGTGCGTACACACACACACACACGTGCAAACATTATACAATGCAACTTCAAGCTATTCAGAGCAAGAATGATACAGCTCAAATAAAACGGAGATTTGAAGCAATATTGACAATTCTCAAAATCTCACGAAAGTACTGTTAAGTACCGCAGTGTCTATAAATGTTTTTCGTAATAACACCAGTCTATCATAAAAACAGTAGTTATAATAATTTACAAAAATTGGACTATACCATTCAGGCCCTAGTACTTCGTTATATGTACAGGTATGCAGTGGCGTCACTAGGGTTGATGTCACCCAGTGCGGTAACTCATGGTGTCACCCCCATGGATCTCGTTCCGTAACAGACCATACAGAATCCTTAGTAATGTCATTTTGGTGTCACCCCTCTGATGGTGTCACCCGGTGCGGTCTGCCCCTCCCCCCAGTGACGCCAATACAGGTATGTATGTAGGGTGTGTATATTCTATAATACAAGGGACTTTTGCATACATGTATGTACAAGTCACTGATAACTATCCGCTAGACAGCTGGCGTTATGTACAATACATCACTTCTCGTCAAGGTTCTCAGTAAAACCTAATTTAAGATTGACATTTAAATTATTAGTGCATTTCTTTCTAACAGTTTAGTGACTTACATAAACTTGAGGAGCAATAATCAACATCAACATGTAACTGCGTTTACTTTAGAAGCAGACCTAACTCGTAACATTTCAAACACTAGCATAAGAAGTATGCTTACTGATATAAAACAAATCATTCAAATTCAGGTAATGTAGTTCTGTACAAGTGGCTCAAGGAAACTATTACCGCAGGTGATGCAATTTCCTCAGTTAAGTTCTCTGCAGAAATTGCTTAAACGAAATGATATTGGCAAACATATCACTTTCTGCGGTAGTTTACCCTATAAGAAGCATCACTTAAGATAATGGTAACGTTTTTATTGCTCTGGATTGTTCCTGTTAATGATACCAAATAGAATACGGTCAAGACGAAGAGCAACACAGTTTAAACGCTATCAAATATCAAGCTCCTGTGTTTTATCGTGAATACAACGTTAATCTAACATGATTTTAAAAGGTGAAATAGCGTTTGTATTTTATGTGAACATGTAGGACGCAATCCATTATAAACAGGTATACATTGGTAACTCACTAAAAAAATATAGAAAAAGGTATACATTAGTACCTCACTAAGAAATATATTACAAGTGAACATGAACAAAGTTTACCTCTCTCTGGGATCTCTGCCAATGAACTTCACCCATCAACTGAACCCGAAAGTATGAGACTATCCATTGTGACGGTGTAATAATGCCCCATAGGTTTTGCTTTCTAGAAGAACAGACAGCTTGTCATCCAACTATAAAGTGTCTTCACGACTCCTGTTGGCAGATGGAAGTTTGACTTGTGTCACGAGAAAACGTCTGTGACAAGTGCTATTTTTTTTACATGTTTCGTTGATTATATAATAGTTTCTGACCTATTTATAGATAATGTAGTAGTTCTGATTCTTCACAGATTTTCAGTATATTGTATCCATTATCAAATTAAAACTATATAAATGTATCATCAATTTAGAGATATTTAATGCAATTAACCTATTAACAATACCAAATAAGAAAACACTTAATACGGATGCCTAGTAAAACAATGAAATTTACCTTGATCTGGTAATCAGTTAAACACTCCAGTCAGTAATACAAATGCGGACTGCCTAGAAAGAAATAAACGATTTAGACATAAGGTCGTCTTGAACAAATTAATACTCCAACCAGCTTAAAAACGGATCGCTTTCCCCCAAAAACCAAATTAGGAGAAATAAAAAGCGAAAATATCGCCCAAACTAAGTACTTGTTTGCTTTGTTTGTTTTTGTTCTTGTTTGGGTTTTATTGTTTTGTTGTCTGTTGGGGGGGGGGGGGGGGGCTTCCAAAGAAGATCGAATTTGATAAAAGACCAACAGGACAATGACCCAAAAGCGTATTGGAATATCATCGATGATTTTATGGAAACACCCTGATAGTAGGATCTGTATCATAAAATACATGACAATTTTAAAACCCTAGAGACAGAAAGACTTGATGATTGGAATATGAACAATACAAACCCGGGTTGGAATGAATTGCAATCTGAAATGAATGGCACTCTGTCTACAGTACATGCAATCCATTTTCACTCGACTAGGTCAACAGAGATAAAACAACTTTATAACTTTAGAATAATGAATATTCTGTCACCGATCAAATCAGAGATGGATGCAAGACTTTATTTATCCATTTAAGTCAGTCACTTCACCTTAGGGTGCTATCCACATACTTGTTCACACGGATATACAAACCCAGTGGATAAAATGGGATCTAAATCAGACCCTAACATTTAAGTTATTACTCTATCCAATTGCCTAGGAAAGTTACTCTCATTTATGCTAAATAACAGACTTCTGGATTTGCTAGAAACCAGTAACGATAATCAGGATGAATTCCTTAAAGGTTGTAGAACATCTGACAACCAATTCACTTTAGAAACTATTGTTAAAAGTATCCCAGCAAACTGCATATAAAATTGTATATTGTTTTTTATGGACTTCGGTAAAGTTATCCAAGCAAACTGCATACAATATTGCATATTATTTTATATGAACTTCAGCAAAGCTTAAATGTTGTTTGAAAGTAAGCGATTTTAATTAAAATATTTCAGTGTTGTCTAGGTTGAAATAAAGGATCTTAAATTAATAGCCACTTTCAATGCAATTTATTAAACCTGCCAAATCATTTCAATCTTTTCTACAAGGTCGAAAATAGGATTTAAACTATTTGAAAAATTATACAAATTTCACTTCAAATAAGCACAATTGTCAACTTTCAATTTACTGCATTAAGAAAAAGACCTGCTTTATTTGACCAAACAGACGAATAGAGTAGTGAAATGAGTGTGAAATACATTCGCTATGCTTTTCCTTTGCATGACGCCATTGGGATGTCCGGAGATATAATTGCACGTGTTAATAAAGTTTACGGGGATTAGGCTTAAGTATAAATGTATTAAGGGAAATAATATGGTAATATCCTAAATCATCACTATTTAATGGATTTTACACAGCTTGAAATATTTTTTACTAAACATGTTGCTTTTACATAATATTTCCTATTCTTCTTCTTCTTCTTCTTCTTCTTATTATTATTATTATTATTATTACTTTTGATATTCAGTGATGCTGGTTATTTACTCGGCGTTTTGAAATTTTAATTTTACATGACGTTTCCACATAGGTTTTAAATGAAGGCAATTTTTTAAAGTTATATTATTGTACACTTCTAGGAGGTTAACAAAATAACACGAGTTTGTACTGTCTTATGTATTTCTCAGACTTATATTAAAATTACAAACTACATTTAGATTTTCCCCATATTAAATAGGATATTATATTTATTATCAAAAATTAAAAATACACGATTGACTATTACATCAGTAAAATAAAACTAACAGGATATGATAATGACATCAATAAAATTAAGGATATAAAATCAAAACATTTATAAAACATAGTCTGAACAAAAGCTGAAGTACCTCAGTCAAACATTAATATCATCCTCCAGATGACAATATATTTTTATCATATTTAAATCACCCTCCAGATGACATTATATTTTTATCATATTTAAATCACCCTCCAGATGATAATATATTTTTATCATATTTAAATCACTCTCCAGATGACAATATATTTTTATCATATCTAAATCACTCTCCAGATGACAATATATTTTTATCATATTTAAATCACCCTCCATATAACAATATATTTTTATCATATTTAAATCACCCTCCAGATGACAATATATTTTTATCATATTTAAATCACCCTCCAGATGACAATATATTTTTATCATATTTAAATCACCCTCCATATGACAATATATTTTTATCATATTTAAATCACCCTCCAGACGACATTATATTTTTATCATATTTAAATCACTCTCCAGATGACAATATATTTTTATCATATCTAAATCACCCTCCAGATGACAATATATTTTTATCATATTTAAATCACCCTCCAGATGACAATATATTTTTATCATATTTTAATCACCCTCCAGATGACAATATATTTCAGAGCTCCAGATAAGCATTGTGTTGATTTGCCTTGTTACTCGCCTACATTTATGTCAATTTGGTATTTTAAAATAAATATATACGTCAAAATTGTGCTTAATTGGGTAATAACAGAAAACAGCACTTGTATGTACAGTAACAATAATGCAATGGAGTCTTTAGACTGTGAGTTGCCGTCGTGATTTTTCTTTGTCGTTATGATTGAAATTGACAATAAAATACAATCTAAAACATCGGCAACAATTGCACGTACCGGGTTCACGCATTAAACTCTCCAATATACCCGATGCAATAATTATGAAATCTGATTATTTAGAAAGTCCAAAAGAGCCTTCCATTTTTTTTTTTTTTTTTGCAATATAATTCTCACCTTTTGGCTTCCTCTTGACGTCATTTGGCGGGTCAAATTTTCAGTGGCATTTAAACGATTGAAAGGAAAAAGTCTTGATGGGTGGTGACGTAAAGTTTCACTGAGTTATGAAACATAGGCCTATATCATTTTTATACAGCGATAATCGGTGTAAAGTGCAGAAGCCAGAACCGATATGTTATTTACACAAAAGGAAGGAAGAGGAAAATGCGAGACTGGAAACGGTTGATATGCACATGCTATTTCAATAATTGCTAAAATAGGATTCTATTTGCTTTTTGGTACGCGTGATTTTTATTTTGTTTGGGTTTTCCATTATTTTAATTGCGTATTTACTCAAATACGCAAATTATTTTGGGATCAGATATTCTTCGTTTGTGTCAGTACATTTTTTTGGTATTCTTGTTGTTTTGGGTTTAACGCCATTGCTCAGTACAATATATACAAGGAGGCCAGGAACTGGTGGAGGAATAACCAGGGAAAACCTCCGTAAGAACCACCGAACTTCGGTAAAGCAACTGGCAAGATTTCTCACAAACCCACATTGAACAAAACCTGAGATTCAAACCCACGCGGATAGAGGTGAGATGGCAATGATCAGTGGATCAGTGAAGACGAGCGCTTCAGACCACTCGGACACCCAGAGGCATAAATAATTTTGCAGTTAAATTGATAAATCTTTTCACTCTTGTTATAGAATGCGAATGTATATTGGCTAGAATGTATATTTATAATGAGCACATCAGCACTCTTAGAAACCTAAGTTAAATAACTCTTCAAACTTCTTGGCTATACACAAGTTACTTTGCTTTTATCTATGGAATATATATATATATATATATATATATATATATATATATATATATATATATATATATATATATATATATATATATATATATACATTAGTAATGAAAGAGCACTCCGTCAAAGATGTTTTCTTTCTGTCGTCATCAAAAGTTAAGAAAATGACAGAATGCAACCTAACTTTTCACCAAAGTATCGAGTCTACAAGGAAATCTTATTAGACTGTGCGATAGCCCATTTTACCAACGACATATTCAATGTTTGTATTGCTGGAAATGAGAGTATTTAAGCCCATTGCAGAAACAAACCGACGACCCAGATAACCGTGTAATATTCATGATATTTCGTCACGGGTCAGAGCAAGCTGTGTGACAGCTGCACCTACATGTAATTCACTCCGTGGGAATGACATCAAATATATGTGGCAGAAGACGCTTCCCTAATTAAAGTGCGTCAGTCGTTTTTCATTTGTAGTCAACCGTAGTCTGGGATCAGGAAGTATGACTTCAGACAACAGTTATTTTACAGCCCTGACATTTCTAGGCCATCTATTTATTTTGGGTGAAGGGGTAATAATTTTTAAATTTACTTCTCGCATGTGCTAGAAAAACTTAATTGTTCGCCAGTTCCTATTCCTTGCCTTTATATATAATATGGAAAGGCTCAGATATAAAAAGATGAAGCTTTAGTAGTCTCGACAGTAAATTCATGAGGTATTGGCTGGAAGAAGGGGTGCAATGTTGTCAAGCACAAATCTGAGCATACCATTTTTTTTTCTCGTGAAAAATCGGTTGTTTCAACTGAGTCGGAAGTATAATTTTTGTTGATTTCGCAAGAAATAACGACTTGATTGACCAAAACTTCATTGTATTCTTTTATGTGCGCCGTCATTTCGTCAATTCCCGTACATGTTTTTCTTCCATACTTTATCACTAAACAAGTAGTTCTTCGTTTCAGTCCAGAGATAAAATATTCTATAAGTAATATTTCAAACAAAGTTTATCAGAAAAATTAAAATATTGATTGCACCCTCTCTATGATGATTCATGCATCGGACATCTATAATTTCACAGTGCTGTCGCGTTTTTGTTTCACTTCCTTTCGTGTTTATGTTATTGTATTTTATTTTATTTTTTCTTCCCATGGCCTTGTTTGGCTTTCCTCAGCAGGACACACGGTACTAATGATATGGAAAAATGGGAACCAGCCTGGAAATGGGTGAACATAAAATAGAGTATATATGGGTTTGGCTAACCAGGATTGGTTAATAATGTAAGTTATGTTTTAGGAAAAAGAATCTTTTGAGAGCTTATCCTAGCTGTAAGTGAAAAAAATAGAGGCATTGCTTTATTGATGGATTTGGAACACTCATTACTAAAATTAGCACCTGACTCTTTGGTGCAGAATTGAAAGCACATGTTTCAAACACACAGAGGTCCAGAAAATGCCGCGGCTCATATCCTTTCCTCAACACAGAAGCCGACATCCAGGTTTCATCTATATTGATAAATATAGGTTTGATCATGAGCACTCAGAAATTTTAAGTTACTGAATTAATATTATCATGGTGTTTGCATAGGTTTACTATGGGAACTGAATTAGTACCTTGAGTCCAGAATAGCGATGGCAGCCGAATCTCGCTAACAAAATGCTCCACAGATGACGCTCTAGAAAAGTAACGGACCAAAATCATGAGACCTGCCACTTCCGTTTTGCATTGTTTATCATGTGAGTCTCATAATGTAAAAGAAAATATAAAAATTAAAGGCCTCGAACAAGCAATTTTAAGAACGTCATTGTCGACTTTCCCCTAACTTTTCCGGCAAAATCCAAAGCAAAGTGACTGAAATGTCAAACAAAGCGATTCTGACACCGGATCAAACGGTCTATGAGTACAGCTTCACTGTTTATCATGTCACCGAGTAGCAGTTGAATCAAACGCCTTGTTGGTATGTTACTTCCTTGGTAGATGACACCACTGCCACAAAGACGTTAATTGTCACTTGAGACGCTTTGATAACTCCATCACAATCAATTACATTACATATATATCTTTTCTATGCAATTGATTGAGTGAAGAATGGGAATATCTTGCTCAATACGAAGGACGATAAAGTAAGAAATTATTTATTTCCACTGATGTATTACAGGACATGCCGCAAGTGTCACAGGATACCAATAATACTAGAGTCAAAAGTCTTTGATTCTCAAAACACAGTTTGGTTTTTTTTGCATCATTTTTGCTTTGATTTTGATCTACGAGAACACACACACACACACACACATATATATATATATATATATATATATATATATATATATATATATATATATATATATATATATATATATATATATATATATATATATATATATATATATATATATATAATAGGATGCAGTCAACGTGTCCGTGTATTAATGCGGAAAGTCTCGGTATAGAAAAGGTAGAGATGACTCTAAGTTCAAAACAGCCTCCTGGTAGTTTTTTTTTTTTTTTTTCTTCATAAGAGTATCACTGTGATGAGCGTACAGTTTGCTATTCACTACTTCAAGGTCAAATCTACGATTCATACCTCGAATATATGCCTGCGATGAGACCAATTCAGCTATTAACGATACAAAGTTGGACATATCCTTGTTTCGTAAACAGCCGAAATGGTCCGAATCGCCGCTGTCAACATATATTGGTGCAATCTGAATAACTTCGGTCTTTTCTGTCAGGTCGAGAAAGAAACATCGGAAGTAATTCGTCGCGTTGAGAACTGTATTCTGAATTATATTCGTTCACATGGACAAATATGGCGGCGGAAGGAGACAAAGTCACAGTAGGAACAATCCTGGATTGCTATTGTAACATATGATGTGCACTCAACCAAAGGCGAGACACCAAGCACATATATTGATGTGCATTCCTACACCTACTTCCGATGTTATTTTAGGACCTGATAGAAATAGTCGAACGACGTTCCGATAGACATTTGATGTTTGAGCCATATGAATGACCTCAAAGTTGAGAAAGTAATTGACGGAGAAGCTACGAATATATTGAACTATTCGTAAATTCTTGGTCAGTCTTGCAACTAATCCGATCATATGAATAGCTTAGGTAGTCCGAATAGATTGCGGTACTCTATTGTGGAAAATTTCCGGCAAGCAAAATCGATACTTTTTCTGTAAATTACTAAGCTAAGATACATACGAACATGCATTTGTCTAGCAGAAATAGCCAAGGACATTCCGATTGGCAATTTTGCCAGCAGTGATGATTGGAATGTCCTCGGCTTTTTCCGTTATCTTCTGATTACAAGATGAATCGGAACACCTTCTGCTGTTTTTGTTGTATACGACAAAAACACGTTCGTTGACAATTGTGGCCGTTTTTAATGGTCCTAAAGCTCGTGATTATGTTTATATCGCAATGACTTCATGACTTCACGATGCAGGGATAAGATTAAAATTTAAAAGTGCGGTATTTTATTGATAAATTAAAAATTTTGGTGTGCATAAGTGTGTGTCTGTTTGTGTGTGCTGCTTTTTCAAATCCGTTTTAAACATATTATTGGCTATATCATGCAAACGGGATCTAAGTGCCATTCCCAAGGATACACAGAGGCCGCCGACTTGGACTGGCCTGTGTGGTTATCAAACCCCCGACCCCTGGATTACTGTAACGTTGGCGATGTGTGATGTGATGTGATTTGGATTTTTAACGTAGCTTTAACAATTTTTCAGTCATATCGCTACGATGTCTGTAATGTGGCAGTTTAAAGTGATGTCTAGCACAGGGGCATCATGCCACAGACATGTATCATGATGTCCAACCCAGTCACATTATCCTGACACCGGGCCGACCAGTCCTAACACTAACCTCTTAATGCTGAGCGCTAACGAGGCAGCTGTTAGTACCATTTTTGTAAGTCTTTGGTATGACTCGGCCGGGGATCGAACACACGACCTCCTACATCCGAGGCGGACGTTCTAGCCACTAGGCCACCGAAGCGGTGTATGGCGATGTAAAATGAAAGCTAGAGACACCTAGTCTACTTAAAAGGTACAGCTATGAATGTATGAATGACTTTGCGTGTATGTTCATTCGTGTGTGTGCGGGAGCGCAACCCTATCTATCATTAGGCGATAGTGATAAAGATCCTCTCTCTTCTTACCCACAATGAATTCAAAAATGATTATTCAGGTGAGTGAACAGGTTCCTATCATTCGCATGAGAGAGAGAGAGAGAGAGAGAGAGAGAGAGAGAGAGAGAAAGCACGACGTTGTGAATGCCTGGTGTGGAAAGTAATCTGATTGCTAAATATCAAGCGTGATAACGCTCTACATCATTTTATATCTCGTATGATTGATTAAGTAAATATAAAGTGGCAAGTTTCGCTTAACAGGGTACCGACGCGATTAAAACAGTGGTTATGCAAAGAAAATATTGAGAAGTTTCGAGTGTTAGTTCTGGTATCAAGTTTTAAGATCAAAACAGGTGAGTGATGTTATATTTTAATATTTCTGTCAATAACACTATTACATATCGAAAATCAGAGACTTCCGCACTGTATCTCTCTTAAACATTGATCAGATGATCGAAGATAATAAGTGTAGTCTTAAACCAAATCATATAATCTTTGTCACGTGAACTTCTTTCTTATCCTTTCGGCTCGCTCCGTCTTCAAAGTCATGTAAATCAACGTAGCTTTCACGTAGAATCTTCCTAGCATCGAACATTAATTAGCAGATATGGTAACTTGCCTGTTTTGTTGTTAGCAAAATCTGATACCCAAACTTAACGGGATATTCCCTTGAATATTTTATCTGCAGAATGTCGCTTCCCTGTCGTGGTTTAGAAAAACATTGTCTTAAACTGATTTTGAGCTTGGCACAGAAATGAAGGTAACAGCTATGTTTATAAGCCGTTGTGGTCCACCTTGCTATAATGTCACGTAGACATGTGTAGAAAATAAATTTCACCTTATACGTATGTTGATTCGAGACAGACATTACAATTAATTAGTAAAGAAAATGATTTAAAATAGTCTGATAAAAATTCAAGGAAATCACCTTCTCCCACTTTAAGTCCCCACCACTTGCACAAAATTAATAGACATAAAATCGGTGGTACTTATGATTGTCCTTTTTGCTTCACGGAATAGTAACTGTTGCGTAAATGTCAAAAGTCCCTCTTGACGGGACAATGTTCTAATACCATGACAAGAGTTTGTATAAATGACATTTATTACCGATCTTGGACTAGATACGGCAGTCTAACAATAGAAATGATTAAACATCTGACCTGTGCCCCCAAGTCTCCACTTCAGATTTGAGTTATGATGTATTGCAAAGCATACATCTAGTAACAGTATAACTTACTTATTCATGGGCCTCTGACATCTTAACGAGCAATAAATTATCACTGTGTCGACCCGTCTCAGAATAGTACAAGCGAATTATATCTCCTTCAACACGTGTAACCATTTCTCGCGCACTTTAGACAATATTGATATTCCTGATGCAAAGACGAGTTGTATCTTAATGACTTCATCGGCCTTACGGGGCAGAAACAGTTTTTATGCACAAATTTAATGTTGCATAACCTGCTAAATATAAAAATTCATTTAAACAAAATACATGAGTGAGGTCAAAAAAGGACCGTATTTTTGGATAGGTATTATAAAACAACACATAAGAATATCATTCACTTGATCTGACAAGTCAATGGAAATTCAAAGAATAAAAAGTTGATGCACCCACCCACCCTAATTTATACATGAATTGTTCATGTCCGAAGGACATTTTTGAGAACACGTGGTGCTCACAGTGCAAACACAAGTCATTGCCCTGGATGATAATTTTTGAGAAACAACATGTACTTAATAGTTTGGCACTATTGAAAATGGTTGTCATCCAATTAGTGTTTGAGATATTCTACATGCCTTGAACCAGCGTGTCTATAGCTATAAGTAGCTAGCTCTGCTTCCTAGCCGACTATTGGTATTTCACTGGCTACATTCTGTGCAGTGACTACATGAGCTGTATACATGCGTAACATCAGTTTCAAGAACAACAAAATCCGGAAAGACCAAATTAACAAATATGCCTATATCTACACAGTAAAAGCGCAAAAAGTCACACCATACCCTTAAAAATTTGACAGGGGCCAATATGCGAAACTGTCCCTTGCCACCTTACCATATGGGGAACTTGTTTGTAAACTGAGTAGATCATAAATTGCCGCCTACAGTGTGTACAAGTGTTGAAGTTGCAACACGATTTTCATTATATTTAAGTTTTATAAATTTATAGCCATGATTCTGCTGTCATGCAGTTACACATACATACATACATATCACTCGAAAACGGAAACCAGAATATGTACATGTAGCTAGGTTGATCAATTTAAAATTTCTTGTTTCCGAGATACTAACCGCTCCGAGTTTTAGGACGTAGACGTGTTGCAGTTAATGTTTATATTGATTGTTGTTAGAGAATACTCATGATGGAGCTCCTGCCAGTTTGTTTTGAACTATGATTGTACGATACGAAATAATAAGGTAATCCCCGTCATTTTTCTGCAATGGACAGCACAATCACGCACGTAGCAGTTTGATTATGAGATACTCCCATCGCCGTTCTACGCTGGAAAACTCGTACCTTTACAGGTAGTAATGCGAGAAGAGAATATAGTACTTGCATTTCTCACCCAGGCAGAGTGTGCATATACTGAAGTTAGAGAAAGAGCTCTATCGCTTTTCCAACGTTTTTGTCGTCGATGGCGTCTACGCCGTCATTGTTTTGCTTCTGCATAAAGAGTAGCTCTAATTCTTGTACAATACCTCAGACCAAAACTGAAGGGCGCACTTGTATTGAAGAGTGCAAGCATATTTAGAGTTTCCAAAACGAGACAAAATGGCTTATTCTTTTTGCAGCCTAATAACCGGCCTATCGATAACTATTATTCAATTGCTGTTTATGAGTCATTCCATGTAACCATGTCCAATTATACTACGTCTACAAAACAGTCAATACACAGTTACCTGTCTTTGTTTGATCATGTCTTCGCTCTCTGTTCTCGGGTTTGTTGTTGGTCTTGAACGACACATTATACTGACATTATCATGCAAAGGCAATGGTGTCATATGCCTTTCCCAAGGACACACTGAGGCAGCCTACATAGGCTAGCCTTGGTTGGTATCGAACTCGGACCCATGACCCTTGGATTACTAGCCGACTTAGTGAGTTATCTCGGCTTCCTAAGACCTGCACATTTTGCCGAAAGAACATTTACAAATTGATCATGCTATAATCTTTTTCAAGTTTTCGTAAGTTTAGGAAATTTTTCAGCAGACATCTTGTTGTGTTGCTGCAGTATATCTGCAAAAATTTATACATGAAAATCCTTAATTGTAAAATGTATTGAAATTGATAGGCCAATTTTTGAGACGGTTTGTAATTTTGTTCGATTTGCTGAAAACCATTTAAACACAATTATCGTGGTAATGAGCTTGACGACACTATCCAAAGCAGACAAGATTAGTATGTTTGTACGCCACAGTGATATTTTAAGCTTGTGCACAGTGAAATGTTAAGCTTTTACACAGTGATATATTACATTTGTGCACAGTGATATGTTAATATTGTACACAGTGAAATGTTAAGCTTGTATACAGTGAAATGTTAAGCTTTTACTTGATAATGTCGTAAGAAGCAAGACATATTTAAGTTTGGGGGGTTTTTTTTGTTGATGTTGGGGGTGGGTGGGTGGGTAGGTTACAAATATGATTCGCCAAACCATCGTTTTATGTAATAGCTTACAACTAAATGAAGTTATATACACATAAACAAGAGAATATATCAAGATGATTAAGACGCTGAAATGATGTGTAAGAGTAATGATTACATCCATTAAATCATCATTAATCAGCAGTATACATATTGCACACAGCGTAACGACATACTGAATAACTCTTTACGTAGTAGTCAGATGGAATAAATAGAGCCGACTCAGGGGCTAAAAATCTTGTCAACAGTGTAAACAATGATGCATAGTAATGGACACTGAATTTTGAGGTTTACTGTCTTTCATAGTCTGTCTTGTTACCATTTTTTTCTATCCAAGTTATACATATATTTACAATACTGATCCAAGTGATCAGAATATGACGACTTTAGACGACGTCTTTTATTGGGAAGTGGGTGAATTCGTGAATTCCTGTCTAAAAGGGGTTTGGCTAAAGATGTAAACAAAGAACTAGCTTCCCTTTGTTTTAGAATCATGTCCGTGGATTTACCCTTCTACCATCAGAACATGGCTTTATATTTTAGCCCCCTCCCCCCAAAACTCAGAAAAACAACAACAGCAATAATAATAATAATAATAATAATAACAATAACAACAACGACGAGAGCCTTCCAGATACATCACAGATTTGTACCGGCTGGTCGGATGAGAGGAATGGAATCGGATTGGACAAAAGTTGAAATGTGTTCAGAAACAGGAACGGGCAAAGCAACACCAAAATGAATGGAGTGAGAAAAGGTTATTTATAAATTCTTTCTATGTGAATGGCAGAAAGAGTTGTTTTACCACAGTATAAATTTCAGGTCAAAGAAATGTTTTTTTTTTTTTTTTGTTTTTTTTTTTGTTTTTTTTTTTAAGAACTAGATGTACACCATCTAAAAACCTGAAGACTGATGACCGCATTGTATAGGTTTGTGCCAATAAGTTTAATTTTGTCCAAAAAGTATATATGGTATTTATTTGGTAAATGGTGTTACTTGCTCACAGCTATATATACACGTATTTATCATTTATAATATTTCTTGGAGTAGATTTAATACTGATAAAGGCATTAGTTAGGTACAATTAACACACGTAGGATTCCCAATAAATAAAATTAGGTTTCCACTAGTCTCTAATCTTCAAATCATATCCGTTTTGTAAAATATAAAATTATAGTCTTAAAAACGTTTTTAACCTGCCAGATAAAATCCTGAAAACGCATTATTATCAAAAACATAATGGAACTACACAACAGTATCCAGTGAAAAATGAACGGTCGACACTCTAACGCGCTCGCGCGCGTATTGAATATTCAATTAGCCAGTAAGTTGTGTCTTCAAACTGAACATTATTGCAAGATGCATTTGGTTCTGTTATGTGATTAAGAAATTTTGAACTTGAATGTCATCAGAAACTGGAACTCAGTGGATACTCTTTAATTTAGATAATTACATGAAAAAGAATATTTGCAAAATGTAAATTTTTCGAAAGATTAAAGAGATTCCATTTCATAGCATAATAGTGAATATTTAAATTCAAAGACAAATGGAGATTCTAACAACCCAAAATTTTGTCGTATTATATTATTAATAAATAATTATTTTACCCTCATATAAATTTGAATGGCACATTGTAATCATTTATGAGTAATTATTTGAAACTGTAACAAATTCAGTTTCTATTAGAGGTTTTTGTTCAATATTTTGCCATCAGTAAAAACTACGTATTTGATAAAGAACTATCATCAAGTTTATTAACAAAATGTAATGTTGACAATCAGCTCGGTACATTGGCAGAGTGGAATAAAGGTTACAAAATTCCACCAACTGTTATAACTATCCAAACTGCTGACAACGGGCAAAAGGAAGATAAAATTTCACAATTGTGAAGTATTTCATTCATCTGATGACCTACTCAATATAAAATCTGTCTTCCTTCCCTTAATTTCCATAACAGAGCCGAACTCATTGATAAAAAGTAACGTTGTCCTGGTGGAAAAAGTAATGTTGTCCTGATGGAAAAAGTAACGTTGTCCTGATGGAAAAAGTAACGTTGTCCTGATGGAAAAAGTAATGTTGTCCTGATGGAAAAAGTAATGTTGCGTGAATTATTAGTTCATCTCAAGTCGGAAATTTTCTCTGTAAGTCATAATAGTGGCACATGGTTCAAGACATATCTAAAAACCCTGAATATAGTGTGTGTTATGTTTATCACATGTCATTCCATCCCCCAAACCCTGATTGTGGTGTGATATGTTTCTCGCATGTCGTTTCATCCGAAAAACCCTGAGTGTAGTGTGATATATTTATCTCATGCCATTCCATCCACACACAAAAAAATTGAATGCAGTGTAATATGCTTAAAACTTAAAATCCCATCCCCAAAAACCCAAATTTAGTGCGATATGCTTATCACTTGCCATCGCAACCCCAAAAACATGAATTCAGTGTGATATGCTTATCACTTGCCATCCCAACCCCCAAAACCCAAATTTAGTGTAATATGCTTATCACTTGCCATCCCAAACCCAAAATCCTAAATTTAGTGTAATATACTTATAACTTGCCATCCCAACCCTCAACCCCAAATTTAGTGTAATATGCTTATCACTTGCCATCCCAATCCCCAAAACCTGAATTTAGTGTGATATACTTATCACTTGCCATCCCAACCCAGAAAACCTTAATTTAGTGTGATATGCTTATCACTTGCCATCCCAACCCAGAAAACCTGAATTTAGTGTGATATGCTTATCACTTGGGATCCCAACCCTCAAACCCAAATTTAGTGTAATATGCTTATCACTTGCCATCCCAATCCCCAAAACCTGAATTTAGTGTGACATACTTATCACTTGGCATCCCAACCCTCAAACCCAAATTAGTGTAACATGCTTATCACTTGCCATCCCAATCCCAAAAACCTGAATTTAGTGTGATATACTTATCACTTGCCATCCCACCTCAAAACCATGAATTTAGTGTGATATGCTTATCACTTGCCATCCCAACCCAGAAAACCATGAATTTAGTGTGATATGCTTATCACTTGGCATCCCAACTCTCAAACCCAAATTTAGTGTAATATGCTTATCACTTGCCATCCCAAACCCAAAACCCTGAATTTAGTGTGATATACTTATAACTTGCCATCCCAACCCCAAAATCCCAAATTTAGTGTAAAATGCTTTTCACTTGCCATGCCAACCCAGAAAACCTGAATTTAGTGTGATATGCTTATCACTTGGCATCCCAACCCTCAAACCCAAATTTAGTGTAATATGTTTATCACTTGCCATCCCAATCCCAAAACATGAATTTAGTGTGATATGCTAATCGCTTGCCATCCCATCCCCAAAAAACCAAATCTAGTGTGTAATGCTTATCACTTACGATTCCAACCCCAAAACCCTGAATTTTGTGTGATATACTTATCACTTGCCTTCCCAACCCCAACACCCTGAATTTAGTGTCAAATGATTATCACTTGCCATCTCACCCCAAAGCCCTGAAATTAGTGTGTTACGTGTTTCTTAAAACATCAAAAGTAGGGGAGTATTTTCCCTTTGCCAGCTCTAATTCTTTTAACCTAATTTGAAAATACATTTGCATTTGCATCTGTCTCTCTCACTTTCCAACCACTCCTGAGTAAAATTCAAAACAATTCTCTACTTTTGATGATAATGTAGAAGAAGTTTGCTGATTTCACTAAAGATTTCAAAATTGTAAAATAATACTTGGGATTTAAAAATTGTTATAAAAAAACTAGGTGAATTAGTATTTCAAAAAACAAAGTTTTCTGAAATATTTTAGCCAAAATTCATATATCTCGGACGAGGCCCCAATTTTCTATGTCATGTGGTTAGGCTCTCATAAACAGTAACAAGAAGTGAAGACAACAGGCTTTGTAAAATTTAACAAATAATTTATTTCCCTAGAAGAACAAGGTAAAAATGAGAAAAAGAACTTGGGTTTTAAGAATCAAATCCAAAAATAATCCAAGAATAATCATAGAATTAAAACTACGAAGTCCTATTAATCAAATGTTCTAATGAATTTGAGTTCGAGTCCCGACGAAAATCAAAAATGGAAGACAATGAAATATACTGTAGCCAGTATAGTATTTACGTGTCAACAGTTCTTTGTTGTACCATATAAAATAGTATTCCGGTATTTGAATTCCGACTAAAATTCCAATAATGTCTTTGTCCAAGAATTCTGCATGAGCACCTAAATATTCCCAGGGAAATGAATTAATCTCGTAGAATCCATATAATCTGAAGAAACATTGAAGTATTAAACTCCAATTGATCACAACAGAAAAAAAACACGACATTGACGTCGAAGTGTTTAAAAGCCCAACTACTAAATTCTCAATAGAAAAAGGCTATACACTCATTTAAGACGCAAAACAGATTCCTGTATGAGGGTCACGTGATCACTTCCCAGAACCAGACAGAAGCTTTACATCACGGACTCCCATTCAAGCCCCGATTTCACTCTAATAATCACATATTAAGAATGAATTAAAACAAATTTCAAAACCAAGTTGTTTACTTCAACTCTTGCTAATTCCGTACCAAGGTCAGGAACTATGTCATCATTAAGATACAAAGTTCTAATAATAGGTTTTACGAAAGAAAAACAAACAGATCAAACCAATTTCTAAAAAATGTAAAATTCCAGTAAATACAAGTGCATTACTATAACATGTAATGGAATTTTAAAAAATTAAAATTAAAACTAACAAACAAACAATTAAATTAAATCAAATATACATAACAAGTGAATATGCTTATCACTTCCTATCCCACCCCAAAAACCTCGAATGCAGTGTGATATGCGTATCACATGTCATGCCACCCAATAAACCTGAATTTAGTGTAATATGCTTATGACTTGCCATCCCACCCAAGAGACCCGAATGCTGTGTGATATGTTTATCACATGTCATCCTCCACCAAATATTGTATAAGAAGCTAATAATACCAGTAGGTGTGATACTAAGAAGGACCATAATTCTAATCACTCCAAGTTTTGCATGGATTTCTACAATTTGTGGTTATCAATAAACACTTCAGAGCAATCTATAATATGCATTATATAACGATATTATTCATTCTGGAAGTGTGGTGAAAGATTAGAATGAACTATCTAC
The DNA here is from genome assembly GCA_028554795.2 of Sinohyriopsis cumingii. Classification (NCBI taxonomy): domain Eukaryota; kingdom Metazoa; phylum Mollusca; class Bivalvia; order Unionida; family Unionidae; genus Sinohyriopsis; species Sinohyriopsis cumingii. The sequence goes on along the minus strand of CM068833.1, from coordinate 1,253,679 downwards.
TTTGGTTGATTGAATACCAAAAATCTTCCAATAAACACCTGAATTAAAACAGCAAAAAAAAAAAAAAAAAAAAAAAAAAATCTGATACATATGAAGTAGAAATATCATACATGTTTGCTAAATCTTCATCTAACAACATTTATCACAACTTCATTGAAGCTGTAACGTCGACCTCTTATAAAGAGGGGTGGTTAATTGGGTTTGGCTGGCGTTATCCAGAGGATGACCTCCCTCGATATTATAGCCCGGCTGGAGTGAAAGAAGAATGGAATTTCAAGAAAACGGAGGGAGAATACTGAGAAGAAATAAAACAATACGAGCCCCCTTTGACAAGAAAATAACAAATTTAATCAGAACAAGTTAATACCGGCAATTCAAATTCAAGTTAGATTATATAGTAGAATTTAACTGGTGTGTCCAATTTGGATTTATTACATCATCATAACGAGAAGTGAAAAAGCTCACTGTCCACGATCGATTGCAACACCTTCATTCACTTTGACCGTATATCAACGTCTCCAAGTTCATCCTTCCTAAACATTAGGTTCTGCCCCTTCATGAACTTCCTGGTCCCTTTATTCTGACCTCGTCCTTCTTTCTTTCTTTTCCCGTACTCCTGTCTTCGGACTGTCTCGCCCTTCTCTCCGAAAGCTGTTCCTCGTCTCTGTTTCTTTCCTTCCTTCAGGACGTGCGTTCTAGCACTAAACATGCCTTTCCTTTTACACGAAGACCAACTGGACCCTTTCTTGTTTCACGAGGAAAGCACTAATCTTAGACTTCCACGGAGTCGAGACAAATCCTCTTCCAGGAAATTTCCAGACTAAAGAATTTCGACTAGGGTCGTCACTTTAAAGTCAGATTGCTCTAAAGTGTACGTCCTAATTTATTCTACCCAATCGAAGGCGGTGGTCCCTAATCTTACCCAAAGAAATAATTTCTTTCATCAGATTTAGACAGCTCAGAATCTGTGTACGACACTGAGGGACAATTTTCCCTTTCAAAATATGATAAGTGGACATAAGTTACTATCAAGTGGTTAGGGTCGGTAGCTCAGATGTTTACCTTCTAAGTACCATGTTAAGATATCCCGGTCCATTTCACTGGGTCGGAAATATTGTTCCTTTAAGGTTTACACTGACATGGCGGAGATGAACGACGAAAGTTCGAAGTGACCTTTCACAAAGACTTTTCTGGCTTAACTGTGATAAGACTTTAACTGCTGAATGCATTCAGCTTTAAAATTTCTGTAATTCAAAATTCGACACTTCACAGAAGCTAAGATCATTTCCTCTTTTGCACTAAGTTTTCTGCACATCTTACGTTTTCTGAGTATTTCATGTTTTAATATGTTAACTGAATTAATGTACTTGTCCAGTGGCAAAGATTTCTAACTTTTGGCTCAATTATGCTGAGTATGAACTTTATCTGTTGCCACTGTTGAAGTTCTGTGTAGAATAAAACCTTTTTTCACTCTAAAGAACATTCGCATGTTTGACTTTGGTCTGTCATTCAGCATATTTTTCAGTTTGTGTTCTTGTCCCTATAAGATCTCTGACACTGGCCTTGATTTCACTCTCTTTTTATTTACATGTCACGTTGTCCCTAGAGATCTATGACCTTTATCTTGAATTCACTCTCTTTGTATTTACTCTCTCTCTCTCTCTCTCTCTCTCTGTATTTACATGTCTTGCAATAGTCTAAGTAATCATGATCTCCCACTCCTGCTTTCATGCTTGTTTTTATTTTTAAAGAAATTACTAAAACTGACCTCTCTTTTCACACCGTCTACCTTTAGCGATTATCTCCCAAGCCGAGTGTTGGAAAAAGGTTCTAAGGTTCGGGTTTGGCAAAATGTTCAAAGCAAACTCGTGAGGCTTCATATGTTTGCCCTGTTATATAGTCTTCACTAGTTCTATACACATCTTTTTAATCCAAATAGCTATTGTTTTATTGGCTAGTTCAGTTTAAATGAAATAAGCCTGAATGGTGTGTCACATATTTATCTACCAGTGCCGAGATTGCATTGATGAAATGAATATAAAATATTTTGTTCTCCATTTCTTTAAGCGATAGCCACTGTTTCCAGTGTTTAACACCAAAAACTTGACACATGAAAATCTATATCTGTAAAATAAAATTAATCAGTGTGCAACAGCAGTAAACAAACAAAACCAAACATTACCAGTAAACCTGACAGTATGATTAGAATCGTAACATTACCAGTAAACTTGACAGTATGATTAGAATCGTAACATTACCAGTAAACTTGACAGCATGACTAGAATTGTAACATTACCAGTAAACTTGACAATATGATTGGAATCGTAACATTACCAGCAAACTTGACAGTATGATTAGAATCGTAACATTACCAGTAAACTTGACAGTATGATTAGATTCGTAACATTACCAGTACACTTGACAGTATGATTAGAATCGTAACATTACCAGTAAACTTGACAATATGATTAGATTCGTAACATTACCAGTAAACTTGACAATATGATTAGATTCGTAACATTACCAGTAAACTTGACAGTACGATTAGAATCATAACATTACCAGTAAACTTGACAGTATGATTAGAATCGTAACACAGTAAGAATGTGTAGACGGGATGACATAATGAAGGTTACTCTATAAATAGTGATGCCATCTTTCCATTTTATTTATACTATATAACTTTCCACTTAAATTAAAATGATGATCTTCTTCGATATGATATCGACTATGATAGTCAATCCTTCATTGGAGGGCGGCATTCGATATGTTATCAACTATGATAGTCAAGCCTTCATTGGAGGGCTGCATTCGATATGATATCAACTATGATAATCAAGCCTTCATTGAAGGACTGCATTCGATATGATATCATTTATGATAGTCAAGCCTTCATTGGAGGGCGGCATTCGATATGATATCAACTATGATAGTCAAGCCTTCATTGGAGGGATGCATTCGATATGATATCAACTATGATAATCAAGCCTTCATTGGAAGACGGCATTCGATATATCAACTATGATAATCAAGCCTTCATTGGAAAGAGGCATTCGATATGACATCAACTATGATAATCAAGCCTTCACTGGAAGGCGGCATTCGAGGTAAAAAAAAACAACAACAGGAAAACATTAGTTTTCAAAATCTATTGAACTGACTATAAATCCAATAACTATATAAGTGACTATAAATCTAATAACTATTTAACTGACTATAAATTCAATAACTATTCAACCGACTATAAATCAGATATTTAACAGAAAGAAGAAAGGTAGATACCGGGCTATAGCTAAACAAGAAGTTAATTGTACATTTGATACAAAGTAATGTAACCTAACAACAATGCAAACTAAAACACACACACACACACACACACACACGGGGCCCGAGTAGTTTACAGTGCTCTCCGTTACGGATCACTGCTATCTCACCTCTGTCTGCCTGGGTTCGAGTCTCATATTCGGATAATGTGGATATGTGAGAAAGCTTGCTAGTAGCTTCTCTTGAGTCGGTGGTTCTTTCCGGGGTTTTTCCTGACTAACCAGAGTGGCTCTAATACTGGTATCCTCTGCGCCTTTCATGCCCAAATGGACTTTCCATACAAACTCGGCGCCATATTTGCTTGATTGTAAATTGTAAGTATCGGAAGCAGACGACGTAATATTTTCCTTGTATGTACGTACATGCGTAGTCGTGCACACACCCATTCGCTGAAAATGGACTTGTCCAGGAACTGGAAATGACTGGCAAGTAGGGTAGTTACTTACAATGAACACCTCTGTTTGGAATGAAACGCGCAGATGATAACGGTGTTAGGTCCCCACCCACCGACCCCGAGGTGGGTGGACATAATCAGGCTGGAAATTATACAAACAAATTTAGAAAAAGTAGTGAATCTGATACCCTTGTTTACTAAGTAACGTACTCCAGATGTTGCTTGGAATACAATACAGAAACTTCGGCATGTCATAAACCTGTCAAGAAACCATGGTAGGATGACGCCTTTAAGGACACTTTAAAGGATCCGAAACAGGTCCTTGGTTTCAACACCAACCTAATAAATTAAAACTCACTGTATAGGCCGTACATACCAAGCTAAAACTCGGTAAAACTGCCATATTTTTTCAAGCTAATTGCCGATATAAGGGCCATTTTTGCCAATAAAATTCAGTATAAAGGCCGTATATATCAAGCTAAAACTCAGCATAAATGCCATAAATACCTAGCTAACAGCCCGGTGTACCATCTGAGACAGAAAACTTAGGAAACATGGAAATCCCATATCTCTGTGTTGAACTCTCGATGCTCTATTAAATCAACAATGAATAATGTACAGAAAGTCACTTCAATAAAGAAGAAAAAAAGAATTTCACCTGCAGAAATCCCCACTATAGAACCAAATGAACTGCCATGTTATCTCGGCCGAACTAAATTTACTTATTGTCCGATCCGGGATGTAATGACTTTAGGTCTAAGTACCAAACGTTCTACGTTCGGGAACCAAATTTCATTCCTTCCTTTGGCATATAAAAATATAAAAAAGAGAACCTAAAATTGGTTCACGTGGTACTCCAACGGGAATTTCTTTAAAATCAGAGACAGCATCGCACCAACTCTCAACTTGCTATCAACTATCGAGATAGATGAAAACCATAGCAACGTTATATACTGAAATTTTTTATGTATTAAACTCTAATGATTAACAGTGTTAAAAGTTTGACGTAGGTATACGAATACAACTCCAATAACGTTCCCGTCATATATATTGATATCCACGAGTTTACAGAACAGTTCATCAAGAATATCAAAATGCTGTTAAACTGCCATTTTACATACAAAAGGCTACTTCTGACAAGAGTGACGCATTTACAATCATTCATTGGGAGGACATAACAACTTTATTCGTTATTAAAACAGGAACATACGTATAAGGCAGTTTGCCTTCTCTGACACACACACACACACATACATACATACATATATATATATATATATATATATATATATATATATATATATATATATATATATATATATATATATATATATATATATATATATATATATGGATGTGCAAGTCGTTATTTAAAAATAAAATCTAACACTGTCATAATCTTGTCAAGAATGATCATTAGTGACCGGAAATTTCCGTATGTTATGACAGATGTAGAACTTCAAAATCTACAGAATCCTGAAATTAACTATACAGTCGATCTTTGATACTGACCTTTGGCCCTTTAGGCTTACTTAACATGCTAACTATAATGAACTAGTCTTTGACTGGATACCTTAGCTGGTGGGAACCTTTTCCAGGAGAATTGTTTGACTCAGTGTCACAAGTGAGACATTCGCGTTATTTCCTTTTCATTTGGAGATAACGACGTCAAATCATAAAATGTCGTCTGTAGCCGGCGGGCATATTCAGCTCTCCAAATTGACAGACTGGTGCAACTTTAACGACAGACCTGACTAAATTATGTATCCTTTTCAATTGTCAAATCGACCTTCGTAAACGATGACTTGTTCCTTCATTTCAGTTTAAATGTTCATAATTCCACGGTTTCAACTCCAATCGTATGGGAACACAAATTGCTTCACAAATTTGCATTCAGGCTTTATTCTGTTAGACCCATCAGCGAAGACAGATTAAAATAATCATCAATTTCACCGGAAACACCCCGAAAGTCTTATGAAGCATTTCGTATGAAAACCATCAAGGAAATGTACCATCAGACCGTAGACAAATAGTATATGTACACTAGGCAATACCTGAACATCATGCAAGTTAAACCGTGCTTTCGGATTTTTCCTCAAATAGGGGGAGGGGGGATAGACCATTGTGAAATTAATGTAATTATTTTAACTTATATTTATTTTTCTCCGCACTTTGTTGAAAATACATATAATATATAGTATGTTAACAATTTGCAACGATTGATCCTAACCAAATGTAAGGCTGCTTGTGAGTAAAATGTGATATAAAAAGACAAAAAGGACAGCATGCTCCTAACGTTAAACCTTAAATGAACACACAAATGTTCAGCTCGTGCATTGTATAGTTTCTTTAGGTATCATTTTAAGATTTGCTGTATAGAAAGCTATAATACGTTTAAGTCCATCACCTCAACTAGAAATTGAGGGATAGTGTAGAAATATCCTCAGCAAATCTGACCAACATCCCTTGTAAGGAATAGTTTACACTTTCACTTCTCTTTAAAAATTCCATGATCAACTTGATACTTCAAAATCAAAGAAACATATCACACAGTAGCCCAACACGTCTGTCAACTAGGAAGCTAGCACAGAGGTCACAATGTCGCTCAACAATTGTCGCAGGATCAATACCCGACCACGCCAGCCCGGGTCGGTTGTCTCAGTGTGTCTTTGGGAAAAGCTATTAGCTATTTCCTCAGCAAGATATGCAATAATGTGCTCAAAGTTTTCCTTGAAACCAACAAAAAGGAAATTAAATATTCTGTTCAATATTATTCACTGAATAAATGTTACAGTTTTGATAATAGTTCCATTCTTACGATCTTAATGAAAAATTACCAGTTTGTTTTACAGTGAAATCTATATATAAAAACAAACTCAGGTTTGCTAAATTTATAGATAAAGTGAAGTCTTTATGATTCAGACAACTTTCTTAAACGTGTGCCGCACAAAAGCTCAAATTTTGTACTTAAACGAAATGAAAATATGTCTCAAGGCTTCTGTCCTATTTGGCCATTATATCTTGTATTTGGGCATTAGGGCTTAAAGTAAGCACAGCAGAAGGTACACATGATAATTCATTCTAACTGAGGAGCACCTTGACGGTACAAATATTTAATAGACTGCCACTAGAACAACCAGCTATTTATGTTGATGAAATAATTTTACATAAATGTAATTACAATAAAGTAATATAGGTACTGATATCAATCAGAAGGAATTACAACCAATAGTTTATGATGTGCTTATCTGAAGACATCTGGTTCAAATACATGTTATAATGAACAAACTGGGAGAAATTATTCTGAACTTGGAAAATAGCCATAATTTACGTCCCTTTTACTAAGAAACGAACAAATCATCATACTATCGCCCCACTCTCTCTCTCTCTCTCTCTCTCTCTCTCTCTCTCTCTCTCTCTCACACACACACACACACACACACATTAACGATACGAGCACTTGAACGCTATGCGATCTAAAATAAAAAAAGCTACCCAGCTCAATGTCTTTGTAAATTGTGCAAACCCATTTTATTCATACTGTCAGAGATTCCAATAGTTTCACAATATCAAGTACAGAATTTTAGAACATTTTGGGAAAAAACAACAACAACAACAACAACAACAAAAAAACGCAAGAAACACCAGGCAAATGCAACAAGAAACCAGCGATGTGAAGCAACCAGGACCGTTCCCGAGCTCTCCTTCCCACTGATGACAGCCAACCATTCAAATGTAAGAGACCTTTATGGACCCACAGACTGAGGCCAAACTATGAGGGTTCCTTGAACCCATAAAAACCTGGGAGAGGTGGTACTATTCCCCTCCCCAGGAACAACTAGCAGGCTGCGGTGCAGTCAGAAAAATGTGGCACATGCACAATTGTGCGCACGCCACTATAATTAAACTCAACAACAAAGTACAGAATGATAAGGTCATGTGTATACCATGTTGTAAACTGGACAGATCTGGTTATTCGCCGGCATTCGGCAAGTTTGCAGGCATAAAAGTGGATAGTCAATTATTCACAAACACCGATACGAATTTCCAGCACTTGAAATGTCAAGAATAACGTGCATTTGATTTGGTTTGTTGCATTATGATACAGCAACACTGAATGGCTATTTAATGTCAATGCAGCTGGAGTCAAGGCCCTTGCCCAAATGAACATTACGGTAACATGCAGGACTGATCCGATGGTATGATTCAAACCGCAATCTAATCGATCGCGAATCCAGCACGCTAACCACTGAGCCAGCTCTGTTCACATCTCTGTAAGTTGCCTCTTACTAGATGCATTGGGCCTATTACATTCCAATGCCAATTTTGTGTTTTCGCGCAGAATTCCACAGAATCTTCTCACGATCATATTTGAAGCTTGATGCATTTACGTTTAAAAGAGTGCTGTGGTGTAGAAATGTTTTGACGTGAAATAAAAGGTCGCAAAGAGAGTGAGTTTAAGAAGAGGAAATACTTGTCCCAGAATACAGGATGGTTTGAATACACATTATAAGCGGAAGAAAATATTTCCTAAGTTTGACTTTTAAGGTCATGTATTTGAGTATGAAAACTGTAACAATGCCTCCTCAAAGGATTGGCCCATGTGTCCTGTGCGTCCCGGAAGTGTTGATGCGATATGATCCAAGACACCTCAGCCGTTTTTGTTTCCTTTTATCTTCTCTCTATCCTTTGAACTTTACCTCTGTAGTTATAACTTAAATTTGTATGACAAGACATAAGTTTTCAAAAACGTTTGTGAAACGTTCGATCTGTATTGCCACACTGGACATGCGCTAAACTATATTGCTGGATTTTAATGAGGTCGTATATTCTGAAACTTTCAAGACTGATAAAACTGTCAGAAATTATGAACAAAACTATCTCAGCGACTTTTTCAAAAGGGTATTGTATCATTATAAGCATAATAAATTCGCGTAAAATTTATATATTTCCGTGACACACACAAGAGGAGAAAATTAAGAGGCAGGGGTGGGTGATTTTTCATATTTTGGCCCTATTAGAGGCCATCATAAACCAATTTTTTTTTTACCAAAAATACCAAATATGTACATAAAATCCCTCCCCTACCGAAATACTGATAAATATTTACTGCTCCCAAAAGTACCAAGCAAGAGCATACCTCCAAAAATACCATAACGAATTTTCAGTATGAATTTATGAAAAATATGCGAAGGGATTATGAAAAACATTTCTTTGGTCAGGATAATATTATTACACTGAAATATGTTACTGCAGGTCATACCACTGCATGACCGTTTGTGTGTGCGATTTCGATTTTAACTTAGCTTTAAAAATTTTCCAGTCATATCGCTACGATGTCTGCAGTGTGGCAGTTTATAGTGATGTCTTCTAGCACTGGGGAATCATGCCACAGACGTGTAGCATGATGTCCCACCCAGTCACATAATCCTGACAAAAGGCTTGCTAAAGTGGGTATGTGAGAAAGCTTGCCAATAGCTTGTCGAGGGTCGGTGGTTCTTTCCGGGGATTTCCCGGGTTCTTCCTCCACCATTAATACTGGCCGCCATATATAGCCTATCGTGTGCTGAAAGATGGCGTTAAACCCAACAACAACAACAACAACTGACAACAGGCCGACCAGTCCTAGCCATAACATGTTAATGCTGAGCGCCTAGAGAGGTAGCTGTTAGCACCATTTTTAGAAGTCTTTGCTATGACTCGGACGAGATTCGAGTCCACGACCTACCGCATCCGAGGCGGACGCTCTAACCACTTGGCCATTGGAGTGGTCGCGTGACAGTTTGTTTAGTATTTGAGATGAAACCTATAATTTATTTTACTTGGCAGATTTATTGTTTTATATACTGAACTTGACATCAAAGGCATATGTTTTGAAATGGGTAACCCTAAAAAAAAGTTTCCATGGCTTACCCCTCCTCCATCCACTATCAAGATGGTTATCCGACGTAATAAAATAACATCTATTATTAAACAACTACAAAATAAAAAGATTCAAAATTTTTTCTTCAACATAACACATTACAAAATTGCAGTTATCTAGCACGAATTAGCCCGCCCAGGGTAACAATACAAGGTCTGGCTGCTTCTATTGCCCCAGTGTAGTCGTATAAACACTATTTTTGTATACATCCCAGTATCAGAGATGGTCTGGAAATAATAACGTGCCAAACGATAGATATTTTGTTTGATTAATTTTGGAATTACTCCATTATGAACTCATAATAAAAGCCCATAGGGTTGGTTATCATATGTGCGATTTTTAAAAAAAATTATTAACGTAGCTTTATCAGTTTTATTCTTATTGCCACGATGTCTGCAGTGTGGCAGTTTATAGTGATGACTAACACTGGGGCACCAGTCAAATTATCCTGACACCAGACCAACCAGTCCTAACACTAACATCGTAAGGCAAAGCGCCAAGCAAGGCAGCTGCTAGTACCATTTTATAAGGTTGTACTAAATTGAGACTGATCAATTTCCTTATTAGTTCTTAAGTGTCCCTTCCAAAAACAATATGTTTCATGAGTGTTTAGGAGTCATGACCAGATAGGTATCGATTTCAGAAGAATATACGGATCTCAATGAATGAACAGGAAGTCTTTGGTAATTCAGAAGGACTCCAAAACGTGCGATCATGTATGTAAATATCAACAGTCTTGAAGGATCGGAAATAATGCAGTCCATGCTTATTGGTGGGTTTGAATGGGTCAGTCATGAGAGCGTAAACATAAATGAATATTAAAAAGTAACAAGACACCGGGTACTTGTACGAGGCTGATCTGGAGTATCCAGACAATCTTCACAACAACCACAATGAATATCCGCAAGCCCCGGATCGTGGTCTGTACCGATTGGTTGTCCCCATATCAGTACAAGTATACGAAATGCATCATACTGGTTCTAAACCTGTAAACCTATGAATAAAGAAAAATATGTGGTCTACGTGCGTAATATTCAGCTGCAGCTGGAGATGCGTATATGCAAAGTCCACTAAGTGTTACATTTCTTAAGTGCACATGAACGGCGTCCTACGAACAAACAATAACAGACATGAGTTCCGCAGTAACTAACGAGTTGAGAAAGACTTTTTCAAACTAATAAACAAAGATGTTTGTTTTTCAAAACAGTTGAGAATCTACACAAATGTATCCGCGTTGACCTTCTCAGGTTCTCTGAGCAAGACAAATTTCTCAGGGTTTTTCCAAGAAGAAGATATTTGATGGCTGATTCATTTCCGCACATAGTAAAAATACCAAACTGAAGCTAACGAAGCCTATTTAAGTTGGCGCGTCTGTCCAAATTACTAATGTACGACTTTTATTATGATAAGATCAACTGCGGCACGCTGACAACATTAAGATGTTATAAACGGACACAGACTTGTTGTTGATACACATCACAAATGAGTGACATGTATGGAGAAATAAAAGACTCACCTGGTGAACTTTCGTTGGAAATCCTCACATCAAACAATCTACGAGAAACCTTTCTTTGTTCGGGCAGGTAAATTTTCCAGAGTACTTGTTTGGCTAAGCATGCTCGAGCAACACATTGGATGACATTTACTGCTCTAGCTAACTTTTCAATGGCAGCTTCATCTTTTCAATAATCGCGCGGACTGTAATATATCCCAAACAGTTTCACGTTTGTTATATTGAGGCTTTAAATCCAATGAGAAATTAAGATTTCATACTTCTTTTGATGATCCATCTGGCAATTCTTTCTCCGAGTGTAGGATTAACTGTATTAAAGTCATGGATAAAATCTATATCGGCACTTTGACGCATGCGGATACCATTTGATGCTTTGTACATGAGATCATGTCGGTAACAAGCAGATTCTTCAGGATTTAGTTGATTGTTAGAGTCTAGTCGTATATCCAGTCGTATCTAAGGCCTGCAATAATTATAATGAGGGATATGGTTTTCACCAGGATATTTATTCTATCGTGTTCTGGTAGCATTGTTAACACAGCATCGACAGCGCCTTATGTTAACTTTGTTTGACGGGTTCCCTCTTGGAATGGAATACATGCGCGTATGATATTGTCACGTTTGCCTGCCCGCGATTACGTAACTCAGGAACAAAGGAATGGGTTAGCGCCATGAGTATGTCGACCCTGCACTGCCGTTGCGATTCGTGTTTGTACAAGAGTTCTCTTCGTTAGGTGTCAAAACTAACATGTAGACGTTAGAAGCTTTGTTCTAGAACAAAGGACCCTCGATGCTGTTGTAAATCTCCCCGCGTTGACAGATGGCCTGTGGCTCGTCTGTTAGGTTGGACCGACTGGGGTAGAATTGATATCCAATCAGAATTGAGGAAGGGTGGGGCCATCAATTCGAACCAGAATTTAACAGTCATTTGGGCTGGGAACGAGTTAGTCATTGTGAAGCATCGTGCTGAAAAGTTGTAGCAATCACTCCGGGAGCCACTCGTGATTTGGCGGGAAAAACCTTGGTACATTCAAGGACAGAAAGCTTCGTAAAGGTCAGTGAGTTATTTGCTCGATTGCTGCAGAATGTTACGGCATTGTAATTGTAATTATGTGCAGTATGTATATTTACTTACTAGAATCGTTAGTACGTAGAATTACCTTTGTATTGTTTAATTTACATGCGTTCTTGAGAAATGAGCTATGATTATGTAGATTGCTCGCTTGTCAGAATTAATATTGTAATTCGCTATTTAGTTACTTCGTGGTAAACTAGTGTATTTATTTATGTGATATTCTAGATTTTGCAATTGTTGAATTAAATTGTAACTTTGGAAATGGTTGCAGTGTGTAAATTTAAATAATATGGATATTTGAATATTTGTGTACACTTGTGGGAGTGTAATGTACAGAAATGCGTCGGATTGTTATGATATTGTTGAGAATAATGAGATTAAGAATATATATATATATATATATATATATATATATATATATATATATATATGACGCAATTTAGTGATGTCTGTATGTTAAGTAGGTTACCGCTCTTTATTGCAACGTTGTTTTCTATAAGAACGTGTGTGGTTTTCGATGTGCACGAATGCGTGACCAAAGATGTAGATAGCCTTTATCTGATGATTGATTGATTGTTGATGTAGTGTGAGGCGAGATGGCTAACACAAATGCTAATGTCCTTGTGATTTTCGTAGGAAGCTTTTGGGGACAGAACTACCGGGTAGTCAAGTCCCGAGTCTCAGAGAGAGACAGGATAGAACAAGGCAGTAGGCCGAGAACAAGCCTAGTTGCTGGAGAAAGAGAGAGAGCAGGAGGAGGAGAAAAGGAGACAAAAGGGGAAGAGGATAGGAAGAATCGGAGTACGGAGAACGCCGGAAGGAGGAGAGGAATTGGCGGAGTTAACACTGATCAGTAGAAACCAAGTACAGGGGAAAGCGATCTCACACTATAATCACGTGATGAAATAGGTTGTTACATGGTCGAGAGGAAGAAGATTTGTTGAGAAATTAATATCGTTTAATTTGTATTAAATTGTTATTCTTTGAATTTCACCTTTATGTTCTTAATAATTTAATTGTCGGTATTGCTGACTGGGGGCTCGGAGCTTTACCTCTCTCTATCACTAATTTCACTTCCTACAAAAACGAGCCAGGGTGGGAATTCCACAGTAATTCAAATAAATATTGGGAGCATACCACCCCAACGCATAACAGTGGGTCACATAGAACTTCACAAATATCACGGGGAAGGCTTTGACCATGAGAGCTTAGAAAACTCTAAAACTTCTATTATCATACTACTTATCCAGTGTGAACATAGACCTTCTCTTAAGTTTCTTTAATAGGTGTGGATTTTACGTCATGGCTGTGACTGCACGAAAACTGTAAATTAGTGTCTGAAATAAATCGGCGCTGTCAACGTACGGGCGACCATGCGGAAAAAGTACCGGTAGCTGTGAATATCAGTACTAAATAATAATGTTGGTGTTTTATGGCAAGCACAAAAGGAAGCATGTCGTATTATAAGAAATGACTTCTGTTAACTCTTTCAAGTTGACAGACAGTTTGTAAGTCACATCCGGTCTAAATGAAAAGGCTTGTCCAGAACGAAGCAGCGTCCTTTGAGCGTTGAAAAACATAGCTTTCATTAAAATCATGAATGGACATGTATTTTCTCATGCGAGAAGCACATTGAGAATTTAAGGATGCATTTAATTTACATCTGTTCATCGAAAATTATGTTTTACGACAACAATATAATACGGAAAAAAGTGTTCCTATTGATGCACTGAACACCTACACAAAATCCCATAACACTTTTATTAAGAATTCGACTTCTCGAGAGACAGACTATTTAATTTTCGGGAGGTAGGTATGGGGATGGTTGGGGAATCCTTTGTATTTTTCTGCCATATCCAGTTCGCAAATACAACTTGAAAAACAATAGTACTGGTCTAAATTATAGAAACAAAAGACAAAGACCTATTTATTCAAATTATAGTAGTTGAAAATAAATACTCATGAGGTACAAGAAAAAAAATCATGGTTAAAAAGAACCCCCCCCCCCCCCGAAAATTACATCGTCGTTCCTTTAGTAGCACCTGAATGCGAGAAATGCTAATGGTAACTGTGAACTGAAACCACTTTACGATGGAGAATGTTTACAGTAGTATCGATCCTTTTTACAGCATTGGGACACATTGAATAGTGACCAGAACAGTGTACTTGTGATAAGAAGTATTTTATCACACTAAGGCTACTTCGTTGCTTATTTCTGTTTTACGTGGGCGTGCAGGTAGGTTTTTCTGTGATCTAAAATAAAACACACACAAGATAACTTTCTTGATTTTCCGGAATTGTGATGCGTGTATCGTATATATTTTGTACATTAGAATTAAAAAAGAAAGATCACAATCAATCAAACGCTTGCCAATCGGATATGGTGGTTCCATCACGACTGTGTGTAATATTTTACACTGAACATGTTCAATTGGGAAGATGACTGGAAAAGGGGAGGTCCGTCGTGTTGTTTTACAAGAGGATAACAAATACATCTTGCCAGGAAAGTACGACTGCGAAAAAGTAGTAAATGCAATAAGCGCAGCGATATTTCATATATTTCCCAACCTCTCTACTATGAGTACAATGTATATGGCCTTCCCTGGTTTATTTTACATACTTCCCAACCTCTCTGATATGAGTACAAGTTATATGGCCTTCCCTGGTTTATTTCACATATTTCCCAACCTCTCAACTATGAGTGCAAGGTATATGACCTTCCTTGATTTATTCAGAGAAAAATTTCTTGATAATCCAAATGACAAATCAGACTTTACTCAAAAGTACATAAACCCAGGCAAATAAAACCAAATACCGCGTTTGCAAATAGATTAAACAGGCATGTTCAAAATTTTATACCAAATTTTGATGTACCCAGTTTTTAAATTTCAAAGAATGGGTTTATTTGATAGCAATATTGAAAATGTTACCTCAAGAATATTCTAACAAATTTAAATGAGATATATTCTTCCATGCAACCAGCATGGTTTTTCTCTGATGGTAAGTCCGGAGATGTAAAGTTTTTGAAGTGTCAAGTAAGGACAATTGATATTACTGATCGCTATAAAGGTCATGAATATGTTCTTGCTTCAAGATAAGAGTTTCAAGTTGTTTCTTTGAATGAAAAACATCTGCAACTTGACCGAACGGATGGCTACCATTATAATAGTGGAATTGTCCCTCCCTTTTAAATGCAAGTTGTATTCATTTCACCTGGGTGGGCCTAATACCAAATTTCTGGTCTGTTTGGAAATCTAGTGAACCCGACATGACAAAAACTACCCAAGCCATTCGAGAAATCGAGAAAAACATTCCAGAGTATCACACTCTTGCTATGCGCAAAAAGTTTCAAGTCAGGTGTGGATCAGTTAAGTTGCAACTTTCTGTCTTCCATGCTATTTATCATATTTTCACGTCATATTCCTCATCTATGTATGATGCATTATAACAAATTCAATATGTTGCTTGAAAATCCATCTCTTGATATTGTTTTTGATAGACGTCAAAATAATGAAGGTAAACCTCATAAATCTGAGGAGTTTGGGGAATCTGTAGATCAGTTTCTCAATGAACATGAAGCTCGGGCTGTGGACGACAGGAGATGTTGAAAAAAGTAAGTCATAGCAGCATAGCTGTTTCTGTACCTGATTTTTAATTAATCAGGTAAAAGATCGAGTTGTTCCTGACATTTTGGTTCCTTCACAGCAGTGGGTATATGCTCAGTTTGCCCCTAGGAATATGCACTTTCATTCAGCAATATAATACACTGACAGGTTAAACTTGACATTGAAAGTTCAGACACGTCAGTACAATATTGATCATCAAACTTACTCTATCTCGTCTACTCATTGGTGCAGTGCCGGATTACCAAATAGGCAGAGTATGCATCGGCCTAAGGGCCCCGCAACAACGGATCAAAGTAATATTGATATAACGTATTAGAAGATAATTTGCGAGGTGGCCCCACGATTTCGAATGCTTAAGGGCCATAGAGCCTCCACATGGTTTAATCCGGCACTGCATTTGTGACACTCCAGACAACATTACTGGTTTATATTACCGAGGTAATGTATACACTACACTTAAGGACACTTAATTTTTCAGCCATCTTTCCCGTCCAGGCATGATGCAGAGATTCGAAGTCTTTTGGGAATAACCGGGTTCCTAAAACGGCCAGTCAGTGTCCTATACTCATAAGGTGATTAGTTATGCGTGTGGTTCTCCGGAATATGAAACTGTTTAATAGTAAAGAAGAGAAGTTTTCATGTGTTCATCCAGTATGTTGTATATGCGGACTGAAGGACTATTCATTAAAAATAAGAAACAAGAGTAAAGTCGGGGGCGGGGGGAGCTGTTAAAGTGAACTTGAATGCTACCATTATGTGTCATTAATTACCAAATATTTAAGCCTGTTTTCTTTTTATGAAGAAAGACACTGTTAAATACCAACGTATTTTTAAAAGGTTCTTTGGATTTAATTTATTTTTGTATCTGTTAAATTTCTTGTGTGTGTTGCTGGTACCTTTTAAACTTTTGGCTAAAAAGAAAACTAAAAACAGACACAGCCTTACACTCAATTCAGACTGAATTTCTGCGATTATTCTCTATAACTGCTCAGTTGCAGAATTTAAAAATGTTACGTAAGACGTATAAGGAATATGACTGGACTTTTTTGTTCTTGCCGAGATAGAGCACAGGGCTGAAGTCACAAGGTAGTACGCAGCAGACGCTATAATTTACCGATAACGTCACAATGAAGCTCATATGAACCGCCTTGGATAGCCCGGTTGTTTTATACGTCGTTTAATCAACATCATTCTCAAGAGTTTTCTTTGCCATAGCCCTGGTAACTGCACAAGCTAGGAATAAATCAGGGAATTCTTTTTCAAATGGATCGACTTTCTGATCCAAACAAGGCTTGTCGGTTATAAGTGGATTAACCACAACCTTGTCTCCAGCTAAGTTGTTGCCTAGTAATAAATGAGTACCCTAAACGGGTAAATCATACCCGACTGTCACGGGTCCTGAGACTAAGTCTGATGACAAATTTACACAATGGAGAGGAACATTAACAAAGCCGCGCTCTACTCCCTGAATAACAACATTGCCATTAGAAGAAGACTTCTCAGAAAAAGACAAAATACTTGGCAATAAAAGATTCTGAGAAGTTCCTGTGTCCCTTAAAATATTAATAAGGATAGGATTGGCCAAATCATCAACGAGTGATATAGAACCCATCGATATGAATGGTTCATAAATCTCCATAATAAAAACAGACTAGGGTTTATCACACCCAACAAATGTATTGCTTCCAATACATGACTGTGACCTTGACCTCTTATAAATAAGAGCATTTGGGATATGTTTATCTTGATTCTGATGCCTATTTTCCAATTTGTAGCAATCAAAAATAACGTGTCCTTTTTTCTTGCAATAGGTATACGTAGGAAGAGACGAGGATCTTTGGTCAAGCTTATCTAAAGCTTGATTTTTAGAAGTCTGAGTTTTAGAAGGGCTAGCATTAGGCTGAAATACTTTTCTGCCAGAAGACTGTTGAGTAGAAATCTTATTTGAGAAAGGCAATATGCAGCATTTTCCAAGGGTTCAATTTAATGCTCGTCAAGATAAGTCTTAATGTCACTATGGACACAGTTCTTGAACTCTTCAACTAATACAAGTTGTCTGAGATGTTCATAATTTTGTTCAACTTTCTTGGCTAAGCATCATCTATCAAATAACTGCTCTATTTCTCGAGCAATTTCGACATGAGTTTGTCCAGGTTCTTTTTTTTATAGTTTCTGAATTTTTGCCGATAAGCTTCAGGGACTACTCATAACCCTTTAAGATGCATTCCTTAACCGTATCATAGTCACCACTCCGTTGAACTGACGGTGAACGGTAAATATCACTAGCTTTACCAATAAGTACACATCGCAATAAATGAGTCCAATGCTCCCTTGGCCATTTCAAATTTCAGGAACTTTTTCAAAATAAGGAAAATATTTGTCTACTTCTTTTTCTCTAAAAGGGGCACTAACCTAATAGTCTTTGCAACATCGAAACTTAAATTTGTATTTAAAGTGGGAATATGCTTTTCACTTGCCACCTCCATTTCTTTTATTCTGAATTGATATTCCCTCTCTTCCTTCTCTCTTTTGCATTTGCATTTGTTCTTTTTGTAATTGCATTTGTCTTTCTTTCTCTCTTTCTTCAGCTTGTAAATGCAATTGTTTTTCTTTCTCTCTTTCCTGTTTCTTTCTCCTCTTTCTCATATCGTAACCGCGTTTGTCTTTCTTTCTCTTCTTCTTCCGCTTGTATATTCATTTGTTCTTTAGTTTTGTAATACCATTTCTTCTTTATCTATTTTAATAACACTTGTTCTCTCTCTCTTTCCAATTGCAACTGCATTTGTTTTTCTTCTTTATCTTTCTGAAGTTCCAGCTTCCTCAACTCCAATTCCATCTTGTATTTTAATTCTAATTCTTTTACTTTTATATCAGAGTCTGATACAGACTTACTGATCGAAACCAAAGCATTTGTATCCAAAACATTCTTTTCTACCAAGTACTGGACCACAATATTTTGTATTTCTTGCTTCGTTAAGGAGGCCTATACCTCAGAAAGATCCTATTTTCTGGCAAGTTGAATTAATTCACATTTTTTTGGGAAAAGGTGTAATTGGTCCTGGGAAGGACTTGAAAGAAAGATTTCCACTTTTGATGACATTTAAGATTTCACAACAATTTTCAAAAAGATGGGGAATTCAAATTTAGAAGAAAAAAAGTTTTCTGAAATATTTTAGCCAAAATTCATAAATCTGAGGACGAGGCTCCCCAATTCTTATGTTACATGTTTACTCTCTAATAAACAGTAACAAAAGAAAGAGTGAAAACAAGCTTTGACAAATTTAACAAATAATTTATTTCCCTGGAAAAACACTGTAAAAGTGAAAAAATAAGAACTTACGGTTTTAAGAATCAAATCCAAAATAGTCCAAGAATAATTTACGAATTAAATTTTAGAAGCCCTAGCAATGAAATGTTTTAATTAATTCAAGCTCGGGTCCCGATGAAACATCCAAAATGGAATGCGATGACGTATACTGTAGTCAGTATAGAGCTGATGTGTACAGTCCTTTGTGAACTACAGAAAACAATATTCCGGTGTTTAAATTCCGAATAAAGTTTAAATAAATGTCTTTGTCCAAGAATTCTGTATGAGCACTCAAATATTTCCAGGAAAAAGAATTATCCTTTAGAATCCAAACTGCCACAAAAGATACTTTCCAGTGTAAAGAAAAAAGCCCAGCTGAGAACTATCTCTGTAGACATCGGTATAAAACCTGACTACTGCGCAATTTCGGAAAACCTAGACTTGCGAAATAGAGGCTGTTTACATATAAAAAAGATCAGGCAATCCAAGTATGACCTTGATAAAACCTAATCATTTTATTATAGAATATAACTAAAATAAATAGTTGTTTACTTGTCTCTGTGATTTAAGAATCAAGCTCGGTAACTAAGTCAGCTTTGGGTGTTTACAACTGAAGAGTCAACGTCAAACTATTTTCTGAAAAAAAATATCGAGTTCCTAGTAAACCAAACTATATTATTTTGACATGTGATGAAATTAAAACTATAAAGATTTAAAAACTTACAAACAATTAAATTAAATCAAATATAAATTAAATAAAATATACGTAATACTGAAATGTCGTGAAATGTTAACCACGGTTTTATCTTTCGTTATGAGTATATATTGTTCGTGTCTAGCTGAATGTTGGTCGACCAAAATAAAGTACCATTTACCGAGTCTATTTCTGAGAGTCAAAGTTATTCGACTCTCATCGGAAAGAGACGAGGATGTTCCACGTGCCCATTAATGCAATCACATACACCAAAGGGAATATACTCGCCCCTGGTGCGAGGTGAATAACTTCGACTCTCTGAAACAGTCCTTTAGGTAATCAAAGTGATTCTTTGCAAATTCATAAAATATCTGGTATGGTTTGATATGCTATAAAAACTACCTCCAAACGAAATAACGGTTTTGAAAATAACATATGACAACGCTTCATCAATCAATAAACGAAAACTTCGAATCTATAAAGAGAACTTTGAATTTGTAATGATGTTCCTTTTATTTGTTAATAAAACTTTATGGCAGCATTAAGTTTCCATTGGTTAATAAAACTTTATGGCAGCATTATGTTTCCATTGGTTAATAAAACTTTATGGCAGCATTAAGTTTCCATTGGTTCAAACTATTGATTACGTTCCTGTTAGTTACGACACGTCATCAAATTGTGACTTCAGTAAGGTTATTATAAAATAGATCCATGGACTTGATGGTAGCTGAAACTGGTCACTATTAAATACGGAAGTCTGTATATAGCATGCGACCGAAAAGGCTGAACACGATCCGACTGAGGTATACACGGGCAATGGTGTAACGCCAATGACAGCTAAGACAACGTCACTGCCACACAAGCTAAGATCTGAAAGAAACTTGCAGAAGGTCTTTTTCGGATTTAACCTTGCATTCAAAAGAATTTGCCAAAGGTAAAGGATAAATCAAAATGTAAGCCAGCAGATCTAGTGCTATCTAGATCGTTCTTTCGTTAAAATATGAATCTCTAAAATAACGCATTTGACGTTTCATAACGTGGCTGACCATGGTGTCAATTGTTTTAGAATGTGTTTGACCCAGTAGTTGTTTTGTTGTTGAGTTTAATTATAGTGGCGTGCGCACAATTGTGCATGTGCCACTTTTTTTTCTGACTGCACCGCAGTCTGCTAGCTGTCCCTGGGAAAGGGAATGGTGCCACCTCCCTAGGCTTTTATGGGTTCAAGGAACCCTGATAGTTTGGCCTAAATCTGTGGGTCCATAAAGGTCCCTTACAGTTGAATGGTTGGCTGTCATTAGTGGGAAGGAGAGATCGGAAACGGTCCTGGTTGCTTCACATCGCTGGTTTCTTGTTGCATTTGCCTTGTGTTTCTTGCGGTTTTTTCTTCTTTTTTTTTTCTTCTTCAAAATGTTCTAAAAGGGGTGTGTGTGTTCTATGCTGTTTATAGAAGTTGTTAGTAGAAATAATGTATGAAGAGAGATTTTCAAAGTTATTATGGTATTACTAGTCGAGGTGTGCTTCCTACGTTATGTTATTTATAAGCTTTTAGATATTGCCTCTTTAAGTTATTTATTTATTAATGTTTTTAGAGATTGAATGTTATTTATGCTTTATTTAGCAAGAGACCGGAGTCCTAGCCGATTACACGGTTCGTTAAGAATATCTAGGACCGGAGTCCTAGCTGATTACTCGGTTCGTTAAGGATATCTAGGACATCCGATTTTGCGGTTTCCTTAGGTTTTGATATGTGCTTCGTAAGTGAATTATTTATTAATATTTTTTATATAATTGAATTATGTTATGGGTTTTTATGTGGTGGCTTCTAAATTTATTTAGCTAGGTACTGGGTCTTTTGGCTTTGTGGGGATAGTAATTATATTTTGTTCCTAAGTCCTGCTGAGTCTATGAATTTATTTATATTTTTATATGCTGATTGTTTACTTTTATTAGAGTCCATAAGTAACTCTGGGTATGTGTGTGGTGATCCAATCTGTTTTTGGTTTTTGATAAATATTTTCCTAGCGGGTTGATATTTTGGGCATATATTGAATTCGTGGTGTAGCTCTTCTGTGGTGTGGCAGTTAAAGCAGTTAATGGTTGCTGGTTTGGGTCCTTTAAACCTTCCAAAACTGCTTGCTAGTTTAGTTTTTCCAGTTATTATCCTGTTTATGGTTTTCTGTTCTAAATAGGTACCCTTAGGTAGCTGTATGTTCCTATCCAAGGTTTTTTGGGTTTCATGGTACTTTTTACCTTTTGTGGAGGAGTTTATGGGAAGCAGTTTAATGCAGACAATCAATCGTAACGTCAGCGGTCTTTTCCTTTGTATGCTTGGAATGACGTTAGAGATAAATAGTGACCATTAAGAAATTATCTACATCCCGTAGTTGTGCTTACTTCATAATAACCTTATTGACGTTACCTGTATTCAGTGACGTGTTGTCACTTGATGGCAACGTAAACACTTTGAGTGAGAACATGAAAATGATTTCTTTTTTTAATGAACTCACGTGTGCCCAATAGAGTATTAGGCACTACTTTGTAAACAAATTATATAGTCTCGTAGTAGACGTTTTACGTTTTGGTTGACTAAATTTGTTTCTGAATGAACTAAACGAGATTTTTCATGGACTGCCACATACCAGCTGTTTTGGCACATTCCGCGTTAACCTTTTTGATACAATGTTTCGGATTTAGGCTAGCTATAGATGCCAGACAGGTTTCTTACAAATAACATGAAGTGACAAGGAATAAACTGTCTTCTTTAACTGTTAATAAGAATGGCAAAAATATACTTACAGTTTTACATCCCTAATTTCCTAAAAATATACTTTCATGAGTTCTCAAGCTTGATTACACATTTCGAAATTGTACTATGATTTCGACTATATCCCAAGTGCAATTAGATCCTCCTTACTGCACTCAAAATGAAATAAACATTAAATTCCATAATTGCAATCGAAAGACTTCATATTTTCCCCACATTATGATTTCAAATATTCAATGACAGAACAGAAACATTCTTGCAGATGTCAACACGCTTCTCCGTCACTGCTTCAATCCGAAGTTTTTCATGTAGAACTGGCACAGATGAATCCAGTCCATAATCAAGAAGTTTCGTAAAATCGATAAAGATACTCAAATCTATTCATTCCAGATCAAATGGAAAAGTTGTTCCAATGCGCATTCATTCACAATATGACTTCAAATTTAAATTTTAAGTAGACTAAAACGTCATTTTCTTTCGAAAGTTGTGTCTGACTCGCGAGTATATTCAGTTTTATCTGGGCGGAGTTATGTGCCCGTTAATAATCTTGTTGTGTAATGATGAATCTGCGGATGTGTATTTAGTTTGGAATACGGCATACATTCAGATACTTTGTTTCTTGTAATGTATTTTTATTTATATAATGAAGTCTTAGGTAGAATAAGAAAATGAGCATATAATAAAAAAGTTACTGCATTTGTATGGGACAATATGAACTCGTTTTGTCGGATTAATATAATGCATTCCCAGGGTCATGCAGTATTTCCATCCGAAAAACTCGTTCATATTTTCCTATACAAATACAGTAACCTATAATTACCTCCAAGTCTTAGCCTAAGTCACCTAACCAACTTTAGCCTTTGTCGCCATGCATCGGAAAACGAAACCATAGCATTTGGTGGGGTGGGGGAGGAGGAGAACAAAATGAAGATACTTGCTCCAAAGTTTGCGGTATTACAAGGTGTTATACGCATTGATTAGGGTAAATCAAAAGATAAACAAACGTAAACTATATATAATCGTGATAAACGATGCTAGATCAATTTTGCTGTATGTTTGCCTAACGTTATTTTTAACGTCGTGCATATTGTGATGTCACGATTTCGATTAAATCAACACATACTTCAGAGATGGGATCAAAAGTATCCGCCTACATTGTATATTTTGTAACGAGATATTGAAATTTATTATATACACATACATTTTTTATCCAAGAGACAGACCTAATTTTACCATCAAATCCCCTTTCAACCGTAAAAAATCAATCATGGAGTGTATGTTTGATAAGTTAATTAGCACAAAAAAACGACTTCATTTCAGGGCTTTTAGAAAAGTATCGGCACTCTATATGATGCAGTTAAAAGTATAGTGAAAGAAACTGCCTGTTCGATATGATTTTACTGCATGCACAGTGAGAGGAACTGCATGCTCTATATGATTGTATTGAGATCATAGTGAAAGGAACTGCATGCTCTATATCATTCTATTGAATGCACAGTGAAAGGAAATGCATGCTCTATATAATTCTATTGAATGCACAGTGAAAGGAACTGCATGCTCTATATGATTCTACTGAATGCACAGTGAAAGGAAATGCATGCTCTATATGATTCTACTGGGAGCGTAGTGAACGGAATTGCATGCTCTATATTATTCTATTGAATGCACAGTGAAAGGAACTGCATGCTCCATGTCATTCTATTGAATGCACAGTTAAAGAAACTGCATGCTCTATGTGATTCTATTGAGAGCATAGTGAAATGAACTGCATCCTCTATATCATTCTATTGAATGCACAGTGAAAGGAACTGCATGCTCTGTATTACTGTATTGAGAGCATAGTGAAAGGAACTGCATACTCTATATGATGCTATTGAATGGACAGTGAAAGGAACTGCATGCTCTATATTATCGTATTGAGAGCGTAGTGAAAGGAACTGCATGCTCTCTATGATTGTATTGAGAGCATAGTGAACGGAAATGTATGCTTTATATGATTTTACTGAATGCATAGTGAAAGGAACTGCATGCTCTGTATGATTCTATTGAGAGCATAGTGAACGGAATTGCATGCTCTATATCATTCTATTGAATGCACAGTGAAAGGAACTGCATGCTCTATATTGTTGTATTGAGAGCGTAGTGAAAGGAACTGTATGCTCTGTATGATGCTACTGAATGGACAGTGAAAGGAACTGCATGCTCTATATGATTCTATTGAGAGCATAGTGAAAGGAACTGCATGTTCTACACGATTCTATTGAATGGACAATGAAAGGAACTGCATGCTCTATATTATTCTATTGAATACACAGTGAAAGGAACTGCATGCTCTACGTCATTTTATTGAATGCACAGTTAAAGTAACTGCATGCTCTATATGATTCTATTGAGAGCATAGTGAAAGGAACCGCATGTTCTATATTATTCTATTGGACGGACAGTGAAAGGAACTGCATGCTCTGTATCATTCTACTGAATGCACAGTGAAAGGAACTGCATGCTCTATATGACTGTGTTGAGAACATAGTGAAAGGAACTGCATGGTCTATATGATTCTTTTGAATGGACAGTGAAAGGAACTGCATGCTCTATATCATTCTATTGAATGGACAGTGAAAGGAACTGCATGCTCTCTATGATTCTATTGACAGCATAGTGAAAGAAACTGCATGCTCTATATGACTGCATTGAGAGCATAGTGAAAGGAACTGCATGCTCTCTATGATTCTATTGAGAGCATAGTGAAAGGAACTGCATGCTCTCTATGATTCTATTGAGAGCATAGTGAAAGGAACTGCATGCTCTGTATGACTGTATTGAGAGAATAGTGAAAGGAACTGCATGCTCTCTATGATTCTATTGAGAGCACAGTGAAAGGAACTGCATGCTCTGTTTGATTGTATTGAGAGCATAGTGAAAGGAACTGCACGTTCCAAAAATCTTGTGCACTAACTTTGCTGATATGTTTTTGCATGTTTTCCATTGTTTATAGTTGTTCCAGGAATCTATGAATTCGTGATGATTCACAAAGGGATGATTCTGCTGTGTAAACATGTTCATGCTAGCATAGTTTGAGATACAGTTTTGGCATGCGATGACCATGGTTTACTGCCCATGTTCTCCTAGCTCTGTTTTTAGGTGTTTACTATAATTTTCATAGTGAGTTTGTGGGATATAGGTCAATTTATAGTCAACTTTCTTACCCATTAAAGTAATGCATGGCATGCAATGTTACAGCAAGAGGATACAAAATATCTCCCCTTTTATTTGTATAGGTTCTTTACGGAGTTGAAAATCGCGAGTTTTAGGGATATTCACGCGTTGCGGGGAGCGGGCTTAGTCTGCCTTTAAAGTGGAAAATCATAGAATGATTGGCTTTGTTATGCCACTCTTTATACTGATTCGATTTCTCCACCTCTCTGGCTATTTTAAAACTATTTACATGTACAGGTCCTGGAGTTTAATTCTGACGAGTTTAAAATTGTACACATGTAATGGTCATGCAGAATAATTTTCAGAATGACTAGCTTCAGAACTGAGAGGTTATACCATCGAAATGAGCAGTATCAGAAACCTGCTTAGTGCTACGAAAAATAGTTGACAGCGACGCATATTAATATAAGTTATTCTCCGGATTACAGAGAATGTCGAGTAGTTTACAATTTACAACTTATTTCTTACTTGTACATACCTCAGAAGCGTTACGCATGCACAAGATTTTTCTTTGTATACGTTTTTATGCTTAAAATCCTGGTGATTTTATTGAATGGATTTTCTCTCCTCTTATTCTTCATTCACGTAGTGCTGATTTGTTCTCGTTTTAATGAATGAACACATTTCCATGGACATATATCTAAGACTGATATCTTCTCACCTGTACAATGAACCTCCTATAATTGTCGAACCGACAAGTCTGTTATGGACTCTATTAGGAAAAAAAAAAGTTCTTGATCTTCTCACTGTATTCATACAACACGTCACTAAAATGTCGTACAAGTCTTCACCAAGCAGTTTTGCTTTGTTAACTTAACCTCATCAAATAAAATGTGCTGCTTTCAATTCTGTTTTCTCCTCAGGCAAAATGACGACACCGTTCGAGTTGAAGGTAGGTCAAACGTAAAAGACCGCGCCCGTGTTTACACGCTCTCTAAAGTGATATAATGTATTTAACAGGTATTTGTAATTGGAGCAATACAATGCTGATATAGCTCGTCATAACTGGGATATCCGCTACATATTTCAGGGTAAGATTTTGCTTCCGGTTTCCTTAATTTCTACACATCTCGAATAGGACTGTGACTAAAGTACTTAGTTAATTTCGAGGAATCTGCATGTATGAATCTTATTACCTTCTGCAAACATTTTGCGCAGGGTGACAATTTTAGCTGAAATGTACATGCAACAACCACTGTATAAGGATGTCATATCCGTCATCCAGGCAGGAGAAAAGTAACCAATACATATGCGTAGGACATCAATTATATAATTTATTTCTTGTTTTTCGACAATGTTGAGAAATATAAACCCTAGCATTACGTTGCTTAATAATAATAATAATAATAATAATAATAATAATAATATAGTTATACATGGCGGCTAGTATAAATGGTGAAGGAACAACCTTAGAAAACCCCGGTAAGAACCAACCCACGGGAAGCTAGTGGCAATTTTGTCACATAACCACATTGACCGAGTCAGAGACTCAAACTTATATGGACTGGGCCTTAACCCAAAATGTTCCTCGGTTTTAACCAGTTATTTTTAGATCTCTGAAATACTCTCGATGTGTACTTAGTTGTCCTTTAAATATTTATTGCAGACCCCGTAACTTGAAACTAGCAACATGTAGGAATGACTTCAGTAAGGATTGTTTAATCTCATTGCGAATACCAGAATTCCCATTTCCTGTTTGGGAGCCCTCTAACTCAGTTGGCGGAGCGTTCGACTCGTATATCAAAGCTCGTAGGTTTGATACATGCCCAACTCAGATTGGCTTTATCTCTGAGTCCTTGGTAAAGGTACTTAGCTTGCATTTCCTAGTCATGACATGAATAATAATGCGATTAAATGGTCTTTAAAAGCAACAACAAAACTCTTTCCATTTATTGTTCCCTTAAATATAAACATGTATAGACTTCTTATATAAATCTTGTTATTTCCTAAGAACTTAGTTGGCAAAAACATTTTCATTTCGATTAGACGTTTACGAAGAAACGTTCTTACCTGACGAGTTCTCCTTTTAATTCCAGAAGAATATAGTAGTGTTCTGTCTTTCTGTACTGTTCTAAATCGCTAACACAAAACTTCACCTCTCTCCGGTTGTAACAACATCTAACTGAAGACCCTCTTTCACATATGGCAATGAGTGAATGAAGAACATAGCCTGTAAAACGTCTCGCTTATATTCCTACTTAAATTATAGTGCAGTCACCTGACGTAGGTTTTGTCACGAGTTCTTTCATATTACATCGAGACTCGTTAGTCGTGTAAGATAGCATTACACTACTTACGAATCACCGGTATTGAGAAATCACCCCGGTCAATCATGCAAAGATCATAAGTGTAGGCAAACGGTAGATTGTGCACATTGACTGCTTGTATCAGATCCCGATAAGAGATTTAAGAAACAAAAAAACAAAACAAAAAAACACAACAAAAATGAAGAAGAAAAAAAAACACGGAAATTGTCAGGTATCCAATTTAGAATAGGATTTTGCAAATAGCATAGTAAAGTGTTTGAGTGAGACTGATGCCATCGTAAGTTTACATAAAACAGGTATCCTAAAGAAACGTTGCGAAACTTATTTGATTGGAACTGTTGTTTATTATTTCTTTTTTAATACCTTACAAACCTCATTTCAATGTGAAACCTGTAAACTATATAAGTCGGCTGATATAAAATGCCCGTCATAACGGCAATAACGAGTCGCATAATTTGTATATATTGCAACGGGCAGTATATAACACATGGATTACATACACTGTAGACCTTTCAGGTATTACCCCTTTTGATATGCAAATGATCAAGGCACAACATGGGTGAATTTGCCCTCTAGCTGGAAAGCTAGTTGTGCTTATATTCATGTCAGGTTACGGCTAATGGTAACATCGTTCTGTTCAAAAGCAACTAATATTTTCCACTTTTCCTGTTTTGAATTAAGACAATATTTTGCTAGTAGTGGTACCAAATGAAACACGAACATGTCCTCCCTATTCGGACAGTGTGTGCGCGCGTGTGTGTGTGTCCAAAATTTCAAAAGGATACTGACTTTATTTGAAATGGCACCAAAGCTAAAGTGTGTTTCTATTTACTCAAAGTGTGCTTAATACCCAGTCAACGTGCGCAAGAATAAAACGATAGTTACTGTACGTGTTCGTGTATGTGTTTGTATGTTATTTTTGTTTTGTTTTTATTTTGCCCTGGTTATCCGGAAACCACCTCTCTCTCTCTCTCTCTCTGTGATAAATAATGGCAACTATAATGCGAATTAAACAATCTCAGTAGTTAGCGTATTGAGAGTGTTAACACTTTTGTAAACTTAGTACAATCTTCTTTTGCTGTAGTCCGTACACAATACATAACAACAACGGTTTCATTGATTATTTCAAATCCCGTCTATACCAATATACTAACTAATCTCTCACAGCCGGTGAGCTAGCACACTAGTCAACTTATTAAACGAATAGTGTCCATTAGCAACCAGACGAACGGTTCAATTATAGTTGCTAATTAGCACACTAGACGAAAATACTCTAGCATAGCTGCGGAGTTAGTACACTTGTAAATTTAAATTATTACGGTCCTTTCCCATAATTAATTATTTCACTTTAAAATTGAAATTTCACATCTGTTGGTATGTATCTACTTAAGCACATCTGCTTCTTAGTTGAGTCGGACACAAATAATCTAAGATATACAGTCCAACAGAAAATCATTAAACACCACTTGTTGTTGTGTGCTTAGTCACATAACGCCAAAAAAAACATGCGATTAGCCTGTATTATTATATGCTCATTTTGTTCTCCGTTAACTTTGCATTGTCAGAATCGTTCAGTATTTTACGATATTTCACACCTTCATAATGCATTCACGTGCATAAAGGACTCACGGTACTAATTCAATTCCCATAGTAAACATTTGCAAACACCATAATATTAAAAATTCAGTATCTTAAAATATTTGAGTGCTCATGATCAAACCTATATTTATCAGTATAGATGAAACCTGGATGTCGGCTTCTGTGTTGAGGAAAGGATATGAGCCGCGGCATTTTCTGGACCTGTGTGTGTTTGAAACATGTGCTTTCAATTCCGCACCAAAGAGTCAGGTGCTAATTTTAGTAATGAGTGTTCCAAATTCAAGACTGTTAAAGAACTGATATTCCATCAATAAAACAATGTCTCTATTTTTTCTTTCACTTACAACTAGAATAAGATCTCAAAAGGTTCTTTTTCCTATAACATAATTTACATTATTAACCAATCCCGGTCAGCCTAACCCATATGTACTCTATATTATGTTCACCCATTTCCAGGCTGGTTCCCGTTTTTTCCATGCCATTAGTACCGTGCGTCCTATAGGAACTACTTTCTATTGTATATAAACAATGGACGCAGACGCCAGCACTTTTGATTTGTAAACAAATCATGTACACTCGCTTAGTAGGCGCTTTACGTTTTGGTTGATGAAATTTGTTTCTAAATTAACTAAAGCAGATGCTTCGTGGACTGCCACATACCAGATGCTTTGGCACATTCCGCGTTAACGTTTTTGATACAATGTTTCGGATTTAGACTAGCTATACTGTTAGACGCCAGACAGGGTCCTTACAAATAATATGCAAGTGACAAGGCATAAACTTGTCTTCTTTAGCTGGTAATAATAATGGCAAAAATATACTTACAGTTTTACATTCTGAATTTCCTCAAATGTACTTTCTTAGTTCTGCAAATCCGAATTACATGAGCCATGTCATGAGTTCTCAAGCTTGATTACACATTTAGAAATTGTACTCTAATTTCGACTATATTCCAAGTGCAATTACATAATCCTTACTGCACTCAAAATGAAATAAGCATGAAATTCCATAGCGTCTTTTTGATAATTGCAATTGAAAGACTTCATATTTTAACCACATTATGATTTCAAATAGTGAATGACAGAAAAGAAACACACTTGCAGATGTAAACACGTTTCTCGCTCTGCTTCAAATTCGTAGAATCGACAAAAATACCAATATCTATTCATTTCAGATCAAATGCAATGCGCATTCATTCACAATATGACTCCAAATTTCAATTTTAAGTAGACAAATAACCAATTTTCTTTCGAAACTTATGTCTAGCGCACGACAAGTTCAAATTTATCTGGGCGGAGTTATGTGTGCATTAATAATGTTGTTGAGTAATGATGAATCTACGCGGTTGTGCATTTAGTTTGGAATACGGCATACATTCAGATACTTTGTTTCTTGTAGTGCATTTTGTTTATATAATTAAGCCTTAGGTAGAATAAGAAAATGAGCATATAATTAAAAGGTTACTGCATTTGTATGGGAAAAAATGAACTCGTTTTGTCGGATGGATATATTTCACTTCCAAGGTCGTGCAGTATTCCATCCGAAAACTCGTTCATATTTTCCCATACAAATGCAGTAACCTATAACTCTTAGTCAGATGACATAACAAAAAGTCAGTAAGCACCACGATCAATCATTCTGCGTACTTAGTCATATAACCACATTACATGTGTGCTACACTAAAATATCATTTGGTAATGTTCGCAGTGTTGGTAATCAGTGTATGTAGAGCAGACGTTGCAAATACCATGATATTAAAAATTCAATAACTTAACATTTTTTAGTGCTCGTGACCAAACCTATATTTACCAGTACAGATGAAACCTGGATGTCAGCTTCTGTACAGAGGAAAGAATATGACCTGAGGCATTTTCAGGACGTGTGTCCTGTAAATACGTGGTTTGAGTTGAATATTTCTGCCGTGAATTTTATTTAAGGATGGATGGAAGTTAGTTGCTTTGATATAAAGTCGTCCAAGTCATTTTACTTTGTTGCCATATTTTTTCCTATCTCATCGACGAAGGGGATATCCAGTGGTATAATATAAGTCTCACCAATGCCAAAAGTTGCCCATTCGGTCTTCCCATAACAATATTAAGATATAAGGATACCATCTTTTGTACCTTTGACGAATCCATTGACTGGGATGTAATTGTTTTCATTGAACACAGAGTTGTTAAGCTCCAGAATATTGTAATAAATTAGGAGTATACGCATTTGTTTATGCCGCTCCGTTTTAAGAACTTAGATGTTTGTGATTACTTGTTTGATTATGGGGAGTCGGTCGAGCGGAAATATTCATCAGACCGAAATAATTAGCCTATTAATAGGAGCAAACGTCACGGTGTGATGTATTAGTGAGCTTACATGATGCTATGGTTTACTTTTGGTGAATTCAGGTCAGACCCGCATGGGTGTCCCAGGCGTTCAATAGTTTCTATTAAAATCTAGTTGTGTACATTGATTGTGTGACTCCATGTACATTTTTTTTTTATTGGAGACTGGTAAATTACACAATGGAATGAACGTGAAGGGACTGTTCCGTCGTCGGCAGTGGTCGTTTATTGTTGCAATGGTGGTAAATGTGATGTAAAGTTACAGGCGAAATGTAGCTTAAAACCATGATTTGAAGGACCTAAGGTGGTTTAGAAAAAAATAGTTCCCTGTATTAGGTGGTTGAGTAGTATAGTTTTATGGCTTGAAATGCCGACGGTACGTTACGGAAAGTTAATGAAGAGAAACCGTACAAATGCGCGGTTGATAGACAATTGGGAAGTTGTGCAATCTGTGGTCTTGTATTAATCAGAGTAAAATTATTTATAAACTGGACACGTTGGACTTTCCAGTTTACATCGGTAGTTGTATAGAGGTCTTTGGAATCAGGGGAAACTTATGACTTTTAACTGAATCGCGCCAGGGTTGGACATCGCTCGGTCAAGTAACACCTTTGTTTGTTACAATATTAAGAAGGAAATAAGTGGGCGGCTCATGCACATTTTTTGTTTTCCCTAGCCTCTTTGCACGCATGTATCCTTTAAAAAACGGTATATTATTATACAGAGATGTAAGGATATAACCGTTGTATCAGGCGCTAATGGTTGATTTGGTTGCTTTTGATGAGATAATCTGTCCCATCTTGATGATCACGGGATTAAGGTGAATTCATTTAAAACATTTTGGGATTATATCACACCGATTCTTTAGTTCTTTTGGCACATCGGTACAGTGCTGAACATCATTCGGAAAACCACTGGAACCCATTAGGATTACTCGGTATTTCTGGAATTGAAAGAACTGTTTAGGACTTCAGAATTTCATTCACCATACTGTAATTTTTGTTACTTCTTCTCTTTGTATTTTAGGGAAATAAATTATATTTTCAATTATACAAAATTTGTTGGTTTTCGCTCTTTGTTGTTACTTATTTTCAGACCATAGAGTCATAAATAAAAAATAAAAAATTGGCTCATTTACTTTAGTATGCGTTCATTTACCTATAAGTAATACTTTTAGTCATTCGTCTTGGTATTAGTCCCACTGGTGATAGAGAGACAGTGAAGTATCTGGGATATAAATGAATGAATAGGAATCCTGGGGCCGTCAGAGGCATGCCAAAAAGCAGAGATTTGGTTTGGGGTGTCACACAGAGACAGTACCTAATACAAAATGACTCGCTGATTAATTCAAATTGATGATCTGTCTTACCTAATGTTGCACATGATCACGATATCACACCTCTTGCTACTGCATAAAAACAAAAGGCATCGTTGTGTCACGAGAGCACTTCCTCAACTATTGAATTTTCATATATGTTATCTTGGAGTCTCATATTTTATTACTGAATCAGTGCCATTCTATCGAAACACTGATACTACCTTAAATGGAGTTGATAAAATGCAGTTGTGAAAATACATAAATCATAACACAAAATAATTTCAAATATTAATTGCACAAGTTAAATGATGGAACAAAACTACATTGTAACCAACTTGTAGTACAATAATAGCGGTTTTCTTTATTTTTCTGAGTAGGCTAAAGCCTTCTAACCACAACCACACACATGACTTTGTCTTCACATCGCACGCGCGTGCTCACTCGTGAAAGTTGTCAACAGACGTCCATACAACAAGAGGATAGTCAGTCAACTGGGGTAGAAGACTTCAACCTAGATCAGTAACCAGCAAAACCGTTATTATCATAATACTCAGTGCACGTATCTGAGAGTGTCCGTCAACGTGAAAATACAACTCACAAGTGTAAGTACAAGTTAACGTATAATGCACAAGTAAATACACAACACACATACACGACCACAAGGTCCAATGACCTCTGCCCACCACTACGATTATTATACACGTTTCTGAGATTGTCAGTCGACGTGACAAGTACATGCGTGGGTACAGCGCTGGTGCAACGCATATGTGACGCCGGTAGGACACGATTATATCCATTGACCTTAGTCATGATTTTTATCATTCGCGCATGGAATCAAACCGGCAACTATTACTGCATTGTCTTACAGACACATACTCTGCACACGAATGTAACCTTAAATAAAATACAGACACAAGTATATGTACGCTCACGAAGATATACTTGAATACATTCGCGAATATACATGATAAACATCAACGCTCACGTAGAAAACGATTTGAGCACTATTATTGTAAATGTCTTACAATCCCAATATATACACTTGAGTGTAGTTTCCAGTTAGCAGTACATCCATCGCTGGGCACTGTGTGCTGGCAAGACATTTTATATAGATTTAGTGTAACCCCTGGGCGATTTCTTAGAAAATTTCAGCAATGCAGAGCCAGAATAGACCGTACACAGATGCATGGAAGTTCAATTGTATATTTCCCAGTCAAAAAAATATAAAAATAATTAATAAAAAAATTTTCCGCATGTCGAGTTACATCCCATCACAAGCATATATTCCTCATCGAGCATTAAGCATTTATAAAATAGATGTTTTAAATGGGCGTCCATGCATGCGTTGTGTCCAGCTTCCGATAGCCAGGATCAACCTAGAAAATGCAAACAACACCTGAGTGAATTAAAGTTTTTTAACATAGAATTTCTTGTACAAATTAGTGGCTGGCATCAATAAGTTTAGCGACTTAATCCAGGCATCGCTGTTAACGTATTTGTTTGGAAGAAAGGCCTGCAATAGATTCAACAATCAATATACACATGCAAGCAGTTTAATATTGATTTGCCGTTGTTGCAGTCTAAAGTCGCGGTACCATTGCATGTGGATCGAACTTTTTCCATGAATAATATATCGCCATGGTAAGTACGAGGGTACAAAATTTCCTTGCAGACATTGCATGCATGTACGTAACGGTTGTTTTATTAGCATAGCGCTTACTGCTATGGAATTAGGGAAAATCCGCAGCGCATTATCACGAAAGACCTGGTAAAAACATTTTAAAATTTCTTGCAGTGCAACAAGAAATGATTGTACTGTATATTATCATCTACGCGAACTTCGAATACTTGAACATTCCCGTAGATGAGGTTGTCAGTTGAGGTTCAGTCAATATACAACGCAGGTAGGTGAACAAGTCATATGCAGGATTTGTTTACAATGAAAACATATGTGACGGGCAAACTGAGCCACCAGTGTTTTATCGTGTTAAGGACTCAGTTGTGTTTCATAAATCTCTCGAGGATACAGAGAAATTCATCAGACAAAAGTTCTCTTTCCAGTATACATGATTAGAACTAATGATAACATTCGTGTATTTTTCGCGGAACTCTGCTCTGGAGTTGTCAAGGAGTTTTTAGCCCCGCTGATGTCATAGTACGCAAACACTATCACATTATCAACATACACAGAGGAGCCGCACACAGTACATGCAATCTACGGTTGGGAATCTACCGAAGTAAAATTAAGATCCCTCTGATGCATCCTAACCCGTGTGAATATGATGGACTCCTGTGTATGCAATTATTCACCGCAGCATCAAATGTACTAATAAGCTTAATCCCCAACAACGTGACAAAAATGCATGACGTTAACGCAGTGTCAGCTGCAGTTCAATGACTCCCTGCTGTTTCTGAGTAATTCTAGCACCGAGAAACTCGTGAACAACATTGCAGTTAATGGCAGTGATCGTTTCACAATCATTCGTGACTAAGGTGATATCACTGATAATGTCTTGCTGACCCTTAGACGAATTTGCCCGTGCGAGTACACGAGGGACTCGATCAAGCTTCCTGAAACTGTTTCCACCGATCGATACATTTTATTCATCATCATCTCGGGTAGGCATTTCCGCCAAAAGACAGCCTGATCCACCTTTAGTTATCAAAATGTCCAAGACTATCATAATCTGCATCTGTGTATGGATGTACGTCTACTAACTGATATCTTTGAAGCATTTCGTGATAGTGACATGCGCGTGAACAAGCTCGATCGTGCGCGCAACCCTTTGTCACCGGAAATGACTTAGGATTAACTGTTGCCAAAAACCAAGGTTGAGTTGGATAATTGAAACCGACATAGATCAGAATATCCTGATTGCAAAATTAATGCAGGGCAGGTGTTTAATGGCAAGACGTCGATACGTTCTCACCAGGTGTGGTCGAATATGATCCCACTGTCACAGTTACATCATGCCCTCTGACCCCAACAACTTGTATAAGTTTACAATGATGCAGACCATACCCGTTAACGGGTTTTAATTAATCGATCCCTAAAACGTGGATATCTATGCGTACGACAGTAAAAGAGAGAGCTGATACTTCTTTGAAGTTGACTTGGACTATGTAGACGATCTTCACAAAGCTTAACGATTATCCGCTAGAACTGGAAGGATTGGTTATCCGCGCTTTAATCTGAGATTATAAATACTACTGGACGAAAGTTTACAAAATGCGTAAAGCTAGTTAAGAATCTTCGAACTAAAAATAAGTATTCAGTCTGCATCTGTGTCTGCGGTTTGGAATGCCGTATTCAAAGTCCAATGCACGTTACAGCTTCGACAGAGAGCTTTGAAATACATGCAAATGAATACTAATCTTCGTACCGCAGCAACCAAATAGTTTCAAAAGGTGTTTTCTAACTTGTGAACAATGCGGTGTTTGACAAGGCTGTCGAGAACCTTCTGAAACGGATTCGCGTCGACCATATCTGTGAACAAGACGAACTTCGAAGGTTTATTGCTGACCCAGCATTGTAATCCCGAAAGATCTTTCATGACGGACTCATTGCCGTACATAGTACAAAAATTCAAAATTGCAGCTCACAAAACCTATATACGTTGGGGCTTATGTGTTGGATTTATCCAGATTGCTCATGTATAAGTTTTGTTATGATAAGATAAAACCGTGGTTCATCTACAATATAAAAATGTTGTACACGGATACTGCTTCTTTTTTGATGCATGTTACCACCAATGATGTCTACGTGGAAATGGGTGAACCATCGCCAGCAAACGAATGTGATATAACCTAGTATTCGAAAGATCATCGTCTTATTTTAACGAACAGATAATGGTTGTAAGTAAATTCAAAGATGTGTGTCGGATAAAACTTTCGAAAAGTATATGTGACTGTGTCTCAAAATTTATTTGAGTGTGGTTGGAACCAGGGAAAAATCGAAAGGGCACAAGGAGTTTCACACGTGATTGTGCTAAAGTATCTCTGGCAGATACTGATATGGAATGTTTACGAAAATGACGCGAATTTGTACACAGCAAATCTTATCTTGTCAAAGAAACATTGAATGGGGGTGTATCGTTGTATTATCGTAAGTTTGTCCCCGCTCGATACTAACGCTTTATAGTTTCAGACGGTATCATTACATATGTGCA
This sequence comes from Sinohyriopsis cumingii, assembly GCA_028554795.2. Classification (NCBI taxonomy): domain Eukaryota; kingdom Metazoa; phylum Mollusca; class Bivalvia; order Unionida; family Unionidae; genus Sinohyriopsis; species Sinohyriopsis cumingii. The sequence continues at coordinate 1,216,154 of CM068833.1, read as the reverse complement.
GATCCCAAAATAAACCTTTGCTGTAGTTTTGTGTCTGCGGAAACGACTTCAATCCCTCTAGTACAAATGCTCTACTCGGAGGAAGAAGTTTACTAGAGTTTGATCTTACCAAATGGTAATGTGATATTCGCCTTGTAGCGTTAATCCGGTCTGATACTGTAAAATATATCAATGGACAATGCAGGATCAGTAGAACGACGTTGCCCGGCTTCAGAGACCACTGGTGGATAAAGAAACCGAACGAAATTTTTTCTTTGGTCTAATTGGTTGTTTGATCAGTCGTGTTCAAGGCCCACATTATTCGTATACAAGAATATACTTTCACCAGCATATTGGCTCCACGATGTTCAATATATCTTCTCCACTATGCAGCGACATCATTGCCATCATTTTTTAAACACGTAGCTTCTACATCGAGCACAACTTCCAGTAATCGCAATTCTGCCATTGCATGTTTTGAAGCCGCACTGGATTTGCAGTACGAGTTTTCATGTGGCATCGCACACAGTATGATGACATGATTGTATTATAATACAACAACCGACATCACAAAAAAGAAACATTGAAAATGGTTTCACCATCATTTACTTCTGTGCTCCGGTAAAGTCTAAACCACTCGGTTTCCAAAGTCAGTTCGCTCATTAACCATTGGCCTGACCAGATCAGAGAAAACCCAACTGTTGTTGAATCTATTAACGTGTGGTCGGTTGTATATAATTTCGCCGTTATAGGAGGATGAACCATGTTATGTTGTACTCTGGAATGTTAGCATAAAGCTTCAGTCTTCGTCACCGATGACGTCTTTCCCACAGTTGATGAATATCATACTATTGACGACCTTGATCCGAGTGAGGATAATCTTGTTGGAGACTCAGTTGGCGAGCACCCCGGCCGAGACACCCGAAACATAATCTTTTCCCTAGCAGCAACTAATGCCATTAGTACTATCACTTCAGCCACAAACAAGAGGAAAACAGCAAGGCACTATGCAGAAGGGAAAGGCAGCCAGTTCATAAGCCGGATAGCAATCAAGAAGTGGCAGCACTTATGGAACACCCATCCTTGGCAACACCTATTCCCCAATCAGCGGCATGAGACAGCCACAAGCCGTCTGATACATTCGTGCAAACTAGTCAATGCGACTTTTAACAGTTGCAGTAAATGATTATTAAAGATCTATGGAACGACCCAGTAGCGGAGAGATACTTCGCTGAAGATATGGAAATATTCATCGACAGTAAAAAGACTTCTTCCAGAAACCTGTCCCGGGCCCACTAAACAGCGGATCATAAAAACAAAATTCAGAACCAAGGAAACAAAAAAAAAAAAAAAGGGGGGGGGGCGGGGGTGAGTGCCGCGTGTGCCTGCTTCCCCTTGCAGCCCACTTACAAAACATCATTTACGAAGACCACTCATTGCCTGCTTAAGGTCACAGAGTCATTGGATAGTATCTGATCTAACTGATACGAGTCATCTCAGAGATTGAGACAGAAGCTATGAACCGCCTGTACATCTTCAAGAGTCAGCGAAGCCTAGGGGAAATAAACGTCCATTTTAAGAGCTAAAAGAATACAGCAGATTGCCTGAGGATTTTTACTTTTGACTTTAAAAACCTATTTTGGGTACTCTTTTATTCATTTCTAATTTGATAGTTTCGACCAACGTTCTGATTAATAAAGATCATTGTATACCTGATTAAGACTACTAAAAATGGCAAGGGCTACTCCAGCCCAGGACTGGATTTAAACTGATTAATTTTGGACTTTAAAGGAACACTATCTACACTTTGCAAAATAATGATGGATAGGAAAATTATAAAACTGTAAGCTCGATTATAATTAAAGGTATGGCTTACACAGAGCTGGGTGTTAAAGCTAGCCCATATTAGATAACTGTGCAGAATTTGATCGATAGTGGTTGCTAGGGCTTGGCTTTCCGGCCCCGCCCCCCCCCCCCCACCTTTCCGCGTCCAGACATTGTTTTTTGGGAAGTGTTCGGTACATACTAAATAAGAAGCATGCGGTGCATATCCTAAAACCGACGGAAGTGACTCTTTTTCCCATCTGACGATAAATAAAGAAACCACGGATGCTAGCATTAACCAGTTGCAAGTGACCTAATGGCCATACGCGACTAAAATGTCTTGATTGATTGATTCAGTTGTACCATTAGTCCTCAACCAAGAAGAATGGCATCAATTCAACCTTGTAAGGTGGAAAAGTTATAAGAAGCAGTGAATTTGATGGTGAGATTCGAGCAGTTCCTGGAACGAGTAAGGACTCGATGGTGTACACCAAGCCGTGTTCTTATGGAAGTGTCTGCGCTTCAGTCAGCAAAGAGCCTTGTCAAAGAAGTGATAGACGAGGAAGCAGAAAAAGATTAAGGCTACCTGGAAGAAGGAGAGAAAAGAAAAGAAGGAGACCCAGAAAAAGAAGGGAACTCCATAGCTTACATGCGGGAGGCACTATTGCCTCAAAAACCATACGACAAAATGTTCCTTTCATGTTTGAGGCGATAGTACCATTTACATGTTAAACCTAATGACTCATTTAAAATTGGATTTACCGTTAGAGGCCATAGTACTTCTAGGATGTTAACCTATGGGCTAATGTCAGTTTCCGTTTGAGACCCAAGAGCCTCATACAGCTACTCCTCTTCAACAAATCCATGGTATGATTATACCAGGCACTGGGATCCTCATTTACGAAACAATAGCAATCCGATGACATTTAATGGTTAAGAAGGGAGATTTAATTTCCCGTTATGCCAGTTTATTATAAGACTAAGAAAACCTACTATCCGGGTTGTCTCGGATAAGGCTAAGCATACTTACTGCATGGGTTGTCTCAGATAAGACTAAACATATTTACTGTACGGTTTGTCTCAAATAAGACTAAGCATACTTACTGTTCGGGTTGTCTCAGATAAGACTAAATATATTTACTGTACGGCTTGTCTCAGATAGGATTAAGCATATTTACTGTACGTGTTTTCTTAAATAAGACTAAGCATGCTTCCTGTAAGGGTTGCCTCAGAAGAGCGCACTGGACGTAGAATGTATTTATCTTCATATGTTAAGGTGTTTCCTGACATTCAATTTTTTTTTCTTTTGAAGTGTTTGTACGAAACGGTTGTGTTTCAAGGTCACATCCCCACAATTTTCCATGTATTTTACTAAATCTACATAAAGGTTCATACTACCTGAAAATATTAAAGTAGAATTGTATTGACCAACAAGAGTAACAACATCAGCAACAGCAGCAGCAACAACACCAACAATAATACTACAACTACTACTAATACTGCTACTACGACTACTATTACTAATAATAGCAGCAACAACAAAAGCAACAACGACAAAACAACTTTCCTTAGATAATGAACCCATGGTCCTTGAATTATGGGGCTGATTCTTTCACCAACTGAACTTCTGTGGCTCCAGAAAAACGAAGAAAAAGTACAATAAAAAAGTATTCCAATATCCGTTCCAAGTGTAACTGACCTAAGGAAAACCCTTCATTGTATAATGCTGGCTATGTCATGACTAAATTTTTTTTAAAGATGAAAGTAGTGTAAATCTACTAATTTTCATAGCATTATTGCTATTTTCTCAAATGTGCTATTAACTTATCATATTCTGGTTTGTTCTTGATTTACTTCGCTACCCAGATACATCTCAAGCATTTCGATTTTTTCAATTTTCCCGTGAAAAGTAATTTGCTTATTTAATTGCTTTATATTTACATTAAGGTAACAGAGAGAACTGTTATTCCCACAAAGCATCGCGAATTATGTCCACGTCTATTTCTCATTGAATTATCACGTGAGCGTGTTGTCATGCCAATTTAAGTTCGTGTACTAACGATTTAAATATAATTGGTACTGAAATACAACGCAAGACTGTTAATTCGATACATGATGAAAACGAGTGGTTTTTGTGTACATGTAAATCCGCTATGTTCGTCACGAGATCTGGAATGGTCCATTTTTGATATAGCACTACGTCTTATGGGAACCTTCGCGTGTCACATGTAAACATATGTAAACCAATATCAACTACTGCCTCTTCTTTAATTAGCATTCTACTTCCACTTAACGTGTCAGTGTCAACAACAAAGAAAGAAATTGCCTACAAATCAATGTAATTAGCATTTACAGAAATGCACAATAAGCAGCTTTTAATAATAATAATAATAATAATAATAATAATTGTACAAATATTATGTCAAACTATATTTGAAATGACTGCTGAATATCTTGACTTTAGTGTATTATTTTGTGACTTTGTAGAAGGCAAATCATATATATATATATATATATATATATATATATATATATATATATATATATATATATATATGCAATAAACTGACAACTAACAGTGCAAAACTTAGTATCTAAGTGGCCTGAGAGTTTTCGACCTCTTAATGAGTCTTTCTCAAAGCTAAATATAAAACATAGGCAAGACAGACAAATAAAAAAAAAACAAAAAAAAACAAAAAAAAAAAAACGCTGTGTTTGCGAAACCTTACACGGCTGTTTCCACAGGAGTTAAACTTTTAAATGTTTATTTTTTGGTATACACACACACACACACACACACAGAGTAATACCGTTAAGGTATTATGAGTTCTATTTTATGTTTAGCATGCATAAACCTTATCCATTCAATATGTGATGATTTTTTTTTTATGTAAAATGTTTTGGCGTGAAATGGTACTTGATTTACGGGACTGTATTGATCAGATCGTTTATATTCATCACTAATAATGCCTGCCATGTGTGGATTGCTTTTTCCCTTCCTGAACGTATACCCCCAAACCTCGCCCACCATCGTCGGTATTGTCTTTGGATGTGTGCTGTGTGCTTTTTACCAGGTATTAGTATAACATATAATAAAAAAACGTGCTCTGGTACTTGTATCTTGATAATGTTGTTTCATTAGCAGTATATTCAGGATACCATGGAACATTGAAAACCTGAATGATTCTACAAAGTTTTTGGAATTTAGGAATGCGTCTACTAAAACTTATATTATTACAGCGTCCCTGGATCAGTACAAAGATCAAATTTTATTTAGTTTTAACAATAATAATATACATTGCTACAAAATACAATACAAGTAAATATAATGTATCCCATGGTGTAAAGAAGTTAAATATGGTATTCATCATGAGTATACATACATAATTTTCTATAATCGGTGCATTATACAGATGTTACAACCTCAAAGTATATTATTTACCATTCGTTTCAGTTATCGAGGATTGTTTAATACGAACAGCTGAATTGATACAGTAAGAAAGATTTCTTATAATTAATACATTACTATGACTTATTAGGGATACACATTTTCCTATAGATGGATAGAGATAATAAACTTCATTAAAATATTTCATTCTTAAATAGCCATAAGCTAGACAAACCTCAACAAAATGGAATTCATCTTCTACCAAATAAACTGTATTCTTTCCGGCATAATTCACAATACCTATTATTTCTTACAATCCTAATCTGCCTACCTGTCTCTATTTTCAGCGTATGTGCTGATCATCTAAATTTAGCAAGTAACTTCCTAATAAAATACGATAATCAGCATGAGAGGTATGTTTCCGGTTCTAGTGCGGTTTTATGCATGCTGTATTACACACTTTTATGTAAATTATTAATATCACTTTGCCAGTTTTGGACTGTTGAATCCTTAATTCATTTGCAAAAATAGCGAGAAAAATTGTTTTTCGTCCCCAATATCTTAACCAAACATACCCAAAACTGAAGCGAAATAGCAAGTATTTAACTTTGGCATCCCAATCAACGCGGTTAGTTTCTTACAACCTTCAACCAGTAATTAATACATTGTAAAAATTACCCGAGGTAAAAGGTAGGTTTCTTCCGCACTCCCCTAACACAATCGCATTATTGGTAGTTTTAGGAACACCTAAATAATGTTTGCAAAAGTTTTATTGCACAATTTCAGTATCTCTACTAAATCCATATCCCAAATTTTCTGATCCATAGCAAGCAATTGGTTTTATTACGGAAGAAAATATTGTAATAGCAGCCTCTGCACTAAAGCAGCCGAATCGTTTTTGATAGTTGCTTCTTGCTTTAGTCGCTAGTATCTGCTTTGCTTTCGTCAAAACCAAATCGGGGCGAAAAATAAATCCATGTACTTGTAATAACGCACATACTCAATGCGATTTCCTTTGAAAAAAAACCATGTCTCCTTTTGCTTGAAATATCCACCATTTCTGAAAATAATGATTTTAGTTTTATCGAGATTGACCATCATACCAGTTTTATGTGTTTTTGGTTTAGTCCAAATTTGAACTGGCACCACACAGACACACCAAATAAGATACGAATAACACTCAAACATGGTAAGATTAAAGGAAACCCAAATGCTGCTATTGGTGCAAACGTTAGCGTAATTGCCATCCTTATGACTCTTGATCGTATCGTCTCATGTAGTCTGCTACGAGTCAATGCATGTAGGTAAAATAATATATTGGCAAGTAAAGGCCAAATTAGATAGATATAAGAAACGACTGCGAAATAATATCTGATACTGGATGCATTTTCGAAGTGGATTTAACGATTACGTTGCTTTGACATTAATAGAATGTGCATTGATAAATAAAGAGACTCATGCGGAAACTTAAAGCTTCTAATGCTTAATACAGTGTCAAGTGAGTAAAAATAAAAAGATACACAGTCTTGTCTCAGCTGATATGAAACCATAGTTGAAATCCTTCATTTAACTGAATGCACATTTAATACAAAATCATCAAATGAAATTGAGAAAGACTTATCCTTTGAATAATAACCATGTATTCGGTAAACAAATGGAGAATTTGAAGAAAAAGACTCAGTAAAATCGACTACGCTTTTAGGTTCATCAGTTCGTAAAAGGAGAAAACCAAATTAACTACAGCATTAATTAGGTCGATTGCAAGAATTATCTAAAGGTTGATTATGAATTTTATTACAAATTGTTCTCTTTTATGTAATATTTTATAAAAAGAACAGTATAAAAACAAGAATGGTGTTAGAATGACTCTACTCATCACACACACACAGATATATATATATATATATATATATATATATATATATATATATATATATATATATATATATATATATATATATATATATATATATATATATAATGTGTATTTATGTTGAGATAGAAAACCTGTACCACCCAATCCCAGAAAATGGTCCAAACTAAGAATACAAAATTATTTACTTTTAAAATTAAATGACAATACAATTTAAGTTTTCTGATGAATAGACAGGTTCAGTTTTTAAATTACGAAAAATGACATACAAATGTCAGAACCTTTCTTTGCAAATGAGGCAAATACGATATTTTAAAAAAATATTGGCAATGATTTTTATTTCTCTTTGAATCATTTGATGAAAGTTTATAATGTATGGACAATTGTGCGAAAATGCTATGAATATACAACTTTTATTGAAAGTGGGATTGTTGTAAAAGGACAATATAAATGGAACAGATGATGTGACGTTACAATACTGAAGATTGGTAACAACGTGGTAACAAGGTCAGCCCGACCTCAATCGGACCAAAGAGCGGGAAAAACCCTAGAACACTTGGCGGGAATGGGACTGGCGGGACATAGACATATATAACACATACAACATAAAGACATCGATCAATGAACATTAATCTATCACACAAACAACTATACAACGGACAAAAAAAAATTAGGCAAGAAAGCAAATCTTTTCAAGGCATACGAGTGTCCCTGAAAAGGGCATCTGTGTTCTTCTTAATCTCCAATTCTTCCACCACCTTCTCACTTTCTCTATTATTCCCTTTTTCTTTTCCTTTTCTGGCATCCAGTCAGGATGTCCCATTAATCTAAACTTCTCCTGCACCTTCATCCAGTTTTAATTCAGTCTTTCAAAGTCCTCTTTTTTCTTTCTGTTGTCTTTTTCCTTTCTCTCCTTTGCCCAGTTATGTTATCTTCTTCACCTCCTCTTTCAGTATCTTTCTCATCATTTCTTCAGCTTTTCTTAATTGGTCTAATCCCCACTTCGCAAAAGACCACTCTGTCAAATTCAACATTTCTTCTAAAAAGCACACGGCTTTGATGATACTATCAAGTGCCTCCTTCAATGTTGAAACTCTGTAACATATTTTGGTCTAATGAAGCCTCCTAATTTCTCCACTTCCTCCTCATGCCTTTTACCAGATCGCTCGCTACTTTCAGACCTGTCACAAAGTTTAGGCAACCTGGAAACTTTTCCATTCATCTGCAAGCCTTTCCATCACATAGGCTACATCCACCATCCAATACCAACTGTCTTTCAAGTTGTTAAACGAATTCATTTTTTCCTAAGGTGTTGAAACGTCAACGCTGAGGTAACCAAACTGACGACCGCTATGATTTATATACTTCAAGCACGGACGTGAAGGAAAACATCCCTTACACTCACTTCACATATTATCTGCTATCAACAGAAACTTACGCTAACTCATACAAACCCCAAAATCTACTATCCACACAAGGGAAGAAGACCACCCCCGAAGAAAAAAAAAACACCAATCCCCAAATAGATTATCCGCACACGGGAAGGAGAAAGACAAACCCAAATAATACTATCCGTACAGGGGAAGAGGAAAAACAAAACCCAAAATCTACTATCCACACACGGGGAGAAGAAAAAACTATTATATACTATTCACAAACTCCAAATATACTATCCGCACAAGGGAAAGAGCAAAAGAAAAACAAACCCATAATATACTATTTACACACGGTAAGGAGAATAACAAACCCAAAATATAATATCCACACAGGGGAAGAGGAAAAACAAACCCCAAAATCTACTCTCCACACACGGGGAGAAGAAAAAACAATCACAAATATTCTATCCCCACACGGAAGGAGAAAAAACCCACAATATCTACTATCCACACAAACGCAGGCTAACTCATACAAACACACAATCTACTATTCACACAGAAGGGAAGGGAGAAAACCTCACACACTCTACTACCACACAAACGTACGCACATTCATACAAACACTATCTACCATCCACACAAACGTTCGTGCATTCACACACACACAGACACACACACACACACAGACACACACACACACACAGACGCACACACACACACACACACACACAATCACATCAGTAATGAAGTGAGTGTTTATAATCACACTATTCCACATACACATGAATTGGCAACTTGAATAGTCTCTTTTTCTAGAGATTTGGTTAGCCCTGAGAAGGGCTGTATTTTTACCTCAATGTACACCTGGCTAATGGTTACATCTCCCGGGTCTGGCACCACAGACGTATCTCCGGCTCCAACCCTGCTCCAAATTGATGCGCGTGGCTGGTAACGCAGAGGGGGTTGACTGGCTTCACTCTCCCAGTCTTCACTTTCAGGGATAGTGAAGACTTCCCTCTGTCTTCTCATATGCCACACGCGTGGATGCTGTGGCTTCCTTATTTCCTCTTCCTAGTTTTCAGTCTGGCAAACTACTGGTCTTTGTACTGGTGGTAGAGGCTGTGGCTGTGGTGCTGGTAGTGGCTGTGGAGGCGTCCTCACATCAGGCTTGACCTCACACAGAGGTCATAGCATGAGGTGGGGCAAGATCACTCTCTTCTTTTCCTCTTCTTCGTTTTTCTTTTTTCCTCTTCCTCCTGTTCTACCCTGCTATGGCCTCTATAACCAGCTCATCCAATAAACGTCTGTCATACTCCAGGTGCATTTGGAGTTCAAGCAATTTAGCAATTCTGCTACTCATGTTGTCTCATTGGCGATGGGTAGTGAGACTGACGAGCACTCCCTAAACATGTGTCAAACGCGGAGGTGAAGGAAAGCATCCGCCTGTTACACAAAAATACAATCCCATATTATCACCCCAAAACACATAGAACGGGCGGACCTAAAAGAAAGCACTCACTCACGTTTTACCTACAAACGCTAACTACAAACACAAAAACATTCAGACTATTTTTGAGAAGCTACGAAAAAGAAGTGCTTATAGACCCACTTCTAACAAAGTCAATCAAACTAAGTGTTTACAGACACACTTCTATTTTTTAATCGTGCTAACATACAGTTGGCAATTAAATTAGTATCTTTTTTATAGAGTATTGGGGTAGCCCTGAAAATGGCTGTTTTTTGTGGACAGTAATGGCAATCTTGTATCGTCTAAGACTGCGCCCCTGTCTGGTGGCAGGCTTTCCAACAGGACAGGGTCTGTTTCTTTGGAAAGAGAAGGAGAACTCTTTCGTGTCCACAAAACATCCTTTTGTTTCCTGTTGTTATTGCTGCTGCTGTTCTCTATGCTTTTGAAGTCAGTATTTCATCGTCCATTCTTCTTTGTTTTTCTTGATTTCCTCCCTGAAGAGCTCTTCTATCATGTCGGTTACTTTCAACATTCTGACATTCTCTATCTCTTCAGACTTGGGTATCAGGCTTTCCCTGATACGATGTAAATTCACGTAAGCTTCGTTCAGCTTCGCTAGCCTTGAACACATCTTCATAGGACGATTAGTCAACAATTTAAGGTCAGACTAGAGACTACCTCGCTTTATAGGGTTCAAGTGCGGACGCGATAGAAAACGTACCTACAATGTTTAGAGTCGGAACACTATGACAGTTGATTTGAGGGTGAGGGATAGAGGTAAGTCAAAGAGCATGTCTCATCATAAAATGTTGGAAACAAACGACATACACATTCTTTCAAAACGCATTATTTTTATTCAAATAACAGCCAACAATTAACAATTAACAATAAAACTAACAAACAAATTTCAAATAACAAAGTATTTTGACAAGGTTGGCAACGTTGTGATGTTAAGCTAGACTTCCACTGATGGAAGTCATTTGGCCATTGATGTAGACTACGTTTCCTACCAAAAGAGAAAAAATAACCATAATTGTCACAAAACCATCGATCTACTTTGTCATCGTTTCTAAAAGAGAGACGACAAAAATAAGTCACTAAATGTTGTAGCGAATATTAAAGAAGGAGTTGATGAAGACACACAATATTGTCCACACACCAGAGATGCTGTGCCTTGTAATTTCACATTATTGAATCGTGTCGTCTATGCATTTCTTCTCATAAAGTCAACGATGTAGTCTTCCAAACCTGGCAATCCATATTAATCGAAATACTCCACACAACCGTCACGGGCAAAGGAGACGGCGACCCAGTGGGTTCCTGGGAGATGACTGTCGTCCTTGTGATGGCATAAACTTGATGGTCTTGAGGTTTGCGATGAAAAAAGTTCATCTTTACCACACACGACAGGATTCCAAGAAGCAGTGTACGAACTGTGGTTTAAAAGGTAATAATGTTTCCAGGTATCCATTTTTGTGTTGTTTTCCTTGTTGTTTTCTTCACAGGTAATGATAAGTCATCAATTCTATCCGAACATTTTAATTGAAAATGTCTGAAAAGTAACCGTTTCTTCGCTAAGTCTCCGCACTCTGAGGTAAGAGAGCTTCGATGTGATGGATCTCTAGAGTCATCAATGGAGGGGAGGAATTATCACGCAAGTCTTTATATACCACTGATGCAACACGGCTTCTTCCGAGATGAGACTCCAGCTTCGTCCCGATACTCGTCCAATTTTTCTTCTTGGCTCAGCATCAGATCATTCATTATGTTGAATTTGACTGGGATGATCGTTTTGACATCCATAGCAATCTTTCTTGATCAATTCTGTAATTTTTTCAGCCAAGTGTTTGGCAAAACAGGAGACTAATTCTTTTTCTTGTTCTGGTCATCTGGACTTCATCGCAACATCTTTTTCGTCTTTGTCTTGGGGTTCTACTTCCATGGTATCCTCCCATTCCATTTCCATAGATTCTCCACTATTCAAAGAAGGGATTACAGCCTTCCATAGTTTATAATAATCTAGAATGACTTCTCTCAAACTGTTGATTTATATGGTATTATCAAATTCGGCATACAGGAGGACGTTCACTGTCTTAGGTAGATGTTCTGAAAACTGAAGTTCCACGCAAATCTAACCGGATTTTATAGGGTGGAAATGTCCCTTGTCGCTGCCTTGGTCTGTAGTGAAATCAAAAGCCCACATAGTGTAGCCTCCTGTATCATCCTCGTAGGTAATACCGTTACTGGTTTTGGTCCCTAACTGTCCGGTGGCTTCGTAATGGAATAAGTACGACCTCAAGTAATTCTTCTGGGCACTCAAGTCAGGTTCGAAAGGCCTGGTACACACGGTTTTACCATCGCGACTGACTTCGATCTTGAATACGTCGAAGTGATGAAAGAAGAAAGGATTTTCTTGCTTGTCTCCGTTGAAGGCTTCGTTCCTCACCATACCAAAGATTAAACGTTTGGGTAACTGTCCTTGGAACAGATGATCTTTGATCATGGATCGATGGTTATCGGGAATGGTAAAAGTTTTCATTTCCACGCGTGGTATCATATACTTGGCAGTCGTTCTGCTCAAAGTCTGACTGATGTCGTTTCCCACTTTATGTAACAATTCCACGCGACGCACGTGGAGTTTTGCTTCCTCTATGACGGTTTTGTAAGCGACATCATTTGCATCTATCAAATAGAAAGCGGTACTGGTGCGATATAGTCTCAGACGGACATCCACTTCGTTCAGCAAATACTTCTCTTGTAACCACATGTCTAAATGCAAACGATCCATCAGTTCTAATCTCTTCCCATCTTTGTATTTGTCTCGTCGTTCTATAAATCCCATATTTTTGGGATTTTTTTACTGTTTGGATCCACTTTGGTTTTATCAAAATGGCCTGGCGTGTCAGGTTTCCATACCACGCAAACATCCAGATGAGTGTTCTTGGCGTCTTGTTCGTACGCCAAGAGATTTTCCAGGTACGCTCGTTAAGGGTAAGTATCCATGCTGCTACTGACCAGTTTGTATTTCAAGTACAAATCCACAGCGCCGAACAAGGAATGAATAAAACTATTGACGAGAGCTGTTGATCCAGTGTCTGCTGGATTTAAATCCGGATCGAGAATTTCGATTTTCAAGTACACGTAATTGCTATTCAAATAGATGTAATCTTCGGGCTGTCCTTTGATTTCAAAGTCAGTGGGAGTTGATCTTGAGTCCTTGACAGAGGAATCGGGATAAAATTCGACCCATTGGGATTCTCGGATCGTCATCAGGATGGGTGGCATGGCAAACAGATAAAGTTCCGACTTGGAACAGACGCAAGACTCTCTGTGCATCATTTTTCTTTCTCTATGATTTAATGATCAAAAACTTCTAAATCTCGGACCGTTCTTCTTTTCTTAGTCTTTACAGCTTTATGAATGTGAAGTCCTCTGTAGGGATGTTTTCTTTGTCGTCTCTTTCTGCCTTCTCCTGGCTTTGGAGTCAGGGAAGCAGGAATGCCTGACACAGCAGCGTCCAGAGTATTTATAGGAGTTTCTCGTCGACCCAAACTATCTTTGCCCGTTTGCAGCAAGACATTTTTGCCTGCTCTCAAGAAAGCTTCTTTAGTTTTTTTTGTCGATGACATTGTGGAGAAATTCTTTGCCTTGCGTCAATGCGGCATCTTTCAAGGAGTGCAATCCAAGTCACCACTGATTTCAACACGGGGGCCACCGAACGAAAGGCTGATTTCAACATATCCCATAAACCATGTCCTCGCTGTCGAACGACACCTCGGTACACGGAATACATGACTTACAAGTCGTTAGACAATCGTTTTCGAAAATTTAGTTTCAACGAGAGTTTCCCTTTTTTGAATGGAATATTTTGTCCCAGATCTTCTTTTATAGCAATATTGACAGTGTCAAAATACGACGTACTGACGGACAAATAGTGAGGATATACAAATTTGTGGTGAAGGTGATATATGTTTCCACCTTCCTCGTCAGTGTTCGTGGCAAAGTCCACTTTGAAGGAAGGACACACAGTAACGGTACGTAGGTGTGTCCCACCACGTTGTACTCCACCTCATCGGAGTACACAAAGATCAAATTCAGTCCCTGGTTCAGATCTACCGGGAAACGAAAATATTTTGCAAAATCCAGGTTGTTGGTGATGTTTGGTATGGTGATCATTTTGCTAGTCTTATCCGTGACCATATCGAGGTCTTCACCTAAAATATCATACAATTCAGGGCAAAATCTAATACCTACACTTTTGTCGTCCGGAAATTTTATCACTAGGCGACGAGCCACTTTATGTGACATTTTTTGTGTGCAAGGCTTTGTCTAATGCAGCATTGAATCTCGCAGCAATCGCGTCCACCAGATGTTGACCGCTAGAATAATAGCCTGGGCTAATTTTAAATTCATAGATGTACAATAAAGGAGCAGTGTTGGGTACTGCTCGATTCGCAGTGAATTTTGGATGTTCACTACTGGTAATCATGTTTTTTTGTTGTTGCACTGCTTCGTCCAGAACTTCCATCTCAAAAGTGTTTTGAGTTTCGAAGACATTTAGGACTTGTGTAGGGTAAATCATTTCTACCAAAACCACTTCCCAATGGGCTTCGTGATCTAATTGGATTCGCCTGAGGTAATTTGACTGTGTAACAACACAAATTATCGTTGGGAAACACCTCCATGGAACTGTCACTGTAGCGTCAAGGAACATTTGTTGTTGTTGTTGTTCATAATTCCAGAGTTCTGCTGCTGTCTGAGGATTATTGTGGTGATTGTTGCTGTTGTTGGGGTGGTGACTGGCGTTGGGCTCAAGACTCCCGTTGTTCCCATTCGAAAAAAATTTCAGGGTAGGATTGGGAAGAAGGTAACCAATGAAACTACTCAGTAAAATGGTCCACAACTGTTTGTCTCCTTGTTGCAAATTAAATTGGCAATGGCTGCACCAATGACACAATACACCAAAAAGTTTTGGCAGAAAAAGACGATTTGCGTTTTTGGCACACGTTCACCAAACCACACCCAACAAGTGTTGCTTTTGTAGATCTTGCAGAGAAGAGTTGGGTGAAGGAGTGGTCACTGCGGTGGATGTGGTATCTGATGATGTATGGAAGGCCATGATTGTCTCTTCTTTTTACAGTTGATGACTTGCTAATCTTGGCTCCATGTATGAAAACTTCAAGGATATAATTTCCAACTCAGTTTGACTTCTTTGACACGTTGTTTTCCCACTTTAGGGTTCTTCGAGAATGCTTTCGATGTCGTAGACCTCGTCTTCTATTTTGGTCACGCGTTGTAACTCGGGCAAGTTAAACGTTCCTTTTAACATTTCCCCATTAATGTCTTCCAATTTATAGGCGGCAGGATGACGGCCACGCACTCGTCCTGTTACACGAAACAATTCGGTGGTCCAATTGGGTAAGTAACCTTTGTCGAAAGAGCGTTTGGTTTTGCCAATACGCACCAAATCTCCTGTTGACAACACTCCATTTTTCATGGGGACAGCTACCACCTGGGATGTACCAAACAGGCGCTCAGAAACGGTCACTTCCTAATCGGGAGTCACTTCTTTGGGAAAGATTGGTTGTACGCTTGAAACAATCGCGGAAAGACGCCGATGGACTTGAGAGTGTGTTGAAAACGTTCCACGATGCTGGCTTTGGTTTCGGGATTCTCGGTGGTTTGAAAATGAATGTCACGTTTCTTTAATTCTTTTTGGAAAGCTTGGTTCACAAATTTGGTGCCTTTGTCGGTTTACAATCGAAAAGGATGACACACGCTTTGTTTCAACACCACTTTGAGGGCTCGCGCTAATTCACTGCTCGATTTGGAAGTCATATGGCACGACCCATGCAAATTTAGAAAAGACGTCGATGACACAAAACAAATATTTGTAGCCACGATTATAGGTAGCCAAATGAGAGACATCGGCTAAATAGGCTTGCCATTGGTGATCGATACCCTCCACTTGGGTGCGACTTCTGGAAAATGTTCGTCGAATAGGTTGGTGTAAAGTGTATGTGGATGGTTCTTGTAACCATCGTTGCAGCTGAGGTAAACGGAGACTTTTCAGACGGATTTTGGCAGCACGATACAATTTCTGAACTCCTCCGTAACATGCAGGATGGGCTGGATCGTAATAAATGCAGGCTAACACTTTCTCCATTTTCTAATAAGTCATCAACTCTTCGCTGATACTACTTCGGATGGGACGAAAAGGTGGTTTGGAAATGGTTTTGTGTGTCC